>CM065370.1:7687563-8887563 GCA_033032245.1 Poecilia picta | reverse complement strand
TTACATTTCTAACCAGATGTTCCTTTATGTGAACAGTTTCTACTTATGTGACCCTGAAACCCAACTGGTCTCAGATATTCAGAGGAGAGACGGTCACTCTGAGATGTGAGATCAGTGGAGAAGGAACTCAGTGGACATATGAATGGAGACCAACCAATAGAAACTCTCCATCATCCAGTGAATATAACATCAACTCAGTTACTGAGTTTGACAGTGGAGAATACAGCTGTAGAGGAAACAGAGGAAACCATCAGTTCACACAATGGAGTGATTACTCATTAACTGTTTGTAAGTAGATCATCTATTATAAATATGAAATAATTATTTACAATGTTTCATTAAGTCCCATATAAACAGTTCACTTGTCCAAACTACATAGTTTTTTTATCTTGTTTAAATATTTCACTGTAAATTTTCAAACAAGAACTAAAAATCAACTTCCTGAAATTATTCACTGACCAACTTTTCAGAAATTCTTCATCATTGTTTCTACAGTCAACTATAGATGTGTAGTTTTATAAGTATATAACTTTATAAAATGTAAATTTTACTTCTGTGATATTTAATGATGTATTTTATGATGTTGTTATTTTCTGTGTAATAATTGTAAACCAGTCCCACTTTGATGCTTCAGTCAGACTTTTATTTCTTCTTCTTATCTCCATCCTGTCAGTGCAGAAGAGATTTGATGTATTTATGCTGAATAACAGCCTGATGCTGACAGATGAAGATTTGATGGAAAATGAATCACTGACTCATTGCATGAAGTTTATTTTTTACAATTTCATAAAAATTAAAATAAATCAAGGTGACATAGTTCTGGCTTCAACATTAATAATCTTTTCAAGTGATTGTGAATAATAATAAATCAACAAAGATGATAGAACAACAAAAACACTGGAACTACTTGAAAAGTCTAAAGGGATAGAAAAACAATCAGTCATAAAGATGTAAGAGAAAAATCAGAAGGAGAAAGTAGAGAAAGGATTGATGGACCAAGATGTTTGAACAATACACTTACATTTTAGTAAAGTTTTGTCTCTCATATAAAATCCCTCCATCCTCCAATGAGCCAATAAAAGCTGATAGGAGGCAGATTGTGATTCTCTGGTCCTGCTGCAGTTTTGCCACTGTGGTTCCTCTGAGTTCAATTCATCTGATTGTCTGAAAGTTTAGAAAAATCACCCCTAGACTAAACATAGTTCAGCCTTTAGTTGTCAGCAGATCTTTCCTTGTTGAATGACTGAGAAGTGATTTGTGCAGTAGAGCTGATTTCCAGCCCAGTTCTCCTGACTGAATAAATGAGTCAATAATTTCATTGATTTTTCCATAAAAATTAAAGGAAACATGTCATCAGTTGCATGTATAGTTTTTTTTCTGTTTGATGTTACTGATTAATAAAACCATAAAGCTTTTTTGAATGTTACTGAAATGTTTCCTTTAGATCAAATCATATTTTTTAAATGTGCACTGAGCAGGGATTGATAAACTTAGATATAAATTAAAGTTGATTGTTTTACAATAATGCATGTTATTTGTTGTTAATTGGTGCTGTATAAATAAACCAATATGAATGTATTAAAACTAGTACAATTGTGATAATTTAGTTCTTTTTGTCTTTGTCTCAATCATCAGTAAATAAACCTGCAGCCAAACTGACAGCAACTGATACAATCATACCAGCAGGGGGCAGAATAACACTGACCTGCTCTGTTAGTGGATCTGGTGGCTGGAAGTTTGAATTGTTAAGACGGCAGTCAGTGGATCATACAGGTCAGTTTATCAGAGCCAATGAACCAGATGGAGTCTTCATCATCTCAGATGGAGGTGTTTACAGCTGCAGAGGAGGAAGAGGAGGAAGAGGAGATCCAGTTTTCTACACTGAAACCAGCACAATCATCATTATTCATGAAACTGGTGAGTTTAGTTTCTGTTCATCACTGAAACAACAAATTATCTTGAACTTATAAATATGTCTATAGAACGTCCTCATTCATGTAATATGATATTAAGTGTAAAATTTTATTATTTAATAATTGTAACCTGGATTTTGTTGCATGAGTCTGATGTTGAAACCTCACATCAGCCTGTTATGAAATCTAATAAGTTTAAAAGCTTCTAACTGAATATGGTTTCTTATTTCTGTTATCTTTTCTACTAATGTTAATTATTTCCTATACTTAGGATTCACTGTTATTTCATTTATATCCTCAAATTATTCAGTTTTAATATTTTCTTTTTTCTTAAATCAGTTTGACCTCTAAAGCAGTGAATCACAGCCTTATGAAATAGAAGCAAAGGTTTTAGTTCTGATTTGTTTTAGTCACATTTCTAATCAGAGATTTTTTTATGTCAACAGTTTCCATTCAACCCACTGTGACCCGAAACCCAACTGGCCTCAGATATTCAGAGGAGAGAGAATCACTCTGAGATGTGAGATCAATGGAGGAGGAACTCAGTGGACGTATGAATGGAGAACAAACTACAGAAACTCTCCAATATCCAATGAATATAAGATTATTGCAGCTTATAGAGACACATTCAGCTGCAGAGGAAGAAAGAATTATCAGATCACACAATGGAGTGACAATTACTCATTAACTGTTTGTAAGTAGATCAACTGTTAGAAAAATGAAGTGATTATTTACAATTTTTCATCAAGTCTCATCTTAACAATCATGTTTTCTTAACATTAAACTTTTCTATGTTGTTGAAAATCAGCTTCAGTTAGTGACCTTAGGTCTTTTTTGTAAATATAATTCTAGATTTAATATCAATAATATTTAAGAGGTCATGGTTAAAAATAAAACAACCATAGCTGATAGAAAAACAAAAACTCTTAAATTATTTAAAAAGTCTGAAGGTTAATTGAAATCAATCAGTTTTAAAAATGACAAAAAGTTTAGATTCTGACGTTAGAGAGTTTAGAACTGATGGACCAAACTTTTTGCACAATCCTGTCTACATTTCAGGAAACTGATGAACGGTAGATCCTGTAGTGAGTAAATAATGTGTTTAAGATAAAAGATTAGTTTTCTTTATTATATTTCAGTAAATGTGTGAATACATAGACCAAATGTGATTAAAAACTTTGACAGTGAGAAAATAGTTATATTGATATTTAATATAAAATTAAAGGAAACGTGTCCCATCAGTCCTGCTTAGAATTTATTATTTCTGTTTGATTTTAGTCGTTAAATTAAACCATCAAAATGTAAATTGTAATTTAAAATATTTTCTTTATTGGTATAAATTTGATTTTCTTTAAATTTGGACAAAATAGTGTTTTATTAACCTAAATATTAATTGGACATGTTTGTCTATTAAAGTGAACTGAGATGTTATTTTTTGTTAAGTGGTGCTGTATAAATAAACCAAACTGAATGTATTAAAACTAGTACAATTGTGATAATTTAGTTCTTTTTGTCTTTGTCTCAATCATCAGTAAATAAACCTGCAGCCAAACTGACAGCAACTGATACAATCATACCAGCAGGGGGCAGAATAACACTGACCTGCTCTGTTAGTGGATCTGGTGGCTGGAAGTTTGAATTGTTAAGACGGCAGTCAGTGGATCATACAGGTCAGTTTATCAGAGCCAATGAACCAGATGGAGTCTTCATCATCTCAGATGGAGGTGTTTACAGCTGCAGAGGAGGAAGAGGAGGAAGAGGAGATCCAGTTTTCTACACTGAAACCAGCACAATCATCATTATTCATGAAACTGGTGAGTTTAGTTTCTGTTCACACTGAAACAACAAATTATCTTGAACTTATAAATATGTCTATAGAACGTCCTCATTCATGTAATATGATATTAAGTGTAAAATTTTATTATTTAATAATTGTAACCTGGATTTTGTTGCATGAGTCTGATGTTGAAACCTCACATCAGCCTGTTATGAAATCTAATAAGTTTAAAAGCTTCTAACTGAATATGGTTTTCTTATTTCTGTTATCTTTTCTACTAATGTTAATTATTTCCTATACTTAGGATTCACTGTTATTTCATTTATATCCTCAAATTATTCAGTTTTAATATTTTCTTTTTTCTTAAATCAGTTTGACCTCTAAAGCAGTGAATCACAGCCTTATGAAATAGAAGCAAAGGTTTTAGTTCTGATTTTGTTTTAGTCACATTTCTAATCAGAGATTTTTTATGTCAACAGTTTCCATTCAACCCACTGTGACCCGGAAACCCAACTGGCCTCAGATATTCAGAGGAGAGAGAATCACTCTGAGATGTGAGATCAATGGAGGAGGAACTCAGTGGACGTATGAATGGAGAACAAACTACAGAAACTCTCCAATATCCAATGAATATAAGATTATTGCAGCTTATAGAGACACATTCAGCTGCAGAGGAAGAAAGAATTATCAGATCACACAATGGAGTGACAATTACTCATTAACTGTTTGTAAGTAGATCAACTGTTAGAAAAATGAAGTGATTATTTACAATTTTTCATCAAGTCTCATCTTAACAATCATGTTTTCTTAACATTAAACTTTTCTATGTTGTTGAAAATCAGCTTCAGTTAGTGACCTTAGGTCTTTTTTGTAAATATAATTCTAGATTTAATATCAATAATATTTAAGAGGTCATGGTTAAAAATAAAACAACCATAGCTGATAGAAAAACAAAAACTCTTAAATTATTTAAAAAGTCTGAAGGTTAATTGAAATCAATCAGTTTTAAAAATGACAAAAAGTTTAGATTCTGACGTTAGAGAGTTTAGAACTGATGGACCAAACTTTTTGCACAATCCTGTCTACATTTCAGGAAACTGATGAACGTAGATCCTGTAGTGAGTAAATAATGTGTTTAAGATAAAAGATTAGTTTTCTTTATTATATTTCAGTAAATGTGTGAATACATAGACCAAATGTGATTAAAAACTTTGACAGTGAGAAAATAGTTATATTGATATTTAATATAAAATTAAAGGAAACGTGTCCCATCAGTCCTGCTTAGAATTTATTATTTCTGTTTGATTTTAGTCGTTAAATTAAACCATCAAAATGTAAATTGTAATTTAAAATATTTTCTTTATTGGTATAAATTTGATTTTCTTTAAATTTGGACAAAATAGTGTTTTATTAACCTAAATATTAATTGGACATGTTTGTCTATTAAAGTGAACTGAGATGTTATTTTTTGTTAAGTGGTGCTGTATAAATAAACCAAACTGAATGTATTAAAACTAGTACAATTGTGATAATTTAGTTCTTTTTGTCTTTGTCTCAATCATCAGTAAATAAACCTGCAGCCAAACTGACAGCAACTGATACAATCATACCAGCAGGGGGCAGAATAACACTGACCTGCTCTGTTAGTGGATCTGATGGCTGGAAGTTTGAATTGTTAAGACAGCAGTCAGTGGATCATACAGGTCAGTTTATCAGAACCAATGAACCAGATGGAGTCTTCATCATCTCAGTTGAAGGTGTTTACAGCTGCAGAGGAGGAAGAGGAGGAAGAGGAGATCCAGTTTTCTACACTGAAAACAGCACAATCATCATTATTCATGAAACTGGTGAGTTTAGTTTCTGTTCATCACTGAAACAACCAATTATCTTGAACTTATAAATACATCTATAGAATGTCCTCATTCATGTAATATGATATTAAGTGTAAAATTTTATTATTTAATAATTGTAAATTGGATTTTTTTGCATGAGTCTGATGTTGAAACCTCACATCAGCCTGTTATGAAATCTAATAAGTTTAAAAGCTTTTAACTGAATATGGTGTTCTTATTTCTGTTATCTTTTCTACTAATGTTAATTATTTCCTATACTTAGGATTCACTGTTATTTCATTTATATCCTCAAATTATTCAGTTTTAATATTTTCTTTTTTCTTAAATCAGTTTGACCTCTAAAGCAGTGAATCACAGCCTTATGAAATAGAAGCAAAGGTTTTAGTTCTGATTTTGTTTTAGTCACATTTCTAACCAGAGATTTCTTTATGTCAATAGTTTCCATTAAACCCACTGTGACCTGGAAACCCAACTGGCCTCAGATATTCAGAGGAGAGAGAATCACTCTGAGATGTGAGATCAATGGAGGAGGAACTCAGTGGACGTATGAATGGAGAACAAACTACAGAAACTCTCCAATATCCAATGAATATAAGATTATTGCAGCTGATAGAGACACATTCAGCTGCAGAGGAAGAAAGAATTATCAGATCACACAATGGAGTGACAATTACTCATTAACTGTTTGTAAGTAGATCATCTGTTATAAAAATGAAGTGATTATTTACAATTTTTCATCAAGTCTCATCTTAACAGTCATGTTTTCTTAACATTAAACTTTCTATGTTGTTGAGAGATTTTTGTTTATATTTCTAAACACAAGAACTGAAAATCAGCTTCAGTTAGTGACTTTAATTCTTTTTTGTAAATATAATTCTAGATTTAATATCAATAATATTTAAGAGGTCATGGTTAAAAATAAAACAACCAAAGCTGATAGAAAAACAAAAACTCTTAAATTATTTAAAAAGTCTGAAGGTTAATTGAAATCAATCAGTTTTAAAAGTGACAAAAAGTTTAGATTCTTTTTGCATTTTTTGCACAATCCTGTCTACATTTCAGGAAAGTGATGAACAGTAGATCCTGTGGTGAGTAAATAATGTGTTTATGATAAAAGATAAGTTTTCTTTATTATATTTCAGTAAATGTGTGAATACATAGACCAAATGTGATTAAAAACTTTGACAGTGTAATGAGAAAATAGTTATATTGATATTGAATATAAAATTAAAGGAAAAGTGTCCCATCAGTCCTGCTTAGAATTTATTATTTCTGTTTGATTTTAGTGGTTAAATTAAACCATCAAAATGTAAATTGTAATTTATGGGAATAAAATATTTTCTTTACTGGAATAAATTTGATTTTTTTAAATTTGGACAAAATAGTGTTTTATAAACCTAAATATTAATTGGACATGTTTGTCTATTAAAGTGATCTGAGATGTTATTTTTTGTTAAGTGGTGCTGTATAAATAAACCAAACTGAATGTATTAAAATTGGTACAATTTTGATGATTTTGTTCTTTTTCTCTTTGTCTCAATCATCAGCAAATAAACCTGCAGCCAAACTGACAGCAACTGATACAATCATACCAGCAGGGGCAGAATAACACTGACCTGCTCTGTTAGTGGATCTGATGGCTGGAAGTTTGAATTGTTAAGACGGCAGTCAGTGGATCATAAGGATCAGATAATCAGAAACAATAAACCAGATGGAGTCTTCAGCGTCTCAGATGAAGGTGTTTACAGCTGCAGAGGAGGAAGAGGAGATGCAGTTTTCTACACTGAAATCAGTGATAAAGTCACCATTCATAAAATTGGTGAGTTTAGTTTTTGTTCATCACTGAAACAACAAATGAGATCTGAAACTTGAATTTATGTTCAGTGCTGCAGTTTGTAATGACAACCAGCAGAGGAAAACTAGTAGAATAAAATCTAGTTTTTTATTTATGATGCCTGAGATTTAAATTAATTGTAAAGTAATTTAAGATGAGAGGCTCATCCTTTATTATATTTTGTGTCATTTGGTGGAAAAGTTGTTTCTTTAGTGAATCAAATTCATCATGTCTGTTTCTCTCAGCTTTATTTCATTTAGGATTTTATGTTTCCTAATTATATTCTTTTATAAACTTAAAATTTGACTCTGAAAGCAAACAGGTTCTCCAGGGAACAGAGGAGGAAACAAAATGTAATTTGAAGCAGCAAATAACAATGTTAAATTTTCCATTTGTATTTATCATCAGTAGCAGATGGAAACACTGATGGCTTACAGAAAAAATCATGGAGACGAATCCTGGAATGTTGTCTTTCTGCTTGGAGTTAACTTGTTCTACTGGAGCGTGTGTGTGTGTGTGTTGTGTGTGTGTGTGTGTGTGTGTGTGTTGTGTGTGTGTGTGTGTGGTTTTTATAATACCTGGTGGGGACGATTTTCCTGACACATACTACGCTGTGGGACCAATTGCTCCTTGTGGGGACCGAAGCCTGGTCCCCACAAGGGGAAACCCTGTTTTAGGGTCAGGGGTCAGAGTTAGGACTAAGGTGTGAATTGAGTTTTGGTTAGGGTTAGATATGTGATGGTTAGGGTCAGGAAAAGGGTAAAGGTAAGGTTTAAGCTGTAGAAATGAATGGAAGTCAATGGAAAGTCCCCACAAAGATAGCTGCGCAAACATGTGTGTGTGTGTGTGTGTGTGTGTTCACTCCTCAAGACTCTTACTGGTGTGTCTAAGTTGTCCTGACATAGGAGTGTGTGTATGGTTGTTTGTCCTGTGATGGACTGATAACCTGTCCAGAGTGTAACTCACCTTTGCCCAGAAATTGTTTTAGTTAAAAACCAGTAAAGACAATCAGCCGTAAACTATGAATGGATATTTATTATTATTATGATTTGTAATCACTGCACTGTTGCCATTTTAAATACATTTCCTGATACATGTCATTAAAATCATTTAGAAATTAAGTTCATAATACATTTTAATACATAGCATTTTAATCAATGTTCATCTCTAATATCATAATGTTGATGTTGCCAAATGTTTTAATTTCAACAGGTCAACTTGTTCCTGTCCTCTCTGTGTCTCCATCATGGCTGAATCCTGGAGCCTCAGTGACTCTGAGCTGTGAGGTTCAACCTCAGGATGCAGGATGGAGGTTCTTCTGGTATAAAGCTCTAATTAAAGCATCTAGCAGCTCCTACAGCTATGAGCTGCTTCCTGGCAGCACCAATGGTACTGAACAGAACTTCACCATTAATGGATCGACTCACACAGCAGGATTTGTGTGCAGAGCAGGAAGAGGAAACCAGCAGATTACACTGATTACAGTGAACCAAAGTTTATCTGGTCTGCAGGTCAGTTTGCCATAAATAAACCGGAGCCATGATTTCAGTTTAATTTATTCTAATCAAAAGTATGTAGCATATTGTCTGCTTTTTTTACTAATTATCCAAAATGGGGAAATATGCTTCAGATTTTTATATTTTTACCAGATAATAAACTAGAATTACTCTAGATTCAGACAGTACAAATCTAATCAACATTATCAGAATTTTCTTTGTCACAAATATAAAGAGATTTATTGTTATTTTCCATTCAATTCCTGAACATTGATTCTCTTGTAAACCTGAATACATTCAATGATCTTGAGCTGAGTTGGTGGTTTGGTTAGAAATATTGAATGGTCATAAACAAGTAGAACAAAGACAACAGAGAAGAAGAAATAAAGACCTGAACAAACTACATACAGGGAGAGCATTGCAGACTGACATCTGGAACCTGAATGTAGTCAAGAAAAAGAAGTCAGCAGGTTGAGCTGCCAAGTCTTGGCAAATAAAATATTTACCAGCTTTATTTGTAAAATATGGAGAATTAATTACTGCCATATTTATTTTATTTTAGATACACTGAAATATGTGGATCACCTTCAAGTAAAACAAACTTTGATCAACATGTTGAAATGTTTGAACAGATCTTTATTACTAAAGATGTCTAAAAATCAAAGGATTATTTTTAATCAAACATTTCAAAGATGTTTCTGTTCTCAGATTAAATCCTGTCTTGTTTCCAGATCCTCGTCCAGCAGCTTCTCTCTCAGTGAATCCTGACAGAGTTCAGCACTTCAGATCTGAATCTGTGTCTCTGAACTGTGAGGGAAACTCAGCTGAGTGGAGAGTGATGGGGGTTTACAGAGACAGGAAAACTGTCAAACTGCTCCATCTGGGGGACAATGACTGGATCTACATGCACCATCAACATGAACCCGTCTGATAGTGGAGTTTACTGGTGTGAGTCTGGATCTGGAGACTTCAGCAATGCAGTGAACATCACTGTACAGAGTAAGTTATGATTTATCATCTTTTCTTTCTCTTCACTTTATATTTCAACATTATTTGCAAGTCTTGATGTACTGTTCCATGCATCTTTAAATATAATTTTTTTCCTCATCTGTAATATCTAAATATTTTTTATCATCAAGGTTGTCCATGCAAGTTATCTGAGGAGGTGCAACAACTAACAAATTAAAATAAAAACATTTTGATTTAAATTTAGGTCACACTTATTGCTCTTATCCTTATTTGTTTCTAGATTAAAATATGTTCCACTGCAATAAAACAGAAACTAAAACTTTACCTGATTTCTGTCAATAACAAAAATCAGCCTGACCTACTGTGTGGTCAGACACTCAGTCTGGGTTCAGGGTTCCCAAGTTGTCTTTTTGAAAATCACATTATGTATCTCTGAAAAGAAAATTCACTGATTATTTTAGTGTTTAGCCAAATTGTGATTTTATAATTTAAAAATCAAACTAACAACTTTAATTTTGTGACATTCTTATCATTGTCACCTTAACTTCTTATTCATGAATCTGAATAGAGGAAGCAGAAATTTGCCTGAGAGCAGATTTTCCTTTGAAAGATGGTATTTTTCTTGTGTGTTACATAAGAAAAATACCAAAAATATCATCAGAATTATTGTAATGGTAGTTTTACATGGCATTGACAAGTGGTCATAAATCAAACTGTCAAAATGTAAAACGATATGTGGTCCTGATCCTCATAGGTGGCTTAAAAAGAAAATATTCAGGTGGCAAAACATATATGAGGTGTTAATATTAAAACATTAGATGTTTTCTACTTGAAGTATGATATAAAATATTAATTGGATATCATTTTAGTTTACATGTGTTTAGCTCTACTCCCACCAATCTGACTAAATGTCATGATCTCTGATTGTTTTACAGATGATGATGGTATAATCCTGCTGAGTCCTGTTCATCCTGTGACTGAAGGAGATCCTGTTACTCTGAGCTGCAGAGATAAAAACAAAATCTTCTCTCCAATGTGTTTTTCTATCATAATGATAAACTCATCCATAATGACAGCAGAGAGCAGCTGAATATCTCTGCAGCGTCAAAGTCAGATGAAGGTTTCTACAAATGTCAACATTCAGGAAAAGATTCACCAAGGAGCTGGATGTCTGTTAGAGGTGAGGAGGAGGAAAATGTTTGATTTTTAAAAATGTCACTTTATTTAGGAATCAGGTGATCAAGTTATCTGTTCCTAATGAATGATGTCATCAAATCCACAGATAAATAACAAATTATTTATTTCCAGCAGCTGTACCCAGTCCTATCAGCTCTCTTGTCATGTTGATCGTTGGTCCAGTTGTTGGAATCGTTCTCATTATTCTCCTGATCTTGTTGTGGCGCTGCAGACGGTCCAAAGGTGACTATATGTTCTCCTCACACTGGATCCCAATATTCATTTGAAAACTATTTAATTATTCCTGACCTTACTTCTTTTATGATACAATATGGCAGCAGGACATTTGAATAATAAAATGTGACAAATATCTTTTTTCACAGATTTGTGCTGCATCAGGTGAGAACATTGCTGTAATTGTTTCTCCGGTGCAGAAATAGTTTTTTGTTTTTCTTAAATAAGTTGTATGTATTTATTTTATTTCAGATCAAAAGGCTCACAGAGCAACAGTCAGACCTTCACTACAAACCAGACTGAACATCGTGATTACAGTTCCCTTTGTCATGGTAGGTTATTTAGATACATATAAATAAATCTGAGTTTAAATGTTGAACACCTCAGTGTTTCTACTGTAGATTAGGATTATCAATTAATCTCTCCTGCTGACCCAGACTCCAGCTTCAGATATTATACAGTTTCTCTGTTTTCATGCAACACATCTTACAGTGCTTGATGTAAAACTATGAGATAATGTCCTGTTCTCTGTCTGTCTGCTGTGAAATTTGTGAACATTTATTTTAGCTATGAATTTTCAAAATATTTGTATCGTGACTTTATGTCTGGTTGTGCTGCTGCTGCTGTTTGGATCAGAGATTTAACAATCTGAAGAAAAATGACTTTTGCTGTTTATGGTCAAATTAATAAAATTTTTCTCTTTTCAGGTAATGCTCATCTTTATGATACTGTCAACTCTGCTGAAGCTGCTGGAAATGGTAAAGTAAATATTTTCAAGCTGTTTCATATTAAATTATTGGGTCATTTACAGAAATCACCTATCAAAAAAACATATTTCAGCCACAGGAGAACCCAGAGACGTTACATACACTCCAATTCAATTGAAAACATTTGGGAAAGAGAGTGAGTCCAACATTCGATAAAGTGACTCAGAATGGTTTCATTCTCTATGTTGATTATTTTATGATTTTTTCCAGGGAGACACTCCTGCACCAGAAGAGGGCGCTGTTTACTCTGAGGTGAAAACAGGAGCTGCAGGTACAGTTAGTCTTTGTAGTGAAATGTTTCTTCATGTCAACTTTACACTGCAGGTTATTACAGCTCAGCTATTGTATGTCCTGTAATTCATCAGTATGAAAGAAGATAAACTGATCAAACGTTTCCTGAGATCTGTTTTCTGTTTTCAGACTCCACTCCAATGTATGCTGAGATCAAACTGAAAAAGAAAGATAAGAAGAAAAGAAAGGGTAAAGTCAACATTTATCTGTTGTACTTACTGGCCATCATTTTTAAAAATGTTATTTTATGCCATTTAATATGTTGCAGTTTATCCACTTATAATTGCTTTAATTGTCTTTATTTGACTTTGTTTTTAAAATCTCTTTGTTTCCAGAAAATCCAAGTCCTGCAGCAGCAGAGGCAGCAGTTTATTCTGACATCAAATCAGCTCCAGATCTGAGGAACAAGGCTGTCATGTAGGCTGGAGGCTTTGATGGTTTATTCTCATATTTAGTCAATGAGTCAAAATTACTTCTTTGATCTAAAGCATTTAAATGTATCTCATACAAAGTCAGTGAGAGAAGCTGTATTAAATGTTCTGGCATCTTTGAGGATCCATTTAAGCCATAAAATAAACATATTTCAGAGCTTGTACAATTCCTCACATAGATATTTACCAGTGAACTTCTGCTTGATGTATTCTGAGTTTGCTGGATCTGAATTTATGAAGTAATAAACTGCATCTGTCTTTCTTATTATCCAGGTAAGACTTCGTGTTGTTACACATAAAGAAATTTGAATTTGGTTCAGTTTGCTATGTGACATGATGAAGCAGATCTATGTGTGAAATATGTGATGTGATATTTTATCTTCTACTCCTCTTGAACATCACCAATATTTTTGAAATGACAGCATGAGCTGATGAATATTTTCCATTATTTGGATTATGTATGTGTTTTTGGAATTTCTCTTTTTTTGACCTTTGCTTTTATAGTGAGCGCTCTGCTGTAGTGATTTTTGTCATTCTACTTTTTCTAAATAACGTGCAATTAGGCCTGTCGCAATAAACGATAAATTGATTAATCTCGCGATAAAAAAAAACCAACTTATCGGGATAATTTTAATTATCCCGATAAGCTTCAGCTGTTTGGAAATGCGCTGTTTCAGCTGTTTGGGATTCCCCTTGGTAATTTCCCATCAGAAAGCAGGAGGAGAATCCGCAATTTCTGATTGGCTGCCTGTCACATTCAGCGTTAAGCTCCCAGTCGGGGAAAACCCCTGTTTTAGATTGGAGCGACTACTACGAATGCCTTTGGAAACTCTTCCACCCCCCCCCCCCCTCCCAAAAATTCTTGAGGCGATGTTATCGCTTATCGCTGATAAATCTTTAGGCAATTAATCGGCCAGCAAAATCTGTTATCGCGACAGGCCTACATACAATTAACTTTTGACATGCAGTAATATTTATAAAACTCATCTGCTTTCCGTTAATTTTCCAGTAATACTTTCAGTAATATGCTCCATTTTTCAGGATAGACGAAAGTAATGCTTTTTATTTAAATTTAAATCTGTTTAGAGTAGCTAAATATTCTGTTTCTTGTTGTTTTATCAGTCATGTTTCTTGTCAGCATAAACTATGATACTTATAAAAGCCTTAGCTAACATAATTATACTGTGTGCTTTCAATAAAATATCAAAAACCAAACATGAGAGGTTGTTTTCTTCCTTTTAAATCTAAGTCAATTCAGTCTGTATTGTTTTCATGTTTATGAATTTATATAACTTGTGTAAAATTATGAAATTGGTAGGAATACTTTGGTTGAAATTTTCTTAATGAAACAGTTTACTGTCTTATAGTAACCTTATAGTAGATAAAGCTGCTGTAATAGTTCTAACGAAGGTTTATTATCAATTCTAATTTAATGTGATTTGTTCCTAATAAATATGGATTTGATCTGTTGACTTTTGCTTTTCCAAGGTAAAAATTTAATTATATTCAACCAAAGTTCATACAAGGTTTAAATAATTATCCTCCTTATACATCTAAATGAAATGTAGCACCTCAAAAGGTGAGCTCTACAACTGAAATGATGAATTTATTTACAGAACACTTATTAAATAATTAAATTATTGCTGGTATTCACAAAAATACTAAAGCAAGATCTGCTGCAGTTTCCACCATCTGCCACCAGAGGTCGGTATTTCAAGCATAAATGGAAGTTGATTAAAGATTTAAGAATAACCAAATGTGAAATGTACATTAAAATGTTTTTAGCGTTTTAAAGGAGTAAAACATCACAGATTTCAACCAAGCAGACTGAACATCACCTTGAGTTCAGTTTATTTTTACCACCTTTTAACATTTATGATTTTCATTCGCCTGACTGTGAAGCTGAAGTTCCTGGCCTTGATGAAGTGACCTCTTGACCTCTCTGTCTGGTGTCTTTGACATGGTGTGTGTCAGAGTCAGAGAATGTGACAGGCAGCCAATCAGAAAGCATGGATTCTCCTCCTACTTTCTGATGGGAAATTACCTAGGGGAATTCCAAACAGCTGAAACAGCGCATTTCAGCACTTATCATGATAATTAAAATGATGGCGATAAGTTTTTTTTATCGCAAGATTAATCAATTAATCGATTTATCGTTTATAGCGACAGGCCTAGTTACAGGGGATTTTTCTTTGGTTTAAATATTCAAATCTATCATTTCTTTAGTCGCCTGTGTTGGCCACATCATCATTTGACCGGGAGTAGTCAACAAAAAAACACCCAACTGAAAAAGATGTAGGTTTCAGCTCAATACTTTGTCTCTCTGCTCTCAAGTCAACTAGACTCTCTGGTTTCTGGTACATTACACTCATGACTGTAGTACTGTTACCTCTGTCACAAGGAAACTTAGCTTAAACTTCGAAATTAATTCTATAGCATTTAATGTGCCTCTTATATTATGTCTATGGGTCTAGCCTTCATCAACTGTCCCCGCCCCCACATCAGTGTAACTCATGTTGCCAAGCAACCGTGACAGCATGAAGCAGAGTGGAGAAGAAACCGAAGTTTGTTTTTCAGTCATGTATTACTGATTTCTATATTATTCTTCACCTTTTATAGTAAATGATGTTCCATAGTAAAAAGGAAATCTCTTAGTTTGATTCAGAAATGTTCAAATGTGTACTGCACTTTTCTACAAGGAATACAAATTATTCATTTGCAAATGTAATACTGTCCACATCACAGATAGGACATTACGGTTAAATAAACCTATTATGTTTGAAGGCTTAACTTTAATTAATCAATCAAACTTTAATTAATCAATCAAACCGATGTGCTCTGCTTTGAAATACTTTATAAATCAAACATTTTTCATTTGTCTGAATAATATCTGTGTTTAACTCCCACTCACTGGGGAAAGTTAGCGGGAGTTTGTATAACAATGTGCCAGGAGTTAGACATTTTCTCTCGGTGTACCGAAGCTGGAGCGCTTGGCCAGCTGACAGCTGAAGGGGAGCTGGATGCTAATGCAGCGATAGCAGACAGGTCTGAAAATTTCAGAGCAATATTGCAATTAGGTGATGTATGGATGAACGGATCAGATATTTGAGATTTACACACTTACATTCCCACCTAAAAATGTTGTACCAAATCACGTTGTGTGATTTAAAGTGTTATATAGCTAAATAATTTGTCGCTATTCACCGCCATTGACGCTCTGCCTGAACACCTAGTTGGACTCCGCAATGAATTATGGGATATCGTGGGCCGTGAAGGATACACCGGACCCATCCTTCAAATCTGGGGAAAAGAAGGACGCAATTGAAGGATGCATTATAAGGAGTCTTTGAATTCGCACAGGCCTTGTCGCCATCCTATGACGTAATCAGCCTACAAATCTGTCCTTCGAAGGATGCAGACCCTGCAGACACAGCTAATGTCTTTGCTTGCTACACCACTGACGAGTTCAGACGTACCCAAAGCACTTTTGGAGTTGTGAGATTTGAAGAATCGTTGTTTGGAGAAACATGTCAAATCGAAAGCAACAGCGATTCAGCGGTGGGAGGAAACCCCAGCAGTGTGATTTTAGAGATGGACAATACCAGCAATCCTTGCAGGAGAACAGACTTGCTCCTGCTGACATCCATGAGACCTGAAGGTTGGTCTGCATCCAGAGAGAACCAGATAACACAAAAGCTGAGCTGAAGAAACAGAGAAAACTTAAGAAGATGTTTGTCAGCCAGCTAAAGGAGATGGAGAAAGACCTGATGGCAGCAGAGAAGCGTCAATATGAACCAGAAGCCAACCAAATCAATCAGGACCAGCAAATTATTGAACAGTTGAGAGCGGAGAAAGACAATCTCCTAGAGAAAATGTCCTGCCTGCAAGAAGCAAATAACCTTCTGCAGAGTCAGCTGGAGCAGATCAATGTTTCATACCAAGAACTGAACTGGAGATACGAATCAGACGTTTCTGCTCTGAGGCAGCAAGTGGAAGGTTATAATAATCAGCTGAATAGGGAAAAAGAAATCAGTTTAGAAAAAACAAATAATGACCTTCAGCTCATTGCGGCTCTCAGAGCAGAAAACAAAAACCTGAATCAGAAGATGGCTGAACAGTTTTCATTGTTACAGCAGGGATTGACTCAGATAATTCAAAATCTCCAAGGTTCTCTGGAGCAAAGTTCATTTTGTTACCAGTAACAGAGAACGAGGTATGAGGCAGATGTTTCTGCTCTGAGACACCAAGTGGAAGTTTATGACCATCAGTTGAACCTTGAGAGAGAGGCCAATTTGGAAAGAGCAAAGAATGACCTTCAGCTGATTCAGGCACTCAGAGCCGAAAATGACAACATGAGTAAGAGGATGGCAGAATGGTTTTCTTTGTTACACCAGGAATCAACTCGGGTGATACTCAATCTCCAACGTGCTCTGGAGCACGTTGGAGACGTGCTAACGATATAGAACATCAAGCAGAAATTTTTAAGCAGAGCATCGATCAAAAGATGGAGGAGTACTCAAACAAAATGTTAAGCGATCAAAATATAATCAACCAACTTGGGGCTGAGAGAGATAACTTGCTAAAAAAAAACTCAAGGCTGTCAAGCAACGGTACAAAAAGGAGCTGGAAACTCTTGAAAATGAACTTAAAGAAAGAGACAACTTTGGACCACCGAGAAGGAAAGTGGCAAAGCATCAAATCTAGTTATGAACAACTCTACCCCGGTGAGCAGTGATGCCCAAAGTCGGTCCTGGAGGTCCAGCATCCTGCATGTTTTAGTTCTCTCCCTGGTGGTAAAACAACCTCCTCAGCATGTCTATGTTCCTCTTAGGTTTCTAAAGAGCCATCATTGGATCCAGGTGCGTTAAACCAGGGAGAGAACTAAACCCTGCAGGATGCTGGACCTCCAGGACCGACTTTGGGCACCACTGCCTGTAAGAAACATTTCTGATTCTGCATTCATGGATCTGGGCCGTCTCTTAGAGGAAACCCTGTCAGAGGACAAGAAGGTTCCTGATGCGTCTGCTAAGGAGGTAAATGACTTTGTAGAAGACATGCTGAGTTACATGGAACCCATGAAAGTGACAGAGCACAGTGTGGAAAATCTGTTAGAGGAACCAGTAGAGGCAGTCGCCAAAGAAAGATCAGTGTGGAAAAAGATAAGACACAGTTTGAGGTTCATGAAACCACAACAATGGAAGAAAAGCAAGAAAACCTCTGTAGCAAGTGACTAGAAATGTTTCTAGTTCAGTTCTGAACTGTTTGCAAAACCCCAAAATACATGTCTTATTTTAGATCCTCCCCTCCAAACCCCCCCAAAAAAAGTGATGGCCTGGGTTTTCTCTGGGTTATCCGGTTTTATCACAGATTTCCAAACCCCAAATATTTCACATTTTAGACAAAAAAAAATGTTCAGCACGGTGATGCAGTGATTAAAACTGCATCTTCACAGAAAAGTCGCCTTCGTTGTCAACCAGGCGCCTCTTTCTGTTGTCTGTTCTCCTGTGTTGATATGTGGTTTTCTCCAGGTTCTTCGGTTCGCCCCAGATTTAAAAAATTATGTAAATTATGGTGAATAACTAATATAAATTGTCCTCAAAAAGGTATTATTAATATCTAGAAATTTTAATTTGCAAACAGCTCAAATTGGGGAAACAAAACAAGAAGTCAGTTTGTTGTGAGAAAAGAAAGAAGCTTAATTAGAGGTCAGTCCTGAACCATTTAAAATTCCAAATTACATCTCACATTTGAGACAAAAAATAAATGGTTGTCATGGTGATGCAGCATCTTCACAGAAAAGAGGTCTTGGTTCTCAACCAGGCGCCTCTTTCTATTTGTCTGTTCTACTCGTGTTAGTGGGGGGTTTTCTCCGGGTGCTCCGGTTCCCCCCAGATTAAAAAAATTATGTCAATTTTGGTGATTGACAAAGTGCAGATGGGGGAGGTGGGGCAAAGGGGGCTTGATCACCTGCCCCTTTTGCTCCTTGACCCCAAGTGCCTTTATGGTCAATTCTATTATTATTATTTCCTAAGCCCTCTGACTGTAATTTCAGTACATGACACACAACACAGTTGCCTCTCGCACAGTGAGATAAGGCAGCTAACTGCGGAGCTCAACGTAGCGAACGTTCCAGATTACAAAAAAGGTTTTGATAAATTAAAAAGTTTTTGGTCAAAAAAGTGGAGTAGACTTGCTGCTTGTCAGATAACGGAAAACATTGAACGTTGTATGGTTTCTGCTTCAGCTCGGAGTAGCGGCTTAAGCAGAGAGGTATTTATTCTAGCATCAGGTAAATGTATCTTGAAGAAGAATAGCACTTAAATAAAAGTCCACTAAGGATATTAATTTAGAATTTAAAATAACTCACCCCGAGCTACCATGATACATATAATGTGTGTAATAATACAAACATTACCCAATAATGTCTGAATTGCAGGGTTTCCCCCAGTGTATTAATGCTACCCCTGCCGCCAGGCCTAGCGTTTCAGCTGTTTGGGATTCCCCTCCGTAATTTCCCCTCAGAAAGCAGGCGGTTGATCCACGCTTTCTGATTGGCTCGCACCCCCTACTATAGCCTACTATATAAAATACTTGGGGACCACTTCTTTATTAATACACATCCACATTTGTAGAGTACGGAACAAATCGCGTCCCCTATGGGACGAGTGGCAACCCTAACTGTAGTGTCTATTCTATACGCCTTATAATGCGGTGCGCCTTATATATGACAAACATTTTAAAATAGGCTATTCATTCAAGGTGTGCCTTATAGTGTGGAAAATACGGTAAGTTTAGGGTCTGATTCACAGAGTATGAAGTTAAATTTGTTTCACAATAATTCAATGAAAAAAAAAACAACCTCAGTTAAGCAAAATAAAATTGTAATCAAAACATTTGGAATTGTAATTATTTATTTTTTAAAAAACTAAAAGTTTTATTTGAAAATTGTTTTTTCAATTAAATAACTCATTTTTGTCTCGTGAACTTAAAAGTTATTTACAAAACAAACTTATTTTTCACATCATGTGAGAATCGAAAGCAAAACTTTGAATCACAAACAAAAACTTAGAATAGCAAGAAAAGATTTATGACAAGTGCAACAAAAGTTTGTTTTGCAAATATTTTCTCACTTCGAGACAAAAATTTGTGATTTTAATTTTTTTTTTTAAAAAAAAGGTTTTTAAGCCAAACATTTTTTTGTTTAAAAAATTGTTTCAATTCAAAATGTCTTGATCACAGTTTTATTTTATCCAATTGAGGTTTTTTACATAGAATATTTGTGAAACAAGTTGAACTTCATAGCTGAGGTCTCATTTTCTCTGAAATTATTATGTTGTGCTATATGGACTAAAAAACATATTGATTTACACCAGGGCAAAGAATTGGTAGTGTGGTTTAATATAGTGTTTTGATCATAATTCATTATGTTTTGCTACTTTCTGTTCAAAGATGCCACATAAAGAAAGATGTCAGAAACAAAAACAAAATGCTCTGCTAGAAGAAGCAAAGGTATTGGATTGTTGACCGAATGGATCAGAACGAGTACCGCAGGTAAGAACAAAGTTCTTACTATGATTGACATGCAGTTTTTGGTAGTGAACAACAGCAGTGGGACCAAGTCACTGTTTTGAAAGTCTCAAGTCTTTGTCCTCAAGTCTCAAGTCAGTCAGGCAAAAGTTAGTCAAGTCTCAAGTCGTCAGCTTGAAATTTCAAGTCATTTCAAGTCGTTTTTTAAAAACAATGTTCCAATTATGCTAAATGTAAATAATAGGCCATGTTTCCTTTTTAAAATCAAACACGCAATGCACTCATTACAAATAAAACCCAGTAGTTTTGAATTTAGATGTGCTAAAATAAATATCTGTCAGTCCAAATGGGGTTAAATTTACAGCCAATTTCACATCTCAGTATTGGTAAAAACGTGTTGTGTGAATCAAACTTGCTAGTGTAACTCTTCTTACTTAGTTGTTGGTAACTGTAGTACGATAAAGAATAAAAAACTCTTCAGAATGTGGCTTTGACTGAAGGCAAGTGGTCCGACAGGCTCCACCAGCACTCCTCAGAATTCTTTATTTTTCTTTTTAGATGTGATCGTTTAGTTTAAGCAATAAATAAAACTGTTAAATTCTCAAAAACAAAACATTCTTATTCAATGAATCAATAAAAAACAACATCTAACAGCAAAAACTGTTAGATGTTAACTGGTATAACAGTTAACTATTAACTGTTATACCAGTTAATAGTTAAAACATTCACAAAACATTTTTATATTATTATTATATACACAGTCCAGTCACATTAATGTGACCATCTGTCAAAAGCCAGAATAACCACCTTTCGCAGAGCGAACTGCTACGAGACGTGCAGGAAGAGAGTCACTTAGGTCCCTGAAGGTCTTCTCTGGGATGTTGAGCCATGCCGACTCTAATGCCGTGGCCAGCTGCGCTAGATTACGCGGTTGAGGATCCATGGCGCGAACAACTCGATCGAGATGGTCCCACAGATGCTCGATTGGGTTTAAGTCAGGTGAGTTTGCTGGCCAGGGGAGGACGGTAAACTCATCCTGGTGCTCTTCGAACCACGCACGTACACTGGCAGCTGTATGGCACCTCGCATTGTCCTGCTGGAAGATGCCATCATCCTGAGGAAAAACAATGCGCATGTAGGGGTGGACATGGTCCGCAAGGACAGATGCGTACTTGTATTGATCCATCGTGCCTTCCACAATAATCAGTGAACCCAGAGAATGCCAGGAAAACATTCCCCAGACCATAATGCTCCCGCCTCCAGCTTGGACCGTTCCTGCAATGGTTGCAGGGTGGTTCCTTTCAGAGGTTTCACGCCTTATACGCCAACGTCCATCTGTCCGATGGAGCATAAAACGCGATTCATCTGAAAACGCTACCTGTCGCCACTCAGTGGACGTCCAGCTGCTGTACTGGCGTGCAAATTCTAGCCTTCGTCGTCGATGAACACCAGTCAGCATAGGTGCACGAACCAGGCGTCTGCTTCGGAGGCCCAGACGCAGCAATGTTCGCTGAATAGTGGTTTGGGAGACACTTGTGGTAGCCCCTTGGTTCATTTTAGTGGTCAGTTGCTCAACGGTAGCCCGTCTATCTGCCCGAACGCATCTCCGCAACCGTCGTTCGCCTCTGTCATCTATGGCCCGTGGTGCACCACATTTGCCACGTCGTTGATTTTGGACAGTCCCATTTTGCCATGCACGGTACACTTTTACCACGGCGGCACGCGAACAGTTCACAAACTCAGCCGTTTCGGAAATGCTTCCACCCTTGGCCCGAAAGCCAATGATCATGCCCTTTTGGACGTCGGATAAATCGCTTCGTTTCTGCATTACGCCAACGATTGAAATGTTTTCCGAAGCCCACACACACCCTTTATATACGCTCAACTGCACTGTGCTGCCACCTGCCTTCTGTGATTGGTTATTTAACTCTGAAGTGGAAAGTACGTGGTGGTCACATTAATGTGACTGGACTGTGTATATATATATATATATATATTATATAAAATAAATTTATACTTTGAACCCACCTAGTACGATACAGAACAAAAAAACTCTTCACAATGTGGCTTTGACTGCAGGTAAGTGGTCCGACAGGCTGAAAAATAAAAGACACGGTTAGCATCGTGACTGAGTGGTCAGCCACGAAACACCAACCGGTGCTGCTCCCACCCGTAGAGTCACATTTTCCAGCCCAACCACGAGAAAACTTTACACATTATATTTGTAGATGTTAAATATTCTTATAGTATTTCGTTAATTTTGAACTAGAAAAATATGACCCTAAGTAAAAAAAAAAGAAGTGAAGAGCTGCCTCTCTCGCACCTTCTTCCACCAATCTCGTAAACAAAATAATGAGCTGCATTTACCATCCAGAAACACTCAGAACTACCCCACAGCTTTACCTTCAGGATCCTTACAATTGTACAATGTTTTTACTTTTACAGCAATTTCTGAAGGATAGCAAAATTACTGGATTTTGATTTGTTTTTCTAGCAAAATTATACAACTTGGAAATGGGTTCTGTGCAACGACCATCACGCCATTTGATGAGTTTTAACTGGAAAAAACAGTAGACTTAATGACTGACTGCAGTAAACTATTTATTGCTCTATAATTTTCCACCATATATGTCCACAAATACACCTATACCTTTCAAATTTTGGATTTGAGAATATGGGAAATGTCTCTGTCCGGAGCTACTGTCAGAGGAAGTTGGAGTAAAACTAAGTAAGAGCCGTTGGGGGTTTGGTTGCCACTACATCCTGTAAAATACGGAACAATCCGTAATTGTCCGTTAAATGTACAAAAATTTTGAACCGATACGGGACGCGGTTTGTTGCGTATTCTACAAATGTGAATGTGTATAAATAAAGATGAGGTCCTCGAGTACTTTATATAGTATCTCCCCCAGTCTTTTTCGACTCACGGTGTTGGTGTTGCGATATTGTGCCCAACTGCTTTCTGGGTAACACGCTAACCGACACGCTGCCGTTTGAATCACCGGATGCAGCTTTACTAAGGTTAGCATACAGAGAAGCGGTATCATTAACGTAAGCCAGAGTTGCTAACACGAGGTTAGCTAGTCAGTCGTCTCATAGTAAAAGAAAAGTACCGCTTACCTCTTTGTGCAACTTCAAATGCCGAACAGTTGGAAGTTGTATTTCCCTCTGAGATTCTGGTCTTGAAGGTTTAGCATGTTTCACTTTGTTTTTAGTTGGATATTTCATGATGGATGTACCCAAAAGAAATGACTCACATGAGAATATCTGCTTTGAGCGTTTTTTTCCTGCCCATTCTTTTTAAATCCTGTTAATTTGATTGGTTGTGCTGCAGCTACGCACACATACATACGGAGTGAGGAAAACCAGAGAGACGGTCTGCGCCTGTTAATACGGAACGAGTGAAATGAATTAATGGGGCCACTTTATAAATAATGTTTATTTAAACTTGTGACTTGAGTGAAATATCAAATCTTTTCAAGTTTAGAACTTCAAGTCAAGTCAAGTTCCAAGTCAATGGTGTGAAAGTCAGGTCCGAGTCTGAGGATTTTTTCAAGTCAAGTCTCAAGTTGTGATTTTAATGTCCCCACTTCTGGTGAACAATATATTTAATATTACAAGGCAGCTGTTATATTAAGATGTACTAAATCTAGTTGTATATCTAACAATTGTTTATTAAACTGAAAGCTGTGTGACTTTAATATTCTGTCCTAAAATGCGGTTAGATGTGCCTTTTTGGAGCAGCTGCCCCTTTACTGGTCTCTGCCTGACCCTGACAGTAATAAACTATATTGGAACATTTTATGTAAAATTAGGCAACATAAGAAAATAATATAGTGCTGATTTTAGAAAACTGATGCTCATAGAATACTGATAAATGTGTCTTTGAAATGTAGCAAAGAGCTAAAATGAGCAAAAAACAAAAATAAATAGTCTACCGGGGGAAAAAAAAACTATATTATTAAAACATCACCCTAGAAAACAAAGATAAATAAGAGTAAGAATGCTTTTATATGAGTACTATTTCATTTTTTATTTAATTCAAAAATAAATATACAGACAGTGAATGTGTCTAGTGATTGGTGAGTTTTATAGTTACCATAGTTTTTTTTTCCAACTTAAAAAATGTTGGCAAAAAAAAAAAATCAAGTTGTCATACAAAAGGTGGGCATGGATAAATCTTTTTCTTAAGTGGGTAATGATACATAAATCTGTAGAAATATTAATTTGGTCAGATGATTTGAAACATATTATTAAACCACCTAAAATATGTCTAAAACTGTGAAAGGGGAAAATGCCAATGATGCAATAAAAATGTGATAACTGATGTTTGTTCTAACGATTTAATAAGAAAAGTGTCTGAACCATCTGCACAGATGCTACATTGGACTGATCAGAGGAGGAGTGTAGGACTGATTTTATTTCAATCTTCTGGTCCCAATCTTCAGGAGCTGTAGTATTTACAAAAACAGAAAAAAAGAAGGTATACAAAACATAAGAAGTCCAACAGTGCTTCTTAACAAAGTGCCATTTCTGATTTTCTCCTAATGAAAAAAAGAAAAAATTAATCAGGTTTATTTCAGAGCAATACCCACCAGGTCATTAAAAAACAAGTCACTGTAACCAAACTCTCTCTTTTTTCCTTCCTTTGCCACCCTAACCAACGTACAGTTGGCATGAAACTCCAAAATACAAACATTTTCTGATAAGTGAACGCACCACACTGAAGTGTTCACAGGTTGTGTTTAGTGTGGATGCTGCTACTGAGGGAAGAAGAGTCAAAGTTAACTATTTTTTAGTATTGGACCAGAGAGGAGATTGAAATGAAGTCAGAGGAAGATTAGAGATGCAATAAGCTGTTTGGCAAACAATTTCCTATGACATGTCTGCATGTTTAATTAGGCTAAAGATGAGAGAGAGCTAAACTTTCAGCAGATAACAAGAAGGCTGAACATATTACAGTGATGCTTTTCTCTTTTTTTCCCCGTCTTGAGCTTCTGCAAAAATCTGCATCTGGAAATGTTGGCAGCTTTTGGGATGTCTCAGATTTTGAATGCTAGTCTAAGGTCCTATTTACAGCTTAAAATCTGTAATGACTTGTTTTAAAATCTTAAAAACTTTTTTTGGGATTGTGTATCTTAGATTTCTTAAAGAAAGAAATCAGGACAGGCTAAAACTAATTTCAGAGGTTCACAGGTTGACTAAATTCAGACATCAAAAAAATAAAAAGGAGGAAATATATGAAAAAGAAAAATTGGCCACAAAATTTTGATTGTTGCAGCAGCTCTAGTAAAGTTATATTAAAAATCAAATGCCAGATTGAAAACGTATCACGATGGGCCAAAATGTGGTCAGATTTTTAAACTAAACTAAAATAGTTAAATAACCAAAATACTTTTACAACTTGTTCCTGTAGCACCAAACCATTTGTTGTCTGGTTTTTGTTAATAAAACTTTACCAAAGAAACATTCTTTCAATAATTCAAGAAAAATTATGATTGGAAAAATGTTAAATTGGAAATAGTTCTTTTCTACAAAAAAAAAAAAAACATTGTGAGTTCAATGAAGAAGTGCATATGTAGTAAAAAATGTTTGGAAAGAATCTCTGGTGTGATTACAGTGACTTTCTCTTGAACGCACCGACATGTAAGCATTGTAATCAAACAAACCTGAATAAAACTATTAAATCAACCCTCTTATTTCTTTAATGTAGCCATGCATGTTTGGTTTATGGCTCCATTAAAGACAAAACACAAAGAGCTACACTGATCCCATATGAAGCCACAGAGTCTTTCCAATGGTCCCCCATCACAACTGATGCATCTTTTTTTTTTTTTTTACCCTGAAAACATTTCAGAGTCAAATCCAGTCTGACCCGACTCGGCCTCAAGCAGACCCTAATCTCAGATTATCTTTGTAGTCAAATAAACCAACAGGTTCGTCAAGATTAAACATAAGCAACACAGTGTGACGTCACCGAGAGGCGAAAAAACAGTCAGTTTGACCACTTGCTGCTA
Source organism: Poecilia picta (assembly GCA_033032245.1). NCBI lineage: Eukaryota > Metazoa > Chordata > Actinopteri > Cyprinodontiformes > Poeciliidae > Poecilia > Poecilia picta. The sequence continues at coordinate 8,861,278 of CM065370.1, read as the reverse complement.
GACGGAGTAGGGAAGAGTCTTCAGACACCTGAAGAAACCAGAGTGAGGAGTTCTGATCCGCCGGCTGTGAACAGACCCCGCCTCCTTGGCAGGAGCAGCCGCTCTGACTCCTTCAGGTCAGCAGATAGATCTGTACACCGTGTCCTCTGCAGCTTTGGCTTTAATAGTTTTTTATCTTTTTAAAACGAGTCCGGCGGCTGCGGGCGCGGCCGGCTCCGGCGCTTAGTCAGGCATGTCGATGCAGAGCTTCGGCGGGGGGACGAAGTACTTCCCGGGGCTCTGAGTGATCACCACGCCCGTCTTCTTGTGGAACATGGGGGCGATCTTGGGCGGCGGCTCGGGGACGGGCAGGTCGTCGACGGCCTCGGGGTCGTCGCTGCGCTGGAGGTCGTAGGACACGTTGCCGTACTCCCTGAGGAAGGGCAGCAGCTCCAGCAGGAAGTGGCAGAAGTCCTTACGGATGCCGAACCACCCTGATGAGAGAGCAACGACAAAGTCAGACGAACCCAATTGGACTGAAACAAATGTCTATGCAAGAACAAATCTAAAATTTACACAAAAAAAAAAATGTCGTGAACCGAATTCTAAATGTTGCATTAGTGTCTGAAGGCTGTGGTTTCTTACTCACAGTGGTTTCCTCCTTTCTGTCCGAAGGTTGTGGCCATGAGTGTGAGCAGAGAGAGCCACAGCGGGACGAACACACACACGTAGCCCGGACTCCTGTGACCATCCAGCTTGTACACCAACAGGATCTAAAAGGATAAAAAAAATTGAGTCAAAATGAAAATTATGGATGGTTTTTTTCTATTCAGATCCCTTAAATCTGATACCCAAAAATTCTATATTTTATGACCTCGGATATGGGAAGTTAGTGTCATAAAAAGCAATTATATTAATCGCATAATAAATTAAAGTGAGCTCGATTATTTCCTTTCTGATGATTAGTAATAGTTTTTTGAAGGGCAATTTTGTTTGTGGACACTATAATGCATAGTTTAGTTTTTGTGTTATTTCATTTTAATTGATTTGTTTTTGGTTGTTGTTTTATTTTGCATATTTAAAACATCTTCCAGGTCCAGTGTGGAGTTTTCAGTTCAGAATTCTAATTTATTAGTCTTTTAGAGGGCAAATTGTATTTGTGTGCCATTATAAATAGCGATACATCTGGGAACGCTAAGGAAAGCTAACTAAAATATAGTGGTTGCTATAGCAATTTTGACCCAAACAGTAACAATATCGTTATTTTACATAAAATCTGTCACCTGCTCATTCCCACATCTTTCTCGTATTTTTAGAAAGCCATCAGGTTAACTTCATATTTTTATTTTAGAAATTACTCTACATATTTAATGTGGCTTTAAAAATACACTGTGGAACTATTGTTAGCCCAGTGTGACACACACAGTCACGGGGAGGAAAACTGGAGGTCCCTCACCTCAAAGGTGAGAAGAGGTACAACGATGGTCATCCAGCTGATTGCCATGGTGATGTGCGTGCGCCGTTGCTCGGCGATGATGTCTATGGAGCGGAGGAAGAGGACTGACCAGATGATGTAGAAACAGGACGACAAGGCACAGGAAGGACATGAGGATCCACAGCGGGACACACACCACCTGCACGACACACACACACTGACATTTTATCAAAATATCACACAATGATGGATTAAATAACTGATTTATTTCTTTCTGTCCAGATTTGTTCATGCTGTGACACATAAACAGTTGTGCATAACTTCAGTGGAAGGAAAATAACAGCTGAAACCAGAAGTTTACATACATGTTAATTCTCACTGTGAGATCAGATCAAACATTTGTTGTTTTAGGCCAGTTAGAATTACCTAAATCATTTATGTTTACTAAATGCCCTGCATGTAAACTTCTAATTTTGAAGACAAATATCTAATACTTTATTTTACGATTGTGGCATTTAGCAAACAGAAATTAACTGACCTAAAACAAGAAACGCTTGGTCTGATTGAGCAAATGAATAAAAAAAAAAAGGTTTATATTTTTATTTTGTTTTGTGAGACCACAGGAAGTGTGTGTCAGGTGTTCCTCACCAGCCAAGGCCATTTTATGATTTCGTCCAACTTCAGGCGATGAAGATGAACTGCAGGATATTTACAGAACAAAGCACCTCCAGCTGAGGAGAAACAGGAAGTTGTCATCGGCATATTCTGATAGCATTACACGAAAAAAAAATTATTCAAGTTTCACATTTCCCCCCTAATAAATCTCTTGAAAACTTTGAGCCAAATACACAAATAATTAATAGCACAGATACAGAATTTTTCAGATTTGTGCTTAAATAGAATTATTTTGCTGCTATGTGTGTGATAGTTCTCCTGACCTCAAGGGAGCGATCGTGTCTGAAGCCCCAGACGCACGCTGCTACGGAAACGGGCGACACGAAGAAGAGCGGCATGAAGACGAGGAGCCAGTAGTAGGAGTCTTTGCCCTTCCCCACGCGGTCGCACACCAACACCTCGAACATCAGCAGCAGGACGTGCAGCCCCACCGCTATCAGCATGGCCTTGAACTCCACGCACGTCTCCCCTTCAGCCCTGAGGGGCGACGCGCAAAATGAAACACGTTTCATCATCATCAACATCATGGTAACGCTGACGTTTAGTAGCATGGCAGCTTCTTTTTAATGTGTTTCAGTAACATGGATTGCAAACAACATCTAAGCAAACAGAGAGGTCAGACGTAAACAGACATCATGTGTGTGTGTTTTGTGTGTGTGTCTACCTGTACTGAGGGTTGTGGGCCCACACTCCGGTGCCCACGGAGGCCCCGATGATCACCAACAGCTTCCACAGCCATATTGGGGTAAACACGGCCCAGTAGCTCCACTGAATGACCCCGTCCAGCCTCAGGGACAGCAACACGGAGAACAGCAGCAGGCAGGAGTAGATCAGGAACTTACTGCAGCAACCGAGAGGGCGACAGGGGACAGGAGAGGCGTCACGGCACAACAAGGACGTGTGAAGAAAACAAAAAGTAATAAACCAGTTTTCAAAAAATCTAAGATCTGGAATTTGAAAAAAAAAACAAAAGAAACAAGGTAGGATGAAAAACTTATAAGAATCATGATTATTGCAACTTTATTTTCTATCAACCTGCCTTCTAACTTTCCTGTCTTTAATATCTGCATAGTTTTTGTTCTTTTTAGCGAGGAGCAGCTCATGACAATCATATAAAAAACTAACTATTCTTATTAGAAAAAAGCTAATAATAAAGTTGTTTTTTTTAAATTGGAAGATAACCTGATTGATCAAATATATTACTGGCTGGAAAATGATCTGACGACCCAATCTCAGATGAGTAGACAACAATCAAAATGTTTAATAAGATTCATAACATTTCTAAAAGCTTCTATCGCAATTACAGTCATCCTTCTGATTTAAAACGTCTAACAAGGTAAGAAACTGCTTACTGTAGTTTCTGCACTATAAGGCGCACCTTCAATGAATGGCCTATTTCAAAACTTTTTTTCATATTCAAGGCGCACCGCATTATAAGGCGCATAGAATAGAGCTACAGTTACGGCCACCGTCCCGTATTGAACCTATACAGAACACGATTTGTTCCGTTCACTACAAATATAGATGTGTAATAACAAAGAAGTGGTCCAGCAGTTTGCACCAGTCATTGTTTCACTCACGGTGTTGGTGTTGCCATATTGTGCCCAGCTGCTTTCTGGGTAACAGAGACCAAACTACACGCTGCCGCTGCAGTCTCTGTCTCTCTTAGGTGCGCCTTATAGTGCGGAAAATACGGTACATCTATTTTATATACAAGAAGAACACAGGCGCCTCAATACCCTTTGGGATCTTAACTTTCTTTTATTGATGATTTATCTCAGTTACTTTTTTGACTTTCCGGGTATCAAGATCAAGATGGGCATCATTATCATTCAAAAGAACTTTAAAATAGCATTACACAAAGTAGGTATACTTTTGGTAAAGCATGTCTTGTTTAGATTTCACTTAATTACTATGACAACATAATAATGAACGACAACATAATTAAAAAGGTGCTTATGAAGTTGTCAGTTTAGCTCACTGCTTTAATGTCCAACGTCAGTCATCACAGTGGTGTTAATGTAATATATAAACTATTTATTAGCCATAGGAAAGGTCACAGATCAAAATTCGTTTAGCGTTGTTTACATTAGCATGCTAACCGGGCCTCTGAAAGCCGGACACTTTTATTTAGTTTCGACAACTTTATTCAGACTGTTTTATGCGACTACGCGGGCTACAGCATCATAGTACTGCGTGTCTGAACCTTAAAAACTCAGACACGCATGTTTTTCTTTTAGTATTTTCCGGCGAATAAGAGCCGAAGCTATGCCATAGCTGAAGCTAGCTCGCAGCTAACGTTACCTGGGATTGAAGTCCTGAAAGAGTCCTCTTAAATTCATGGTGAACAACAGGGCCGGTCGGCTAGCTAGCTGATGTTAGCTTCCTCACCCCAGGACGAAACCTCGGTGTCTAATCTGAATGCTACACATTGTAATTTGTGGGAGAGCTCAGCCTTAGGTTTGTGGTTCATTACTTAGTGTGTTATGTTTTGTTTTGTTTTTTCTCCCTCAACGACCAGTTTAACGGGAAATGACGTCTTACTTTCTTATTCATTGACGTTGTGGGGAGAAAAGAAATTGAGACTATACTGCCACCTTCTGGTAAGATGGACGAATCTGTCGGGACCTATAAAAATGCAGCTTAAGTATTGAGTACTTGATTTGATTTTAGTCAGTAGTGTATGATTTGTTGTTTAAAAATGATACTAACAAATATACAGTTATGTGCAGATCTCTCTCTCTCTCTCTCTCTCTCTCTCTCTCTCTCTCTCTCTCTCTCTATATATATATATATATATATATATATATATATATATATATATATATATTATATATATGTATCAGTACTCAGTCAAATTGCATATAGCACAGCCAAGTATGCGCAGAACCTCAAGCTCCCAGCTCTGTAAGGACCGTTCAGAGGAAAAGAGACACCCAAGGTGAGAAGGAATTTTTTTTTTAATCACAGATGTGCAAAACAAATCAAGCAAAAAACAAATTCAAGCAAAAAAAAAATATTTAACTAAAACTAATAAAGCAATAGTAACAGTAATGCGTGTTAGACCAGGTACACATGGTGATAATGTCACATAATATTAAAATAATTTGGCTTGTGTACAAAGAAGACTTCTCACTTCAACAAACTGTAGGTAGGGGTCTTTGGCTAAAACAAATTTGTTATTCTTTCAATAAAGTAACTCTGAGGATACCCAGACATTTCACTCAAGAAGAGCAGTAACATCATAATAACATTACGCAAGTAAAAGTAACTGAGTAAATGTAACTTGTTACTCCCCTCCTCTGATTGCAATCTCTTGGTGTATAGACATTTTTTAAACATTCTCAGTGATGTTTTTGACACAACACATACACTTTGACACAATAGTCGCACAACACTAAAGCTTACAGTCAAATTTATTGCAAATTAAATCAAATCTACAACTGCCACCGTATGAGTAAAAACAGTTTATAACTTTCATCGGAATTCTGCAAAGATTCTGTTGTAGCTCCTTAACTTAATTACAAGTACTTCTTTAGGAAACTAACCGCCAAACATGTTATTTCTGTAAACGTAAAAAAAAATAAATCATTACCACATTAAATATGCAGAGCTTCACTAAGCGTCACAACCAGTGATGAATGTGTTTTAACTATTAAAACTAACGTTTTATAAATCTGGTTAATTTAACTGTTGCAGAACAAACTAGCCTGCAGCCTGCATGGCAGCTTGAATCCTTATCGTAGAACAAACTGGAGCATCCATTACTGCTGGACTCCACCTTCCTGCAGACAGCCAGCATACATTTTACATGTCACAATAGGTAAAATATTGGTTTAGTTTAAAGTTACTCAAATATGTTTTTCAGTTGTTCAAAAAGACACATACAGAACAATAGAGACTCCAAATGAAAGATATTATTGACCTTTTCTGTTGTTCTTTCCTTTGTTCTGGTTGATAGTTTTAACCTTCACAGGAAACCACTGGGAAGCAGATACCAATGTTATAAGAATAAAATGAAAAAAACAGCACTGACATTGTGGTTAGAATCAGACAGTGTTGTTGCAGAATAAACAGCTTGAATGTAGTCAGTTTATTTATAACTACTAAACATAACTTTTAGTGGAACTTCCAAATGTGGCACGGACATTTTCCCAACAAAAGAGACAAACTTGTAGTGTTATCTAAATTCACTCCTTCTTAAATAGAGACATTAAGTTTAAAAACTCAGAATGAAAGCTTACAGAAAAATTATTCATTTGACGTTTGTTCACGTGCTTGTAACAATGTTTGAAACATTTTATTTTTGTGTTTCCTAAGGGAACATGGTTTAAGGAAAGCAGATGTTTACCTGGTTTCACATTAACGTACAGACAATCTTCCTCCGGATGACGAGGCCTTCCTGTTAAAATCACAACATAAATAAAAAAGTTCATGCTTCAAAATCTCCAAAACTTATTTTCTTTTTTTGTTGTTGTTGTTGTTAAATGTTTAAAACATTGGGATTGAAGAATGTCTGACAAATTTCAGGACTTTTACCAATTGCATTTAACGAGTTTCCCAACTTAGTTGTAGCAGCTCTATTCTAAAAAAATATCTTACCATTTTCAGTGGCTTTGCAAGTTTCAATTTTTTCATAAAGAGGTGTGTCACCTGCAATAAGTAAGAAAAACGTCAAGGCTAAAGTTCCGATGTGATGCAGTTGTAACAAATACATCTATCATTTTCCAAAACAAATCAAAAATATCTGTATTACTGCCTTTTCTGTCAATTTCAGGTTACTTTTTTTGATAAAGCGTGAACTGCCTGAGACTTGTTTTTGTGAAACTGAATCACCGTAAAGAGAAAAATAATAAGTCAAAATACGAATGCAGTTAATTCTGTGACCCACCCTGCAGCAGAGAGCTGTAAACCTGACTTCCAGACTGATTTGCTGCAGGGCTGGTGGTGGAGCTCTGACTGCGCCTCTCTGTCAGAAACAATCTGAAAGTATGAAAGGGAGTTTATCAATGAAAGAAAGGATTTTTTTTGTGGCATCTTTAGGATGAGAGGACATAAATCTCAAGCTGACCTGATGCAGCGCCACAATGACAGAAGGAGAAAGATGAGAAGGATTCCACTGATTGGTCCAATGATCAGCAGGACTAGAAGTAAAGAGCTGACAGGACCGGACACAGCTTGTGGAAATAAGAAAAATAGAAGCAAAAAAACTGTCAAAAATCTGTAGCATAGCAAAACAAATGCAATTAACCGTTTTATGTTACTAAAATAAATCAGATATTTTCCTCCTCCTCACCTCTAACAGACATCCAGCTCCTTGGTAAATCCTTTCCTGAATGTTGACATTTGTAGAAACCTTCATCTAACTTTGACACTGCAGAGATCGTCAGCTCCTCTCTGCTGTCATTATGGATGAGTTTCTCATTATAATAGAAAAACACATTGGAAAGAAGATTTTGTTCTTTATCTCTGCAGCTCAGAGTAACAGGATCTCCTTCAGTCACAGGATGAACAGGACTCAGCAGGAGAGGAGCAGAAGAATCAGCTGTAAAACAATCAGAGAAAATTGAGTTGGAGCAAAGATGATTAAAAATAGTCAGTGTTTTTTACAGTGACATTTTCTTGTAAAATTCAGCAATAATAACATTTTTATTTAAATGTCATTTAGTAATCAATCAAAAATAAAATTAAATGAATAATCTGAAAAAGGTTGAACAAAAAATCAACAAATCAAAGGCAAAAGTCTCATGAGATACTAAATATCAACCAATTTTGTCTCTGGCATGGTTTATATGTTGGAAGGCATGAATCATGTATAATGTAGCTCATGTGTATTTCTGCATAGGCTGTGATAAATTGACCTTTTTGAAAAGAATTGGATTCAAAATTAGAAACGCTTTAAAATAAAACATTTAAACATTCAAACATTTTTCTTTTCAAACTCTCTGAAAACTGAAAATACCAACAATATAACCAGAGAACAGCAAACATTTGGCTACCATAGTTACAACAGTGGAGTCTGGGCTGCTTTAGTGGCGTCTGTGTTCGCTGCTTTGCAAAAGGTGAAAATGTGTCAAACTGATGAGAAACAATGAACACATTTGCAAGAGGCGCCTTTTGCTCTGCCGAGATGGCGACCGTGAAAACTGATTATCTCACCAATCAGTTGAGATAGCTTTAAGTAGCTCAAAGCTATGACGCAAAGTTTAAATGTAAAAAGATGTCAAAGAATAGATAATAAGCCATATCTTTACCCTGTACAGTGATGTTGATGGCGTTGCTAGTCTCTCCAGATCCAGACTCACACCAGTAAACTCCACTGTGATACTGATGTGGGTCAATGGTACATGTAGATTCAGTCATTGTTCCCCAGAAGGAGCAGTATGACACATCTCCTGTTTCTGTAAACCTCCTCACTCTCCACTCAGTTGAGTTTCCCTCACAGTTCAGAGACACAGATTCAGATCTGAAGTGTTGAACTCTGTCAGGATTCACTGAGAGAGAAGCTGCTGGACGAGGATCTGGAAACAAGACAGGATTTCAGCTGAGAACAGAAACATCTTTAAAATGATTCACTAAAATGATTCCATGCTTTGTTTTCGTAGTAATAAAGATTACAGCCAACATTTGAGCAAGTTGACCAAAAATATTTCAGTGCTTCTAAAGCGAAATAAACTACCAAAGAAGAAATAGTTTTATCATCTTTTACAAAGCCAAGTTGGATTTTACCAGTGAAAGTTTAACAGCTTCTCATGATCAATGTTTTGATTCAGCTCTAGACTTGATGGCTGATTTTATTTCCTGCATGCTGACTTCTTTAGCTTTTCTAGACTAGACTTCTGATTTTGTCAGAAGTCTAGAGAACTTTACCTCATGTTTTTGTCAAGTTACACAAGATTAAATCTTACTGAAAGAATCCAGAGTAAGTCATGCTTATTATCCCATAATGTGAATGATTCATCAGATGACTATGATCAAAAATATTTTTTATTTCCAATGTTTTGTCTTAAGTGAAGTGAATTTTCAGAATCTTTTATTTGTATAAAAGTTGAAGAAGCTTCTAGAGGAAATGTTTGATCAGGCTCAAAACATCTGAGACTTGTTCTTATTGAGAGCAAAGACAGAAACAAACTGACCTGCAGACCAGACAAACTTTTGTTTGCTGTAATAAGTGTAAAACTCTGGTTCTCCTCTTCCTGCTCTGCACACAAATCCTGCTGTGTCAGTCGGTCCATTAATGATGAAGGAGTTCTGCTCAGTACCACTGGTGCTGCCAGGAAGCGGCTCATAGGTGTAGCGGCTGGATGGATCAGGAATAGCTTTATACCAGAAGAACCTCCATCCTGCATCCTGAGGTTGAACCTCACAGCTCAGAGTCACTGAGTCTCCAGGATTCAGCCATGATGGAGACACAGAGAGGACAGGCTGAGGGGGAGACACTGATGGAGAGAGATTAGAAACTGGGTCAAACATTTCACCACATCACCTTTCTTCTTTTCACTTTAAGGCTATTTGAAATGGGCAGTATTATGTATTCCAGGCACTCAGTGCCCTTTTATAGCACAATCGAGGAATATGTTACCTTCGGTCATTCTATAAACGCAGTATATATCAATCATGACCTAAAACGAGTTTGATTAAGCAACTTAGCGCCTAGAAATTGAGCCTCCATCTGTTTAAGAAGTTCCTGCTTCTTCCACCCCTTCACCTTCATCATGTCATCGCAGCAATGCTTCTTCATAAAGTATTTAACATTTGTAGGAGTGTTGCACTGATAAGTAGCTCTTATAATGACCTCAGCATGTGTGTAGTTTCACCAGGTGTTTGCTAATTGCTGTTGGCTAGTCTGAAGGAGCTGAGAGAGGGAGCAGCAGGGAAAAGTTGAAAATTTGGTTTTATAATTTTTTTTAAAGCTATTTAGTCCAAGGGACAAAAACGAAAAATCACATAAATGACCACTTTCATTTAGATGATGGCCAACTTACATACAGTCAGTTTAATAACTTCACTCCATGTAGTAAATCCTTCTCTTTTTCCTCTACAGCTGTATTGTCCACTGTGAGCCTCAGTAGCTGAGAAGTTCATGTATTCACGGGGTATTAGAGACTTTCTATTGGTTGTTTTCCATTCATACGTCCACTCAGTTCCTCCTGCTTCCTGGATTTGACATCTCAAAATGACTGTCTCTCCTCTGTAGATCTGAGGCCAGCTGGGATGGAGAATAACTGAAACCCTGTGAAAAACTGCAGCAAGAAACATGATTAGGAGGCAAAAGAGTCTGAAAAACAAATCAGAAAATAAGACAGTGTAACGTCTACGATAACTATATCAATCTAAGTAAGCATCTTTTTTCTTATGAATGGATGCACTTTTATAGAACTTTATCTCATCTTACCCTCTGCTGTTCTGTCTGCTGTCAGAGTTGCTTTGACACCTGCAGGTTGGAAAACCATGAGAACATCTTCTATCACTGATGCTTAGAGCATTTAGAACAAATCTGATAAAATGTTTGTCATCTAAACTGAGACTTAACGACGTTGGACTGCGCTCTGATTTAATCCGAATCAACAGAACTAATGTTTGATCAACAGAACCTCACCAATTCATCAAAATGAATAGACATAAAGGCCTGCACAGTGGCACAGTTAGTAGAGCTGTTGCCTTACAGCAAGAAGGTTCTGGGTTCAATTCCTGGCCCCGGTCTTTCTGCATGGAGTTTGCATGTTCTCCCTGTGCATGCGTGGGTTTTCTCCAGGTACTCCAGCTTCCTCCCACAGTCCAAAAATGTGACTGTCAGGTTAATTGGTCTGTCTAAATTGTCCCTAGGTGCGAGTGTGTGTGTGTGTGTGTGTGTGTGTGTGGCATGGTTGTTTGTCCTGTATGTCTCTGCGTTGGCCTGCGACAGACTGGCGACCTGTCCAGGGTGACCCCACCCCTCGCCCAGAACGCCAGCTGGGGATAGGCACCAGCACCCCCCGATCCCATTAAGGGACAAGGGTGTAAAGAAAATGGATGGATGGAATAGACATAAAGGCTTTCAAACTACCAACCTTGTATCTAATAATCTATATGTTTCACTTTGTGATAAAGTTCCAGAAGTAGGTAGGCTTTTCAGTAATATACTAATTTTCTGAATGGGTCTGTAAAAACAGATGACTCTCATGAAGTGGTTCGGTGAGGTGAGATGAGAGGACGCAGGAGACCCAGGTAGTGATGATGAGGATGAATTTAATGAAGGTTCAACGAACAGCTCAACAGGGACCAGGAACAACTGACGGCACGGAGAAAACAGACTGAGTACAATGACACGACAAGGATCCAACGACAGACAAGACAACAGGTGGACTTAAATCCACGAGAAGGGAACATCAGCAAAAACTGAAGAGTTAAAATTTCAGGGTTAAAGGCTTCAGAGTTCACATTAAGAGTTGTTTTAACCCTTGATGAGTTAAACAGCGTCCAATGTTCAGGTTATTTCCAATAGTTGATTGCATCAGGGTTGATTTTACTCGTTAAGAGTTGTTTTAACATTTGCGAGTTAAATGATTTCCAGTGCTCGAGTTATTTTCCATAATTGATTCCATCTGATGGGAGGGAAATAAGCTCCTCCCTCCTTCATCGTCTTCCTTGGAGTGAAATTTGAAAACCGCTCCATTTTTTCCTTCTCCTGTTGTTATAAACGGTAAGTCCAACTTCTTAAATCTTGGGTTAAGCACTTTTAAGTTGATAGTGATGTGACTTTTTTTCTACTAATTTAATACTTCGTCTATTTTACAACGGCTATACTCGATGTATTAGCTGGCAGCCCTTTTGTGGGTTGCTAGTTAGCAGCTGTAGCTCTTACAACAGAAACACCGTTGTAACTGCAACTTTTACACGGAAATATCGGGCTGTGTACTTCTGAAAAATAAAGTTCTATTTTTGTATAATTTAAAATCATAATTTTGGCCATGGTAATGTAAATGCTACCAGCCTGTGCATTCACATGGCTAATAGGTAGCAACACGTGTTACGTCCTCCAACGGGTTACGTCCTCCAACGTGTTACGTCCTCCAACATGCCTAGAGTTTTACACCGAGGGGAAAACTTGACTTGCGTTGTATTTTGCTCTGTATAAATCTAATAATGCTGATAATGCAGTGTCTGCTAAAAAGGTAACATGATTTCAGTGTGCCCCTAAACATGTGCCATTTTGGGTAACCTAAATTCTCCATGTATTTCTTTTTGTTTAATTATTCATTTCATAGCTAGTTGAAGTGCCTACAAAAGATGTCTGGTGGTGAAGAAGTTCTGCAAGAGTGAGGAACAACAGAAACCCCCATAAGAAGACAAGTGGTGAACATACTGATGGCTCACAGGATTAATAAACATAGGTAAGTGTGTTTTTACATTTCTAAATCTATCTTAAAAAGTCTGGATTTTTTCACTAAAATGAAATCTCCTGTTAGGCACCTTCCTGCTAAACCAATCAGAGAGGAGAACCTGAGGATGGTGACGTCTCCTTCCAAAACCACCTGAAGTTTGCAGGAATCAGTGATAAGGTAAGGTAAGATAAGGTAATTGAAATAAAAGTATGTGTAGTCATTTGTAGTAATTTGTCACTTTGCTTTTATAGACATTACATTTAACAGGTGATTAAATGGCAGCTTTGAGTATGTCTGGGAAAACATTAATTTATTTTATTGGTTTGTATGAATCCTTAAAGTTTTATAATGGTTGTAGCTGGTTTCTTATGTTTGGTGTTTGTCTTCTTTAATTTTAGTCATGCTGCAGTTTAGAGGAACATCTGGTCCAACGGGGTCTGCAGCCGTACCTCCTTCCTGTTTGGTGTCAGAAGACCAAGATTGACATCCTCTACATCATCATGGATAAGTGACTCATCCCATGCCAACCAAACTGCTTTTCTGCAGACTTTGATGAGTTATTCAAAAGACATTTTGTGTTATGTCTGTTATGACCCTGCATTAATGAATTTTTATACATTTTTGCATTGTATAATATTGATGTTGGCAAAATGAAGGAATCAACTAGTGGGGGACTTGATCGCAAGATAAGCAATATATTTTTAGTTGAATATCACTTTTTCCTTTGTTACCTAAACAGCTATTTACAGAGGTCTTTGTTTATTTTCATGCTTTGAGGGTTTTTTATAGTGAAAGATATCTTGTGAAAATCCTAGATCTAAAATTTCATAAGCCTTTTGATATTCAAAACTTGTATGGAATGCTAATTAATGTTTGTTCGTTGTACAACAGTTTAAAATGTTGGAAACACAGCTGCATAAATAAAACAATTGTTTAAAATTGATTTGTTTTAGTTTTACTTCATTATAACTAATTTTAACCAGAATCATAAAGTAACACATTTTGGAGTAAATACCTAACACTTGAAAGTGTCAAATTAACACTTAACAAAGTAGATACTTTTTGTTATTTTATCAGTGTTAACCATTGCATCCCAAACAGAGTTAATTTAACTCTGTTTTGTGAGTTAAAAAATTAACTCTGATCCAATGTTAAAAATGTAACTATTTTGAAAGTGTTAATTTAACCCTTACGAGTGTGGACTATATAAACACTGAAAAAGTGTTAATATCAACTCTGTGGGAGTTAAATCAACACAGGGCTTTTTGATGTGTAATCAGAAAACTAGACACAGCTGGGATCAATCAACAGGGAGGACAGGACAGAGACTCACAGGGAAACAGGACTAAACACAGAAAATGTCAAAATAACTACACAGAAAACCCAGATCCTGACAATGACGTGAGATAAAACACAAAAATCTAGAAAGTATCCCTTCATCAGCACTGTAACTGCTTGTCCTTGTGAGGCTGCTTGTTTCTATCACCAGGAATCATTGGGTGAGTAGAGGGGTCATTATGTAGCTTAACTTTAGAGCAACAGTTGATTTTCTTGTATAAAAAATATGTCCATGATAACTTTAGAGAGTTGGGAACAAAATAACACGAATTTACATCCCTCTGTAGTCATCTCAACATAAAACTGGCACTCCGAGGGTCTTGAGAGTCGGTAAATCAGCTCAAACCGAAGCACACGTTCTGGACACATTGTTCAGCAATATGACGACGTGTAAACATGGTAAATTTTAAAGACAATATTAAGAGAGCAATGTTGAAACATCTGTAACAATGGTGACCACAATAAGAGGGCAAAGATTTGGGTGTTTTGTTTTCATTGCTATCAGATTTTGATAGAGATACTCAGTAACTTGGCATCATGAAGAAACATTTTAGAAAGTCAGTGATGTACTTACAGAAAAATCCCAGCATGCAGAGCAGACTGTGCTTCATCCTTGCATCCAGAACGGTTTCTACAAGCCGAGCCTAATATGTGTACATATTACATGAAATCATACTTTTACCTCTCAGTATCCCCTGTGTGTGTTTCCGTCCCTTCTACACAAACTTCACACCACACCACTGCAAGCCTGTTTGCAGCAGTTGATGGTGGTTTGCATTTCCTGTCCACTGCAGAGATGTCTTAACCCGTGTTGTGCACAACATTCGCCGTCGACTCCACTTTCTAGTGCAAATTGCTGTTTTTTTATTCCTCTCATTCAATGAAGTCCAACGTTTATTTTTGCGTACAAAAACATTTGCTGTGTGACCGTTTCTAAAACACTATTCATCCATTCTACATTTTCTTTTGCATCTTTTTAGTTCGATGAGTGAATTTTCTTCCGAGACACCTTCTGAAACAGCTACTTCCTCCGTCCACCACTCACTCCGCCACCACAAGCAGAGCAGAACCTTGGGGTGTTAAATGATGCCGCCCCCCCCCTTCCCCCCCGCCCCCCGACATCCAGAACACATAAGATGCCCGCACACCAAATAGACCAAATCATTTTTGGCGTGTTGGAGGAAATTCGGAGGGAAATCACAAGGAGTAAATGAAAAATGATGCAGAAATACTCCAGACTACCATTTAAACTGAGTAACGTCTTGCTGCATGGCAACAACGCTAACGACTATTGGGAAGTTTATCAGCACATAAAATCTGTCTGAGCATAGTTTACGTGGGCGGGGGTGGGAGGGCAGTTGGTAAACATGAGAATGGTAGCAATCAATCTGATCTTGTTTCCGCAAACAAGAGCTATGTCACAAGATCGCTAATCTGGTTGGCCCCACGTTACACGTAAAACAAAGTGCACCGTCCCAGTAGTGTTCAATATATGAGGTGCAGAGGACAATGGATTACTGTTTGAGTCACTGAATCAAAATTGTTCGTTTGTGTCTCTGATGTTCCAGGTCAAACAGAGTAGCATGCAACACCCTATCTGAAAAAGAATTACAATAAAATCTCAGTATGAGAAAGAAGTGTGATAAGACGACTGAACAGAAGGAATACATTGAACTCTATAGAGTGAATGGTTATACTGAAGGTTGTAGATTTTATTTGCTGTTCACACTTTTAACCACAAACCTGTTTCTCTAAACTAACTTCAGAGCTTAACAAAATTAATTCAGTCATCATTATTGACTCTGTCCCATGCCTCAATTGGTCTTTGTTACCAGTCTGGCAAATTGGAAAAATCTTGATTTTCTCATAAAGAGGAAAAAAAATATGGCATCCTCATTTGCATTTATGTAAGAATCTGATCTTATCTGCGAAGAGTTTACCTTTGGTTTAGTCGGGCCCGATGTGGTCTGATCACTCCTTGTTTGATTGCTTATGTGGCAAAGAATATATAGCAGTTACTGAGCAACAGGTGGACACCTTGGACTGGACAGTAAATTGCAGGAAAACATGGCAACACACAAGAAAGACAATCATATATGGACACACTGACATGTAAGGACGAATTAGAGAGATCAATTATGAATAGAACTTTTATAACATACAAAAATAGTCATTTGCAAAGGCTTCACTTTTGATACTTGGATTAATAATATTCGTTTATACCTATTTCCTCCATATTTATAGAAAGAAGGAATTGGGGAAAAATAGATAATTAAAAATGCTTTATTTAACTTAAATTGGTTCCAGGGATTCTAATCAGAAATGTCCCTCAGATATGAACCATAGACATGAATGATCTGGACTGAGACCTGACATTTTTGATTGAAAAAAATAAGTTATTTGCTGCCACCTCGTGATGCAAAATGGAAACTACAACATGATTATTTTATAATATAAACGTTTCAGACAGAAGCCACAAATTTGGATTTGGGGGGGGCAATAACAGGGTTATTATATATTTATTTATTTAATTTTTTTTGTCCATGATGGTAAACCTAAAAGAAAAGTCCTCATCTCATGTCTGTATTGATTCTTTTTTTTTCTTTTCAGATTCTTAACCCTTACAAAGATCGTTTTATTCTCTTTTGTTCTTTTAAAAATGTTTGTTTCACTTTTGCCTCAACAGCTTTAATTGCATCAAGAAAATTACCATGTTTACTCTATGGTATTTTTTGGGGAAACTGGCAACTACCTGAAACTTTTAGTTTCCATATGGACAAGCACCGAAAATTATTATAACTTTTCTCAAACAGTTGAAACAGAAGGACGATTCATACAGAAGAATTTTTTTTGTTGTTAAAAAAAAGTTGCCTCTTGTTTCTTAAGCCTTTCTGTTGGCTTGTGATCTGCTGGGTTTTTCCCTATTTGCAAACATCACAACATGTTTCATCTTCACAGAGAAAAAAAAATGGGAAGAAAAAATGTTTTGAACAAGTCTGTACTTTTATTTAAAACCCTTTGAGGACATCAGTTGAGCATGAAGTCAGTAACAAGGTTTTATTACAGAAAGCTTCTGGGCATCACAAGAATAGTGACGTCCCTCCATTCCACACTGAATCAAAAGTATCACTTTTAATGAAGCGGATTATCCTCCGTTTTATGACAACATAATCAACTTATTCTGAAGTAATATTGGCAAAAAAATAAAAAGTAAACATAAATGCAAGTCATGCAGCTCACACTGTAATCATGCAATCATGTGCCTTAGCTTATGAAATGAGGAAGTGAGGTATAAAGTGTGACAGCAGAAGGTAGAGACATATAAATAAAAACAAAATGCATTAAAAAAACAGTAACGTTTTTATGGACAAATTTTTTAACTGAAAACTTGGAACTCCACATCTAAAACTAAACAGAATAACCATTTTTCTAATGGCTCTAAGAGCATTACAGCAAAAAAGATTGGTCGCAGGTTCGATTCCCGGCCTGGTGACATTTGCTGCATGTCTTCCCCCTCTCTCATAGTCCTCTTTCCTGTCAAACCACTTTCAAATAAAGGCCACTAGAGCAAACAAAACAAAACAAAACAAAAAGTCCATTTTGGTGACTGTTAACACAGACTTTAAAAATAGACATTATAAAGTGCACATCAGTTTGGGTTTATGCAAATCAGAAGTATGTCTCATGCTTGATGGATGACTGTTACGGAAGGTGCTTTATTTCCACAATGCGATAAACAACATTGTTTTTTTTCTTTGCTAAAGGAAAGTCTTAAAAACGGAATATTATACAATCACTAATGTTCCCCTTTTCCAGTTTTTCTTCGAATCAAACAAGTTTAGATTAGAGTCCATAACTTAGAAAAAGTTTAATGATAAAAGTGGGCAGCAGCCATAGGAGCAACTTTTATGTAAAAGAAAAATCAGAAGACACTGGGCGGTCCACCTATTGCCTACATGTTCCTTCTGTTGTTGAAAATGTAAATTGCTTAGCTCTTACACATAGATACAGTGAGTAAGCATCCTGCATCTCAAGCGCTGAAGATCAGTAAGACCCAGATAACGATAAGAGGAATAAAGGTGCTGGAGCAGGACACACCGCCTGGCAGGAAAAAAAAAACAAAGTCAAGAAAAATATTAATCTGTTATTTCCTGTTCCGACTGCAAGACAATGCCAACAAAACATAAATGAGATAACTAGAAAGTTGGGTAAAAGCAGCAGCCCAGACACAAAGCTTAGGATTAGCCGCCATGCTAGCTAAATTCTAAGTATTAAGGGTGTAAAAGTTTATATGCTTACATTGAACCACACAGGCAAAAAACGTTAGTTCAAGATACATGCAGTCACACAAGAAATACAATACTCGAAGGCAATCAGGAGTCTGATTTCAAAGAAGCCTAGATTGTTAGCACTTTTATTCATTGATGGCCATTAATAACCACAAGTTGGTTATTAATGACAGGATGTGGAAGCTTAAAGTTCAGCCAGGTTGTTTTTGAAGCAGCAAAAGTTAGCAATGCATTGAGGTTTTTGATGAGGTAGAAACAGAAACACAGCAATCCATCTTATGGAAATAAGACGGACAACCGTTTCTGTTTTTATTCTGTATACCTGACATGAAGCAATCTGTTTATGTCAACCAGTTTGGCTCGTCATGGTCATGTGCACTTTGCGTTAGGTTAAGTACCACAAAAGAAAACAGGAAGATTAAGCAATCATCTAAAGCACTTCAGAATAATATGTCTGACAGCATCAACACACAGAAAGATGAAGACTAGACAGTCTTTCCAGTTCACTGGAAATGGAAAGACTTCAATTGTCTTTATGGGAATGCTTAAGTTTCGATTGCAACCCAATCTCCCCATTTTCCATTTTCAAAAAAGTGAAACAAACCTAGGATTTAGCATTTGCCCATGTCAGCTTGTACTGTGTGTGGTATTCTTAATGAGCCGTGAAATTAAATGTACCGCTACAACCCTAGAGGGTATGAAAACACCACAGAAGGCTAATTTAAGATGATGGCTTTTTCTGACCGTTCAGAACATTCTGCCTCTTTTCTTCGGGATAGAGTTGTGTCTCTGAAGTAATGGTTTTAGATGAGTTTGGATCTGAAAGGACGGGAGGAAAAAACACAATTTCAAATACAAATTATAAAGCGTTTCCCATGAAACTGTTCATAATCTGCGTAATAAAGAGCTTCATTTGGACAATTTAGTCAGAAGAACAGGTGGATACCTCGACTATCACCTGACAGATCAGGTTTATGAGACTAAAAGGTTTGTGTGTTTAACCAGGTGGTCAGCAGCACCACACTTCAACTCACCAACAATAAGGCGAACAATTGAAGATTTGCTGTTGCCATGTAGCTTTGGGATGAAGCATTTGTATTCCCCTTCGTCTGCAGTCGTGACGTTGGTGACGATGAGGGATATGTTGCCACGTCTGAGGCCGTCTGCGAACAACGCCGTCCTGCCGTGGTACGACAAGCTCTTCATGTCCAGAACCTCGTGGTTGTCTCGGTACAGGTGTACGTATTCCATTCCCTTTGGCCGATGCTTGGCGTCAGGCCTTGACCACTCCACCGTCATGTCCACCATGTCCAGCTGAGGCTCCACGAGGCACCGGAGGACGACATCATCACCTGGAGCAGCGACAACCGGTTGACCCGAGCTTGTTACCTGATAATGACCTAACAATGGAGGACAGACATCTTACTTTCTTTTGTCAAAAAAGCAACCCAAACTATTATTTTTCTACCCCTGTGTTTTGTACGGTTGTTTTTTAGATTATTTATGTAAAAAAAAACACAATATTGCTTTTCTATAGTGATAAGTTATTCCATAGCACAATATTTGAATTTCTATGTTCACTTCAACATAGAAATTGTTGACATGAACATCTTACATTAAACAGTCTGGCTTTGGACTGAACATGCTGGGAAAGTTAGATAGAAAATGTACAACTGACTTAGTCTCCCTGCCATTCAAAAGAAAGCAGATGATAAAGTTAAGTTTATACTGAAACAGCTTGTATTAATAGCTTATATTAATACAATATTAATATATTGTATTAGTATACAATATATTTAGCTTATTTATTTAATAAGCTAAATAAATAAGCTTATTTAGCTTATTTATCCAAGCTAAATAAGAGCAGAAGTAATTAGTTACAAATTGAAAAGATATTGTTGTACACTTACCTTTAACGGGAGTTGGGGTAAAAATGACCGCAAACAAAAGGAAACAGAAGCTCAGCGTTCCTGGCATCTCGTTCTTTCCACTGTTAACATGTATATGTAACATAAAATGCTACAAATATAAGAGAGTTCGTGATGCAGCTAGAGAGAGAAGAACCTCGCTGCAGCAAACAGAAAGGGGCGGGAACGAACCCATAGACGTAATATAAGGGTGACCCCGCATTATGTCCATGGCTGCAGCTTGGTCCACTCTCTAGGTTGCTGTCCCATTGCGCCATCTGGTGGAAGAAAACAGCACTAACCCAACATAGGCCACGCGAGATCCTTGTCCCATTTACTGTGTTCAGTTTGTCTTCTTCTAGTTAAGCCAAAATACAGCTGCAGGGCTTCAGTGAACGTATTGCGCACATATATTACACAACAAAATAAGTTATTGAAATCAATCGGAAGGCAGAAACGGATCTAAACAACACCTTCATTTTTCCATATCGCAAATCAAATTATCACCCTTTTGTCATAAAATTTGCAGACGCTAATTTCTATTACTCAAAAACAAAACACAATTAACATTGTCAATCTGACTCATACAATATGTACCACAGAGTCATAATATTCTTAAATAAGAAATAAATGTCACCTTTACTTGTAAGACTGCTGCTTTTTGCACTGTGGTGTAGCATCCTCTAAATTGCTGCAATGCAGCACCTGAAGCTCCATTGAACATTTATGATTAGAAAAATGTTTCTAAAGCTTCAAATATGGAAGAAAATATGTGACATCAGGATGTGAATTAAAAATGACTATGAAATTTTAATGTTGTATATTTGTGCTCACTTTTTCAGTGTTAAAATATATTCAGAATATATTTCAAATCCTGATTGCACCTATTCACTTCCATATTCAAATCAATTAAAAAAAATAGTAACCCTAAGCCTTGAACTAATTGGTACATCTAATTGCTGTTTCACAAAAAAAAAAGAAAAATCAATTTAACTTAACAATTAGAGAACAGTGTGTTACAAATCGAAGGGTGCACATGTAAAAGAAGGTAGTGTTTTGAAAGCTTAAAAAAAGAAGAAGAGCTCACATCCTGTACTGGGTGTAGCTAGTGACGCCTCTTCAGACCAGGCTCAGTCTGTTGTCGCCCAGCAGGGAGGAAGCATGAACTTCACAGCACTCTGCGCTGCTGTTGGTGAGTTCTAAATATGTTATTGATTTTACTTTATATGCTTATTTTTACAAGAGGTGAAGGTCTATGAAACAGAACTTTGTCTGTGATGTCGGTTTCTGTTTCAATGTGTTTTCTGTTTTATTTGATCCGCTAAAAAATAGGCCTGTCCAGGTCCTGTTAGGGAGAATCGGCATGCTTTGTTTTATTGTGTTTATTTGTGATGCTATAAGTGAAAACCATAATGTTACTCATAATGTTACTCAACCAGTTGTTTGCCCATCTGTCCTTATAACCTTTATATTTATCACTGACTCGTGTTGTTTCGGGTTGTGACATGGCCAGAGTGCACTGAACATATTTAAACACATTTTCTCACCTTGGCTCAGTTTGACCTCGTTCTGCAGCTGTTGTGTGAAGACCTAACACCAGACCACCACAGGTCTCACACTATCAACTAGAAATGTCACATCCGTTTTTACATGTACTTACAACACAACCATCTATGGTCTGCGACATGGACACTGTTACATAGACAAACGTCTTCGATTAATCCATGAAATCTTGTTTTGCTTATAATAATTTGAAAATATTACAAATATTAGATTTCTATCGTTAAAAAAAACATCTCTATGACCACAATGAAAGCTTGAATTTTCTTTAGAGATATGATGGAGGGATCGAAATGCAGGCGTGAAAATATAGATGGCCAAACGAAAGTACATGTATTAAGATAGGAGACACTGGAACACATTAAAGGCAGTGATAGGGGAAGCTGGTGAAAAGGCAAAAGAAGAACATTAGAAGAACCTACGACCTGATAACTGAACAGAAATAGCTTTAAAACCTGTCTAAACTCAGGCAGTAACTTTCCTTCTTTCTCTTTCAGCTGTTGTGAGAATCCTTCCAAACAGATCTCAGTTCTTTCTGCACGATTCGGTTTCGCTGAGCTGTGTGGACAGTGAAAACGCTTCCGACTGGACAGTGAAGAGAAACACGACCGAGAGCAAAACAAGAGACTGGGGAAAGAGAAACGGGTCACAGCATTTAATAAATGCTGTTTATCTGTTTGACAGTGGGCAGTACTGGTGTGAGTCTAGAGCCGGAGCATGCAGTGAGATCATTAATGTTACTGTGACAGGTGGGTGCAGGAAAACGGTTGGTTTGTTTCCATCAATGAGGAGGAGTGATTATGAAACTGGCAGGGCCGACCCCACATATTCAGCTTTTTATCTGATTTTGTGAGGCACAGCTCAAGGAATGTCTAAGGCTAGCTTAAGGTGAACATGCACAAAATGTCAGTTATCTGTTTTTTTTTCTGTTGACAACATATTCAGGGCACATTGCTGAGGTTTTGGTCCAACAAAACTTTTGATATTGGATATTTAGATATTTATAGTGATTTTTT
This sequence comes from Poecilia picta, assembly GCA_033032245.1. NCBI lineage: Eukaryota > Metazoa > Chordata > Actinopteri > Cyprinodontiformes > Poeciliidae > Poecilia > Poecilia picta. The sequence goes on along the minus strand of CM065370.1, from coordinate 8,838,715 downwards.
TGTTTTTATGTTATGTGTGTTTTTTATTTGCAGAGAATTTCAGGTTTTAAAACCAGTTTTTTTTTTCACTTACATATACCAAATGTTTTTTATTGTTATTTCAATATTATTATCTGCTGCCATCAAATGTTGATGAATTACATGGCTATATAGATTAACTATTTAAATACACATCAGTAAATTGGCACAAATACTGTCTTCAGAAAAAAATATCTATAAAATGTCTGTTTTGAGGCTTGATGGACTTACTTAAGTGAATGATAAAAATAAAATAAAAACACTACTATGTGGGTAGATTTGTTGGGAATTATTATTTTATCCAGAGATAATGTGTCATTGATCCCTGTCTGTCGTCCAGACGGCCCTGTGATCCTGCAGAGTCCTGTCCTTCCTGTTGCCCAGGGGGAAGCAGTGATTCTGCGCTGCCTCCGTAACCAGGCCTCTTTCTCCTCCAACTTTACGGAGTTTTATAAAAACGGCCTCCTGATCGGAAGCAGCTCAACTGGGAGCATCACTATCCAAGATGTTTCCGAGTCTGATGAAGGCCTCTACAAATGTAACATTCCAGGAGCTGGGGAATCCCCAGAGAGCTGGCTGTCAGTCAGAGGTGGGAAGGAAATATTGTGATGAATTTCAGTACATTTCTGATGAAGACGATGGTGGGTGTCATCCCATTCAGTGGCCTTTTTTCTAACCTCCAAACCAAACTGTTTTTTTCCCCTCTCTTGTGTGTCGCTGCAGGATGCGAGCTAGACTCCTTTCGCTTTCATCCCACATACGTGTTACTTCCTGTTGTTGCCACCTGTCTTTTGTTTGTCTGTGGGTTGCTGCTATGGCTAAGGTCAAAGGTCAAAGGTCAGCCCCATTTCTTAAAAGCGACTTTTTAATGCAGAGTACACAGCAAAAATAAAACAGAGATAAGAAAAATATATTTTTGCTAAGAAGTACGTATGTGGTTTTTTGAGTGCTTGCCAACACGGAGAGAAATCACCAAGCAAGAGAATCGATACCATCCACTCTACTGATAAGAAAATGTATCAAAATCTAAATAATACCAATAAGGTACAAATGAAACTCTGTGTATAATATTTATCCTTTCCCTCATACAGCAGCTCTAAGTTGATTTCATGAAATGTCTACATTGTAAACCAGCTGCTGTTTAGTTAACACAGATAATTCTGCTCTGTAGCTGAAGTGGATGATGATGTTTCCTACGCTGACATCACTTTCCCTCACAAAGAGCCGCCGAAGACAAACTCAGGTAAACAGGCAAACACATGGACTCAAATATGAATAGCAACAGTCCAGGTGGGACACTAGTGTTGGTTAATTTTATATCTTCTTCAATAAAACCTCTACTGTAGTGTCTATTCTATGCGCCTTATAATCCCGTGTGCCTTATAGTAGGGAAAATATGGTAATATTAATTTAAAAAAAACTGAAATTCTTTAACATGGCATCATAAATTTGGATGTTTTTTGGTAGTTTGCTGACTCTGACTTTCATTTCTTGTGGGTTTTTCTATGTTTTTTAATCATTTGGTTAAGCAAGAAATTACACTCCAAATTTTTGTTTTATTTATATTTCAGTGTGTTTCATAGAAAACAAACAGGACGATAAGAGGCCTCCAAATGTCTTCACTTTCAACATGCTTGTCTTAATCACAGCTAGAAAGACTCTAAAATTAAAGATGAATTAAATGCAGATATACTTGTGGTACATTTACATTAATTGACATTTTAACTATCTTCAGTGATGTACTATTTACATAGATGTGGAAACAGATTGACTATAAAAAGGCGAAATGCAAGATACAAACTTGTCCTTGTAAGTTGATGAATAACTGGAATAAAACTTTAATTTGCAGAGACGACTTCAGATCTAAAACTGTACTCAACAATCAAACTAGGAAGCTGCTGAAAGGAACCCACCTGATGCGATCAGTCATGTTCTTTGTTGGATCTTTATGTGTTTCATGTAGTAAGTATTGCATGTGTGGGATGGCTGATGTATAAACAAGTCTTTTGTGTGAAAGTCCTTTACAATATCCAAAATTATGTGAAACATTTCTCATTAACGTTTTGTTTTGAAATCAGAACGAAGCAAGAAATGTTTTGACTTACATCTCACAAAACATCGGGATTAAGTTATCCTGTCACATTCTGAGTTTTTACCTTCTTCCCAGTCAGTCATAATACATTTTTTTAATGATTTTTATTATCAAAACAATGTACTTCCTGTAACTGAATTTTTGTTGTCAATGTCAAGTGGGATTTCTATGGCTTATAAGAACATTTGAATGCGACAAAATGTTAAATAAAGATACGTTTTTCTTGAAAAGCAAAAAAAAGGCATGTTGTCAATAAGTCTTGACTCTCACCTATCACTGGTAAGTTACTAAGATTGTTACTAAAATCTGAATTTGTGTTATTTGGCTTGTAGATAAATATTCAACAAACAATTGAGCTAAGAGTGGAAAAAATTACTCATGAAAGGAAAAATGTCCTTGAAGTTACTCTGGAGTTTATGAGTAAGTTAAAAATGTTAAAAGCACAGTAAGAGAAATGAATTGATGAAGATTTTTGCTATGTGCAGTTTTATTGTTGCAATTGTTGCACCTTTTAGCCATCAATCACCTTCAACCATTTTTACATCTTGCTCAGATTTTTTTCATGTTTTTTTTTACTTTAAAAACGCTTCTCAAAAAATAGTAAGACAAATACAGTACCAAGGCTGATGCTTTTTTTCAGCTTTAAAGTTACAGAATTTCTCAAAGGTAAAGTTTCCATTCATTATCATTTTGACTGTCAAAAATATATGAACACATTCATATTTACAGAATACCAAACAGAAACATTTGTCCCAGACAAAATGAATCTCTAAAACATTTTTTTAATGCACACAATACATATCACAGGGCCATAAATGTCTCACGTTTCCCCAAACCAGCCACCAGGGGGTGCTGTGCGTGTATGTTTTAAAGCTGTTTTCACAGAGAGCTGTTTTTGAAAACCTGAGGCAAAGTAATGCAGTTACACGTGTTCTTACAAGTCTATGAACATTCATAAAAAATTGGCGTACTCCATCACAGTAAAAATAGTTTTTAAAAATTCTTTAAAAAATAAAATTTACATATCTTAATAGAGCACAAACACATCACAAATATCACAATGAAAAATAATACTTAAAAAAAATTCTAATCAAAGATTCTATTCAATAGGACCTTTGAGCTGCAAAAAGTAGTGAATAACAGTAGAGGGTATTTACATTACATTCACAGAAAATACGCTTTACTTGTATTAAGAATAAAAGTATCTCTGAAGATAAAGTGTCAGATATGTAGACAATATTTAACAAAGTCTCCTTTCGAACACTGTCATAATTTATAGTTAAAGCTTACAAAACGTGGTTCCTTTAACTTTCACTGCAGTGTTTTATCAGCTGTAACCAGTTGTAGTAAACCAAAATTCTCACTAAGCAGTAAAACATTAAATACTCTGAACCAACCACGACAAGCAGTGTTAAAAAAATATACATTTATCAATAAAAAAATGGCCACATAAACAGGATCAGCTCCTGAGATTTAACATGTTCCTTAACAGCTGTTACTGCAGCACCAGAAAACGGTTGGCAGGATTTATTTCCTAATGCCAGAACTGCACCCATTCGTCATAGTAATTGTGATGACATCACATAAACACTATTCTACACTGTTTCTGAGCAAATCTAGTTATTTGAAGGCAGAAGGCATATGAGAATATGTAGGAAAATATGTAAATGGATGGACAACCGAAGCTTAAAAATGAATAGTTCCCAAAATGAACGGAACGGAAAAGTGATTCATTGTCATAAAAAAAATAAGTAAAAAGACAAACAAAGAGGATAAAACAATGAGTTTTAAAAGATGGCAAATTCAACTTTGGTCTTAGAGCTATACTGTCCAGATGTGCTTTTTAAACAGAGGGTCCCTGATGTCTGTTCAGGTATCTGCCGTAATGTAAGATACCGACTAGCTAAGCAACTTCAGAGAGCCCTACTTTGAAAGGAAGAAACCTTGAAGTACCATTTTGGAACTGGTCTGTCCTATTTCTTATATCGTGACCTTATGTGTGTCCAGTCAGCATATGCATTAATGCTATATCCATACCAAGCATTAAGTTGATTTCACATAAATTTGTCTCAGTATCCCACACTAATGGATCAGAGACTCTGACTCTTCAGTTAGATCTGCCAGAACGCTGAAGGGGTTAGCCATGGTGTACCTACGAGGAGACCTGGCAACACCAGGACGAGAACTGGAAAAACTCACAGAGCGGAGGATTTTCATTTCCTTCAAAGTGGAAGCTGAGGAAGAACTGGAGGAGGTAGAAACGTTGTTTGAGAAAAGATCAGGAGTGCTTTTGGGTCTGTCCTTCTTAGGAGGAGCAGGGAGCCGGGCTGGTCCTGAACCAGCCGGTTTGGGCTCTTTAGCCTTGGACACGTGGCCAGGTTTTGGATTGTGGCTGGCCGATGTGGCTGCTGGTGGTGTGTTGCAATGGTCAAGTCTTTGGGTAACTTGGTGAGAGGCATTAAGTGAGGATGATGAGCTAGTTGTAGGCTGGGTTTGCTGTTGAGCAGCACTGTGTTTGGATTTAAGTTCTTCTACTTCTGCTTTTTGTTTGGCAATGATCTCATCTTTTTCAGAAATGCATGACTTCAGCCCTTGTAGCCCTTTGATTTCTCCTTGTAGCCGTTCGATTTCTTTTTGTAACCGAGTGTTGATGGCATTTTCCGTACTAGGACTGGGCGGCTGTCGGGGTTGAAAGGATTTCTGCCTGCAACCTGTGAAAAAAGGGTAAAAAAGGAAAACAGGTAACACTATTAAGTTAAAGAGAAAACCTGATTGATGGCTGCAATCAACCACTCTGGCCTTTCATATTAAGATGTTGCACTTTTACTCCTATAATTTGTTGCTCACTAGGTTTTTCTTCTCAAGTACTATTTCAGGTATTTCATTGCTATATTCTATAAATCTCCTTTTCTATATATTTCAGAGAAATGATATCATACTGTGGGTGCACTGTTCTAAAATATTTACTCTAAAAAATGAATTTTGACTATTCTGGATGGTAATTTAAGATAATTACAGACATCTTAATTGACTAATATGTCTAGTCATAAACCTTTCATGACTTTAATAGCAATAGGTCATTATCTAAAGTGGGTCTGTCCAATATACACGTAAATGAGAGGTCTATGCGTCTCTACCAGCAGTATCGGAAATGCTAAGTATTTCCATTAGCAAAGATTGACAAAAATTCCAGTGTGGATTTTTTTTGTACGATAACTTACACAAATTAAAGGGATATTCAGTCTTCAAAAGTCATTACATGCCTACAAAAACTCATGCATTAGAAGTAATTGTGTTAAAGTAAACATTAAAATGACTGACTCCATATCTAAACAGGAGCTGCTGCAGAACGTTTTCATCTGTTCCGGTAGATGTGGTAAAAAGTGACAGACTTACTTGAGCGTCCGTATTTCTTCCCCAGAAAATAAGCGACCGCACATAATGCGAGCACAGCTGCGGTTACCAGGACGCTCCACACAATGCTGTAGGTACAGGACCTCATGCAGTCATCTGAAATAATACAAACTCAATTATGGCAGGTGATTAAAGTATCTTCAAAGGCTTTTCGCTTGAGCAAGACAAAAAAAATACCATTGAAGACTAATGACTCTTCTATTGAGTGCTTCATGTTACAAGATTAAACAAAAAGCATCAGGCTTTGTCAAGCCTGAGATGTGAGGAACAACCAAGTGAAAACTGCAATCTTGATCCACATACACGTCTGAATTAGTTTATGTTCCATTTAAATTTCACAAACAAACAGCTACATTTTGATTATCATGCAAGATAAAATATAAAACTACATATTTAGGCAATAACTACAAGCAAATATTGTCTAATTTAGTTATTCAGAACGCATCGATTGTTCCTGGACCAAATTAAGTCTTGATCAGTTAAGAATTGATGAGAAATGATGTGAAGACAAATCTAGACTGTACATGATCTGTCAACATGTTAGGTGTCAGTTTGACACATTTGATTAAGAAAATAGAACAAAGCACACCATTTGTGGTGATTTTCTAATAAATATGTCGACGAAAGCATAGAACAGACAGCTTTAAACGCAAACATATAATTTTAAGTATCAGATATCCAAATACATTCAATCGCCTAAACAGGGTAATTAGATTACAATTGATAAAGTTCTGATTCTCTTGAACCTTTATAAACAAAACTCTTCATAAGCTTAACTGCAAGACTAATGTTTTTTTTTTTATAGTAAAGGCAATTATTATTGGCCATTTTTTCCTTAGAGAGGATGTTTATACCACTTCTTACTAGTATGAACCATAATATGTAAAATTGGTTCAAATACAAATATATTAAAACTCATGTGCGTATCAAACCGTCTTTGTCAGAATTGTTTGGGTTTTCCCCCAATGAACACCACAAGCTCAACATATTACTGTACCTGGAATATAAATATGTGCATGTCGTCTCTTCAACAGCGGCTGGTGAACATAGCAGGTCACACTGAGATGAAACAATAAAATTGTTAACTTTTACTTTTTATTCAACCGATTAAAGAAAAACATCAACATGCAAGTAACATCCCAACAGGTTTTTGTGTAAAACAAACAATCCCTGTTGGTTGAGGTGAAGAAAGTTGTACTTGTTAGTGACGATCTGCAAAGACGCTCTCCGTTTAACATTAAAACGTCCAGCTGAGTCCTGATCACTCCGTGGATCTTTGGCTTCAATCTCTTTGCCTTTCTCGTCGTGGAACGTTATCTCCGGCTCTGGGAACCAGCCCTCGGCGCTGCACTCCAGTGTCAAACCCCCGTTGGCACCAGAGGGAACAAAGGTGAGCTTTGGCTCAGATGCAGCACCTGAAAAAAGAAGATGTACTTATAATAAAGAAAACCCTGAAGAAAGTAAATCATTTAAACCATATTGATTTTGGTAGGCACGCCATACTGTGTGAATTTTGCAAGAGATCTAAATGACGACTCATCGTATGGCACAGGTACAACTTACGAGAACGGTAAGATAAACATTTCCTGCGGCTGAAAACGGCTTTAGGAAACATGACAAGAACAGTCTCACGTTCTGACGAGGTCTTCTTCCTTCCTACAGTCATCCATTTCAGAACAAAGAGTGACTTCGAAGATTGTTTTCACAACTAAGTGTTGTCAGACTGAACAGGTAATTCCCCTGCTGAAACTGAAACTTGTTATCCTTTAGTACCGGTTTCAAATGCAGCCCAGTTGAAATATTGTAGCCTATTCAGTATTACACACGAGCCGTCATCTGCCATTATGATGACAACTGGATTTGAACATATTATTTGCTTTAGTAATAAATATCTAAAGCTGCATTTTAAAGTAAACCATTTATGGTCACCAAAGAAGTTTCCAAGCTGGCCTCATGATGTCTTATCTGGCTGAAGGCCTGACAAAGGTTTTATACCTCTTTCACCCCATCTTCTGATGCTACAGCCACAAATATCACAACATTTTAGTTAGTATTTTATTTGACAAACTAGTTCTGGTTTTAGACCCAGTCGCCACACCATAAAACAATGACCAGTGTTTTATGGTGTGGCTACAGAGTGGTCACAGCTGTAAGTCATGGGGGAACGTCTGCATCAGCTTTTAACATTTAGAGAATCCCTGTTCTGGCTTTTCTTTTAGCAAAATAGCTTAAACTAAGTCACGTTGGATTGAGAACATTAACTTTAAGTTTCACCACCGCATTGGCTACAAGTCTGGGATTTGGCTGGGTATTTATAACGCATAAATATGATTTTATTTAAAATCTAGAGTCTAGCTTAGAGACTAGAGTCCCCAAAAGGCAGATTCAGGTCAAAATGCAGTTATCCTAAACTGGTTGTGAGATTTAGACTGATTTTTTCTTTCTTTTTGTTTGCTTTTTCTGTGTGTAATTTTTTTTTGTTTGTTTATTTTTTTACCTTTTGCATCAGAGGGATTACATTAGACATAATCTACCTCAAGACACTGTGATTCAAACTTCCTGCTTCTACAGAGAAAATCTGGAGAACTGTGAAGCAGGAAACTGTGAATATGGTTTAAATACCACAGCTCGGCTAGGTTAAAAAAAGAAGACCTCAGAGGATATCCTGGATTGCACTCACACTTATTAGACACTCAGTTTCTTAGACTCCTACATGTTCCTTCTTCCTTCCTATGGTCTTGCTAAACGCTGTGGATGTCGTTCAGCTAGTAGATCAATCTCCACTCTGTGAAAATCTTTTGCCACCCTGGTTACAGCTCCATTCCTTTTACCATCAACTCTGACCAAGTTCACCACAGCCACATGCCACCATGTGTCACAGTGGGTGATGTGTCCACATAGGTTATGTGAGTGTTAGTTTTGCACCACACATGGTATTTTGAACGTGTGCCTTTGACTTTGGTTTCTTCTGATATGTTCACCTTCTCCTACATGTCTACTGTGTCCTCTACATGGGTTGTGGTGTTCCTTATGCTAATTTTCTCTTTCCACTTTTCAAAGTTTGTGAAATGAAAATGTATAGTCGCCCTGTCTGTCAACAGGTTCTCCAACAGGAAGTTTGGAGCTCAGCGGGGCCTCAAGGCTGCTTCTCTGATTTATCCTTTCCTTTCCAATAGGAAACGGGCCCCAATTTTGTTAATTTCTGAGCTCAGTGATCGGTCGATACTTATATGCGAGGCCAATCTTCAGTGCAAAAGTCTAAAAATCTGCCATTGTCCTCTTTTAACCCTGCTGTAAGGGAGGTGACAGTCCCACCAGGTCATGTCTGCACATTTGCAGTAATAACTGTCACCTCATTGTTGACAACTTAGGAACTTTCTTGCTATTTAACATTTCAGACATAAGAAAAAAAATAAGTATGAGTCAAAATAAGAATCAGCAGGTCAGGCTTTTTAAAGATCGGCGATCGGCCAGAAAACTGCAATCGGTGCAGCCCTATTTTCCAATGTTGTCAAGTTTAAAGATGTACTTGTGTCACTTGACTGAAGACAACTTGGAAGTCTAAGATATTTTTAACTACTTTATATAATTGGATTTGGTAACACTTTATTTGAAAGGGTGTACATAAACATGACATAACAGCTGTCATGAAACTAATGAAGGCTTTATGAATGTTTATGACTGTCGTCATGAAGTGTCATTCGGTAAATAATGGCACTTTTAATCCAAAGTTGCTCTAAAAGTTGCATTGAAAGTCCATTAAAAATGACAACTTTGCATTAAATTATAATTTTCAAAATCATGCAGGTGTTATGTTTATGACAGTGTCATGTCAGTCTTATGCACGCGCCTTCAAATAAAGTCTTACCTTGTATTTCTTTGATTTGTAAACTACCTGAGACAAAATACACAGTGAACCTGAAGCCACTCTATATAAATAAACAAGCTCCTGTTTCCTTGAACGTCCCAGTAGCTGCCTCACTTTGTGTTCGTGTAAAATAATAATAAACAAGGTGTGAATGATTATTTTTGAAGCTTGAAATGACACAGAACCAGCTCAGCAACGAAGCCAGTCAGGGTATTTCCCGTAAGGACTCGCCCAAGCAGCCACAGGACATGACCCACCCACAACGAGGTCCAGCGCTGCTTCAACCCGCCGCCGCTTCCCCACCATGGTCCTGCACAGGTATCGGCCCCCATCGGTCAGCCGCAGCTGGGAGATGACCTGAGAGACGTCGCCGTGCTTCACTTCCTCCACTAAGAGTTCGGTCCTGTTGACGAAGGCCGAGTTCTTCTCCTCCACCGTCTCTCTGCCATGGCGGTACAGGAGGGTGATGTTGGGGCTTAGGTCAGCCTTGGACCACTCCACGGTCAGGAGGCCGCTCGTTTGGTTGGTTCGGCACGGCAGGGTGACCGACTCTTTCTCGTAAGCGACTATTGTCTTGGGTTCGACGTCTGCAGACGCTGGTGTCGAGAGGGAAGAAGAGGAAGCAGATGCAGTAAGAAAGTGTGTTAACTTTGTTTGACTTTTTCGGTGGTCGTGTGAAGAACATTCGAGAACTGCTCGCCTCTTCCGCTAGAATAAAAGTTAAGCGGCTGTTCATACATTAAGTTACAACTGCAAATGTATTTAAAGCAGCTTTAATTCGCTCTGTGTGTGTAATTATATGTTTCTACTCGCTGAGTTGGTCGAATTCAGCTGCAATTGTTAAATACGCGAAAACAGCATGACGTCACGTAAAAAAAAAAACCCTCGATTTTATTAAGTTAAACTTAGACTGAGTAGATTTGAGACACGCAAACAAGAAAAAAAAAAACCCTCAAACGACATGATATGTCGGGCAAATAAATCACAGTTTAGGCAAAAATATATATGAACAGGTTAACCAGGCCATACCGGTGCAGCAGCACAAGACACAGACGACGACAGACAGGAATCCGACTCGGGCGGCGGACAAACGGAGAAATGCTCTGCTGTCCGTCCAGCAGGTCCTTGAAATGAACTCTGGACTCCCAACTAGAGCCCGTTTATGAGCTCGGTGAAATTGAACCATTTCTATTCCAGGAGCAAAACTCGAGGTTCTGGGTTCGAGAGCCCGTCGATCCAGTTCCGGTTTGAAAGGGGGAGGGAATAAAGGGATACTTCCTGCTTAACAACCTTTATTGTTATTGTAAATTATTTTTATAATGATATTTTATTATTATTATACTTTTCATTTTAATTTTAATTGAAATTAATACATCTTTTAAAATGTCTAAGTCATTTACAGCGCAGCCAGCATTGCTGTGCAGGAAGTTTAATAGTTAGAAATGTTTTTACAGCTCAGTAAGTCAGTTCTATGACTAACAAGGATATTATTTCAATTTTAAGATTTTATGTGTAGTTTGACAGCTGCTTTTTTTCCCCCTTCTATTTAAATTACTAAACACAAAGCTCATGTCATATATTAAAAGCTTCCATCTGCATCAATTTGTACTGGTGGGTCAAATTTGTGTCATTTTCGAACTGGACCCAGGAGCCAATGAGAATCAGCTGCAAATGGTTCACGACCCACACTTTGAACCCTCTTATTCATGAGTTAATTGAGTCAAAACATGCGACAATGCTTGAAAATCGACACCTTCATACAAGACTGAGCTTTATCTATCTGGCAAATTGGGAACTTTTTAGTTTCTAGATGTCGAGAGCTGGTAGTGAAGCGGACACCACACCCACGTCAACAAATCCAGAATGGTTGGTGCTACGTTTGTGCCGTTAAAATGCCCGTTTGAGCAGCTTTGGTTTCTGAGATATTAAAAATATTTTTTTAGGTCATCCAGAGTTTGTCTTTTGCTTTTTACCAAGGAAGCATTTCGGCTAAACCGTGAGTGAAACAGCCATTGGGGCTGGGAAAGTTAACTTTAACATTAAATACACCTTTCTCAACAGGCGAGGGCGCACTTTCTCCGTTCACAATCAGACATTTGAGCGACTTGAAACCATTTCTCCCTCCCTGGCTCATTGCTCACCTTCTTAATATTTTCTCTAAATTAAAACTTTTTCCTCACCTGTTAAATGTGAAACCATTCAACCTTGTTATATATGGCTGTCATAGGATTGAATTAACGCTATTGCGTCGTTTTTTTCAGATTCCTTGCGTAAGAACCGATATTCCTGACTCAATGGACAGCAGTGGCGCACGATAAGTCACGTAATGTCCAGTCCAGTAATATATCCATCAATGCTGCTGCGTCGCGCTCTGTCCTTCTCTCGCACTTCCCGCTACTTAACCGTGGGTGTCAGATTACATTGTGTCGCATTCAATGTTATCGGAAAAAAGAGATTCATGCGCTCAATGTCCGATTTTCCAAAACTATTTATTGAATTCATATCTGCTGGGGTGGCAGCAGGGGTGGCAAGACTCTCATTTGGGGTGGCAACTCCAACAAATATCTTAAATTGAACTGCGGTAAAACTCCGGTAGTGGGAAAAAAGAACAAAAAACACAAGAAAAACCCAACATAGAAGTAATTGGAACATTACTTTCTAATTAATCATAACTTCCATGGCAATATTCCATAAAAAGTGTTTAGCATGAGGTATGTGTGTACTGATGCGAAGTGCTGAAATTTTTGCATTAAATACAACCACAACGCTAGCAGATTTACTAGATTCATTAAACATGAGCTGTAAAAACTAAAACATTGGCTTAGTGGGCACTGTACACAAAAATGCAGCTCTTATGCTTGTACTTTAAACATTCATGCTAACAGGCTATGATATTTAATCTTTTATGCTTAAAACTCATTGGCATATATAAAATCAACTACTGAAAAGTCACAGTAGAGTTCAGGAAAGGTTTTCTGTATGACATTCTTACAGAAAACCAGATCTTACAGTTCTGCACAGTGGTAGAGCTGTTGCCTTGCAGCAAGAAGGTTCTGGGTTCTGGGTGCATGGAGTTTGCATGATCTCCTTGTGCATGCGTGGGTTTCATCCGGCTTCCTCCCACAGTCCAAAAACATGACTCTCAGGTTAATTGGTTTCTCTAAATTCTCCCTTGGTGTGAGTGTGTGTGTGTGCTTGTGTGTCCTGTCTGTCTTTCTGTGTTGCAATGTCCAGGGTGACCCCGCCTCTCGCCCAGAACATTAGCTGGAGATAGACACCAGCAACCCTCCTGACTCCATTAAGGGACAAGGGTGTAAGAAAATGGATGAATGAATGGACGGACGTACAGGCGGATGGATTACAATGACTAATTATTCACATGTTGTATTCAATAATTTACACGTGAACATGAAAGGTACAACACCACATGTAATAAATTGGAAATACTACTGACTTGTTCAATGGAACTTGATTGAACAAGCTCATCACCTGCTTGGACCATCAGTTGTTTCTGATTAAATGTTTTCTGTATTAGTGGGAGAAAAACATACAAAACCACATGAAAAAAGCATGAAAACTGTTGATGGAGTCTTCAGTGGAGAGTCAAAACTTGTGCAGATCACTTGGAAGAGAGCATCAGGAATAAATAATTCTGTTTTTCTCTACCTCTCAGCTCTTTGCATGCTCGTACGTACATACACACAGGTGGTTTTCACACACCCATGTGCTCGAAGCTAACGAAATGACAAGCTGGGAACGCCGTCTTTAGGCCGTAGCTTAGATAGCGGCCAACAAAAGAAATTAGAAACTATTGTTAGGTTCCTCATCAAAAATGCATTGATGAGGAAAACACTTTTGAGCAGATTTAATGGGAAACCAGGTGATTGTGTTTTGCATATTATCAATTACAACCACATTGGCTGAAGCTTGTCTAAATTGTTGGAAAAAGTTACATTTGTACAGTATTAATATGAATGAGTTTATTTGGAAATGTTTTGATGGGTTGAAACATCTCCTTTACTAGGAAATGTGAATCACTTCAGAGCTTTTCCTGGTTACCATAGCAATAGAAACTGGTACGTTTCTACCTAACTGATGATGTCACTAGGAACCCAGGCTTTGTGACATAGATTCTATGACATCAGCGCTGAACCCTTTGAATATCTTGTTACGTGTGTTCTAAAGCCAGATGTGCAGAACCCAACGAATTGATAGAGATTTTACATTTTTCACCCCGAGACAGCAACGTAAGATGGATCCCCGTCAATTCCCCAAGATACTTTTCCCTTCGATGGAAACTATGACAATCGGACCATGTACCGAACAATATGGCACCAAACTCAGTAAGATACAACTTGTAGATCGAGATGGTAATTTTATCAACTCTAATAAATTAAAGTTGCCTAAAATTAAAGAATGTTTCAAAGACAAACATGACAAACAATTTAAAAAGTCTTTGTCATGTAAAAAAGAACAGAAACCAAAAAAACAGATTACTGAAAAGGCAGAGGAACAAGTTAAAAAGCAAATGCAAAACCACAGGAGAACTAGTGACAGCAAACGATATGTACATGATGAGAGGGAGAAAAGTGTTCATGAAAAGGTTAAATTTCAAGAGATATGTAAGAAGATGGTATATGATAACATGGAGGATATAGTGAGACAAGAATATATCCAAGATGCTTTTGAGGAGAAAAAGCTTAGAAAAGAAATGGCTAAGCAGGAGTTTGCCCAAAAGTTACTTGACAAACAAGAGAAAGAAAAGAAAGTTGAAATGCAAAGGTATTTGACTGATGCATGGGATGGTCAAGTTGAATATAAACGGCATAAGAAGATGGAAATGGAAAAAATTACAAAGCAAAGGTCTGAATCCTTGATGGAATCAGAGCGGTTGCATCGAATGCAGGACGTTGAGAAGAAGGAGAAGCAGCAGAAACTCGGCACACAGGACAAGACTGAGCAAATCACGAGGGCCCAAATCGAAGCCAGGAGACAGAAGAAATATGAATCTGGCTCCCCAATCTGTCAGAGTGACTGTGACATTCCTGATAAGGACAGAAGTCGTGAAATACGTAAAAAAATAGTGTACAACCAACTGTCACTTATAAAGAAGGAAGAAGCTAAAAAAAGGGCTTTTATGGAGGATGAGTTTTTGAAAGAAACGAAACAGCGGGTATCTGCAGAGCAAAAGCGTGAAAATCTGGAGAAAGAGAAAAAGCTGCAGTTATGAAGTCTCTGACTAATTCCTGGGATTCTGAGATACAACGTAAACTGCAGGAGAAAAAAATACGTTGTGAGTTTGAAAGGAAACAAATGCATACCTTGATGGGATTGGACAAAGTGTGGGGAGGGGAAAATATTCAGATAAGCCACCAGACTCTGCCAGAGAGAAGTACATCCAAGAACTGTGCGAGAAGATCGGTGTGTTCTGCTGACAAACATGACAACCCTAAAACCAGACCCTTACTCAGTCCTCAGAAAGTTAGCAATACCAATCCTGTCACACTTCCTCAACTGAATTCCAAAACTGTGCACGTTGGTGGGGATTTTAAACAGCACAATAAAAGGGTAAGATTCCCATTAATTTCCAATCCTGAATGAATGTCTGTCATTTTAACAATAGGTTTTCTCTGGGTGCTCCAGTTTTCCTACAAAAAACCCCAAGATAGATAGATAGATAGATGGATGGACGGACGGACGGACGGACAGACAGACAGACAGACAGACAGACAGACAGACAGACAGACAGACAGACAGACAGATAGATAGATAGATAGATAGATACTATAGGTTTTCTCTGGGTGCTCCAGTTTCCCTCCAAAAAAACCTAGATAGATACTATAGGTTTTCTCTGGTGCTCCAGTTTCCCTCCAAAAAAACCTAGATAGATACTATAGGTTTTCTCTGGGTGCTCCAGTTTCCCTCCAAAAAAACCTAGATAGATACTATAGGTTTTCTCTGGGTGCTCCAGTTTCCCTATAAAAAAAACAATCGATCGAGAGATAGCTACATAGATAGATGAGTCTGTAATTTGTAAATATAAATTTTCTGCGGGTGCTCCAGTGTCTCTTTAAACGCAAGTGACAGACAGACATTGTCTGTAATTTTGTCTATTAGTGAAATAATTCTACTATAAACATAAGTTCTCTGCGGAGTTTGTAGAGGCTAGAGCAGGGGCGGATCTAGAAAAATATCTATGGGGTGGCAAGAGGGGGCATGGATTTTTTCAGGAGTGGCAGCATGTGCCTATAAATATATAACTTAATATATATATATATAATATATAATATATATATATAAATAATATATATATAATATATATATATATATATATATATATATATATATATAATATATATATATAATATATATATATATATATATATATATTTATTTATTTATTTATTTATTCATTTATTTATAAATATATATATACACACACACATATCCGAAATTCCCTTCTCACCCTCCTCGGTGGTCTCTCTCTTTCATCCTCTGAGCTCGGGTTCTCTACCAGAGGCCTGGGAGCTTGAGGGTTTCTTGGTTGTGCCTAGTACTGCACATTTCTGGACTGAGATATCTGATGTTGTTCCTAGGATCTGTTTTAGCCACTGCTCCAGTTTGGGGTTTCTGCCCCCAGGGCCCCGATGACCACAGGCACCACTGTGGTCTTCACCTTCCAGTCTTTTCCAATTCCTCCCTGAGGCCCTGGTATTTCTCCAGTTTCTCATGCTCCTTTTTCCTGATGTTGTAGTCACTTGGTATTGCTACATCCACCACAACGGCTTTCCTCTGTTCTTTATCCACCACCACAATGTCCGGTTGGTTCGCCATTACCATCTTGTCTGTCTGGATCTGGAAGTCCCACAGGATCTTAGCTCGGTCATTCTCCACCACCTTTGGGGGTGTTGCCCACTTCGATCTCGGGACTTCCAGTCCATATTCTGCACAGATGTTCCTGTACACTATGCCCGCCACTTGGTTATGTCGTTCCATGTACGCTTTCCCTGCCAGCATCTTGCACCCTGCTGTTATGTGCTGGACTGTCTCAGGGGCCTCCTTGCACAACCTACACCTTGGGTCTTGTCTGGTGTGGTATATATATATATATATATATATATATATATATATATATATATATATATATATATATATATATATATATATATATATATATATATATATATATATCGTTATGTTATGTGGCTCAGATCTACCACATAACATGGTGGTATGTGGTATATATATATATATATATATATATATATATATATATATATATATATATATATATATATATATATATATATATATATATATATATATATATATATATACCATTTATATTATATATACCACATACCATTTATATTATATATATACACAGTCCAGTCACATTAATGTGACCACCACGTACTTTCCACTTCAGAGTTAAATAACCAATCACAGAAGGTCCAATGTAGCATCTGTGCAGATGGTTCAGACACTTTTCTTATTAAATCGTTAGAACAAACGTCAGTTTTCACATTTTTATTGCATCATTGGCATTTTCCCCTTTCACAGTTTTAGACATATTTTAGGTGGTTTAATAATATGTTTCAAATCGTCTGACCAAATTAATATTTCTACAGATTGTATGTATCATTACCCACTTAAGAAAAAAGATTTATCCATGCCCACCTTTTGTATGACAACTTGATTTTTTTTTTTTGCCAACATTTTTTAAGTTGGAAAAAAAAAACTATGGTAACTATAAAACTCACCAATCACTAGACACATTCACTGTCTGTATATTTATTTTTGAATTAAATAAAAAATGAAATAGTACTCATATAAAAGCATTCTTACTCTTATTTATCTTTGTTTTCTAGGGTGATGTTTTAATAATATAGTTTTTTTTCCCCCGGTAGACTTTATTTTTGTTTTTTGCTCATTTTAGCTCTTTTCTACATTTCAAAGACACATTTATCAGTATTCTATGAGCATCAGTTTTCTAAAATCAGCACTATATTATTTTCTTATGTTGCCTAATTTTACATAAAATGTTCCAATATACTGTAGTTTATTACTGTCAGGGTCAGGCAGAGACCAGTAAAGGGGCAGCTGCTCCAAAAAGGCACATCTAACTGCATTTTAGGACAGAATATTAAAGTCACACAGCTTTCTGTTTAATAAGCAATTGTTAGATATACAACTAGATTTAGTACATCTTAATATAACAGCTGCCTTGTAATATTAAATATATTGTTCACCAGAAGTGGGGACATTAAAATCACAACTTGAGACTTGACTTGAAAAAATCCTCAGACTCGGACTTGACTTTGACTTTCACACCATTGACTTGGGACTTGACTTGACGTTCTAAACTTGAAAAGACTTGATATTTCACTCAAGTCACAAGTTTAAATAAACATTATTTATAAAGTGGCCCCATTAATTCATTTCACTCGTTCCGTATTAACAGGCGCAGACCGTCTCTCTGGTTTTCCTCACTCCGTATGTATGTGTGCGTAGCTGCAGCACAACCAATCAAATTAACAGGATTTAAAAAGAATGGGCAGGAAAAAAAACGCTCAAAGCAGATATTCTCATGTGAGTCATTTCTTTTGGGTACATCCATCATGAAATATCCAACTAAAAACAAAGTGAAACATGCTAAACCTTCAAGACCAGAATCTCAGAGGGAAATACAACTTCCAACTGTTCGGCATTTGAAGTTGCACAAAGAGGTAAGCGGTACTTTTCTTTTACTATGAGACGACTGACTAGCTAACCTCGTGTTAGCAACTCTGGCTTAGGTTGGTGATACCGCTTCTCTGTATGCTAACCTTAGTAAAGCTGCATCCGGTGATTCAAACGGCAGCGTGTCGGTTAGCGTGTTACCCAGAAAGCAGTTGGGCACAATATCGCAACACCAACACCGTGAGTCGAATAAAGACTGGGGGAGATACTATATAAAGTACTCGAGGACCTCATCTTTATTTATACACATTCACATTTGTAGAATACGCAACAAACCGCGTCCCGTATCGGTTCAAAATTTTTGTACATTTAACGGACAATTACGGGATTGTTCCGTATTTTACAGGATGTAGTGGCAACCAAACCCCCAACGGCTCTTACTTAGTTTTACTCCAACTTCCTCTGACAGTAGCTCCGGACAGAGACATTTCCCATATTCTCAAATCCAAAATTTGAAAGGTATAGGTGTATTTGTGGACATATATGGTGGAAAATTATAGAGGCAATAAATAGTTTACTGCAGTCAGTCATTAAGTCTACTGTTTTTTCCAGTTAAAACTCATCAAATGGCGTGATGGTCGTTGCACAGAACCCATTTCCAAGTTGTATAATTTTGCTAGAAAAACAAATCAAAATCCAGTAATTTTGCTATCCTTCAGAAATTGCTGTAAAAGTAAAAACATTGTACAATTGTAAGGATCCTGAAGGTAAAGCTGTGGGGTAGTTCTGAGTGTTTCTGGATGGTAAATGCAGCTCATTATTTTGTTTACGAGATTGGTGGAAGAAGGTGCGAGAGAGGCAGCTCTTCACTTCTTTTTTTTTTTACTTAGGGTCATATTTTTCTAGTTCAAAAATTAACGAAATACTATAAGAATATTTAACATCTACAAATATAATTTGTAAAGTTTTCTCGTGGTTGGGCTGGAAAATGTGACTCTACGGGTGGGAGCAGCACCGGTTGGTGTTTCGTGGCTGACCACTCAGTCACGATGCTAACCGTGTCTTTTATTTTTCAGCCTGTCGGACCACTTACCTGCAGTAAAGGCCACATTGTGAAGAGTTTTTTTGTTCTGTATCGTACTAGGTGGGTTCAAAGTATAAATTTATTAATATATATATATATATATACACAGTCCAGTCACATTAATGTGACCACCACGTACTTTCCACTTCAGAGTTAAATAACCAATCACAGAAGGCAGGTGGCAGCACAGTGCAGTTGAGCGTATATAAAGGGTGTGTGTGGGCTTCGGAAAACATTTCAATCGTTGGCGTAATGCAGAAACGAAGCGATTTATCCGACGTCCAAAAGGGCATGATCATTGGCTTTCGGGCCAAGGGTGGAAGCATTTCCGAAACGGCTGAGTTTGTGAACTGTTCGCGTGCCGCCGTGGTAAAAGTGTACCGTGCATGGCAAAATGGGACTGTCCAAAATCAACGACGTGGCAAATGTGGTGCACCACGGGCCATAGATGACAGAGGCGAACGACGGTTGCGGAGATGCGTTCGGGCAGATAGACGGGCTACCGTTGAGCAACTGACCACTAAAATGAACCAAGGGGCTACCACAAGTGTCTCCCAAACCACTATTCAGCGAACATTGCTGCGTCTGGGCCTCCGAAGCAGACGCCTGGTTCGTGCACCTATGCTGACTGGTGTTCATCGACGACGAAGGCTAGAATTTGCACGCCAGTACAGCAGCTGGACGTCCACTGAGTGGCGACAGGTAGCGTTTTCAGATGAATCGCGTTTTATGCTCCATCGGACAGATGGACGTTGGCGTATAAGGCGTGAAACCTCTGAAAGGAACCACCCTGCAACCATTGCAGGAACGGTCCAAGCTGGAGGCGGGAGCATTATGGTCTGGGGAATGTTTTCCTGGCATTCTCTGGGTTCACTGATTATTGTGGAAGGCACGATGGATCAATACAAGTACGCATCTGTCCTTGCGGACCATGTCCACCCCTACATGCGCATTGTTTTTCCTCAGGATGATGGCATCTTCCAGCAGGACAATGCGAGGTGCCATACAGCTGCCAGTGTAACGTGCGTGGTTCGAAGAGCACCAGGATGAGTTTACCGTCCTCCCCTGGCCAGCAAACTCACCTGACTTAAACCCAATCGAGCATCTGTGGGACCATCTCGATCGAGTTGTTCGCCGCCATGGATCCTCAACCGCGTAATCTAGCGCAGCTGGCCACGGCATTAGAGTCGGCATGGCTCAACATCCCAGAGAAGACCTTCAGGGACCTAAGTGACTCTCTTCCTGCACGTCTCGTAGCAGTTCGCTCTGCGAAAGGTGGTTATTCTGGCTTTCGACAGATGGTCACATTAATGTGACTGGACTGTGTATCATTTATATTATATATTATTGATACAAAACTGCAGGTATTTTCACCCTGCAGTTTTGTATCATAAAGTATCTATTTTTTTAATTAGCTTAAACCATTCTGATTAGTTTTTCTTCAAAATCGCTGGATTTTCGCATTTTCCCATTCAAATGCTCAGAAGCGAAGCGGGTGAGGCAGCAGCGAGTTCAGCCTCACCTACTACGCAATCGCTCGCTAACTGCACTCGCTGCCATTATATGTATGACAGCATGTTCGTCCTGTCGGTACGCCGGCAATAAAATGGCTAAAAACATTTAATATATGGACTGATTTTCCACAATTTCGCTTATGTATATAATGTACAGGGTTCTTTGTCACTAACTGTGTGTGTATCCTATTTTGTGTGCGGATGAGCGATCAGAAACCGCAGAGAACAGACTCGAGGTGAGGCAGGCAGTTCTCTAGCCTCATGGCAGGGGGCGCTCATGATCCCAGATATTGACTGCACAACTGCAGAGTAAGACACAGTGCTAGTGTGTGGCTAGCCATGGAGCTAACCACACAGTAAAGTACAGCGATATATTTGTTTTCTACTCTCTTCCGAAGTCAACATGAAAGACTACAATTCTACACTTAAACAGTTTTCTAAAGTGGATTTTCCATTGAAGCAGGAGATAAAAACTAAAGGAAGACCAACAAGGAGCTGAAAGTTTTACTCCGAGACAGTTTGATGATTCACAAACGGAGTAGAAAAGACATGGTGAGGATAGACTTGACTTTGGATGGACGGATATTTTTGTGCAGAATTAGCGGTGCATGGATTTCATTGATACGTAAAGGTAAGACAGCAATGAGATGTTTTTGTTTGGTTTTTTAATTAAATGTGCGTTTTGTGGGCTACAGTTAATGCTTAAATAATTCAGTAAAGTAGAAGCGGTAGCTAATCTGCCACAGCAATTATTATTAATAAAACATTAAGCCTAAAAAGTACTACAACAACAAACTAATTGTTCTGTTCTGTGTGCAAAATTCTTGAATGTTGTTTGGTCCTAAATGTTGAATGTTGTTAAATCCTAAAACATGAAGTGGCATTGTTGTCAGTTGCTATGGCAACGAGTCTGCGTAGCTTGGTGAATACAGATCACTTTGCTGTGGATCATAGCACGAAATTAATACCTACATTTTTAAGTTTCACTGAGTTAACGCGGCTATGGATGACATGTAAAAGATTAGTCTTTTTGGCCCCCAGCGTTGTACGCATGCGCGAAATTTCCGTAGGTCCAATAACATGGATGGTGGAGTTTTTGTCGGAAGGAAACGAGACAGGAATCTGACACACACAGCAGTTGAAATCATGGTTGGGATCGTTCATTCGGAACGATCCCCCCCCCCCCCCCCCCCCCCCCGACAGCGCAAATTTCATTGAGGCCAATGAAATCTCTCTCTTAACAGCTGAACTGTTCTCTCAAAACCCAAGTGTCCGGAGTCATTGTGAAGAGCCTTCATAGCTCCTCCCGCACGCAGTTTCTCTGGTAGCACCAGCTGTTCCACTAGTCCTCTTTGATGATCACGGCTGTACATGATACTATCTCTGATCACTAGCCTCTTCCACTCTTTCAGGAGAAAACTGATCTGTCGGCCACCACTGCCCCTCTCACTGTAACTGGGTTTTACATTCCGACTTTTGTAGTGCCAGACAGGGCGGATGGATGGATGGATGGATGGATGGGACTCCAGAATCAGCTGATAGGCACCACTAATCATTTTAAGTCATTTTAAGGTTTTCTCTGCCAAACTCAATTTCATGAGCCAGGAAGCTGAGCGTCTTGCTCCTTTATTACATTTTCTTGACACAACTTTGAGAAGTTGTGTGGAAAAGCTCAATGAAAGGTTGAATGAAACTATAAGAAACAGAAAATTAAAATATGCATCAGCTCTACACAGAATAAACTTCTAGCATCAGAATACAATTAACCTGAGCTGCAGTTAAGAAACAGTCACATAGCAACCGTTGCTATGTAATCAGGGCATTACTTTTCTAGAATAAACACATTTGGAAAACAATCTCAAAATAAACTAACAAAACATATAACACCAAACAGAACACAGACTGAACTTACAGCCATTGTTTTCAGAGGTGTAAGAAAAGATTGACAACACAGGAGGTGAAGGTCATATATTAACAGGCAGGTTTTCTCTCTGTGAATAGATATTCCAAACTGCAACTGCATCTGCTACCCACAATGCACTGCTATCTCAAAATTCTCCTTTAAAATAAAATAGAGAAATTTATACCATAGAACTTTTTAAAACTAATTAAGACATTTCCAACTTCCAGCCTGGGGCAGAACATTACTATATTACATGAAATTATTTTTACGTATGAAAGACGTAAAAAATAATTAACTATACTATATTAAGAAATTGTATTTAAGCCTCTGTGCTATATGACGCTCATTTGGAAATAATGCAAGTTAATAAAATATTTTGCAACAAGTAAATTAAATCTAACGTTAGGTCTATGTAAGCTAAAAGTGAGAATGAAACACACACATACACACATATATATACACAGTCCAGTCACATTAATGTGACCATCTGTCAAAAGCCAGAATAACCACGTTTCGCAGAGCGAACTGCTACGAGACGTGCAGGAAGAGAGTCACTTAGGTCCCTGAAGGTCTTCTCTGGGATGTTGAGCCATGCCGACTCTAATGCCGTGGCCAGCTGCGCTAGATTACGCGGTTGAGGATCCATGGCGCGAACAACTCGATCGAGATGGTCCCACAGATGCTCGATTGGGTTTAAGTCAGGTGAGTTTGCTGGCCAGGGGAGGACGGTAAACTCATCCTGGTGCTCTTCGAACCACACACGTACACTGGCAGCTGTATGGCACCTCGCATTGTCCTGCTGGAAGATGCCATCATCCTGAGGAAAAACAATGCGCATGTAGGGGTGGACATGGTCCGCAAGGACAGATGCGTACTTGTATTGATCCATCGTGCCTTCCACAATAATCAGTGAACCCAGAGAATGCCAGGAAAACATTCCCCAGACCATAATGCTCCCGCCTCCAGCTTGGACCGTTCCTGCAATGGTTGCAGGGTGGTTCCTTTCAGAGGTTTCACGCCTTATACGCCAACGTCTATCTGTCCGATGGAGCATAAAACGCGATTCATCTGAAAACGCTACCTGTCGCCACTCAGTGGACGTCCAGCTGCTGTACTGGCGTGCAAATTCTAGCCTTCGTCGTCGATGAACACCAGTCAGCATAGGTGCACGAACCAGGCGTCCGCTTCGGAGGCCCAGACGCAGCAATGTTCGCTGAATAGTGGTTTGGGAGACACTTGTGGTAGCCCCTTGGTTCATTTTAGTGGTCAGTTGCTCAACGGTAGCCCGTCTATCTGCCCGAACGCATCTCCGCAACCGTCATTCGCCTCTGTCATCTATGGCCCGTGGTGCACCACATTTGCCACGTCGTTGATTTTGGACAGTCCCATTTTGCCATGCACGGTACACTTTTACCACGGCGGCACGCGAACAGTTCACAAACTCAGCCGTTTCGGAAATGCTTCCACCCTTGGCCCGAAAGCCAATGATCATGCCCTTTTGGACGTCGGATAAATCGCTTCGTTTCTGCATTACGCCAACGATTGAAATGTTTTCCGAAGCCCACACACACCCTTTATATACGCTCAACTGCACTGTGCTGCCACCTGCCTTCTGTGATTGGTTATTTAACTCTGAAGTGGAAAGTACGTGGTGGTCACATTAATGTGACTGGACTGTGTATATATATATATATATATATATATATGTGACAGACTGGCGACTTGTCCAGGGTGAACCCCGCCTCTCGCCCGGAACGTTAGCTGGAGATAGGCACCAGCAACCCTCCCGACCCCACTAAGGGACAAGGGTGTAAGAAAATGGATGGATGGATGGATATATGTATATATATATATATATATATATATATATATATATATATATATATAAACAGGGTTTCCCCAAGTATGTTATAGGCCTGGCGGCCCGCCATGCTTCACTAGCGCCACCGCCAGGCTAAGCCTTTCTTGTTTTTTTTGTTTTTTTTTTAGGAAAATAAAATTATTTTTTTATTTTTATTTTTTAAGTTTGATTGCAAGCGTCTCGGTTACTCTGAGCGTTTCACTATCGGAGCAGATTTAATCCTAAAAGATATGTCTATAGTTTTTAAAGTTGGACCAATCACCCCGCTGGCGCCTCGGTATTTACATCAACCCCCTATGAGGAATTATGATTAGTTATGAGGAGTTATCGATTAAGGTAAGAGTTTAAACTCGCCGCGTTAGCTCTGGTTGCGCAGCTCTACATGAACCGCAGGAATAACTTATAATCGCGCTTTCAGAGGTGCTTTGAGTGGAGGGTGAGAATTATTTATATTTGTGAACAAAACATTATGCGACGTATACATCTCAACACGCTGCCCAGCGTTTGGCCACGTCTTTCCTCTAAAGTTTATGTATGTGTTTCCGGTTGGCCGGTTCGTTAGTGGTTAACAACCCATCGTGCAGGTTCAACCCGGTGAGGAGCTTTCGCGCTCTCCTAGCAACGTATCACGCTGATTTTATTTTTATTATTATTACTCTCATTTGTTTCCGGTTACACAATGCATCAAACCTTATGAAATGCTTTGTCCACTTAGACAGACAGAGTTAATGTGCGAGGCCGCACAGAGATCTGAGAAACTCGTCCAGAAACTCGACCAACCACAATAGTTTCTGTGTCCCCTTGTTTAAAACTCAACAGACACGAAATGAAAGAGCTACTAAAGCCACATTATCAGCAATGAATTCAATCTCCTGTTTGTTGATCGTCTCTGCGCAGAGCAGCGTTTAACTCATCATACAGGGCCGGTCCAAGGGTGTTTGAGGCCTGGAGCAGAATTTGATTTAGGGGCCCCTTTTGTTACTAAAAACATCAGCACCTCTAACAGCTTCTGTGTTATATTTCGTGAAATATGGGAGAAGGGAGTAGTTTAATTGGTCAGCCTAAAATCCAATAAGTTATAATCGCAGTTTACTCATTTGTATTTGTGAACAAACAGAATTCAAACACAAAGATTAAACTCACAGCGTCAGATTGTTGCTTTGGTAACAAACCAATCTGACTATGAATATTGTTCTTTGAACTTTTACAGAGTAAACTTGGCAGCTCCTTAAAATCTATAAATGTTAAACTATTTAAAATCTTATAATTTATATATGCTGAAACCATTATGTCAAATTTAGCAGCAATGACAATCTCAATAAACAAATGCTACATTTATATATCTGTGGTCTGTGTTAAAATATTAGCATTTATGGGACCCCTGAAGTCCTGGGGGGCCTGATGGAGCTGCTGACTTGATTTGGATTTAACAGAAGTGGAAATAATTGATATTTATTTTAATTGTATGTTTTGATTAGTTGTTTTTAAGACTAGTTGTGGGTTTATATAGCAATTCACTGACAATGTTTTCCCATAGCATATAATTACCCAGTGATATTTTTACTTTTCCTGTCTCCTTAAAATCTTTTAATACAAAAACACGGTGGACCGCCTCAGCGCCCCGACCACCGGGCTTAGCAAGTTTTCTGGGGAAACCCTGGGAGTATAAATGTTGGAAAAAAATCGAGCCGATGAAGATTTAATCAAATTATTGGCTAATTTGAACAGATTCGTAATAATCTGGGGTATGTTATTTTCATTATGTTGAACGTTTACATGCATATTAGTCAGATTTATCAACCTTTCTGATGATTTTTCTTTCCTTTGAAAAAATGTAAAAGGCTTTTTCATGTTGAGAGCATTAATCCTGCTGTTGTGTCTCTTATATACGTTTTGCAGCATGTTTTAATCCTTTTATTTCCTTTGTGTATATATTAGAACCAGTCTGGTTGAGGATGAATCTCCAGTTATCAGCCTAACCTCCCCCTCCTGATTCCTCCATGGATTCTTCAAAGAGTCAAGCTCCAAAAATGATTATGTAAGTGTTAATATCTCTGAAATTCTACATTTCTGTAATGGAGGCTTGTTGGTAGAGTCGTAGTCAAATGTATTCCTTGGTTCCATTCTTCATTGTTATGTTTTTGTTTGTTATTATCCAGACCGACACTAACTGTCCTATTCAGAGACTGACGACTGTCTAATGCAGTAGAGGAGCAGATATGTTGGTGTCTCCGGCCAAACAGCCCAACAACCTGAAGACAATCTGTTAGTGAGTGGACATCTCTCCTACGTGAGTGGACATCTCTCTGGTGAGTGGACATCTCTCTGGTGAGTGGACATCTCTCTAGTGAGTGAACATCTCTCTGGTGGAGTGCAGAGAGGAACTGACTCTTATCAACAGAAACATGAACTGGATAAGAAATGATGGATCTGCATATGAGGTTGGTCTGTTATGTACTGTAATATCCAGTAATCTACCTGTTAAAAGACAATGTACTCTATCATATTACATGAACTGCTTGCTTTACTTTCTCCACCTTGTACTTTGAACACTTTCATGCATATGGTATTGAAGAAAAATTTATTAAACATACTGCATTTTGTATTACACAGCCAATATGTTAGACCTTTTGATAACAATATGTGAATGAAAGTGACATGTGAAACATCCACATTATTCCACAGTCATGTATTATTGACACAGTATTCCATTAGAGTTAAATAACATCACAAAGCAGGTGGCGCAGTGCGTGAGCTATATAAGGGTTGGTGGTGAACATTCAATGTTGGGTAATGCAGAACAGATTATGACGTCAAAGATGATCATTGGCTTTGGCAAGGGTGGAAAATTTCCGAAGGAGTTGTGATGTCCGTGCCGCGTGTAAGTGTACGTGCATGCAAATGGGATGTCCAATCAACGCGTGCAATGTGTCACGCATAGATGACAAGGAAGACGTTGCGAGATGCGTTCGGCAGAAAGGGTCTTGAGCAATGACACTAAATAACAAGGGGTACCACAAGTGTTCCAACCATTTAAATTGCTGCATTGGCTCCGAAGGAGATTCGGCACTATGCTGACGTGTTATCGACGCGAAGTAGATTACGCAGACAGAGCTGACTCACTGAGTGGACAGGTATTTCAGATGAATCGGTTATGTCATGCATATGACGTTGGCGTATAAGGCTGAACTTGAAAGGACACCTGCAACATTAGAACGGTCAGTGAGCGGGCATTGTGGGATGTTGGCATCTCTGGTCATGATTTTGTGAAGCACGATGGTCATAAGTAGATCTGCCTCACCAGTCACCTACATGGCATGTTTTCTCAGGATATGCACTTCAGCAGACATGCGGTGCATAAGTGCAGTGTACGTGTGGTTCGAAAGCACCAGAGATTACGTCTCCTCACAAACACATGTTTACCCATCGCATCTTGGGACTTCGATCGAGTGTTGCGCAGATCCTCAACGGTACTAGGCAGTGCACGGCATTAGAGTCGGATGTCAACATCAGAGAAGACTTCAGGACTAGTGATTCTTGCAGTTCGTAGCAGTTCGCTCTGCGAAGGTGTTATTCTGGCTTTGACAGATGGTCATTATGTGACTGACGGTATGTGTAGTTTGTATATGGTGCAATTTGAATAAATGATTGTGAAAATAATTGTCTTATTTAATGTTTATTACATAATTTTAAGCAAACAAAAATACTATTAATGTTAATACAAAAATTATGAATAAATTCTAGTTAATTAAGATCTAATGATACTGTGCAATGTTAAATGATTACTCCAGATTGATATCTGACACTATAGAGTAAATACAACTCAAAACAGTTAACTTTCCCGGACCCATGTAACCTTAAGTGTTGAACAAATTGACGTGTGATCTGGCTGTGGATTTGCTGTTACTTCTTAATCAATTAAAAAAGGTTATTTTGAACTTTAGAACAACAGTGTAACAAAAAAAAACAAGGATAAAGTTTAAATCCCCGTAGGGACATTCCTCCAACGCAAGACGACTGGAGCAAAACCATGGTGAAGCAAATAATCTTATCCAGTCTGTGAACAAACATCAATAATTACAGCGAGCCTAGACTGAAGCAAGAAGTAAAACCCAAGAATTCAAGTTAAATCAAGACAATACTTTATTGTCAATACATCTAAAACTTGTTTTGTTGCTCCAACATAGTAATACCTTACAGAAACTTGACACAGTTAGAACATATATCAGAATTTAAAAAAAAGTAAGAGGTAAAAACAATTCCTCATGATCAGAAGATACACAAAAAAACAGATCAAGGAATAGAAGTAACAGTAAAATGTTGACATAACTCTTAAAAAAAGTTGTGTCCTTTGTAAAAAAACAAACAAACTTTGGTGTACCTTCTTAACAATATGGCTGACATGATCATACCAGATGTAAGATCAGTGGTCATGATGGATGATCCCTAGTCTCATAAAACTGTTTACTATCCTGATCGAGTCATGATGCAACATGCAGTCATTGGTGTAGAAAAAGCATGAGAGAAGAGACCACTTGTGTTTTGTAAAATAAAAAGTAAAGGATCTATTTACAAATGGATGACGTGACATCCAACCTCAGGAGTTTGGCACAGAGCTTCATTGGGACAATGTGGAAAGCAAAGCTAAAATCGATAAATAACACCACTGTATATGTAGGTTTCAGTTTGAAATACTGAGGGATGTTATGAGTGCCAGGGAAGGCAGCACCATTTACAGACCCGTTTACCCTCAATGCCAAGTAACGTAGTGGGTAGGTAGTTGGTAACACGTTTCTTCCATAATTGCAGTAGTTAAAGTAAATGGTCTGTACTCATTCAAGAAACATTAGGCTGAATTGAAGCAATCCTATATAAAATACCTGAGAAAAAATTTCTACCATAATTCCTAGCTTGTTTTAGACATAATGGTTTTCCCCCTACTTGCTGACTGAAACTGGGCCTTCCCATGAGTGCCATAGTCTCCATATCTTTTTCCTACAGGAGGACAAGAGAACGTTCTAAGAAAGATGTGGACTTTTCACATTGGAACCTGAGTATTAGAAAGTTAGAGAGGAATCCGTGAACACAAGTCTTTGAATCCTTGGTTTTCAATTACACCTTTGTAGACTTGTGTCCTGCCCTTTTTAACCCTGTCATAATAAATGTTTCTGAAAAATGCATCTTCCTAGAAGTTATTGCGATAAACAATGGCATTGTTGTTTTGAGACCATTTTCATGTACTGTATCGAGAATGGCATAATGCAAGTTTGTGACAGGGATAGTCCTTTCCACATTTTAGTCATTGTGACTTTCTGGTTTATCCAACAGTGACTCTGAGCTCTCACTTGCATTTGACCGGTAACTTATACTTCTTTGAGGAGGGAGCCGAAAGTTTCCTTTGGAAGACAAAGCAGACACAGGCCTACGTCGGTCTGTGTTTGGTGACCCAGGGCTTTTATCTTGTCTTGCAGCAGTCAATCCAGAATTTTTTGTCATGGATGTGTCCTGTCCTGTTGACCTGTAGTCTGATGTTCTGGAATCATCTGTGGACCCCTCTTCCTGTGATGTGCCACTGTGTCTGGATGTGTGCCTTTTTGTCTCATCTTTCTCTTTCTCTCCTTTCATATGTGAATTTCTTGACAAACAAGAGTTTTGTCCTTTCCCTGTGTAATTACAGAAAGAAAATACCAGTGAACTATTTCTTTTAACTTTTAAAATATAAATTCCTAAAAAAAATAAAAAATTTATTTGCTTATTATTTTTACTATTGTTAAAATCCAACTCTTTTTTCCAATGCTTCCATACCATTTTTGACTTTTTGTAATCTTTCACAACAAACTTCAATGTGTGTTTTTAGGGTTTTACGTTAAGTAGTGAATTGTTCTGGAATAAAAGTAAATTATACATAATTTTCAAACTCATAACAAATGAAAGCCGTTACATGCATTTAGACACAGCACCAGGCTGGTTAACACTATCCCATTGAATCCCTATATTGTATATTTAGGCTCATTATTCTATTAGAAACTGAACTTCTACCCCAGTCTTCGTTTTTGTTAACAGGTTTCCTTGTGTTTGGCATGATGCTGCCACTATCTTGTTTCAGATGGTAATAATGCGTTTTAGGGGATGTGTTGTTCATGTCCTGCTTCTCACAGAAAATTGAAATGTCATCCAAAAGGTTCACTTTGACAGGAGCGCCACGTTCCACATGTTTGGGGCATTCTCTACATCATATGTAATCATATGTGATGTAGAGAATCACATCACACATGTGGAGGAGGCATTTCCCCCCCATGTGTATCCGGTGTGGGGATGCAAATGTAGACCGGTCATTTCTGATTTTTATTTGAAAATGTTTTGAAAATATTTTCCTTCTACCTCACAATGCATTATATGTATTTTTTCCAAAGTTGTGTAGCAATGTTCAGGTCATGTTAGTGCTACACATCTCCTATTTTAAGATGTCCTAATTTTCCAGAATCAAAGTGCCAAATATTAGATGTAGTTAAAAATGTTCAGCTTATTGCAAGCACAATGTTCTGCACAATTACTTCTCTTAGTTATGATATTTTTAACTGGATGTTTCATTGTATTTTGAGACCACTATCTCCCTGCAACTTCTGTTTATAGATTTATCTGAAGCCAAAGAAAATGAAATATGACTGAAGTAATTTAGAAAAACTAGTTTCTGTTTTCACTTGGCTGAAGTGAGCGTACTTACCACAGAATCTTTTGCCTACCAGGAAAACAATTCCACATATCAATGCTGTCAGTAAGAAAGTGATGATTCCTATGATGATTGGAGTGTTTGAGTGAGACCTCATCCAGTCATCTGAAATGTTAAAAGAAAAAGAAATTGTATATTATGATGCACAGTGTATCCGTAAGGTTTTTCTGTTCTTTTGGAACATGTGTAGAAGGAGAAATGCAAAGTAAATACTACTTAACTTAGTTATTCTTTGTTCAGGCTAATTTTTCACCAAACTTAGTATTTGTGTTAATGTGATGTTCAGTTAAAGGTGATAGATCATGTTTTTACACTATGAAATAAACTCAAACTGGCATTAAAAATTATCAATCACTTATGCAGTGCAAAAACATAAAGCAGAAGCTCTTAAAGTACAACCATGAAAGAATGTTTTGGGAGTTTCATTTCAGTTAAGTGTAATTTGATATACCTGGAATGTAAATCTCTGTCTTCTTGGTCTGATTGAGCTTTCTTTCATGTACTCTGCAGGTCACTCTGTGGTAAAAAAAAAAAAAAGACAAAGTGTCAGTTTTACTTTCATTTCAAGATTTGAAAAAAAGAATGAATTGGTAATTTAAGCAATGTTTTAATATCTGATGTAAAACATCACCTGGTTTTACTGTACCAACATATACAAGGGGAAATAATTTTGTCGCTTTAATGCCAGAGACACTGGAGGATCACCTTGCATGGAAAATAAGCGTAGTAGTGTGTTCTCTTTCACTATTAGTTGCTCATGAAACCAACCCTTAATTATCACATGAATAAATGAAAAGACAGTATGTGGAGGCACAAAACGTTTACCATTTACTGCCTACTTTTACTGATTTTATCTTAAACACACATAAACCTATAATTACCTGTTGATGGGAGTCTGAACAACTGCTCTCCTGGAAACAGTAAAACATTCGACAGAGTTTGGACCTCTTGTGGGTTTTTCTGCTGTCATCTCATTCCCTTCGTCATCATGAAACGTTATGTCAGGTTCTGGGAACCAGCACTCCGCCCTGCACTCCAGGGTCACTCCTCCACCAGCAGAGGAGGGAACAACTGTGAGCTCTGGCTTTGACATGGCACCTGGAATGAGATTCAACCAACCCTTATAGGACTTTTGATAAGTACAAAGCATAAACCGTGAAGCCAAACATAAGACCAAGACTCACCCACGTAAAGGTTGATTATCGCGTGAACCTGCCACTGCTTCCCCATGAAGGTCCTGCAGTAGTACCTGCCTCCATCAGACACCCTCAGGTTGTAAATGATCTGAGAGACGTTGCCGTCTTTCAGTTTGTTCAAAAGAAGGTTTGTCCTGTAGTGGAAGTCTGGATTCTTCATCCCAAACGTCTCACAGCCGTCCCGGTACAGTAAGGTGATGATGTTTTCCCTTAAGCCCTCCTTGGACCACTCCACTGTGGGGAGTTCACCATCGACAGTGATGCGACAGGGCAGGACGACGGTTTCATGCACATGGGCTGTTATTGTCTGTGGGACAATATCTGCTGAGGCTGAACCTGCTGGGGAGAATAGAAATTAAAAAAAAAACAATGAAAAGAGGAATCCAATGCTGTTTGTTTTTTGTTGTCATTATTGTGAAATTAACACAACTGCACTGCTGCCAACAAAGTTTAGGGTATTAATCTCTCATCTGAGGTTGATTTAAACTGCCAACTGAAAGTTTAGCCATGTGTTATCAAACTCCTGGCAAAAACAAACTGGCAATGAATATAGCATAAGTGGAGAACAAATGCTAAGAGCCAATCCAACCAGAGCACATTTCTTCTATGTGATTTGCTGCTCTGCACTGATTTTGACAAACAGTTTACATAGAGTAACACAAACATTTACAGTACAATCCATTCAGGACAGTGATTCTTAAATCAGAAAGTTTCTAAAGACTCTGTTCTATTGACACTTTTGAACAGTAATGTAGTTAAGGAGAAGGGTTATAGGTTAAATCAGCTTTTAATTCAAACCCAAAATTAGCTGATTTGCAATTACAAAAGGTAATGACTGCTAAAATTGCATGAACTTTCTTGTGAAATGCATCCGATAGATTCTAGCAACTAGATTTTGGAAACATGCAAAACACTCAATTAGTTCCTACAAGAGCAATTTTGGCAGTGAGAACTTGCCAGAAAATCAACAGCTTTAATGATCATTTTATTGTTTTTACTTTTCGGTAAAAACAGACAACTCTATTTCGAGCCCAGTAAAGATTAAAGTCATAACGTTTAACAATGGAACACCTTAACAATAGTTAAGCAAGTTTAATTTCTTCGACGCCACAGTTTGCTGCGATGACCCACTTCCTGTTTGAATTGCGCTGTATCGCCATCAGTTGTTTTTATAACTTGTCGCTCAGTGATAAGCTGAAGAAAACCTTAATACCTAAGTAAAAAAAAAAAAAAACTCTCACTATACGTAAATGAACCATATATTGCAGCCAAATGCTCTTGATAAAAAAAAAAAAAAGGTAAATGTGAATCAGTACCTGACAGTAGTAACCCAAACAGGAACAGGACGCAGGCTGGGTTTGTGAGCCAGAAACGGATCGACGATCTGCAAGTGACTGTCATATCTGAAAACACATCAAGTTCACTTCGAAGAACTTTCACTAAGTCCTCTCTGCCCCGATCCGAAAACTTAATCTGCCCGTTTCTCTGTTAATCGATGCCCGGTAGCTGAAGTGCTTCTCCTGCTTCTTGTTTGTAACATAAGCTCTCACGTCACGTTGCGCAGAAAGTTTTTTTTTATAGACATCAACCTGACATCCTGAAATCTGATAAGTGGGGCGTGTCAAGGCGCTTGTCAGGGGACAGAAAAACAAAGCGTGACGGAAATGAAAAAAAAAGGCCCTTATTATTGCGTCATCGCCCTCGCAGGCAGTGAGTGAGTAATGACTGGAGAAAAAAAATAACTTAATATCCTAGGTTGAAATACAGACGATTTACAAAACGACATATATGCTTATGAATAGGTGACCTCACATACTTCCTGAAAGACCACATCCATCCATCCATTTTCTACACACCCTTGTCCCTAGTGGGGTCAGGAGGGTTGCTGGTGCCCGCATGTTTAAAAGACCACATGAACCGTCTCTATAAGTTCATGTTCAAGTTCATATTTTTTTAAATATATAAATTTATATATGTCTTAAAAAATTCATTTGTTCTTTTTTGTTTGTTTTTTGCGAATCTATGTTACACAAATGCAAGGCTTTAAGGTGAATTCCCTCTTTTGAGCTTGATATATAAACCACTAGAAAAGGATTCTATTTATCATAGTCAGCGGCGGAGCTAGAGTTTTAAAGTCGTGGAGCTAAGGGGGGGCAGGACTACCTCTGGGGGCACAATTTAAAATGTGTGTGTGTGTGCACATCTATATATATCTATCTAAGCGATGTGTATATATACATATATATACACATACACATAAATAGATATAATTTTAATTTTGGACGAGTTATAATTAACACCTTTGACACATGGAGACATGATAGACTTTAAGCAAAGCAAAGAGTTCATAGCAGAGGGAGCAGATTGTGAATTTCTGTATTCCAAATTGTTTGGGTCACATGATCTGTCAGCTGTCTATTTAGGTAGGATCCGGTGTCGATGATGACAGGTGTGTTCCACCCGAGAGGGGGAAACAGTTTTTGACCGCAGCGCAGAGCAGCGTAGCGCAACGCAATGCAATGCAAAACGTAGCTACCGCTATCAAAGTGAAAGGATTACTGAAACTATGTATGCGGTGTTATTGTCAACATGTTAGAGGAATGACTTGTTGTTCAATGGAAAGATGATGATTGCCGAGACATGGAAATAAATGGATTACCTGCACTAAACATCAAGGACGGCTCTCATTTCAATTAAGTGGCTACGTGATCGGCGTGTCAACTTAACCCCGGTGTATCACCTCAGGGGCTTAAAGCTTTGGCTTATCCTCTACAGAAACGTCAAACACTCTTTATGACAAGAACTGATCGTGGGAAAGGAACTTTGGATGGTGTTTGTTTACGACGAGGGACGCAGACCGAGCCTGTGAGTTGGGAACCGAGCGGCAGCTGATTGGCATTCAGGGGGACATCTGGATTTCCTTGTTGCTGGATTTGAAATGCTCACATCAAATTAGGTACGTGTAGCGCTACAATTAGTAAGATGGCCATCTGAAGGTAGATCTAAACGTGTGCAGACATAATGGCGTAAATCCAATGCATTGGTTGCTGAAGTGGAGGAACAATTAACTTTGTATTAATTAACTGGTGGATTTACCAGCGGGTGCTATTGCGCCATCTACTGCTGACAACCAGGACTTTCTGGCCAGCAGTTGTGTCACACAAACGGGCAAACGAGTGGTCAGACTTTCTGCTAAAGCAATTGCTGATCGGTTTGATCGATTGCAAGCTGGTAGAAAGGCTAAGCTAAATAAAGCTAGCAGTTTAAAGAAAAAGATACAAGAGTTGATGCAAAATGGTTTGGTTTCAGAAGTTCAAACGTCTCTTGATGGGTGCATTGACTTGTGTGTTGAAA
Source organism: Poecilia picta (assembly GCA_033032245.1). Classification (NCBI taxonomy): domain Eukaryota; kingdom Metazoa; phylum Chordata; class Actinopteri; order Cyprinodontiformes; family Poeciliidae; genus Poecilia; species Poecilia picta. The sequence goes on along the minus strand of CM065370.1, from coordinate 8,802,999 downwards.
TAAGATGCATGCATGATTCATTAATGAATTTATTGCCGGTTGGGGAGAAAGAAAGAAAAACATAAAATATGGTTTAAAGCAAAAAATGTTGCTCACTGATGAATTTGCTGGAAAGGTGGGTTAAATCAAAAGAAATCGATGAACCTAAAAATGAAAGTGCTGGTCATTTAAATAATGGTGCTGATATTAATCAGGATGGGTTGGATAACGATGATATTAGCCCTAATGATAGTGTTTCCAATGTGAGCAAACATTACAACAAAAGTGTTACCAGCAATTGGTCAAGTACAACTTCCTCTGCACAAATAAGAGCTGCAGTGGATGCAGGAATGGCTGTTTTGAAGGAACTTCATGCACTGGAGGAACAGGAGCAACTGATAAATGGGAAAAAGGAACAGCTTGAGCTAACTGAGCTAGCTGCGTCCACTGCAAAGTTGGCATGATCAAATAGACTTAGAAAAATCACGTTTTGCAACATGATGTAACAACTGCTTGTGAAAATCAAACCAGACAAAGGATAAATCATCAAACTGATCAAGTTCAAAATGGAGATGTTATCACTATTATGCATATAAGCAAAATGAAATAACTGCTGCACTTGTGCATCAACAGCGTTTACTGTCTTTACCACCACGAGACATTCCTGTGTTTGAAGGAGATCCATTTCAATATAAAGTTTTCATTAAAGCATTTGGACAAGGAGTGGAAAACAAAGCCAGTACAGCTGACTGTCTGTATTATTTGGAGCAATTCACTGCAGGACAGCCCAAGGAACTGGTCCGCAGCTGCCAGCATATGGATCCTGAACGTGGCTACATTGTAGCAAAGGGTCTTCTGCAGGAACATTTTGGCAATGAATACAAAATAGCAACTGCTTATATTATCAAAGCTCTGAACTGGCCATCAATAAAACCAGAGGACGTTAAAGCTCTACAAGCTTATGCTTTGTTTCTACGAGGATGTTGCAACGTGATGGAAGAACTTCATTATATGCAGGAGTTGGATATGCCAAGTTACATGAAAATGGTCATTCCCAAGCTGCCATACAAACTCGGAGAGAGATGGAGAGCTGTTGCTCATGATATTTTGGAGTCATACGGCCAGAGAGCTCATTTTATTGATCTGTATTTCTGGAGAAACATGTGAGGATCTTGTCTGATCCAATTTGCTATACATGTTTAAACATTTTAGAGTCAAACACATTTCTTTTTTACTATGGAACAGCCTTATTCCAAAAGATGAAGAATAATACAGAAATAAAGAGAGAAAACAAACTTCGAGTCTGTTTTTTTTCTTCGACGCTCTGTGCTTCACATTGTCATGGTTGCTAAGTAACATAACACCGAGATGGAGGTTAGGCAGCTAGCCGGAGACTAGCTTCTCTCTTCTGGTTGTCCACAATAAAACATAAAAAAAAGGCCAGACGCCTAATGGCCTAAATGGCCACACACATACATCTATAGGTTTTTTTCATGTTTTCCAGCCGATGAGTTCTAGCTTAAGAGTGATTGGGTCCAAAATCCGATGCGAGATTCATCCGTGAATAACCTTCAAAACAAAAACGGGAGATTTGGGAGGCATCTGACTTTGACAGAGTGAAATAAATAATTGCCATTGCCACTTGTGTAAACTTTGCTGGTGTGATGGGTATTTTCTTGAACCTTTGTTTAAAAGAACCACAGACAATGTATATGAATATTATGACAAAGCTTTTGCAAAAGGAGAAGACTCAACAAATGGCTCCTCCAAGCCGTTCACTGAGCGTTCTAAAAACCTTTGGTTACAGCTCGTCTTTTATTATCAGGCAAAAGGAAGGAGGATGCTTAGAAAGACAGGACGCATAAATTATTTCTGCACACAGGCAGTTTCCAAGGTTGGGAGTATTCCGGTTGATAAGAACACACCTGTGGAAGCGTAATTTAAGGTCTGGGAAACACACAGTTAACTGTTTCACATGAAGATGAACAGGCAGACGTGGCCTTCAGGTCAGTTCAGACACACAGAAGTAAGAGAACACTTTAAACTGAAAATCACAATCTATATTAACTATTGTTGATTAACATTAGACTGAATATAAAGTAATAACAAAATGATAATACCAAAAAATCTCTAACATGGTGAATGTAACATGTTATAATGTGAATGTTATAACATGTAATATTATGATTTTTATGATGTATATTGTTTCATTTCTATGGTAAGCTCTTGTATCAGATAATCCAAGTCAATGTTAGAGAATAAACTTTTTAGATAACCTCGGTTAGCTTTCAGAGCAGAGGCTGAACACTAAGCACTATAGCACCATACCAGCTAACATTAGCTGGTATTTCGCCGGTGAACATTAATACAGTATAATAATTCTAATCACAAAATATACACAATATTATGTACATCTTACTTGCAAAAAGTTGTCTGTCGAGCCCTCACGTCAATAGTCCGTCGATCTGATCAACAATCCCGCAGTGCTGAGGCATCTTCTGCTGTTTTGGTCGAGGAAAGCAGGAGGGTCTTTTGTTTGGTCTCTTTATTTGTTTGCTGCATTTCATTTGCTTCTCTATTTTTGTTTGCTACATTTTATTTGCTTTTTGTTTGCTGCATTTCATTTGTTTGCTTTTCTTTTTTTGTTTTCATGTTTTCTCTGTTGCTGTGCATTTGCGCATTTTTGAGTGAATTAAAATCCTTAGTATGAAGGTTGAACATTTTTTAGAAAAAAAATAATTATCCCCTGTCTTTATTTTATTTTGCATCGTGAGTGAGAACCACATGTGCGAAGCTTATAGTCGTCGGTCTTGGACTGAATTTCTCTAGGTATGAGGTTCAGCTCTTGGTCTGTGGTGGTGAACTATGTCAGCTATGGCATAGTGGCGGTGGACTAGGCCTGAACCTCAGTTATAGCACTGTATCGGAGGACCGTCTCATTCTTAGTCGAGCACAATGAGGCCTGCATGGAAGAGCTCCTGTCTTTTACCAAGGGTAAGAACTTGCAGGCTTGCATGGATGCGTTACTGGTAAAGCATCAGAATGCTGGGTCCAAACCGATGGGCACACCTTGGGCAGGCCCTAAATAAATTTCTTCAGTAATTTCATTTGTCTAGTTAGCATATATATATATCTCTCTATATATATATATAGAGAGATATATATATAGAGAGAGATATATATATCTCTCTCTATATATATATATCTCTCTATATATATATATATATCTTTTTTCCCAGTTTTGGAGAAAACAGATCAATGAAAAAGTTAAGTTATATTTTATTTGTTTTATTTATTTCGAACAGACAGAAAAAGATAATCAAGAAAAAATAAAACAAAATAAAATAGCATGAAACAAACGTAAGAAATGAAAATGTAAAACAAATTCCTCTGCCCATGTGACATGCAAATGTTATGTTCTGTTCGAAAAGGAGCAGGTAGAAGATATAATGTCCTACTACTTTTCTACTCGTCAATGTAGTCAATTAACTGTCAGAACATCAAAAAGAGACAACTTGTTTCTATTTTACATTATGTTTGATTTCTGGTTTCTCTTCCTGGTTGTTCATGTTTAACCACCCTCTCTGTCACCAAACATTTCCTGTATATTGTGTAGAAGTTTTTGATTTCTGACCTTAAATATGAATTATGATGTTTTAAATGTTACAAGGTCCCAGAATTTCAGTATATTTGATTTGATAAATAACTGGTTTGCGTGTTCCCAATATCTCACCTTATGTAGTATTCGGATAGATTTTTTTGTAAGACATATAATGGCTGTAAATTTGTTTTGAATGTATTCCACCAAATTTCCACACAATATGTTAAATGTGGTACAATGAGTGTGTTGTATAGAATAAACAAAGATTTATAGTCCAGGACAAAACTAATTCCTCTTAGAACAGCAACAGTATTAGCTATTTTAGATTTTATTAGGCTGATCTGTAGTTCCCAGCTAAATTTATCGTCTAATATGACACCCACAAATTCTATTTCATGTACTTGTTCTAAATCCACACTGTCAATTGATATTTTAATTGGATTATTTTCCTGTTTTTTATTGTTTCCAAATATCATGAATTTTGTTTTATCTAAATTTACTGATAATTTATTGTTTTTGAGCCAATGTGGTAATTTTTCCATTTCTGTGTTGACCACTTCTGAGAGTTGTTGAATGTTTTCTCCAGTACAGTAGATACTTGTATCATCTGCAAATATAATATATTTTATGTTTTCAAATTGAAAAAAAAATGAATTAAAATGGAAAATTGGAATAGGATAAATGAGACATATATAAATGGAGATAAATATGCCAATTACTCTTTTATTTTGCCCATTTATATATTGTTTTACTCATTTATTTTCCCTATTTATTTAATTTTGGCTGAAATGGCTCTCCATACTGTTGAGGATTAATAGACCTTATCCTTATCCTTATCCTCTGTCTGTTTGCTCACTAAATTCAATAGTTCCTTTTCACTTTCTAATGTATTTGGATCATATGAAATTATGTTTTTGCTTGTTTTTTGAGAGGAGATGTCTTCATTCCCTGTGTGAATACAAAAGAAAAATCATTAGTAAATGATGATTTGCTTCACTCTTGGCTTTTTCAATATATCAACACAAATACCAATACAAAGTAGTACATTTACACTGAAGTTCAAGGAAAGTGAAACATGGCTTTCAAGCTTATAACAAAAATGTGTGCATGTATTTAGGTACTGTCCCCCAAACTGGTCTCTCTCATCTCATTGTATTCCTGACTGTATTTTTGGGCTCATTTGTTTGGCTGCAATGTAACCATCCACCCCAGTTTTGATTACTTTGCAGTCTCCAAAAGCTTTCTGTATTGGATTGGCCTGTAATTGGCACCATTAATCTGCCTATCAACTGCAACCAGTTTCCCTGTCCATGATGAATAAAAGTATCCACACAGCATATCGCTGCCACCATCATGTTTCCCACAGTGTGTTTAAGAGGATTCATATTGTTCCTTTTCTGCCTCACACAGGGTTTTGCAGCCAAAAAGTTAACTTTGAAAGAAACACCTTCTTCCATATATTGGTTGTGTTCTCTGCTGGAATGCTATATTTTTTGGCACGGTTGTTCATACTGCTAATTAAAACACACAGCAGCCCCCTGTCTACCCTGGTGAAAAAAAGCATGCTTTAGTATACTAAATTTTAACGTGCTTTAGTATACTTTTATCGATGTACTTCAACTGTACTATTTTGAAACAACTTATTTTGTACTTGGTATACTTTCGTATTATTTAAATTGTTTAAAATTACAACTAATGGTATACTTTACTACACTACATTACGTTTTTGGAACAACTTCAAGTATACTTAAAGTACACTTTTTAAATTTCATATTTCAGAGCTTTATTATATTTCGATATAATTATAATAATTTGAGTGCTAATTATATGATTATGTATCAAAATTATATTAAATATACTTTTCTAGACTGTGGATGAGCCTAGTAGTAAGATGAGGCTAATAGTTCTTTTAAAGCATTTGAAGCTTATTTTCTTTGTTTAATGCTCTCAGAACAATTGAAGTTTGCAACATCTTGGCTTTTTATAAGAACAAAGCTCCATGTTCCAATCTAATGATCGATGTGAACTTAGGCAAAACAGTCCAATAATTTGAGACATCTGCACATACAGGAACTTTTTCAGAGTTAAGCCTGTGCTTATAAAACAAGAATACTTCATATAGATTTTTTAAAACTATATCTCCCTGTAACTTCTGCTTTAAAGTCAGAATTTAAATGAAGCTAAAGAAGGATGTATGGACTTTGAGTAAATAAATCCATTACAATTGGCGGACTTACCTTTTTTTTTGCTCCTGTACACAGCAAAAGCAATTCCACAAGTTAACCCTGTCAATATGAAAGTAATGATTCCAGTGGTGATGGCAGTGTGTGCACAGGAGCCCATCCAGTGATCTGAAATTTCAATTGTAATATAAAGGGAGAAAATATTATGATATAAAAATTTGTACACAGGCAAGTAATGTAATTTTTACATACATAAGAGAAATGCACATGTATTCTAAGGGCCAAGAATATAAAATGTCGAACAATTTTATCACTGCAAAGATTGTGGAATTTTGTTAAACACAGCACTTTAATTGGAAAGATTCTTAGTGTTTTGTTGTACTTTAAAAAAATAAATCATTAATTACAAGTTTAGACCCCTTTAAAAATCATTGAAGGAGTCTCCAAGAGGATTCACGTGCTGCTAAATCTCAGAAAATTGTGAAAAATTCTATCATGATGCTCTTGCACTGCTTTTCTATCCATCCAATCATAATGCTAAAACTATGATCGCATCAGGTGAAGCTTTATTAAAGAAGAACAAATCCTATTAGTTGTGTCAGCGATTGTCAAACTAAGTCGGCGAGCAGCTGAATAGAGGAATCATTGTTGACGTGCCAGCTGATCAAAACGTAAATCCAAGATGCAGGTAAGATGACTTTATAGTATCCAAAGCAACACAAAAACTGATCCACAGGTTTAAACAGTGATCAAAAACGAAAAATCATACAAGCTTAAAGCGGTGAGCAAAAAGTAGACTTCCCCCATCGCCTACTCACTAAAGTCACCAGGTGAGCAACAGGTGATCTACAGGTAACGGGTAACAGATCATGTAGTGTTACTATCACTAGCAACACTACATGATCCAGAGCTACGCCTATCCACAACAAGTAGTTTTATCAGCTTTTAGCAGCATTAGAGGAGCCAGGTAATCACAGTGATCTAGATTATTATGCTACGCAACCAAAAAACACAAACAGGAGATCTTACAGTGCAACCATGGAGGTGTGTTTTAGGTATTTCAGTTTCGATTTGTGTAATCCAATATACCTGGGATGTAAATCTCCGTCCTCTTGGTCTGATTCAGCCACTTCTGGTAGACTTCGCAGCTCACTCTGCAGTACAAAGACATAAATCTAGGTTGTACTTTCATTCCAAGAGTTAAAAAAAGAGTAATGTGAACACATTGTTCTAATATTATTCCAATGCAAGTACTTGTTTCCCTGTAAGATTGTACCAAGTTTTTAAAAACTTGCAAAGGAACTTTTCTGTACGTTTAGTGCAGGAGTAACCGCTGTGAAGACGGCCACATTGTAAGAGCCGCTAATGAAATGGCTGCATTATAACACTGTCATTATGCTTTTATCTTGCCTTTACCTGTTGATGGAGGCCTGAACAACTGCTCTCCTGGTAACAGTAAAACATTCCTTAGAGTTTGGACCTCTTGTGGGTTTTTCTGCTGTCATCTCATTCCCTTTGTCATCATAAAACTTTATCTCAGGTTCTGGGAACCAGCACTCCGCTTTACACTCCAGGGTCACTCTTCCACCAGCAGAGGAGGGAACAACTGTGAGCTCTGGCTTTGACATGGCACCTGGAAAAGAAAAAAGATTTACTTAAGTTTTTATCATTAATCAAAAACCATAGCACCTTGGCCTAAAATTACAGAAGAAAAACTTAAAGGGAACTTAGGCTGGGTGTCACTTTTAATGACAATTCAACAAGCTAGCAATTAAAACCAGAAGTTTACAAACGCCAAATAAAAATACATATACCTTTACCCCTTGTGTTCAAATCAGACAAAGCTTCTCATGTTTTAGGCCACTTGGAACTACAAAACTTATTTTTATTTGCTAAATCCCACAATACTGAGAGAGAAATATTTATGAATATCTTCAAAATCAGACGTTAACACGCATTCCCCTCATTGTTTTTAGCATCAGATTTGAACGGAATAATATGAGTCACAATCATCTCACAATACTTTGCTGGAATTTCAAGACTCACCCACATAAAGGTTGATTATCACGTGAACCTGCCACTTCCTCCCCATGAAGGTCCTGCAGTAGTACCTGCCTCCATCAGACACCCTCAGGTTGTAAATGATTTGAGAGACGTTGCCGTCCTTCAGTTTGTTCAAAAGAAGGTTTGTCCTGTAGTGGAAGTCTGGATTCTTCATCCCAAACGTCTCACAGCCGTCCCGGTACAGTAAGGTGATGATGTTTTCCCTTAAGCCCTCCTTGGACCACTCCACTGTGGGGAGTTCACCATCGACAGTGATGCGACAGGGCAGGACGACGGTTTCATGCACTGGGCTGTTATTGTCTGTGGGACAATATCTGCTGAGGCTGAACCTGCTGGGGAGAATAGAAATAAAAAAACAATGAAAAGAGGAATCCAATGCTGTTTTTTGTTGTTGTTATTATTGTGAAATTAACCCAACTGCACTGCTGCCAACAAAGTTTAAGGTATTAATCTCTCATCTGAAGTTGATTTAAACTGCCACCTGAATGGTTTAGAAAGTTTAGCAATGTGTTATCATGGCCTAGTCAAACTCCTGGCAAAAACAAACTGGCAATGAATATAGCATAAGTGGAGAACAAATGCTAAGAGCCAATCCAACCAGAGCACATTTCTTCTATGTGATTTGCTGCTCTGCACTGATTTTGACAAACAGTTTACATAGAGTAACACAAATATTTACAGTACAATCCATTCAGGACAGTGATTCTTAAATCAGAAAGTTTGGAAAGGCTCTGTTCTATTGACACTTTTGATCAGTATGTAGTTAAGGAGAAGGGTTATAGGTTAAATCAGCTTTTAATTCAAACCCAAAGGTATCTGATTTGCATTTAATGGTAATAACTGCTAAAATTGCATGAGTTTTCTTGTGAAATGCCTCACATAGATTTTAGCAACTAGATTTTGGAAACATGCAAAACAATCAATTAGTTCATCTGTATACTACAATAACAAATTTGCTTCAGTCTTAAGAAAACAGTCAGAACTGGCCAGAAAATCAACAGCTTTAATTATTATTATTTTATTGTTTTTACTTTTCGGTAAAAACAGACACATCTATTTCGAGCTTAAAGATTAAAGTCATAACGTTTAACAATCGGCGTGTCTTGAACACCTTAACAATATTTATGCAACGTCTTCGACACCACAGTGCGAATAACCCACTTCCTGTTTGAATTGCGCTGTATCACCATCAGTTGTTGAAGAGAATTTCGCTCTGAATAACAGGCGCTGTGACTATCAGCGCTACTTCGTCCGATCTGGCGAGTTACTCATCAGCCACGTGTTGTAGAAAATGAAAACCGCTGACCTTTTGAAACTCACTGCCATTCAGCTTCTGTCACAGTCTACAAATAAAGTTTGCTGTGACATTCGATTCACTCTGCCTTTTTTCTGCCCATAAAACGTCAATAACATTTAATAGACTATTAAAAAGAGATTAGCATTTGACGACAGAGTGAAATTGTAGTTGTGTTGAGGACAGTGTGAATTTTATTTATTACATTATCATTATTAACATTATTATTTTTTATCTACTAATTTGTTTTGTTTTGTTGTTGTTGTTTTGATACACTTTGGCAGTTTTACTTCAAAAATGGCAAAATATACACTATTTTTTATATAGTGTATATACACTATTTATAAGTGAGGCAGAAAATCCAGCAAAGAAAAGTCTAATTCCATGAGCTTAAATATTGAAGAGTGTGATTGTAGAGACGAGTAGCAGCTTAGAGGAGAGCTGGAAGATTAGACAAAATATCTTAAAGGCCGTAATAAGCATGCAAGTGTTGGTCGGTGGTCATGCTGTTCGTTGTCAGACTGTTGGCAAGTTGTGAGAACTTGCAGGTAAACAGACAACCAGAATACATTATGTTTAACTGGTTGTCTGACAACAGCATTTATGACATGATTCATCCTGTGTTTGCTCTGAATGGATGTTATTTACATATGCAAAACATTCAAGATGTTGAAACTGGTTACTGATGATTCAAACAAAAAGGACGGACACACAGAAGTGTAGAAACTGACTTCCAATGCACAGAGTGAGATTTAAATTCATGTTAAAGATCATAAGTCAGGTGCAATCTTTACTGTTCAGAGATGATGAATGTCTACTATGATTTCAAAACAGCCAGAATGTTATTTTTATTTTTTGGCTTATTGAAACATTAAGATGTTCATAAGAACAAGAGTTTTTTTTTAAGAAGATAATGTTATTTGTGAAAAATTATGGAGAAAAAAAGGCATATTAGTGAATATAATGACAAGAAAAATATAATGTTTTCTCACAAATAAAAAACCGTTGTGTTAATATTTTATGCATTTTTGTCATTTTTGTCATCTTAACCAAAGTCCAAGGAGCCATAATCATAAGATTAATAACTATCACGTAATCAATACATGACAGTTATTAATGCACATTTACACAAACAGAAGTCATGGGGATGTGGAATAAGGGGCATAAATGAAGTGTTTTAACAGTTGTTGGAGTTTGGGATGGTTACACTGTTCAGAGTCTTTTTGAAACGTCAGAAAAGATGAAACAAACTAAGTCACTTTAGGTAATTTAATGTGGTCTTTACCTGAGAGTATTATCGAGTTCTTTCTGGGGTTTTTTACTATTGATATCAGGGATTCCAAAGAGCACATGTAGGAAACCTTCCTCTAGACATGACGACTTCTTCCCAGAAGGTGGCAGTAGTGTAGTGAGGCAGTTCTAGAACAGAAGTGCAACGTTTTCAGATTCAGACTCACACAGAGAGCAGTTTATAAATAGATATTTCCTAAATTTCAACAAGTACTCATTGACAGAGAGATTTCTATTTATTAATTTACATGATACTTCTCTTGGTTTACTTGTCAGAACTCTATAAGGCAGGTTCCATGTGGTTCAGAGGTCGAGCTCCAAATTATTGTTATTTTTTTTATTATTATTTTGGCTGTTTGGGGAACTTTACTGAGAAATGTATTGTTTATTTGGTTCTTATCAGCTTACCGCCTTCATAACGTGTTTTTTTTTTTTTTTTAATCTGGCCCGTGATGTGTTTAAAACCCATGTGGATCAGACACAATTTTATATCATCGTTCCATTAAGCAACAGGTCCTGATTCAACATGGGGAATGTAAGAATAGAAAATAGCATGAAAGTCTCTCACACCGCCCCGCCCCTGTCCCTCCGCCCACATCTTTAAAACCCGTGGCGCTTCTCTTTCTCCTCATTCTTCCTGCTGTCTGTCATCCTCATGGCCTGGGTCTCTCTTCTCCTCTCTCTCTTCTGTTCTGGCGATCCTTCTTTTGCCTTTTGTCAGAGGTGATTTAACTGCAGCTTTGGGCGACACTGTGAAGTTGTCATCTCAGGTTAACTGTGGAGAGAGAACCGCGCAGCTGGTTAGGAGGCTGAGAGATGACGCCTCTGTCCGGATGGCCGCCTCGGTTAACGGAGACCTGAAGCCGGTAGAAGAATTCAGTTCCCGGCTCAGCATCTCCTCATCGGGTGTTTTCCTGAAGAATGTCAACTACAACGACAACGGACATTATGAATTCATCTGTGGAGACGATATGCGCATCATCCAGTTAAAGGTCCTCTATATCTCCAGCATTCCAGCGGCTGAAGGTGAAACAACAAAACTTCCCTGCTTCTCTTTAACTCGCGGTGTGGATGTGAAGTTTGTTCAGTGGGAAACTAACGGGCAGCTTGTGATTAAAGTGGATCGATTTGGGAAAGTTGAATATGGAGGGAGATTCACTGATCGTGTGTCTTTGCCACCGGACTGGGGGCCAGTGGGGGATCTGTCGCTGATCCTGGAGCGGGTCGAGCTGGAGGATCAAGGGGACTTTTACTGCTATGTCCAGAAGGACAGTAAGGAGAGAGGAGACCCTGCTGCATGGACACTGAGGGTCCCGGAGCGACCGAGCATTAAAACCTCCACCACTCCGTCTGTAAGTATAAAACAAGGCGCTTATCACATCTTTGCTCATATTATGTTTTAATCCTTTTTCTCCTCCACAGCGACACACCCAAAAACCATCTGCGCATAAGGAACCTTTGTGTATCCCTGACTTCACTGGCATTATCATCGTTATTCTGGTTTTTGCTCCTGTGTGTGTCCTGACTGGATGGTGCCTCCGGTCTCATAAATCAGAGGAGATGAACTGCCTTCGTATGAAATGCTGCTGGAACAGAGAAGGTCGCTCTCCAGACCAGGAAGCCTCAACTGGCCTCTAAAATAATCTGCTGTCTGTTTATTGCATTTTATGTGGACATTTGCGCCTTTCAGCTCTAACTGAAGCTGGAGTTTTCTCAGTAAAACTTTTAAGATTGACAGTTTTCATTGTTCATGTCTCCATTCTTTCAAAACAGCGTGTAAAAAGCATTATAAAAAATGAAAGCAGCCAAGTTAAGAAGCGTAATTACAGCAAGATTTGCACAGTTTGTTTGACGACACTTTTACATTTACATAGACGTTTTGCCTCTGTGTGGTTTTACCTCTAAAACATCATGCACTAGCTGTGCTTCCTTCCCCCACTGGACCGGAAGCTGTTTCTTATTTTTACCTCAGACTGGCCAACTCTCTGTTATTCGATGTGATACAGTATGAGCTTCCGCACTTCCTATATCCGTGTCCTCTGTCACTTTTATCAGCAGTTAAAACGGTTTAATCCGTTTTTAACAAGTCGTGTCCTGGTTTTCCAGCCGCCTTTTATCGCAACATGAGCGATGGAACCACTTTTGTAACAAATTTTGTTAGTCAAATCTGCAGTAAAGTATTTTTCAAGCTTTTTCTGTTTTTTTTTTTTTTTTACAAATACATTACTACAAACAATATCCAGTACAATAACCCCCCCCCCCCCCCCCCCCCCCCCGGGAACAAAAATTAACAAAACAGGACTATTGATCACTATTCATCACAGAAAAGAGTATAATTTAAAATAAAAAATGGAAGAAAAGGGAACACAGTGAAATGTACATAATAATAATTTAAAAAAATTGCCCCACTGTCATTAATAATCCCAGATCGGGAGCTGAGACAGCGGTCTGCGCTAGAATGTGTCGTCACTCTGCACAGAGGATCAAACCCTCCGGTTTAGGTTTTAAAGCAGGAACGGAAGTGCTTTGTTTAGTACGTCACATAAGTGCAAAATGAGCGGAAACGTGCGGCATTTACATCCCCGTCTGCTCTAAAATGAGAAAGTCCATTTGTTTGAATGCATCTCTTATCCATTTAGGTGTCTCATCTCAGTGGTTGAATTAAAATATTAAATACTAAATGTCACTACCTTGTAGTAACGACGTCAGACTTATTGCGCAAAACAACATTATGGACAAAAAAAACATGATTCAGATTCAGATAACATTATTTGCTAAGCAATAGATAATATTTTGTATCAAAATTAACGAGTCGAAACTACAGTTTTTATTGTAGGTTAGATGAGAATCTGCTGTCTGACGTTTATGTGGACATTGGGGTTATATATTAACCCTTATATTGTAACATAACCACTTTGTTTTTTTCTGGATAAATACATTGAAGAGTAAATATCATCTGGTTTGTTTAACAGGTGATGCTATTTCATTGTAAAATTATTCCGAATTTCCACTTTTAAAATTGATTTTTGGGCAGGTCGTACTGGTTTTTTAGGTGTGGCTGAGATTAGTGTAGAAAAGAGGCGTGTGCGTCGGCGCGCAGCGGCGCAATCAGAGTGTTAGACGCTCACCGTCAGGTCCGTTCAGCGGGAGACTTGAATAGACTGAATGTTTAGAACAAGTAATAAATCAAAGAAGAGAAGTAAAGCAGCAATCAAAGTTCGCCCCAGCGACGCGGATCGTGCGCTTTAGGAGCTGGATTGGATCTCACCCAGGAAACGCCGCCAGGTATAGAGGACGCCAATTGGCTGGAGGACGCCGAGAGAGAGAAGGGGGGGGGGGGGGAGAGACTTCCGGGTAAGATCTGGACTTTAGGTTTCTTTTTGGGGATTTTTGTTGGTACCACTCTCTTTTTTTTCTCATTTTTTGGGCAGGGGGTTTTGACGCTTTGGATTTTTCGTTTTGGATTGGGACTTTGGATTAAAATGGAGCAATTCTCCCAGGATATGAAATTATTTTGTGGACAATATTCGCATTAAAAAGGATTAAAATGGAATTAAATCTAACCTAAACTTATTTTGAAGGGATTTTTGGTTACCGATTTATTTAACTATTATTATTTTTCTTAGTTTGTGGTTTTTGTAATAAATCATTGTGGCCAAAAGTCAACAAAATTCCATACCGAGTGGTTGACTATTTATGTTTGTGTCAATTTAACTGGTGTAACATATTGTACTATCCCGCTTGAGTGTGTTTGTGAGTTCTGCTTTAAATAGAAGCGGAATTTTACAACATATTAATTCAAGGTTTATCTATCTAAAGCTTTTAAGAAAGATTTACAGTTTCCATTGTTGATGACTATCCTTTCTAGTAAAGCCCATATCGAAGAAAGAGGAAAGTTAGTCATTCTGTCAAGATATTTGAACAGGTTTATCGCAGGGAAGCGGGTGGATGCTGGGACAGAGAAGGCCGCTCTCCAGACCAGGAAGTCTCAACTGGCCTCTTCGCCTGAAGTATTAGAATCTCCTGCCTGTTGCATTTTATGTGGAGATTTGTGCCTTTCAGCTCTAACTAAAGCTGGAGTTTTCTTATCTTATCACTTTAACATTATGATTTTTTTTCTTGTGTTATTTCTCTTTTCATTAACTTATTTTATTAGCATTTTTGTACAGCACTTTGGTGCAGTTTTGAACCTGTTTTTAACATAATGTGACGTTGATATTTAAAGATAGACGGTTTTCCTTGTTCATTTCTTTGTTCTCTCAAAACAACGCATATGAAAAAACCTTTTAAAAAAGGAGAAGTGCGCTAAGCCGACAGCTCATTACTTAGAGCAAGACTTCTCACGTTTTTGTGGGCAGCAGCACTTTCAGTGGAGGCCTTACTAGTTTTCCGGGACGGACCGCAGGGAAACCGCTATGCTTACTTAGTCACCAGTTTTTAGAAAGTTATAATTTTCTCTATTCTTTAAGTCTTTGCTATTACAAAAGTAAAAATAATTCATCTTGCACACTTTTTTCTCTTTAAATGAAATGTCATTTCAAAATGAGGTTGTTACTAAATCGCCTTATCTAGAAAGGCAGCAAAGTAGGTTTACGCCAAGATATTGGTTTAACTGTGGGGACGTCGGCTTATTTTATGGGGCAAAATCAATCTACGTATCAATAATATCAATGTAAGGTGCAGTGCAGTCAAACCATGCTTAAGTGAATTTTTTCCTAACCCACGGCTGACGTCGGGCGTTCAGCTCCCGCCCAGGCTGTTTTGCCGCCGGGCCTGTTTACCTGCGGTTACCTTGTGATCCACGATCGCGCGAGAATGAGGAGTTATTCAGGAATTACACTGCGACAAAATGGACATGTGATCAAAGATGACACCAATGCGATCCCCCCCCCCCCCCCCCTCTTCTCTTTAGGTGTGGCAGCTTATATGTGGAGCTTCAAAATTAGGAATCAAACAAACATTAAAAATAGAATAAAACAATCGCACAGAGCTAATATTTATTGATGTCTGAAAGCGGACGGCCTTCCAGATAAAAGCGGTTAGCATACGAGCGTTTATTCATTTCAACAGGATGTATTCGAGTGACTTTCCACTGAAATCACATCATTTGTTTGCGTTACGAGGCTGCGATTTAAAACTGTTCACTCTGACTTCGGGTGCTTTCAAACCATCAAATGCAGAAAGGACAGAAACTTCAGCGTGAAGATAATATGCAAATCGCAAGGTGGCTTTGGGGATGTTGCTACTTTGTCGGTGTGAAGGTTTTGTCATCACTGGTGTGAAGGCAGCAGTTGTCCTACCAGGTACAACTGCTGCCTGGTAGGACAACTGCCAGGCAGCAGAGCTAACGTGGATGTGACACGTTAGCTCTTCAGTTCCCCGAACCACACACACACACACACACACACACACACACACACACACACACACACACACACACACACACAGACAGACACAAACCAGCTCAGAGTGATTGGCAGACGTCTAGCCACGCCCCCTCGGTTTGTGGCTGATTTTGGCCAGCCCACGGCCACAGGATTCATCCAATCAGGATGGACTTGCCTAGAGCTCGCGCGCGTCTACGCCCGAGTATATGGGGCCTTTTAGACTCTTCTAGAATCCGCCACACCTTTAATTTTCGTCGCTTGCGGTGACCACAATGTATCTTTGAGTAGTGAACACCTGATTCAAGCCGCCACCCTTACAGTGAAATTCAACTTCTTGCTCCCCATTTTAATCTTTTACTTTGTTTTATTTTAGTTCATACATATTGTTAGTATTTTATCCTTTTTATAAACGTTGTTTTGAAAAATGGAGACATAAACAACGAAAACGGTCAATTTTTCTTTAAAGTTTTATTGAGAAAACCTCACATTCAATGAGATCTTCACATAAAATACAAACGGACAGAGTGACGCAACGCAGATGTTAAACCGAATGCACATAATATATTTATGCGTTGGGGATATTTGCTGTGATTTGATATTAAGACAAATAAGCAAATATGAAATATGCACCAAATGAAAGCCTCACTGCTCGATCGCAGTTGGTCGCTCAGTCTCCGTGCAGCAGAATCTAATCTCTCTTTCTCTTTAGAGTCTTTCTGGTCCTCTTGATCCTCCAGCTGGTCCCGATCCGGTATCGGCAAACTTCTTACTGACTCACTGTCAGGTGACAGACATTCACGGTCTTCGAAGGAAAGCATTATAATCACAAGTCCCAAAAGAACAGAGATCCGCGCCATGACGATGACAGCAACAAACAAACAATAAAAAAAGGGGAAAAGAGAAGGAAGCGAAGTGACAGACAGGTGTTATACTCAGCAGGAATGGGCGGAGGAAGATGGGCAGTGAGTGAGTGAGTGGCAACTGCAGAGGGGAAGAGGGAGGAGACTGAACTTTTGTCCCTTTTATTCTTGATCCTCCTGAAACCCTTTTTGAGTTTGTTGTTGTTGTTTAATTAAAAAATATTAATCTGTGTCAGGATGCCTGCTTGTGCCCCTCAACAATAATATTTAGCTAAATATAATAATTTAGTTAAATCAATGAGTCTGCCTGCCTTCTCAGTCTAATAATGACTGATGAGGCTCAGTTTCTCTGCCTCCGTGTTGTTCAGACATGAGGTCCATAGTGAGGAGGAGGTGTGTGAATACATGTGTATGAATAAAAACTTATCTGATGCTGAAGTTAGAAAAACAGCGTCTATTTATTTGTCTTCACAATAGCGGGGAATCATTTAAATCAGTGGTTCTTAACCTTTTTTGAGGTACCGAACCCACCAGTTTCATATGCACATTCACTGAACCCTTCTGTAGTGATAAATAAAATTCAAGACATACGGGTGACTCAACTAGAGTCTAGTCACCCCAAGATCACCAAGTCTTCTTAAAAGGTAGAGTCTCTGAGAACAGTTCTTCAAAATATAGTCAGTGTTTTCAGCAAAGTTGAGCTGACTGTCCAGGAACGACCCAACCCAGTAGTGAGTCTCTTTAAGTCAGTGGTTAACCTGGCTTCGATTGAACCCAGGTTAACCACTGACTTAAAGAGAACAAGTTTATACAGAAGACATTATGTTTGCTCCACCACGCAATTACATTGCAAAAGGGTGTAGCTGCTTGAAAAGACTGTTGCTTCGTAAATGATTTACTTTATGAGGGCTTTCAGTACATTTGTTTAAACCATTGTAAATTATTTTTTATATCTGCTTAACATGCATGTAAGCAAAATCAAGCAAAGGATCAGATAAAAACAACAAAAGCATAAGAACTGATGTGCATTTTTTAATCCTGGTGTCATCATGGTGGCAACTCTGACCTGACCTCAGAGGCGGAGCAGGACTTGTTCCTCACATACAGGCCCTGTAGCGGAATGGCTTTTAGCCCCGCCCATACTTGTCGTCACAGCCAAACACTGCTGGCTCCTCCTCCTCTTTCTCTCCACATGTCATATCAGGCTCCTCTGCCTCATCTGCTCTCTCGCACACCGGTCCTCTCTGCCTCCGCACATTAACACAATGGGACGATCTGGATTTTTCTACGCGTTTATTCTCCTCGTTGCCTCGCATGTAGCGGATTCTGTTAAAGTGATCGTAGGAGACCAGCTTAAAGTTCCTCTGAACTGTGAGCCGGGCGGGTCAGTATCACTGCAGCGGATCACAATCAACGGCCCCCGGGATGTCGCTACTGGTCAGATCGGACAGTGGAAGGTGAGCAGAGAGGAGGACAGAGGCCGGATAGAGATCGACTCTTCAAACACAAACATCGTTTTCACCCACACGCTGTTCACCGACGGAGGGATTTATGAGGCGACCTGCTCCACCTCTGGATCCAAGGAAACCGTCCAGCTGGAGGTCGTTTTTGCCAATAAAGTTTCTGTGACCCAGGGTGAGACGGTGACCCTCCCGTGTTACTTTGAAGCCTTCGGAGAAACAGACTTAACTGGTCGGTGGGAGAAAAACGGGAAGCCTGTGTGTGTGAAGAACTTCGACTCTAAAAGCTGCAGCGGGACACCTGGTCACAGACTGACTGTGTCCACTGACTGGACCAATACTGGAGATCTGACACTGACCATTGAAGGGGCGCAGCTTGAGGATGGAGGAGATTATTTCTGCTACATCCAAGACGGGAAACGATCTAAATCAGGAACTCCTGCTGCTGTCAGACTGACCGTCACTGAGACAAAGACACATCAGATGATCAGCAGCACAGCAGCACCTAGAGATGTAAGTGGCGAGTCAATTTTATTCTGTAGGTGAAATATAAAAACTGTAGTGAGTCTGAATGTCTGTAAAATTCCCTTTGTCTCTTCCTCTCCAGCCAACCCAGAGTTGTGCCGAACATCCTTGGCAGATGTCCACCTTGGTCCTCGCTGTGATCCTGGTGCTTGTTGCTCTTGTTGCTCTTTGTTTGTGGCGCCTTGGCAAAATAAGCTGTGATTCTGGGAAACTTTACGAGGTGGTACAGAGAAGCTGCCATGTCTCCACCTCTACTGAAGCTACAAAGGGTTTAAATAGACCGTGTTGTTTATTTATTAGGGGTTTTTATGTCATCGAAGCTCATGAATCCGGTTCATTTTTTGTAAGCATTTGTAAATAAAACTATAAACCATGTAGTTTGGATGTGGATCTTTGTATATTTGTAAAGCTTTCAGCTCTTAAACATCAATAAAATATCTTAGCTCATCACAATTTTGTATCTTCTGTTTGCTTCACTAATTTTGAAGGTAAACCATTAATAATAATAATTTAATCAGAATAAAATCAAACATCTTCTACGTGTGACGTAATCGTTTCATCCAAATGTCCCATATTCCATTTCGGACATTTGGGGTGATGCTAAACTGGAGTTATTTATCCGGAACAGTTAAACACGAACTCGGAGGAACCTCATCATGAGGCCGATCACCTTATTTTCTTTTCCTGTCCTTATATTTTGCTGCTTCTTCTGCTCCAAGAACAGACATAAGCTCACCTACAAAACTAAACGGGACTAGACTAAACTTCCGCAATAAGCAAACTGTCTGAACTGTAGTATAAAAAGTTATAAACACTACATGGGCAAATGGGAATAATAATCACATCAGAGAGAGAAACGGGTTAGGCAGAATTAGTCAAGTGTGTGCAGAGCTGCACTTTAGTCCCCTGATGAAGGGAGAATGTGTGGAAACAAACAGCTATGAAAATGTGTTGCACCTCTCGTGCATTTCCATACAACCGAGAGGTTTATGAAGCAGAAAGCACCCTATGCAATAAGGGACACCAGACCAGGTGTCCCTTTTCATGACCTGAGCATGATTATCTGGGGGGGGTCAGTGGGCAGCCAACCTTGTTCAGCGTCACTGATTTCACAATGTAATCAAAGAATGTGCAGTTTTTCAAAGCCGACTGACTGACTGGCTTAGTGACCAAAGATCTGTAAAGACCCAAAGCCACATGTGGAAAACAGTCTGCAAGTTTATATCAGTCAACAAGGCAGTTCAAAGCTCCTTACATCATGAAAACACAAAAATATAACGTCATAGAACACAAAATCGACAATTATTGAAGCATTGCCATCTTTCAAAATGTTGATTAATGTTTAATTTATTATGGTACAAAAGCTAAACTGGTGGGTTTTAGACTATATTTAAAGGCAGTCAGTATTTCAGCTGTTATGCTGTTTTCTGGAAGTCTGTTCCAGATGTGTGGTGCATAGAAGCTGAAAGCCGTTTCTTCACAGTTGGTTCTGGGGATGCAGAGCAGAACCAGAACCAGAACCTGAGAGATCAGGAAAATTGATACAACAGCAGCAGATCTTTCATGTATGTAGCTCTAAGTTGATGGTCAAAAGTACAACTTAGCAGGTATAAACCCATGAATGGCTGAATATTTCATTTCTAGACATCAATAAGACTCAGGAAACATGATTCTTGATCACTACATTTGTTCTTGACTTTATTTTGGGCAAGAACAAATGGGCAACAACAACCATACATCATGACAGTTTGTGTGGAAGGCTTCCAACTGGCTCAGGGCTAATTTGCATTACCAAAAAATGTGCTGCCTGCAATCGTTCTTTTGTAAGAGCCTCAACACTTTTGTTTATATGCCACCATAAAGCAGTATTACATACCAGCAATAATAGCTCTAAATTGATGAAGAGTACAATTCAGCTAAATGGCTAATTATTTAATATTCAATTTCTAAACATCAATAAGACTCAGGAAGCATCGTTTTTGATCACTACATTTGTTCTTGACTTTATTTTTTACAGTAAACCAGGATTTACTTTAGATGCTTTATTTACATAGATTTAGCAAAAAAGAAAAAAACAATCAAGCAAAGGATGATCAGATGAATGAATATACAACAAAGCATGATAACTGATCTGCATTAATAACCTCACTATAATCCTCTAGATGATGGTCATCATGGTGTTAAGTGGAATGAAACAAAGCTGCATGCTTCATTAAATGGACCCTTTAGTCTAGAGAAACAGTCAAGGAGCTTTTCTGAGCATTTAGACGTTCATCACCTCTACAGGACGGCTGGAGATCACTTTGTCATGGCAGCAAATAAAAAACTACTTAATGCTATTTGGGTTTCAGGCAATAAAGACAGCAGAGATGCAGAAGTGTAATAAACATTCAGTATAAAGAAAAATGAATAGATAATAAATAATAATAAGAGAAACACTGTCAAAATAAAGGATTCAAACACTGAAATATACAGATTGTAACAGGAAAAGGACTGTTGGAGAGTTAGAGTGTCAAACACAACAGGAGCAGATGATTCTGGACGAGTCCAGCTTCAGTCGTTCTCACTTCAGATTCAAGATTTAACACAAGACTGAACCTAAACTAACTGTTCTCCTGCCTCTTAGTGAAATAATCAACAATTTTACATTAAGTAAAGGCAAATATTAGATGAGAATTTGTTAAGATTTCTCCTTTTAGTTGACAGAAAAAGATGATAAATCTGTGCAGCAAATTAATCCACTTTTTTGTTTGTGTGAGCAGAACTTTGACTCAACTTCTCAACCTTCTTCCCTCCATGCTGATCCTTTTCCACCGTCACCACTTCCTCCTCCTCAGTGAACCAACTCCAGCTGGCTGCTGGAGAAAGGCAGGACGCCGCTGACGTAGTAGGCGATGCCGAGGGAGAGGAGGGCGATGACCACCAGCAGCAGCAGGACCCTCCAGAAGCCCAGGTCCTCCACAAACTCCTGCCAGGTGGTGCGGAAGCTGGACAGGACGCCCTCGCTGCTCTGCAGGTTGGGGTTGAGCAGAGAGTGGCTCTCCATCGCGCTGGGACACACAGAAGAGACATGCTGACCATCAACACACTGACAGCTCTGCTAGAATTTCTCCTATTTGTCATCACAGCTTGACCCGTGGCTCCATTCTCTCTTGGTTCTGGGCTCCAGGGTTTCCCCTAGAAAACGTTCTATGCTAGTCGTCTGGTTAAGAATAACTAAACACCAACTATAAAGTCTTTATAAAAAGGCAACCACAGAAGACAATATCAAATTTTTGCTCTTGAATTGTTTCAGCCTAATAAAGTGTCCAAAGTTTTTTGATCCTCTATCCTTGACTTGTCACTTTATTCCCTGAAGTTGTTAGCATGTAGCCCAGTGGGTCCGGTGCTCCAGTGACAAGACACCTGACCTCAGTCTTCCTATGTGTTCATATACTGACTGTACTATAGTTCTCACCAAAGAGATTCTTTAACACATCTTTGTTACTGTATAAAAAACATTCTATAATAATTGTGTGTTTATTTAATGGTAATAAACAAATAATGCTTAAACTGGTGGGGCTGCAAGTAAAGCCTGGCGGCCCGCCAGGCTAATAATACACAGAGGGAAAGAATTGCTCTGCTCATTTTCTCCTTCTTCTCAGCTGGACTTCTCTCCACTATAACAACTTTAAAGATGAACATCGTCCAGTCAACTGGCGATACATTTGCACTTACCCATGATAGACACAAAAAAAGCCTAGCTAGCATATTAGAAATCTACCAGTAGCTCAAGTCACAGATCGCAATGAAGAGTGCACAACTCAAACTTTTATCTGATAATAAAGTCCCAAAAAATGAAAATACATAAAGTATACAAGGTAAAGTAGTCCTGCCACGACAAAATGTAAGACCAGTGATTAACGTATTTAAGGCCAAATTACACATTTTAATGAATTTAAGACATTTTAAGCCCTCAACTTTAAATACATCAATGTAAGACTTTTTACATTGATGTAAAAATGTAAAAAGTTGAGGGCTTAACTTTTTAAGTTAAAATAAATGTAAAAAGTAAATTTAAAGTAAAAATGTAAATTTAATGTAATTCAATGTAAATGTAAATTCAATGTAAATTTAAGTTGAGGGCTTAAGCCCTCGTTTAAGGGCTTAAGTTCAGCCCTTACAGTTAAATTGTACAATTTAACTGTACAAGTTAAATTGTACAATTTAACTGTACACGTTAAATTGTACAGTTAAATTGTACAGTTAAATTGTACACTTTAACTGTACAATTTAAATGTACAGTTAAATTGTACAATTAATGTACAATTTAACTGTACATTAAATTGTACAGTTACAATTTAATGATAACAAGGCAGGTTGACAAATACACTTATAAACGTCTGTACGTCTAGCTTTTAATGTATGTTTTCATCTTCATTCAGTTTAACAGATGAACTCTCATTTTGTCCAGCCATTTGTAGCTTTTGTGTCAATGTTAGCAACAGAATTTGACACCTTTGTTCCTCACACACAGAAACTCATCTACTAGGTATGTACCGCCATGATGAGCTCCGCCACCCATTTGTTGAGACCGAGATGATATTAAATAAATTTTCCGGTTTGTCCCTAAGCTACACATCTGAAGCACAGCTGCTAGCACTGTTCAGTCTCTCCACTCAGCTGTATAAATAGGTTCTTCCTCACAGGCCTATGAACGCCGGCCACATAATGGCCGTACTTTGGTGATACTGCTTTGCCTGGCTTTGCCCCCAAACCAAAGCAAACAATGCTCAGCTCTGGGAGCCGCTTCCTGGTGGCCGTACTCCAGGCATCGTACCAGTCATTTTAAGGACGCTAATTAGTCCACCAAAAAAATGACAAAAACCCCGAACATAATCATGAACCAATAAAATCCCCACGGACAAAACTTGAAAATTGGACGTTATGCTGCAGATAAATTTTCCTCGTACCTTGATTTTGAAAAATCAAGGTACTCAAATTATTCGAGGAATCGTTTCAGCCCTAGCTACAACGTTGACCAGAGCTGGAGCAAAATAACGTCTACTTGAATTTTGCCAGAAATGTTGTTTGAAACAAACAAAAAAAATAACAGCTCAGATGAGAAAACCTGTTAACAGGACAACTATAATACAACTAATAGGTGGCAAGGTTACTGTAAGTTACTGAAACTGAATGACAAAGTCATTTCCTTCTGTGGTTTACCACACAACATGTAGGGGATAAAGCAACTGTTTAGTTACATGAACCTACTAGAACCTTGTGACCTACTTTCAATGCTCTATGGTGCTTCAGAAGAAGTATGCAAGGGACACACTAAAACAAGTATGCAGGAGAAGTGTTTTAAATCAAAGCATTTTCATGTGTTAGGATGGCCAAGACTTAAATTTAAGAAATGTTAGAGATTTGAAAACTGATGTTCACAGATGTGCCCAATACCACAGAGCATGAGCTGTTTTACACTTAAGAATCCTGAATCTCACCTCAACGTTTATTACTAATTACAGTTAAAGGTAGTTCTACAAAGTACTGACTTAATACGGTAATTTTTGTTAAATTAGAAAATGCATTCCAATGAGGTTTAGTTGCCAGTACCATGCCTATTTTTGGTACTGAAATCGTTAACCCGCTTCCAGGTATACTGCGATACAAAAGAGTCACGGTTTCAAAACCACTAAAATTCTTCGTCATGCCGTTCCAGTGGGATGAGAGTTTTTCTTTTCTGGTTAGAGATAAAGTACAGGTCAAATCCCATCGGTCATATGCATTTCATTTAATTTGCTGACCAACTACAGTCAAAAACGACCATCTGTACATGCAGGACAAATGACTGATTTTCAGGTTACTGCTGTGCCAAAGCCAGTTTAAAGTGAGGAAGTGCTCTCAAAACTTTCAAAGTACTTTTAAACACATCAGTGAATATCCAAAGTAACAAATTCAGCCATTCTCAATTTTATTTTCACCTCAATGTACTTGAATTTATAATTACAGTCTACTGTGAGTCTTTTCTACAAAACACACTGTGTTAGGGTGTGACGTACATAGATAGTCACACCCTATTTCAGGTGCCCGACATTCCAAAGTGTTATCAACTGATATTGTCTTCAGGCACAGGAAAATACTTTGAAAGTTTTGAGTGTTAATTCTTCTGTAACGCAAATAAATTGAGGTTTCCATGAACAGCTTCAGTAGATAATGAAGCGCAGCACACTAGACATTAAAATAACATTCAAATGAAACCACAAACCTCACATGAAACCTGATTCATATGAAGTTTAATCTATATAAAATTAACAAGGATAAAACTGAATAGTGTTCTGGGCTGGATGAGGAGCAAGAAAGGTATAGATAGCGTTAGTTAACACTTCAACTCTCTCAATTCCTTTTGTTTAAAAAGCACCAATATAAAACGTGATAAATGTAAGGAATAACATAAAAACATGGAAAAAAAATATAGTAAAGTATATTACATCAGGAGCATATAAAAATTGAAATCTCTACAAATTTCATTCAACAAAATAATTTTGTGGAGTTTTTTTTACCGTCTTTTGGCTAAAACTGGCAAAAAAATTATCTGGCAATAAATTCACCTAATTTAGGCATAAAACATGCAAAATACTTGCAGGCACAATACAACAGCTATTCAGTCAAAAGAACAACTGAAAAACCTGCAATCAGTACAATAATATCTAACAGTAAGGCTCTAAACAGCTTAAATTATACAGGAGTCAAATAATCTGCCTATATCAAATAATGTCAAATAAAAAGGAAACATTCATTGAAAGTCAAACGCAGGCTGCATCAAAATAAACAACCCTTCCTGATAGCATGGCTAGCTGATTAATGCTGGTTCCGATAGGCTGTTTCTAACTGAGCTGAGTAATTCTGCAGAACACAGGGGGAGGCAGAGGAGACCGATATAAAAGTAAACTAAAATAAACAAAGTTTATTTGGCAGTATGTGAAATATCCTCAAAACTAGACCATTTAACCCCAACTTGATCTGCTTCAACTAGCAGATGAAGTCTTCCTTCAAGTTAAGCCTGAAAGCGCATCATGTTTTTCTATTTCTGACCAACACACTCCCCCCCCCCCCTCATCCGTCCCACCCTGATGCTTACCTCTCACTGTCTGCCATCTGCATGGTCTCCAGTTTGGAGTGAGCTCCTCTGTTGAAACCTTTCACTTCCTGCTCCTCCAGGCCCTCCAGCAGGCGAATGGCGTCCTTGTTGACCCCCCGTCTTTTGGCCAGCACCAGAGGAGTCGAACCATTGTGGTTACTGAGAAAGAAAATAAATAAAAAAAATAGAGAAATGAAAGCGGAACCTTTGAACTGACTGGCAGTCGCACTCACTCACGAAACCACAATTCAAGGTATGTGTTGGGAAGTAGGACGGTCTGCCTCAAATAAACCCTCATCACGCAGCACACAGCCACCAACACACACAGCTTTCGTAATCATCAACTGTAGAATTAGCCCTCATAGAAGATTCTCAGTTGCAGATGAAAATGAAACGTGAGTCAGATAAACAAAAGCCAGAAAGTTATAATATCTGTATCATATCTGCCTGCCAGTTTTGCAAACATAAACTTAGTGGTTCTTTCACATAATGAAGCCAGTTCAACAAGACATATTTTCCCCAAATAACAAAAGGTCTCCGTCCATACCAGGACCTGTCTGGAGAGTCATGTCACACTGATTATTTAAATGAAACGGCAGGCTAGAGCAAATGTTACGCAGCATATGAGTATGTGAAACAGTGAATGTGAAGCGTTACATGCGCATACGGTCTACCGGGCTGGTGTTTAACCACAAGAGGTGTCCGGTTTCATGTTCTATCACAGGATTAAAAAAAAAAAGTTCCAGCAGCTCCCCCTCCTTTCTGCCCTTAAAAGAACAAGAATAAGTTTGTTCAGTGTCAGGTTCATGTCTGTGTGAGTCTGCAGGGCTATGTGGCATTACAAACTAATAAAGATTTATTTAAAACCCTTTTGAGAAGCATCTAAACTTTCTATTACTTTGTTTTGTATCTTCTACAAGAAATAACCTGACACAATTCGACTAGTCTGTCACATTTCCAGTTTCCTGCAGGTTTAGCTGATGATCCAGTTTGATGGAAGTCCCACTACAAGAAATACACTTGATACAGACAGTAGTGACTTAAATATAAATCTTGTTGCAGTAGGTTCCACATAAATGTTGCAACTCAGCCGCAGTTTCAATATTCAAAGCAAATGGGTAACATCTTGCAAACGGAACAAAGGGGGCAATGATGGAAGTTGGCCTTGGAAGACACAGTCAGACCCCGACAAATAAAAAGATAGACATGGCTGCCACATTCTCACCAGATATCGATCTTTAACCCGTTGGACACCAGGAACTGAATGGTATCCACGTGGCCGCACAAGTGCAACGCCGTGTTCCCTTGGTAATCCGTCGCCAGCAGGTCGGCGCCGAACTTGTGCAGCAGGCGGCATATCTCCACGTTGCCGCGGGCGGCGGCTAGGTGGAGGCCGGTGCGGCCGCGGTTGTCGCGGATGTTGGGGTCGCAGCCGGTCTCCAGGAGCCTCTTGGCGAACGGGAGGTCGCCATCGATGCAGGCCTGCAGCAGAGGCACGCTGGTCTGCGACGAGTCATTGATGAAGACATAGGACATGTCCGAGTGAGTGTCAGAAAATTCCAGCGTACCTGAAATCGCAAAGTGGACGTTTAAATAAGCTGTTGAATAGATGACAGTGCACTTAACGGATTTGTATAGGACAATCAGGATTAGTGAAATGCGTTAAGAAAAATTAAAAAACTTGTCAGAAGTAGAACAGAATAAAGTAAAACACGGAATAATTGCTATAAACGTTGTATCAGCTTTTCAAATGCGACTAAAAACATTTTGGATGTAATTTAAATAAGAATTAAACTTCAAATTCTTTAAAATTTGCTGGTTTCCCCCCTAAACTTCTGTGAAAGTGATAGTATATCTTGAACGTCCATAAAACAGAACATAATGTTAATATATCTTAGGCCTGAAACGATTCCTTGAATGATTCGAGTACCTCGATTATTAAAATTCTTCGAGGAAAATCGATCTGCCTTGAAGCCTTTTTATTATGTAGCGCACCGTGTTCTGCCCAGAGCATTATTTGTGGTGAGCAGCTCCCTCGCTTCTCCCTATGATTTCCGCCATGATGTTGGATTGTTCGCATTTTGTCAGGGTTTGAAACCTGACAAACCCGTGGCGTGAGGATTAGACCACGACAGCATTTCTGCTGTCAGAACCGCGTCTTCAGTTTGTGTATAACAGGGGGCGTTTAACGCCCCGTTATACCATTGTTTTTCAACCAGTTCCTGATAGTCAGGTGTGCTGTGGAAATTATCCAATTTCACCTAATCGGTCTAAAAACATTTTTTGAAAACGAATTAATTATTTGCAAATAATATGCCATTTTCGAGTGTCTGTGCTGTACTAGTCGGACCCAGATGAAGCCCCTAATATAAGTGGATATCAAAAGAAGGCAGATACTGTGAGCTCAAGACAGTACAGTGAGAGTTACATTTCGTTTGGATTTACTTTTACCGGGGACGCAACGACACCGACTCGGTTGTGCTTGGTATGCGGTGAAAAGCTATCCGACAATTCTATGGTAGCAAGCAAGCTTAAACGACATCTCCAAACAAAACACCCTTCGCTTCAAAACAAGAATGCTGACTATTTTGTTCTCCTGCATAAACACACGGAGGAACAGGCAACTTGTATGAGAAAAAACACAAAAGTAATTGAGAGAGCCCTTAAAGCTAGCTACCACATAGCTGAACTTGTAGCTAAATCAAAAAGGTCCCACACTGTGGCAGAGACATTAATATTACCCGCCTGTAAAGCCATTGTAAAGGAGATGCTCGGACCTGAAGCGGTTAAAGAAATAGAAAAAGGTCCCTCTTTCAGATAACACAATTTCGAGACGTATTGATCACATGTCTGCAGACATCGAAAGTGTGGTTTTGAAAAAGATCCGCATCAGTGAGAAATTTGCATTGCAACTTGACGAGTGTACTGATATTAGTGGACATGCTCAACTCTTGGCCAATGTGCGTTTTGTGGATGGAGAGGCAATCAGAGAAAACTTCCTATTTTGCAAGGCATTGCCAGAAAGGACAACAGGAGAGGAAATTTTTCGGGTCACATCAGAATATTTAGAACAAGGAGGACTTAAGAGGGAAAACTGCACGAGTGTCTGCACTGATGGAGCTGCAAGCAGGTGGTCGGGCGCAACAAAAGCTTTGTAAGCAGAGATAAGGAAAGAAACCCAGATGTAATTATTACACACTGTTTCTTACACCGTGAGGCCCTCAAGGCCAAGAATTTACCAGCAAACCTGGCTCCTGTGTTGAATGATGTTGTGCAGGATGGTAAACCTTGTGAAGCCTAAACCTGTGAAAAGCCACATATTTGCATCTTTGTGCGAGGAAATGGGAGCGGAGCATAAGACCTTCCTGTTTCATACGGAGGTCCGATGGTCCTGTGTGTATGAGCTGCAGGAGGAACTCAGAGTGAATCTGACAAATGAGGGGTCAGATTATTCAAAGGTGCTTGCAAGTGATGAGTGGTGTGCAAGGCTGGCATATCTGGCGGATATTTTTCATCATCTGAATGAACTGAACACACGAATGCAGGGCTGAAATGAAAACCTGCACACAAGTACGGATAAAATGAACGGATTCCGCTCAAAGGTGCACCTCTGGCAACAACATGTGGAAAGTGGCAACCTTAAAATGTTCCCACTAACCAAGAAATGGCAAAATGTTAACACTGCTGCACTGTGTGAAATAATAGGTACACATTTAAAAACTCACGAGGAGAAGATGTCATTTCATTTCTCTTCAGCCTTCACTGAATGTCTTGACTTTTTTAGGGACTCATACAGCTCAGCAGCTGTTGGCAAGGACATGACTTTACAGGAGCAGGAAGAACTAACTCAACTGAGACAAAATCGTGGTTTAAAGCTGAGCTTTGCTGATCTACCTTTGCGCAGTTTTTTGGTTGACTGCTGGCAAGGAGTTCTCCATTCTGGCAAACAAAGCTATGTTGACACTGCTCCCATTTTCCACAACATATCTGTCCGAAGTGAGCTTCTCGAGCCTGACTACCATAAAAACTAAACACAGAGAGAGACTGAGAGCTGTTGAGGAAGAGCTCTGTGTGCATCTTTCTTCAATTCCTGCCAGAATATCAGCTCTGTGTTCATCCAAACATGCACAGGTTTCACACCGAGTAAAATGTAGTAGAGAATGACTAACACAATGCTTGTGGGCAGAATTAGTTTGTTAAACACTTTGACGTTTTCCACGACCTCTTTAAATTTAAGACCACATTGTTGTGGCACTGTTAACATGTTGACACGTTAAGTGAAATTTGAAATAAGTAATATAAAATATGATAAAAAATAAATTTTTGTGTTTATTTGATTCCTATTCAAGACACTTTGATAAGAATGACTATACATGTAATATAGGCAGCTACAGAGTATAGTTTACAATTTTGGTTGGTGGTGTACCTCGGGATTTTTCCAATGAAAAAAATGTGCCTTGGCTCAAAATGGGTTGAAAAACACCGAGTTATACGATGTCTGCTAAATGTTAAAAATGTCCTCCCCCCAGCACACACAGGGTTCATCTTTTTATCTTCTTATGTGACACAGTCACAGTCTGGCTGTGAGTGGAAAAATACTAACTGTGGTCATTTCAATTATAAATAAACAAAAAGGTCTGTCTAGATTCTTGCAAATCGAGCCTTTTTATGAATGTCGTGGATGTAGAAATCCAGAGGATATTTACGTCTGGTTTTCCTGTGAGCTTTTGCAAAGTTATTAGTTAGCTAACTGGTGGAATGCAGATATTAAAACGCGTTCAATTAGAAGAAATAGGTAAAAAAAAAATTGCGTCACTAAACAGGAGCAACAGATGCACTTTTTTGTGAACCTTAACGTCCTAAAAGTGGTAAGTTGTAAAGTCAGACAGCAGTAAGTCCTCTGCCGTTGTCAAATTAACCAGGTGGAGAAAATTTAGGCTAAAAGCTAACAACACCTCCTCGATAGCGGCGTTGTGGTTCTTGTGTTACAACCCTGTGTGACTGTAAAGGTAACACAGAAAAACTATGACACAAACGAGGATTTTCCCAAAAGCAAAGGCGCAATTTGGCTGAACTGACATTATTTTTGCCCTCTTTAGCACTGGAGATACGCTATTTATTACACTTAAATTAATACTTGGATTTAGCTTCGTACCCTTCCTTATATGTTACTAGCTCAGATAAGTAGTTTTTACGCGTTTTGGTATAAAGCTGACAAACTATTAAATGCAATAGTTTTCAACAATAACACATTTATATTGTTTAAAACTCTGTTAGTGCAAATCTGTGTAATATTTTTGGTTAAGGAGAGCATAGCTAGGCTACTTGACTGAAGCTAACTGTTTAGCAATAACCTTAACAAAGACGGAGTTTATGTCAGCTTGGAATTACATTTACTCCTATGTTATTTTTATTTTTTTGAACTCATGCCCTACAATGACATTAAGTGGAGGACTCCAGTCTGCTCCCCAAAAATACAGCTTGCGAAGCTAATTTAAGCTGGAAGCTAACAACGAATCGCCATAAAGCCAATAAAACGTCGTCATATAACTTTGTAAACACATACACGAATATAATGGTCATTTAGACCATCTGTAGACTGTCGGTATTGCAACTGACCTGTTTATACGTTTCCAAATTACAAGAGAAAAACTGGACGTCGCAGCTCTTCAAGCTAACGTTGCTAGTTGGGTTTTGTTTCTTTCTAGTAACGCAGTTTAATACTTTGTCGCCATCTACTGTTCGTAGGCAATATTTTATGCATGGATGGTACAGATTTTGATGAATCACCTATATAGTAATAATGTGATTATATTTTTATGATTTTTTTGTTCTTAACCACGGGGGGTTGTAACGTTTTCTCACATAAGGCTAACATGGTTTGCATTGCCTTAATTAAAAAGCAAAACCAGATACGTATAAAGTTGGGGTGGGAGTAGTTTTGGCTTTAAGCTTAAATCCACAGTTTGTCCAGCAGTGCCACCAATAATGATGTATGTCTGAGACATTTTTAAACATTTATTAGGATATACGTGAGGCCAAATAATACAACTTGCATTAATACACCAGTAATTGCCTTTTGTTGTTGTTGTTCTGGATCCTCTTTGAGGAAAACCACATTACTTTTATTCTGCTTCAGTCACTTAAAACATGATGCTGAATGGGACACTTGGGTCAAACAACTGTTTAATAGTCAGTGATTACAACAAGCAAAAAAAACTCTTAGAAGCATTTTTCCATAAATGTACAGAACAACAAACATATCCTCATCACCTCCATCGTCAGTAAATGACACCAGGAGGTTGTATTATGACACAGGTACAAAATAATTACAATCTACATTACAAAAATAGCAAATGCTAATGAAAACCGCAGAATAGAGGTTGAAGTGTCAGAGTTTCCAGACTAGAGACATAGATGCAGTGGTCATAGTGGTTACGTGAGCAGAACATTTGACATTTTCTCTTTTTTTATTTGAAAAACAGCATGAAAGCAAAGAAAAAACAAAAGAGCTATTAGAGTATAAAACGTTTTCGTTTTTGGAAATGCTGCCGGAAGAATAAGAGAAAAAGGTCGTGTGTTGCGTTTGTCAAAAAAACGTAACACCGAAGACGCTTTGCAAAAGTAACAGTTTGGTCACAACACAATGAAAAGCTGAGACTGACCCACTTCGCTCGGCTTGTGACCCGTCTGGATTCACATCAGTGGACCGTCAGTCATTTCTTCTGATCTAAAACTCTTGCGGACTCTTTGTTTGTGTCACTTTGAGGGAAAAAGTGCTGATTTGCTTTTGTTTCAGTTAACAACTCACAAATAATGGTGCTTCTTTAAGACTATTCCTTTCGCCAAAACCACTTTGAACACAGCGATCTTAAATGATTCAGCTCGCTTATTAAATAACGCTCAACACAAGTTGACACCAAAAAATTATAGTGATCTGTTGAAAATTGTTACGTGGACTAACTGATATATTCTGTATTTTGTGCCTTTGTAGTTCCAAATTGTTTTGAATACAAAATGACTAATAAATAAAAGTCCTCCAGCGTGGTTTCACTCAGAGATGCCTTGGTTTGATCAGGAGTCCAAATCTCATATTTCATAAGTAGGTCAGCTGGTTCAGATAAGAATAGAAACCTAAACAAATGGAAATAGGGTGAAATATTAAGACCTCAGAAAACATAAATTATACAAAATATTTGAGTATTTTCTTTATTTATATTAAAATTCATGACTATACTTAAGTACATACAAAAAGAAACTGATTTGCTATTTGTTTCTCTGTACAAAAAGGGAAAGGAAGAAATTAGCTCAGAACCTATTCTGTCAAGGGAAATTTTGGTCAAATTTCAGTCTGGATTTTACACATTTGCAAAATTATAATGCAATGCATATTCCTCTATCAATTCTAGATATCACTAAAGACAAACATGAAGATTTCCCATGCATTTTCAAGGCTCAATTCTTTATTTGTTCTGTAAAGATTGTGGCGTTGTCTTGTTTATGTGGCTTTAGCTAACATGCTTTACCATGTTAGCAAGGTAATGTAAAAACATGCCATCATGTTAGCATGGGAGTTTTCAGTGCATTAGTGAGAAAACTCAGTGCATTAGTTGTAGTTCTATAAAATCTACCTTAATCAGAAATGACACTTAATATGAAGATCTGATGGTGAAAACTGTTACATTTAGATCTTCTATTTAGGGCATCCAGCTTTAAAAAATAATTTTTAAAAATTTTTTTGTCATACTGAAAATCAAATTAAACAAAAACTAAAAGTTTAAAGTTTTACAAAGTGAAAAAAACTTGGTAGAACATGAATTAAAATGAAAACAAGTCTGAAAACGTCTAATATTAAATATTCACACCCTCAAACAAATCTCACCAGCTAACATTCTAGCTGTGTATTGCAGCACATGCTAACTCGCCAGCATGTTTTTGTGGGTCACGTCTTCCTGAAAGCTATGAATGGGGCACAAACCGACAGTTCAGTGGAGAGAGTAAAACTATTTGCTATGGCGCCTATACTGTAAATTACAGCGACGGCATGCGTCTGAGCTGAGAGGTGTGAAGGGGTCGTCCCTCCGTGGATGTGTGCTTAGCTAGCTAAAGAGGTGCTGTCTTCGAGGTAGCAGAGAATGATTCTAACCAAATACCATGAATTCAGACAAGAAATAAACACAAACATCAACAATAGCACCATTGTCAGTGTAAGTCCAGAGGTTAGAAATCCCTCCGGCGTTCTTCTCTATCCACATCCTCCCTCCAGCGTCTTTCGTCCATGAGCCTACGGCTCCTAAAGGGGATAAAATGGAAAAGACAGCTTCTTCGTTTCAAGTCAATCACACGTTAATTGTTCTCCATCAAGTGCTAGTCCTGGCGTTTTTTCCTCTCTCTGCTCTGTTCTGTTCGACAGCTACAAGATCTTGCTGCAGACTTGGCAGCGGCTGACCCTGGAGCGTTCCTGACCGCCCTTCAGGGTCTCCTGCTGCGTCGGCGCGCCGAACTCCACCCGGGGGTCGACTGTGGTGAGCCAGAAGCTGTACTTGTTGGCGAAGTAGTGGCAGGTGCCCCTGGCGCCGTTGCACTCGATGAACGGGGTCGCTCGGAAGTCTTCCAGGCAAGAGCCGGGAGACATCAGGGACTGACCGCCGCCCTCGGCGCCGGCTGCTGTGTGCTGTGGTGGAAAAAAGACACGGACAGCTATAAGCAAAACCAGCTGAAAACATAAGAGTTTGTGTTTAGCCTCTGACCTTCAGCCTGAGGCTTCAGCTGTTGATATCAGAGTCTACATCGTCTACAAGAAATTAGGGAATGTATCTTTGATATCAATACTAACATACACAACACAATCATAGATTACTTGCACTAAATATATAAATCTGGATCGTTTATGATGAGAGTAAGGTTGCTGTTTGTCACCGATTCTATTCATAACATTTATGGTGTTGAGGGGATTTGTTTGGGTGGCTTTAGGACCACCTCTCTGCTCTCTGCAGATGAAGTGATTCTATTGGCTTCATCAGGTCGTGATCGATCGCTTTTGCTGCTTGCATGAGGATCAATGTCTCCAAATCCGACACCATGATCTTGAGCCAGAAAAGGATAGAGCACCTGGTCCAAGTCAGGGATAAGATCCTGCCCAACATGGAGGAGTTTAAGTATCTCTGTGTCTTGTTTATGAATTAAGGGAAAATGGAGTAGTAGATGCATTGGTGAGGAACAGCGGTCGATTGTTTGCAGTTAATGACCCACCATGAGGAAGGAATATCCGATCCAAAGACTCCTCCAGCCGGGTGGGCAGGTAGGGATGTTGAGGTCCTGACTGTGGACCGCCACCGCCTGAGACGGAGCCTCACACACCGAACACCTGGACGGTTCGGACAAAACAAACAACACAAAAGGTGAATGCTCGATAAACGCCATACGTCTGTTGTACCACACATGAGCTCTGGCAGAGCACAGCACCTGCTGACGTAAGGCCGGATCTGCTCCTCGGCCACAGGCATCATGGGGATGGGCGCGGTCGTGGAGAGCCAAAAGGATTTGTCGTTGCGGCTCGCGTAGTAGCAGGTCTCAGATGGGTTGCAGTAGAGGAAGGGGATGGTGTTGAACCTGGGGAGGCACGAACCCGGCTGACCTGGGGAGGCGCGGAGGGAGGAGTCCCGCAAAGTTAACAGGTTGGCGGCCACAAAACTGGTGCATCAACGCACCAGTCCGGAAGAATCGAGATTCGTTGAAACAAGACCTAGAGATCATTCAGGTTTTAAAACCTCATGATATTTAATTTATTACACCCAATAGATTAAGGAACATGAATGAAGAGTTTATAGTGGAGCTGCAACGTTTTAGTGGGAAATCGAGGATTTACACACCAAGGTCTTGGTTGTGTGCTTTCTCCTGTCCCTCCACGTACAGCAGGCTGTATCCTTCCCACAGTCGGGCCATGCCTTGGGGACACATGGGGACATCGGTGGTCTGGCTGTGCTTCACCAGAGTGTAGCCGATGCCGATGCTGCGGCCGACGCCACCGGGAATACCGGGACGACCGATGGCTCCGGGAAAACCTGAGGGAAACAAACGTGACCACATGGTAGTGAGGGTTTCTCTTCTATGCACAAGTAATCTTGTTTTTTTATATGTGTGAAGAGAGTCAAAAGATGCTGCAAAGAAAAAAGTATATATATCGTGCTCAAAATTGTTTTGCCTTATCAGTTTCATTTATTTTGGCATTAGATATTTCATCAGATGATTTGCTGCATTTGAGTCTTTCGTGTTTTCATTGTAGGCCTCTTAAAAAAAGAGCAAATGATATCAAGGAAAAAACGCTTTTATAAAAAGGGTGTAAAATTGTATTTAGCAAGTCTGCAAGTCAATATCAATGTAACAAAAACAAACAAACTTACCTTGATCTCCAGTGATCCCTGGAAACCCAGGGATGCCCGGATCCCCAACTTGGCCAGGAAAACCGGGCGGTCCAGTCCTGCCGAGCTCACCTGCAGCGCCGGTGCGACCCTTTTGACCTGTGGCAGAGGAATAATTACCATTTACCACAAAAGTACATATTTTCAGATTCCTTTTTAATGTGATTCATTTGCAAATTAGATGTGCTATTAGTGGGTTAGCGGAAGCACACCCTCCACTGGTTGAAGAGGACAGTCAAGTACTTCTTCTGGGCAACGTGTTAAAGATTTGAAGTAAACAACAAAGAAATGATCTGACACTGTGTGACCGTCACTGACCTGGACGTCCAGAGAGACCAGGCTGGCCGGGCTCTCCGGGACCACCGGGTCGTCCGTTGTAGCCGGGTAAACCAGACTCTCCAATAGGCGCAGGTCGCGGTATGTTCGGCACTGAGGTTGCGGGAGGACCCTTACGCCCGGGTCGCCCTGAAAAGAAGGGAGGAGGAGCAAAACGAATGAATGGATGAGCAGAGATGATGAAGATTAGAGAGGAGAACATCATTAGGAACCGAACGGTGCTCCGGCTCTCACCTGGTGATCCTCGACGCCCTTTGTATCCGAAGAATCCGGGGTCGCCGGGCAATCCTTTCACACCCGGAGCGCCACCTGGCCCGTTGTCACCCCGAGCTCCTGAAAAGCAAAATGGCTTGATTGTAGGTTTAAGGCTGTGTTTTGCGGAGAGAAGGCAACAAATGTGGTTGTACTGGAGGAGCAGGCAGCAGCTTCCAGCCACTCTTCACCTTTTAAGCCAGAGAAGCCGGGGAATCCGGGGCCTCCGGGACTTCCTGTTTCTCCCTTTGAGCCGGGGATTCCAGGGAATCCTGGCAGCCCTGGGTCTCCGGTGTCTCCCTGTGCTGTGCCCGGACCCGGTGGCCCGGGAGGACCGGGAGGGCCCTGGAAACCTGGGAATGGAAAAGAGAATGTCATGAGATTAAGCATATAAAGCAAGGCAACTAGATTAAGAAGCTGTGATTACCGTATTCTCCATCCAATCCAGGAAGTCCAGGATCTCCCACTGGCCCCGGGAAG
Source organism: Poecilia picta (assembly GCA_033032245.1). Lineage (NCBI taxonomy): Eukaryota > Metazoa > Chordata > Actinopteri > Cyprinodontiformes > Poeciliidae > Poecilia > Poecilia picta. The sequence continues at coordinate 8,765,747 of CM065370.1, read as the reverse complement.
TTTGATGAAGTACTCGGACCAGGAGGTCCTGGCCGTCCAGGGAACCCTGGACGTCCAAAAGTTCCTGATGTCCAAAACGAAAGCCAGCGTTCATACTTTGTCTTACATTTGATTGCCTTTTTGGATTTTATTCTGATCTGAAACTCACCCGAATCTCCTCTCTGTCCCTTTGGTCCCGGGAAACCTGGTTGTCCAGGAAAGGAAACACCTCTTTCCCCTTTCTGTCCCGGTGCCCCGCGGAGGCCTGGGTCTCCCCCTATCGTTGTACCTGGATGGAGACGGATCACATGTCATGTTTGCAACCTGCAGCATTTAGCAGTTTCACTGCTGATTTGAAGAGTTTTACCTGTAATTTAATTAAATATTCCTGTAAGAATTTGCAGTATTTTGCTCCATTACATAAATAGTAAACAGGAAATAAAAACATAGTCACGGCCACGTCAAGTAAAATGTGATAAACACTTAAAAAAAAACAATATTTAATATATTTAATACAATGTTAAATGATAAATTTTGCCAGACAATAAATTGTCCCAACTGTATTGCGATAAACGATAATATTGCTGTTTTGAGATCATTTTCAAGTAATATAATCGTAATGGCCTTATAATGCAACTACACATTCTCAACGATCAATAATTTTTAAATTCTAATGAACATTTAACACTGGAGCCATAGTTTAAATATCCAAAATAAACAAACAAACCGACAGAAACTACAAATCAAATGAATCATGAAGTCTCTGCAAACAAAACTGTCGGTGCCGGTTGAGACGAAAGCAACAGACTGGAGACTTTTGTGATCCATTTTTTGGTAGAAAGAGAGAAAAAAAGCAATAAATCAAGGAAATGCATCATGCAGTGTCAGCATGGTGCTGATCGTGTTGTGAGGCTTTCATAAACTAACTATTTCCATCCACTCAAGTTTCCACTGATGTCAGAGCATCGTCCTCCTTGCGTGTGTGTGTGTGTGTATCTGTGTGTGTGTGTGTGTGTAGATCTTGGGGACGGTGATGCCTGTTTACAGTTGCCTTTGAATCCTAATCTGTGGAACATTGACCAACATATGCGATGCATACTGATATTTTTGATGATGTCACTCAATAAAATGTAAAGTTTTCTCCCCAACCGGTGACTGACGCTTTTTGTGGCTTTTGCAGATGGAAATTATGAAGTATAACTCTGTTTGTGCGTATTGAGCCTACACAAACGTTTTACTGTTTTAATCAAATCACTGAAAGAAATTAGCTTTTCGATGAGATTCCAATTTATTGAAACGCTTATCTGGATGATTTTAGACTACTGAAAAAACTTTATTACTGGCTAGTAAATGATATGGCCAGAAGTGTAAAAGGAGTATCATTTTTAAAAAATAATAAAACATCTCTATATAATCCATTTCTACGTGTATTTTAGATTGTGTTCTGAGATTGAGAAACGTTGATATTACTTCCAGTGCAATGGAGCTTGTTGGTGAAATGTCATCTAACTCCACTAAAGATAGTCATCATGTTAGTATTTATTGGTATTTGTGTTGAGTTTTGAGTCCTGAAGTATCTTCTTTTTTGGGTCCATCAAGGCAGATTTAACCATGAAATAATTCTCTATATTAAATGTTCTGGTTGTGTAACTTAAGGGAAGGTCTGGAGGTTCAATCCCACTCCAAAATGTTTTACAGCTTTGGGTGTAATAGTCTGGCTAACATGGGAGTTTGTGTGTTCTTGCCTGGGATTCCAGGAGGGCCTTTCGGACCGGCGAGGCCGTTGAGTCCGTCCAGCCCCGGCGCTCCAGACAAACCTGTGAAGAACGCGTCATGAGAGCGTCTACTGAAATGGCCACATCGTAAAACTGACGTTACGCTTTCATCTTACCTTTAAGACCGACGCCACCTGGACCTCCGGGCAGTCCCGGGGACCCGTCTGACCCTCGTCTCCCAGGGAATCCGGGCTGACCCTGCAGCCCCGGGACCCCAGGTGGACCTACAGGGGATTTAGTGACAACATAATTATCGTCCTCCAACGGACAAAATACATCGATTCATCTTTCATCAGCTTCATCTTCGGGGTTGGTGTCTCACCCATTGTTCCAGGTCGCCCTGTTTCACCGGGAATGCCCTTTTGTCCATCAGGACCTTGGCGTCCCGGAAAGCCCCGGTCGCCAAGGGAACCATCGATGCCTCGAGACCCTGCAGAAACGTTAGGTCACCGTTTACTGGGAGACTTTGTTGATTTATTGTAACTAACCTCAGCTGCTCCATTGATAAAACTTTAAGGACAAACATGAAGCTGTTTCTTTTACTCTGACATTTGAATGAAACGTGATCCATTTAACTTTTGTAAAAACTGAATTGGGTCAAACTATTCTAATAAATAAAACATTAGGAGATTCAAAACTCTATAGGTTGAAGCTACAAAATAGTCATAAAGGCAAAAGGTTTTATATGTATATATTTTTTCAATTTGAATATACAGAATATTTTAGATGTTTTTTCTTCTACTTTTAGATTTTTCAAGCTGTGAGGATTTTTCTACCTCTAATATTTTAATGATGACTTTCAAATTAGTCTGGGTTTTATCTTGGGTATAATCCAATGTCTAAATAAATACAAGCTGTAAATGATGCTTGTAAAACAGAATGGTGGTCTGTGGGGCACGTTGACATCACTGTGAACTACGAAGACCCCAAATGAAATCTTCACACATGGAAAATTCGCCCAGCCCTATCTTACAGTGAAAAATCAAATCTTACCTGGAAAACCTGAATCTCCAGTCTGGCCTTTCACTCCCGGTGCTCCAGGATAGGCAAACGTCTCTCCAGGTATACCTGATTAAACAAACGGTGCGTCCTGACTATTTACCGTTTCTTACGAGTGAGAACTGATGCGTGGAACGAAGGAAAGTTGCCGCCGCTCACCTTTGGCTCCGGTTCGACCGAATTCTCCAGGATTTCCGGGGAATCCTGGCGAGCCATCGTCACCCTGAAGAAGCAGTGATGAGAACGTCAGCCCCACCACCTCGATTGTGCTGAAGGCTAATATGAGGAACAGATGCGTGTTTCCTCACCCTCGGTCCCGGTACACCCGGGAATCCCATGATTCCTCCTTCCCCCTTTGTTCCAGGGAAGCCCGGTGGGCCGGGCCGCCCGGGGAAACCCGGCTGACCGGCCTGGCCTTTGCTGTCCACGGGGAAGCCGGGACGACCCGGAGAACCTGGACGACCAGGCAGGCCTGGGAGACCCTTGTCACCTGGAAACACAACAAGGAGCGACGGAATTTACGGAAGATGGAAACTCAGTCAGCTTAAACAAAAACTGGTAAATACATTTCCTCTGTGTTGGAACCGTTTCCTAAACTCACCACACATTCATGCACTCATTCAAACTAGTTCCTTTACAAAATACAAGCAATCTTTTCCTTCACAACATGAGTTTATCGAATCACAGAAAATCTGATTGAGTGTTTTCTACTCAGTAGAAATGTTTGCAAAGACATAAACAATTAGGCGCAACTTGGCTTTTAGGAAAATAAAAACCTGATAAAAAAATTTATTTTCTGACTCCATGATATCCATAACAGACCCATGTTGTGCTAACTGTATGCTGGGTTTTAAAAATGTGGCTAAAGTCTGGACAAATGCATGAAAAAAAAACTGTAGCTAAAATAAGTGTTGGGTAGTAACTAGTTACATGTACTCAGCTCCATTTACTTGAGCAGAGTTTTAGGAAACAAAATGTACTTTTAGGAGTAAATTATTACTTTAACGTTTTCTTTATTAAGGAGTAACACTGCTCTTATTTGAGTAACACGTCTGGCTAAGTTACCGACTGAGAGTAACAACACTGTATGGAGAACAAACACATTTTAACCAAAAATTCAGCAGACGCACGCAAACACACACCTACACACACACCTACACACGCACACACCTGCAGTTTATGTTAAAGTTTCATAAGTTTTTTTATTGATAGAAACTGAGAGGGAAAAATGTTTTTTTCCCCCCTACTTTGTAATTTTGTAATTATGTTAGATATACACGTTATTTTCATTCTGTTCTTTAAAATACCAAACTTTACACATAACTTTACATTTTGGTATGTACATTCATTGAATATTAATTCATTTATGTTTTGATCATTTGTCAGTAGTTGAGAAGCCTTTCACCAGATACTTTTGTTTTTTTTTTACTCTTACTTCGAGTCATTTCTTGGAGAGCAATATTTTACTTTTACTTGAGTAAAAATATGTTAATTAATAATTATGTTGTAAGTAGTGCTAATCTTACTTGAGTACAATTTTTGGCTACTACATCCATCTTTATTAAAATATAACACAGATATAATTTAGTCAAGACAGTTTCTTGGATAACAAAGTCTTCTAGGAAAATGTTCTCGGGTATTTGAAGGAAAAGAACAGTTGTTTTTTTTTCCCACCTCTAGGTCCAGTAAAGCCCTCAAAGCCGGGGGCTCCGTTACCCCCTGGTGCACCTTTCTGCATTAAACCAGGAGGGCCTGGAATACCAGGGGTCCCAGGGTTTCCTCCGTCACCTGTGGAGGGTAAAGGAACATGTTTGGGTATTTTTACTGCTCTCTGTCGACTGAGGTCGTCCTTTGTTGTCATTACAGATTTGCAGTCAGATTTCAAACCAAAGGGGTCACCATCACCTTTCAGTCCAGACCGTCCAGGACTGCCAGGAAACCCATCTCTCCCACGGTCTCCGGGAAACCCTTTCCCGCCGGGAAATCCTGGACTTCCGGGACGACCCGGTAGTCCAGGGAAACCCATCAGTCCTGGGAATCCTCTTTCACCTGCAGATTACACAGAACCTTTTCACCGATACGGACCACGCAAGTAAGGAACGGACCGGCAGGCGGATCCTGTCCTCCATACCCTTGCTTCCCGGCGTTCCGGGTCTTCCAGGAATGGTTCCAGGACCTGGCAGTCCAGGGGGTCCCCTCGGACCTGTTCCTCCGTTTTCACCAGGGAGTCCTGGGGTTCCTTTCATTCCAGCGGGGCCCGGGAACCCTTGTTCTCCCGGTTCACCTTTCCGACCGCGATAACCTGACGAAGGCGGAGGGTGGGGATGAGAACGGATTAGGCCGGGCTCAACTTCCGTGAATCTAAATAAATGATAAAAACTTAAGAGCCGACTTTTTTAGATCTGCAACAAATTAATCCATAGAAGTTAAATAAATAAATAACTTACCTTCTCCAGAATGCATCAACTTACCTCCAATGAATTAAGTTCACAAAGAAAATACAGCAGAAATCAACTCAACAATAACTTTGCGTCTAAATACCAACACTCGCTGACAGCGTGGCACACTGCAGGAAACAATGTAATTTATTTCTTACATTGTTTTTTTGCTTTTACAGCCTATATTTTGCCCCAGCTGCACTACGTTACACAGACATAAGCATGATGTGCTTCATTTGGATACAGAAGGTATCCAGAGGTTTCCAGTGATTAAGCAGTTATTGGAACAAGTCCGCAATTTCCACAGATGCACCAATTTCCCAGGAGGAGTCTTTAGCATATAGCGTTGCTAGCTTTTAGAGAAGCATTTATTCTGACGGCTGTTTGGAAACGTTTTGTGTGTAGCAACACTCTATTAGGATGAGATATTCTTTGAAACATGTATATTTTTGTGATTGAAATATGTTAGTCTTTTACTTTGGTTCTGGTCTGCTTTGTGTTAACAGAAACAGAACCAAACACGCAGAAGCAGCATTCAGCTTCTACGCACCGGAAATCTGGAACAAACGTCCAGAAAACCGCAAAACACCCGAAACAACGAGTTCCTTTAAATTAAGACTAAAACCCCTCCTGTGTAGAGTTGATTCAGTGGAACTTTGATCAACATATTTGATGTGTATTTGCTTGATGACTTTGGTGATGGCATTTGACAAAAAGGTAACGATTGAATACGCATTTCACCCAAGGTTTGCCGTTTACATACTTATGTTCTTTGTTTTGAATTGGTAGCTGATTCTGTCTCTCTGCTATAAAATAAAACTCTTAGAAATCTGCGTCTCAGTTACACAATTCCTAAAACGTGTGTCGTTTTGAACGTCTTAGATATTTGTTTTAGCTCATCCATTACGGTGACAACAAAAGATCTCAAGACATTTCTAAAATATCGTATAAATCCTGGAAAAATGGAACCAGTGCATCTGTGGTGATTACGTACTTGAACCATCTCTGAGTGCAGTTCCAGCCTGCATTAGCGCGGCTCCGCCACCTGGGGTCTCCAGTAGTGACTGAACTCCCCCTCTAACAGCTGAAGTTTTAACGTTGTTTAAAAAAACAGAACTCGTTTTCAGCACATCTGCGATGCGACGTTAGTAAATGTCAGACTAAGCTAGGATTGCCATGAGTTTAGATGTGCTGAAAATAACAAGTCTTTTTAATTAAGAGTGCAAAGAAAAAAAATGCTTTTGCAGCAGAGATGAAGCTCAATAGCATTTGAGCAAAGGTCTCTTGGTAAACGAACCTACTGAATGTGACCCAACAACAAAAACAAAAACAATATTTGGTACTGATTAGGTGTAAAACTGAAACATGTGGGTTAGATCTAGCAGCAAAAAAAAAAAAAAAAAAATCACCTACCGTTCCATACTCTTTACATAAACTCATCATGAAAATAAAGATCTGATAATCAAAATCGTTTTTTGATGTTTGGATATTATTCCTCGTTGGGTATAATATCCATTTGTCTAATGAATCTTTAAAATACATTTCTGTTTTTTTTTTTTTGTTTTCAGGAAGCTTTATAGTCAATAATGACTTGTTAATATGATAATAGTTAAGCTCATGATGAATTTATGTGCACATCTTAGTGGAACGGTAAAAGCAAGCACATACTTTCAGGGACTATTTTGTCTCGGAAGCTCTCACAAATAAAATATCCATCTTCAGTCAAAACCTTGAGTGAGTCTTTGAGTGGAGTGGGGGTGGGATGAACTCCTGTCCTTTCGAGACGACAGCGTCCAGGTCAGAAACTCTGCACACTGCAAACCCTTCAGTCCTGCTCTACGTCTTTGTTAGCTCCTCCTTGACAACTCGTTTAAAGCTACAGTATGCACCTTTTATTAAAAAAATTAGTTTTTTTAAAAAACACTTGCTAAAATTACCATCAAGTTGTGATAGCATATGGCAGATAATCTGTAAAAACAATTTCCTTCTCTCTACGCTCCCAGTATTATTTCAACCAATCACAGCCTGGACCCATCAGTCATTCTCCCACTTGCTCTTTGCTACAGCTGCTTTACCACAACACAGACTGCCACGAAGGCTAATTGAGCAAAGCCACCGATGACAGCAAATAACTGTAAGTTCCCTGTAACGGTAAGTTGTTTTTCCACAATTACCATATTTGGCAGCATACAGGTTGTTGATTGACAGCGCTAAGATCCTCCTCCTGGCTCCGATTGGTTGTTCTTGACCAGAAGCAATGCATTTTTGCAGTAGCACTAGGAGGAGGTGGATTAGCTTGATTTTTTTCACAGATTATCTATTATCTTGCTGTCATGACATGGTCACAGTTTTAATAAATATGGAAAAAAACATATTTCTATAAGTTACATACTGCAGCTTTAAAGGGGCACAACTGTGACTTGCAAAAATCTGCATCAAACTCCAACTAAACATTAGAATAGTCAAAAACCCATTGAAATATCAAAAGCAGAATTAAGACACCCTGGATTTCTGACCTCTAAAAAGACTTCAAAATAACCTCTTGAATAATCTAAGTAAATGGAGTGAATTTTCATTGTGTTTTTTCAGTATACTTATTAAAATAACACAAAGCGTTTTACACTAGAGCCATATTAACACAGTCGCACTCACAAGCTGCCTTTCCATTGATCACATAACTGCACAATTTGACACTTTGAAGATAAATTTGCTTAATGGAATGCCAGTTTTGAAAAAAAAAAACTTTTCAGGTCTCTTTCCCAAAACTTCAAAGAAAAAAAACTGTTTTCACATCATGCAGGTCATGTGATCAGCAACCACATGTTTGCACAAAAGAAGTGTTAGGACGATGATGGCTTCATGCGCGACTTTAATTACGTTTCCTATTTAACGGAAACACCACAATTGCGAAATTGACCTTTTTCGTCATTAGCGAGATATTGACAAAGTCTTGCGCATATCTGTGATGGAGACGCAGCTAACAAACACGCACACACTCACTCACACACAAATATCGGCAAGCGAACATCGACATCCAGCCGGACGAAGCTCGAGTCGAACCCGCAACTCCTCGGGTTGCGAGACGATGACTCGTCCTTTGAGAAACTGCTAAATTAGCTTCAGTAAAACAACCTCTTTGGTAATTTTCGACTGAAACGAACACCCCAAAGAACAGACTTCCTAGTTTGTACAGATGGACATTTGTTTGTCGCGTGGTGGTAAATGGCTTGCAGGCGGTTTTAGGGTTTGAGGCGTGAGCAGCAGAAGCATGTGGACAATTAAAGCAAAGGATGGAGAGGACAGTTTAAAAAAAAAAGGATGAACAATGGATGGTCGGGGAGAGAGTGTCTCACCTGGGCAGCCTACATCGAATGACCCAGCACCAAGAAGTAAAAGGTGGAGAGATGGAGAGGATGCATGGAGGTGATGGTGGTGGTGCATGTAGAAAAGGAAAGGATGGTAGAAAAGGTAAACAAAAAAATGGAACAAGGAGAGATACAAAAACAAGAGATTTGTTGGGTAAAACAGAGAACTTCAATCCACAAGACAATGACATGCTGTCTGTTGCAGGATGCAAAGGGAATACGATGAGAAACGAGAAGGATGGACGGACACTGGGGAGACTGGAGGGATGAGAGGTGAAAACGTTAGCTGAGACCAAATAAGAATGTCGTTTTATTTCAATTCCACCTGAAAAGTCAACCTGGAGTAATAACTTCACTTAAAGGAAAAAAAAAACCCATCAGAGTCCTTGAAAGTGATTTGGAGATTTTGTGTAGATGAAGGTAACATTGTTCCTCACCTGGTGGTCCGATGAGTCCTTTGCTGCCGGGAAATCCGGGTGGACCGGGGATGGGATTGGCAGCGCCACCTGGAAGTCCGGGAAGACCCGGAATGCCCGGCCGGCCGTCCACTCCACGCTCTCCCTTCAGACCGGAAACACCAGGCCGTCCATCGAAACCTGAAGGTTGAAAAATGTGAAGATATTTCTTTAACCTGTTACTGACATTAACTGCTGCAACTCCATTAATAACAATAATATATATGTGAGTTTAGCGTTCCAGTGGCTCCCTCTGAGACCCACCGGGTGATCCGGGTGTTCCTGGACTCCCTGGCGGACCCTTGTCTCCGGGTGCACCAGACATGCCAGCCACTCCTGGAGCTCCAGGTCTTACTCCCAGGACTTCTCCAGGCTGGCCTTTGAGTCCAGGAGGTCCTGGAAGGCCCTCTTTCCCTCTGGGCCCATCGTAGCCAACTCCTGGAATACCTGGAACTCCGGGATCTCCTCTGGGTCCAGGAAAACCTGCAGGAAGGGCGGAGCAGTAGGACAAATATGAACACATTCCAGAAATCTTATAATTTGTTATTATTTTGTGTAGTTTCGTATGTGTAATTAAGTATCTGTTGACTCAGTGCTGCTATTTGACTCTAGAAAAAAACTCAAAAGACAGATTATCCCATTTTCATTTATAGTGTTTTAAGGCTCCACTTCTCAAGGCCAAGGTTCTGTTGTTTTTGGTTGATTATAATGACCGACATTATTTCTATTTGCGAAAAACAGGAGATACATACGTTTATTAGTAGTAAAAATAACTGTCTTTTAAGCTGCATTTCTTGGGTCAAACTTTTTGGGTTTCCTTGCAGAAACGTATCATAGTTAGATCAAGGTTCCACAAAAAAAAAAAACGTCCAAAGCATTTTCTCGTTACGTTTTCTGACATTTAGCAAATAGAAATACTTTTGGGTGTTTATAGCTGGCAAGAGAAGTTTGGTTTGATTTACGTTCAGTCTTTTTATTTTGTGTAAGTAAGCTTCTGGTTTCAATTGCATCTATTCGTATCCAAGTACAAAAGTTTATTTTATCTGACAAACAAGTTCTAGCAACCTGAACCCTGGAGATTTTGATCACCGATTGATTCATGTATTTAGTCAATTTTCACTTTTTACTCACTAAACAGTTTTCAATCTACATTTGCAGTGGACCTCTGGGATATATTTAAATTTTCTGACTATTTTGCAGCTCATGGTGGAACCCTAAGCAGCACCAGTTTACCTTGTGGTCCTGGTTGACCTCCAAAACCAGGTTCTCCCTTCTGTCCCTTGGGGGCATCAAATCCTCGACCTCCAGGGGATCCTGGGAAGCCTGGCTGACCTTGGGGGCCTGAGACAGAAACCGGATTGAGCTGGACTCAAACAAAGTCGTTTCTCAAACAGACATGCAATCCTCTCCAAAGACACCAACTTAAACAGTTATTGTATTAATGAAGAAGTGATAAGAATGAGCGTTACCTGGTCGTCCAGGCCTGCCAGGTTCACCTTGCTCTCCAGGTTCACCATATATGGTGCAAGGTAGCCTATCGCCTGGTAGTGGTCACATACATGTTAGTACTCACACTTTAAGTGTCATATTACTCATTTAGAGCAAACAGAATGGGATTTATCAGTTAGAGTTCCCTTTAATTTTGTAAATAAATACACATAATATCTACAAGAAAATCAGACCTGGTCCTTTACAAAAGAATCATATGACAGAAACCTACAAAATAAGAGCTCAAAACTAAACTGAGTGGTAGCTAGAATCCACTCACATGTCAACAGTGACTCAGTCAGAGTCCAGATGACTAGCTCCTCTGTTTGCAGTGCTGGTTGTCAGTCGCTTCCATTCATGATAGGGTTGATAGGGTTAATTTCAGCTTTAAGCTGTGAGGGCAGCGAGGGTAAACGTTGTTAGTAGCAAACTGTTTGAGTAAAAGCTGTGGGTCGAAAACGAGGAGCTGGCAGGTGAAATGGTTTACGTCCGGGCTGGGTGAGCGTCTGAGCGGTTTTCTCCTCGTCCGATGAGAGTAGTAGTTAAAGTAAGCGATAAAATAGGCGGCAGATTTCAGCAGCTTTGATTGGAGAAAAAATAAAGAATGAATGAATGTGATTGTCCAGTGACTGCGACCACCCGCTCCACTTTACCCCATGTTACGCCCGAACGAGACTCTTCGTCGTAGAGATCCGAGTTCTTTCCTTGCAGCGTCACGTGGAAATGACTTATCAGTAAGTTGCTGGTTTTGTTTGGCAGAAGACTACATTGTCCAGTAATCATCTGCTATGTCTGAGAAAAGTTTAGAGCATTTTCTGAATCGGCTCTTCAAGAAATTAAGCTAAATGAAAAGTTCCTTTAATGAAATTATAAGGGCTTCAGACATATTATAGTAACGTAGTTCATCACTGTTAAGAGTAATGGATACCAATAACCAATCCATAGACTGGTTATTAGACAGTGAGGAGCTTCACCTTCCTCTGTTATTTATAAGTAAAGCAGTTACTTTGTATGGCTACATCTTCATAGCTTAAAGACATAAACTTCCCCAAAGTTATAACAAACTTAGCTGTGTTCTTTGATAAAAATGTTAGACAAAAAAAGTAGAAGGAACTTAACTTGTTCAAACTTCCTGTAAGATGAGACAGAACATTAAAAGCTTTTTGGCTTCCTGAGAACAAGCCAGCAAGCTGGTAAGCTAGCAGGCTAGTGAGTTAGCAAGCATTTCTTTGCCTGGCAGCGAACAAGCGAGCTTGGAATAATACACAAAGTTAAGATTTTGTTAAGAACATTTTATTTTTGATTTACTGGAGAGATTAAGCTAGGTTTGTTCTAATTTTTTCGGAAGGTGTTTAGTCTTTCCTCAGTTTTGTGTTTCTGTATGTTTAGTTGCAGTTCATTGACCGCATATGTTTCTCAATGTCTATTTAATCTTCAGTTTCCTTACGTATGTTCATATTTTTTAGCATGAAACATCCAACTTAATATTACTTTGCCTCCATTTGGGTTCTATTCAGCAACCAAAAAGTTGAGTTAGAAAGGAATATTTAGCTAAATTTGCATATTTGTCATTTGTATTATACTGACAAGGCTTTTATCAAGTGGGTCAAGTTTTATGGTCACAGGAAGATGTATATTAAAAAACAACTCTTCAACAGGCTATTAATTAGATTAATAAACAATTACTACATACATAGTTATATAGCAATTATTGTAGTTTCTTTTTACCATGACTCCTTATTCAGACATAAATGTTTACATTTTGATTCAGTTTAAATTCATACAAGAGTCGTCTATTTCAATTCCAAGCTTACATGCCTCCACAGTCACAAACCCAGGAAGCCACAGCCATTTTGAGTTTCTTAAATTGCAAATATGTATTGTTAAATGTTTTGTGTTGACATATGGTTAGCTAAGTGTTTCATATATGTTCATATAATGTTATCCATTGATCAGACTAACTCTAGCTACTATGTGAACATGAGTAGCCCCTCCTGCTCCCCGGTTTCTCCAAGTTAAAAAAAATTTTAGAAATTGAATTTTGGCTTCTTTAATCCACCAGTTCCACCGCTAACGCTACATAATCTGTCCCCATTGTTACTCTGACTGGTGGTGGAGGAAGTTAGTTACCCACCCGTTCCCTCTCCGGCGTCAATAACCCCTCCACAGCTGTTGTCACCTGGACAGATACACATGCACAAGGAATGTGAGATAGATGGAGGGACGGGGGACAGAGAAAAACGGGGACGGATGTGTGTTTTTAGAGAAAGAGGGTCACAAAGGATGGCAGCATACAAAGTCAGACGAGGTCATCTGCATGCGCCAGTAGAGCATTTAAATTCTGATTTTTCTTTTCATCAAACAGTTATAGGCAATCAGATCAAATCAATTATTTCAAGGCTCATCCAGTTAAGGCGGGAAGCATACTGAGATGCTTGGTTCAGTTAAAAACAGACTATTATCATCGTCAGCAGAGGAGAGAGAAGGAGGCAGTGAGGCATCGCCGCTTCTGCCCTCTGGTTCCCTCATTCTCTCTCGGTTCCTGAGAGTGATAATTCAAGCAAAATCAATCAATGTTTGGCATTAGCGTCCTGCGGTGAGAGCACTCATTCATACTGCAAATAAAGCCCAGCAGGTTGCTGATGTCTTGTGTTGTTTAGTCCCAGAGAGGATGAACTGAGCATCGGTCTTTTTTCTTGACGCAAACCTGCCCACTCCGCGTTTGCTATGCTAGCTTGTTAAATTTTTACTGATGGCCAGTTCAATAACTGATTCAATAAATAATTGAAAACCCGATTCAATTTTATTATGAAAAATTATGATTAAGGGAGGATTCTTACCAGCCCTGTCTGGTCTACTTTAATCAAACTCTAGCTCGTTTGTCCAGAAAGTCTGGTTCGTTTGCGGAGGTGTTAATGCGCTATCGAACTCTAACGCGAATCAAAGACGCGAACTCTAGTCCGCCTAAAAACCCAGTTATCATTTAAGTTAAAATGAACTTTGTTGTGGTTCAAATGTATATGTGGTCTCAAGCAGACCCGAGACCGCTCCAAAAGCAGGAAGTGGACTATAGCGCAAGGCATTCTGGGTCAATAGAACTAAAACATAGGCGTGAGTCTAGAGCTAGAAGGAGAAATGACTCATAGTCTTTTACCAAAGACAAAAGAGAGAAATCTTACAACTGCTAAAATCTGGCGCTACTCGATTTTTGCTTACATTTCCACAAGAAGGAAGCTGCGCTGATGTCTTCTTCTGAGGTTTCTGTGTTGCTTTCTTTAGTAGTTCTTGGTGTAGCACCACCACAGGCGAGGGAGTGAACAGGTTTTTCCATCAGTTTGGATCGTTTGACCAAGTGCAGTGTGAAACCAAACCGAACCAGAAGAAAATGTAACAAAAATTGCAATTTTGGTCCCCAATAGAACCGAGCCTACCGGTCTATGAGATATAAAAACAGATTTATTGGATTCTTTTTTTATTTTTGCTATTTTTTCTCACCTCCTCTGAGACTAAAGAAGCACAGCAGTTGTTTTGCGTGTCAGTAATTACAGTATCATCATTATGCATCATTCACTCAAACTAGAGAAGATTGTGGATTATCGATTATTGACTACAGATGAGTAAAAGCGCATTATTACAGTAGTGAACAGCAGTCTGAGGCATGAATGGTAGGGATCTGCCTGACAGAGAAAACCTAAAACACGAGCCTCAACATCTGTTTTAAACTTTCAACAATGGAAGACCAGGTTGTTCTGTGTGCGCTTAAAATGTCCTCATGTGATTTAGTTTGTTCTAACCTGAGAGCGTGACACTAAATTCAATTGGCTCCCACTCACTTGTCATCACTTACCTTGCAGGCCTGGTGAACCTGGCTGTCCAGGAAACCCAGGAATCCCAGGCTCTCCTTTTTCACCTTGACGGCCCGGCAGGCCGGGGTAGCCGAATCCAGGATCACCAGGGGCACCGGGTCGACCTTTGCCTCCAGGAAATCCTGGGAAACCCTTCTCACCGATTGTGCCAACACCCCCATCACCCTTGAGAACAATCCAGAAATAATAATAATAATAATTAAAAAAAAGAGCAAAACATAAAAAAATACCAAGAAAGTTAATGGAAAATGAGTAAAAAGCAAATTTGATTTTATTTGTTACAAAGACCTACAAGTTCTTACCGGGGGTCCTGGGGGGCCAGAGAAGCCAGGCAGACCGTCTCTGCCGGGGTTTCCTGTTTCACCTGTAGGTCCTCTGAGTCCAGGTGCCCCTCGATCTCCCTTCACCCCGAAACTGGAGAAGGACGATTCCCCCTTCTGTCCTTTACGCCCAATGAATCCCCTCTCACCCGCACGGCCCTGCAGAAAACAAAGTTACCAAAGTTGAAAACTCACAAACTTGTGCTTGTTTACAGGAAAATGATAGGAGGATATCAATGACAACATTAAAAAAGAATATAATAATTATAATGAAATGTTACTCACAGGCGCCCCCAGACCGCCGCTGAAACCAGGAGAACCCGGGTTACCGGGCTCACCTTTACGCCCTTGGAAGCCAAAGCTGCCTCTGGGTCCTTGAGGTCCAGGTAACCCGGGCAGGCTGACACCTCCTCCTCTTCCTCCACAGTTACAGTCACCGGGGTCACCTGAAGGATGGGATTGAAAAATTGAGATTGAGAAATAAAAAGTAGCACCATGTGAGGAGAAAAATAAAGATTATTTTACGTAATGTACGTAATAATATAAATCATTACGTCACAGTGTTTGCTAAACAAGTTCAAGGACTTCCAGCTAACCAACTTTGCGATGTTTTTCATTTTTCACTCCAATTTTGTAGTCCAGGTTTAATAAAGCTGAAGCTACAAGTTCATAAGCCAAGATGTTCGGTTGTTGTATTGCGCCACACAACACAAAACACTTCAACGACTTCAGCAACTTTCACTTGCATGAAGGAGGATTTGATTTCTGACTGAACATCAGTTCTGTCTATCGCTATGGAAACAAGCACAGCAAACCAGTAAGCTGTAGCTAATGCTAAAATGACAACAAATTTTATATTAGGGTGCGTTCACACTGCAGCCTGAAGTGACTCAATTCCGATTTTTTGGCAATTCCGACTTTTTTGCCAGGGCCGTTCCCACTGCCAGTAAATGCGACCTGTATGTGTTCTGCAGTGTGAACGGGCAAACGACCTGAAAATGTCTCGCATGCGCAGTAGAGGGCGCAATAGCGTCGGCGTTCTCAGTGTTCTGCCAATCGCCATAAAAAGAAGAAGTGCTCAGTGTTTGCGGAAGTAAACACGGAGGCTAACGGTGGAGCTTAGCTAACATATTTGAAGTTGTTATCCGGCCAGAGCAACATATTAATAACTTAATCCTCATATAGTCCGTCATGGTTGTTGTTTTTCTTCCCGCTTGCGAGTATCAGGACCCAGAATAGTGAGATTTGTTGAGAAACAGTGACGTTCAGTTCAGATGAATACGACCTGAACGTTAGGTCGCATTTGAATCGGATACGTTTCAGATATGGGTCACATTCGAAAAAGAATCTGGCCTGTACTGTTCACACTGCCATGAAAAGATCGGATACAGGTCGCATTACGTCAAAAAAAATCGGAATTGAGTCATTTCAGGCTGCATGTGAACGCAACCTTAGACGTGAATTCATTGTGTTGATGTCCTCGCCATTGTTTTGATAGCAGTTAGCATGGAGCCTTGTGCTTATGTTAGCGCTGTGTGCTAACTGTTAGCTGTTACCTTCTTGAAAACATAACTTGTAGACTCCTTGGTGTTTTGAACAGCTTTATTTTATAAACAGCTTGTCATTGTTCAGCTGATTAGTGTCTCAGGAAAGACATTCAGTGGCGCTCTTGGTGCTAATGTTAGCTAACTTAATAACTACGTCGAGACCTTGTTTACAAGATGTATTCATTCACATTGTGGTAACATTTTATAGCTAAAGCTTGTAAGGCTGAATGGACAGGTCTTCCATTATGGACATCTTTCAGTCTATTTGGGAATAAAAAGTTTGTGTGTCACTAGATACTGTAAATCTGCTTTCAAATTACAAACACCCTGGAACTGGGTGGAGTGGAACATTCTGGCAGGTTCTTTTGAAGAAAACGCAACAAAACGAGTTCTGCATCTAATAGTAAATCACAATTTTCAGGATATTAAAAAAAAATTATGACAAAACATACAAACACATGAATCCTGAGGCCTTAAATCTGAGGAGATACACTGCAATCCTATTTAAGTCGGGCTTCGTATTCAGAATATTGCTCTATGTCGATTTTCTGGAGTGCCGACATTTTATTGAAAATATAAATAAACTTTCAAATCAACCAAAAAGCAGAAAAGAATTTATAAATTCATAATTACAGCATGTGGTGCAGTGATAACTAGACTGTTTGGTCAGATTTATACAAAAAAAAATTGGAGATTGAAAATCAGTCACAAAACCCTGATGAGAGAATTTACTAGTTAGGGCTGAAAAGTAGACAATTACTATAAAATAAGGGACAGAAAAACAACAAAATATGCCCAATATTACCACTTAACACACTGATTAACTGGTAATACCAGTTCTCAAACTAGTCAGTCTTAACCACAGCATCCTTATGGATATACATTTGTTTGGGAACATGTTATTTTACAGAAAACAAAGGATTAAGTTTGAGTTTGATAAAAGCTTATTTTCAATCAACACGTTTGTTTATGCACACCTCTAAAGCCTTTAAGTCCCGAGTTTCCTGGAAATCCCGTCTGGCCAGGCGGCCCAGGGTTTCCAGAGGGGCCTCTACTGGGGTCTCCTGCAAACACACACAAGCTAACTCAGACAAAAAAAGGAAAAGAAACTTAAGCTCAGCTACACTGATTTATGTTAGGGATAACAACATGACAATGGACGACAATTAATTTGAGTTCTTGGGAGGGGAAGAGGGAGACATTTTCTCCACCCCCCACAAGAAACAGGAAATCAAATATAGAAATAAACCAAGACAGTGGAAGGGCAGCAAAGTTTCACAGTGCAAAATCAGGGTTAGTTGGCTCTGGTTTTCCATCAGGTTCGAGCTGCTGGTGCAAGATGAGAGGCGTCTGTTCAAAAGCATTGAAATTAGTTTTTTTATTTTTGACATAATATTAAAAGTTACAGCGCCCTCCATGTTATTTATCAGCCATGGCAATGATGTGCAAAAAAAAAGACCCAGTGGGATTTCTAATGTCATAGCAAATAGCTTTTTCTTTACCATCAGCCTCATCAAATTGGATGCTTTTCCACCATTGGATGTCATGGTTACCTCGACACTCGAATGGTCGAATGTCCTTTCGACACGTGTGTAAAGGAGATGGACTCCTTCACTGAAATCACAAATGAATCCTCTAATTTATGTAATAAAAACTGAAGTATAAATCACAATTTTATTTTTTTTAAATTTATTCATGTATTTTACACGTCTTTACCCGGGGTGGCTATAAATGTGGAGGGCGCAGTAAAACACCAACGCATTTGGCAAGTACATATTCAGTGGTTTTACATTGATTTTAATAGCTGAGAACTGCACAACGCACACCATGGTGCTTTTTGGGACATATCGAACAAAAAAATTACACACTGAGCAAATGTGCAAATTTTGCTTTTTTAAAATTTGTATTTTGACGTACAATAAATAAATAAATAAATAAATAAATCTGTAAAGTTGCAGTCAGGTGTTTTCACTTGATTTTATTTATGACTCGTTTCCAAAGCAGCTCTCACGCCCCGAACCTTCGTGTAAAACCAGTGAATGATGTTTACAGCGGGTTACACCTTGTGGCCAAAGACGAGAAAAGTAGCTTGGAGTAGAGAGACACTCCTATCCAAGTCTGAAGCTCGCAACAGCCTACACTCGCCACTTAATGCTATTCCCTGCAAAGAGTACAGTGCAAAATAAGTAAAAAGAAATCAGCATTTTGGTAGGGAAGTATTGCAAGATGAAAGATAATTTGAATGTTTTTTTTAAGTATTATTATTACCATTCTAATTATTATTATTTGAAGGGCAGAATGTTGCCATGGCGCTGCATTAGGGTACCTGAGGAACTAACCTGTGGGCCTGTCAGGAGGATAGATATCACAGGGGTCCCTGGGCCGGCCTTAGACAACAGTAAAATTCAGACAGCTGTTATGGTTTGGAAGTTGCTCTCTGTCATACCTTACATTCTTACCAACGAGGCAGCGTTTAGTCAGCAAAAAAAGAAACCTTGTTTCACGCCGATTTCAGCTGTGGTGCAGCCTCATGCGTACAAAGACAAATCAATCATACAATAAAAACCAACTTGAGCTGTTACTAGCTGGAATAGTCCTCTTCACAATCTGGAAAGGGAAGGGGGAAAAAAACAACCCAAACCCCCCCCCAGAGATTTAACATTTGGTTCGGTGGAGGGATACCTGAGCTGTCTTGAGGACCTGGAGGACCAGGGAGACCAGGAGGACCATCAGGTCCAGGGGGACCTTGGAAACCCTCCGGGCCGTAAGCTGGTAAGCCCGGGTTACCCTTGTTTCCTTTTGGCCCGGCGCCACCAGGAAATCCCGGAGCTCCTGGACCACCTGCGCACACGATATATTTGTTGTGTACAAGGAAGGCACACTTCATATTCAGAGTCTTGACCAACACAAAGTAGTGCATAATTGCTCAGATGAAGTAAAGTTTCTATTTTCACGTGAAGGGTCTCGTGATTTCCAGACTCAACTCTCCAGAGTCTCCAGGCTTTTGCGTTTACCTTAAAATGTAAAACAGTAGCGATTGCCATTAATCTGTGGCAAATATTTTTACCGTATGGTTTTAAATAGGTAAAGCAAGAAACTGGAAAGCAGGAAGACCAGAAGAGGTAGCAAAAGTGAGGACAAAACAAAGTTGGAAGGAGGAAGGGAAACAAGACTAGAGAGGAAGCAGCAGACTAGGCAAAAAGAAGGACAGAACAGAGGGGGGTAGGATTAAAGGAAGCAAGAGAATGAAAGAAAGGAGAAAAGGAGAAAGGAGTTTTAGCATAAATAAAGTATTCTGTCAATCAATCTGGAGTGTGACTAGATTTCCTAAAAAAAGTTCCTTCACCAAAACCTCCAAAAGTTTGTCATTACCAATGCGGAAAGTGCCTGGCGGTCCCGGAGGCCCGATGTATCCCGGAGGTCCCTGATCACCGGTGCTACCCGGACGGCCGGGAAACCCCGGGTCACCTCGGGGTCCTGCAGCGAAAGAAGAATAACATGGCCACCTGACGGATTTGTACAATTACAAGTCCAAGTTTCAAATCCACAATAGTGAGGATACCTTGAACAGAGGATCCATCACTGGTGTAACTTGGAGGTCCTGGGAGTCCGATATCACCTTGGTCTCCCTATGGGATGTTCATGGTCAAAACAGAGCAGAGAAAGGAGAAAACAAAATCTACTCTTCACTCTGATAGCCTAAGCTAGCTAAGCTAGCTAAAGGGTTATTTTTTACCACATAGAGAGGAACCAAGCTTTTATTGACTGCAGGTAACTAGTATTATCTTTAGTTAGTTTTTGAAGTTTCCAATAAAGAGTAAAGAGAAAAAACTGGAGCTACCATTCTTAGCTAGGCTAAGCTTAGCTACCACTCCTACCTCCTAGCTAACGTAGGACTGGTAGATCCTCGCTTAATTAAAACCTTCACTAGTAATCAAACTATTACAGTTGTCAGCTAAAAACATTAAGAAAAACATGTAAATTATGAGCTGTTTTGCCACAACTTAAAAAGCAAAACATTTTGTAGCAGGTTGAACTAGCTAGAAGTTGTTGGGAAGCTAACAGTGGTTTTAGTTCAATTGAAAGACAAAACTATAAAAATGTTTTTGTTTGTTTTTATCCAACAGTGAATAAAGGATGTTAAAAATATTCAGAAACCTTGGGTCCTATGAATCCTGGTTGTCCCAGGAAACCTGGTTGCCCCGGTAATCCCTTGAAGCAAAGAAAAAACTTTTGGTTTGACTTAAGAAAAAACACATGAGCTGCACAGTGAAGCATCGCAACATGTTAACAAACAAGTGCAAAAGAGATTCATAAGGAACAGTGTGCAAATCACCTATTTTTATGTTTTTTTTCTTTTTACTTTTTCTGTAAATTACTCTCTATTATTATGTATTGAGTATTTTCTTTTGATATTCTTCATGATAATTTCACATCAACAACAAAGAATATGCAAGATATATGTGGAAGTAAAAATTCACTTGATTCTACAGATACGCTTACCTTCAGTCCAGAAGGGCCAGGCGGTCCGACAAAACCTGCAGGACCCTGATAGAAACAGGGTTAAAGGTCAGCCACAGAATAAAAGTTCAGATACAATTAATCCTACAATTTTTTTTCTTCTGGAAAACAAAAAGTAGTGTTCAGGAGCCTTACTCTTGGTCCTGGGTATCCGAGAATGCCCTTTTCCCCATATTCACCTCTATAACCAAAAGGTCCCTGGATTTAAAAGGTAGAAAGAAATCTAAACGTAATTTAAGGCCAATGATTTATCACCTAGTGGTCACCAAAGCTTCGGCTTCGTTTTGGTGTTACAAAACTTTTTTTTAAGTAAATGTACAGAAGTTCTGTGGTGATACTTACAGGTGGTCCAGGTAAACCAGGGTATCCTTTAATTCCCTTTGGGCCGGGATCACCCTGAGAAGAGACATGGAAAAGATGGTGGGATTGAAAAAACAACATTGTTTCAGGAGCAATAAAAATGATTCTCTCAGGACATATTAAAGAAATATCAGTGGAAAGTTGATGATTTAACATTTTTCTCATTTAACTTACCTTTGGTACTCCACAGAACACACTAACACAATTAGCTCCATTGGGTGATTTATTGCTTCAAAGATGTTACACTTTGAGATTCTGTACACTGGCTAGCTAAGCTAACACCAAACACAACCAAGCAGCTGCTGCCTTTGTGACTTATGTTATTTTGGCACAAGCGTATCAGAGAGAGTAGTTCTTGATACTAAAAAAGCTAAACATGTAATTCATTTTGTATCAATTTCAGTCGGCTGTGGGTAATTTGCCACTTCCGTCTCTCCCTTCTTTCATTCAGAAGCATTAGCTAGCAGTGTCATTCAGATGTTAGCATTCCAAATTAGCTAATTTTTATGGTTAAGAAAAATTTTCTGAAACACTGGAGATAAATTCTCATTAAAGTTACTCAAATCTTACATAATTCATTAGCTGTGTAGTAAGATGTGAAAACTTTGCATTAAATTTGGCTCTGATCCCAGTTTGGGGTATGATGACTCATAAAATACAAGCATATGACTTCTGACCATCAAATCTGAGACCTGAAATAGCAACACTGCCCTCATATTGGACTGTAGAATATTTGTTGAATTTGTTGACTGTTAATGCCGGTCCAAAACAAACTTTGGCCGGCAAAAGAAGTTACCTACGAAAAAACCAAAGCTGTAAAGGTACAAAATAGCTAACTATATGCGAGATACTGAATACTAATTAGATATTCCACTTGGATGAAGTATTTTAAATTAGTAACCCATGATTTTGTTTTTTCTAATGCCCGGCCTATTCATTTTTTATCTACCACCTTTCAAAATGGGAAAAAAAGAACACAGATGGAGATACATGTTGATTCCTGTGAGAAAATTCTGATTTTTAAAGGCTTTTTACACATTTTTTCCATTAAATGTAGAAGGCTCCACATGGTTTATCAATGTTCACCTATAAATAAGAAAACAGATTTTGGAATCCCCATATTTGAGTTTCTTTCTCACAGGCAAACTTTATAAACACAGAGCAGCCATTACACCATGTAGATTTAATCTGTAGTGAAGCCATGGAAGTCCAAAAATGTAAAAAATAAAAATACTCCATTCGTTATTACTTGGTACAAAGTTGAATTAGCATCTCAGAAAACACTCTGTGGCTGTCCGATCTCAGCTGATCCACATCACTTCCTGCTTCCACACAGAGTCTAACATCAGAAAGTCGTGGAATGAAGTCGAAGTTGCATTTTCCAACAAACCTGCAGTCCTTTGTCTCCTTTGGGAAAACCCACAAACTCCACAATGACATTGATCAACGGCTGGCCAGGCTCGCCGGGCAAGCCCACGTCGCCCTGCATGGCGTGATCATGGAAGAGAGACGGCTGTTTACACGCCGCAGTTCTGACCGTTCGGTGGCAGCGAGTCAAAGAGAAGGCGGGGCGTCGGGAAGCGCTTCTGTAGCTTCGGCGTGTTTGACGGAGGATGGACTCAACGGGGAGCCACAGAGGAGGACGGAGAGAGGAGAGTCTGGGGTGACAGTGAGAGGCTGGTCTCTGACGTACATTTGCCTACATTATTTGAGATAGTTACAACTCATCTACCCACATTCAAACTGAAATTCTGGTCAAAATGCCTCTGAGATAATTAACCTTAGAGCTCCAAATTACAGATGCACCGATCCGATATAAATATCTGTATCGATACCGATATGGAGAAAAATTTTAGATTGGGCATTGGTGACAATGTGTCAGATCCATGAGGACATACAGATCTATTCAGTCTAAGACCTTGCTTTGTACTCAGTGACGTTGCGTATCATCACCTTTCTAAAATACTAACCTAAATAATTGTTTTGCCAAAAGTGATTTATGTTTTTGTCTAAATTATCTTTTGGCAATAAAAATACAGTCATGTTTTGGTTGTAATCCCTTTAGGCAAAAAATTACTTACGCCATTACTTTAGAAAGGTGATAATATTTAGAATTCCTATTTGTACTTCCTTTTGTTTTTGACAGTTTCGTTATTTATTTTACGTTGACTGTTATACTCCTACTTTCCCTGACTGAACAAATTGAAGTTGTTTTTACATGTCTGATCAAAACTGTGAAGTTATTGGTGTATTTAAGTGTTCTTTACTGGTTAATAGTTACCAAACTCAGTAAATTCATGTATTTATGAAAAAGAAATGTTTTAAGTCAATTCAGCAACATCTTTCTGTATCAGATCTGTGTCGGCCGATGCCAAACCTCAGATATCGGTATTGGTATCGGAAGTGAACAAAGTTTATTGGTGCATCCCTTGAAAAAAAATATTAGTTTATTCTATCTGTAAATTAAATGACACTAAAATTCCTGTATTTTACATGAGCAAAGAGTTTGGAGGTGTCTCTAATTAAATCTATTTCTAATTCAACTGCAATTTTTGTTTGTTTTATGCTAACCTTTTTCAAACTTCTCAATTCCATAATTTTATATGGTTCATACTAATTTCTAAGAATTAGTATATTTTGATTCTCCTGGATAATCACTGCTTATTCCTACAAACTGACAAAGGGTAACAACATTTCTGATTGGTCAACAACAATCAGCAACAAATATTCTGTTGGAAAGAGTGCTAATTGTCATATTTGTGAGGAAAATGAATATGTGGGTTGAGCAACGTGGTAAGAGATTTTTGGTTGCATCCATTAACAACTCACTAAATTCTCATTCATTATACTTTTTAGAAATCTACAGATGCAATTAAACAGCAAACAAGATCTAGTTTGGTTTGACCAAAACAATTATCTAAACTTACTGCTCAGATTTTTGTTTTTAAGACATTTCTGGTTCTTACAACACGTGCATCGTTTGAAACTTGAAATTATTTTTTTGACTCCAGGACTCCAGTTTGTAAAAATGTGAGTCAAACTCCAGTAAAGAAACAGAAGCTTAATAGGTGCTTCTCAGATGGACCATTTCCTGTACACATCTCTCCCCAAATCCTCCTCCTCCTCCCTCCGTTTCTCTCATCCTCCCCTCCATGGCTGGAAAGTTTGCTGCAATCACTGCTCCTCTTTTTTTCTCAACCTTGAAAATTTGCTAGTACATTTTATTTATTCCCCCTTTTTGGCATAAGTTCCCACCATATCTGTAGGTTTTAAGGTATGTGTGTCTGTGTGTGAGTGTGTGTGGTGACAGTGCTGGAGCCTCTGCCCTTCCCTCGCTGTGTTACCTTGTCTCCTTTGTAGGCAGTGACAATTTTTTCGCCGCTAACAGACTGGTCACCGGGAGAACCGCTGGGTCCAGGAAGACCCACATCGCCCTGGAGTCCGAAATACACACAACACACCGTTAGCCAATCAGATGGAGCGATTGGTTTGTGGAGGGAAGAAGGAATAGAGTAGAAAATGAGGAGAATAAAAATAAGGAGGAGAAAGGGGCAGAAGTTGGAAAAAAGGGAAAGACAATTATTATTATTATTATTATTATTATTATTATTTTTATTATTATTATTATTATTCATTACTGACTCAAAAATTACTTAAACGGTTATTTAATTTTACAATTAAGTTTACAGTTTGCGGACAACATAAAATATTATGTTTATCTTGTTTAATTTATTTATCATTTTGTTTCTAACATAGACTCAGAAAATTTGAGACTGAAACGTTGCACTAACATGTATTTGGATTTGAGCTGTATGTTACTCTTCACTGTCGACTTCCATCATAATTTGATTAATTCCATGACAGGACAGGTTCACATTTACCTTACGCTAAATTAACACCTAATCGTCCGCAGTGTAAAACCTGTAAAACATTCATTCTTTGGTCTGTGTTCGACCACTAGCGGCCTGCTAGTTTTGGGACCACAAGGGGGAGGCACCAAGCACACGTCAAACAAAACAAAGAGATGAGGAGAAGAAGAAAAACAATGACGAAGTTTGTTTTAAATTAACACAGTTGAGAAATTTCTTGTTCTTCCATTGTGGACAAGATATCAAAACCATAATCTGGTAAGAAATACTTCCTTCTCTAAGTTATTTTCATCTTCTCCTCTTCAGAGTAGCTAGTGTTTGAACTAGTGTATTATCGCCCCCTAAGGGACTGTGGTGAAGCTGTACAACTCTGGATGGGATATAGACTTTCAGCTAAGCCAAAGATACAAATAGTTGTGTGTCCTTTCACACAAAGTCCAGTTGTGTGTATGCTCTGTATTTTCAAGTCGTGGAAGATGAGCCACTTTCTGCTGGAAGTTTCTTTCTGATGAAGGAAAGTTTTGCCACAATGATAAAAATGTATAAAGTTTGTGGACTAAGCTTAAAGCTGCAGCATGTAACTTTCAAAACAATGTTTTTTTTCTTTTACATATTTGTTAAAACTATCTCTATATTATATATAATATTTATCAAAAGAAAACAAACTCCTCTTGTCGCCTCCCTGTGGTTCTACTGCCATCCGCTCCCGGTCAGAAACAATCAATCAGAACAAGAAGTAGGAATCATGCTAGAGTACGCTCACACCGTAACCCATGCTCTCGGCTAAGCTACAACTAGCACCCCACACCGGAACCTGTCCTGAATGCCAATGCTAGTTAGCATAGTCACCAATGATGTCAGGTAAACAATTTTCCTGTAATAGTATGTTGTTCCTCCACCAACACCTGTACATGAGCATGATTTACAGCATCAAGACCCTGCTCGTGGCTCTGATTGGTTGTTTCTGACCATGTGCAGAAAATCTCTGCA
Organism: Poecilia picta; assembly: GCA_033032245.1. Classification (NCBI taxonomy): domain Eukaryota; kingdom Metazoa; phylum Chordata; class Actinopteri; order Cyprinodontiformes; family Poeciliidae; genus Poecilia; species Poecilia picta. The sequence goes on along the minus strand of CM065370.1, from coordinate 8,739,775 downwards.
GATGGCAATAGGACAGCAAAAAGAAGGCAGAGCAAACAGATTTCTTCGCATATTATTTGTGTTGTTAAACTGTCATGATATGGTGACAGTTTTAACAAATATGTTAAAAAAACACTTATTGTTTATAAAATGACATACTGCAGCTTTGAAGTATTAATTATTAAAATTGCCTAAAAATGAAAAGTTGAAGCAAATCTGTTAAAAAAAAATTGTTCAGGTTTTTCTGTGTATTTCTACCTGTAACACAATAAAATTAACATAAATTTGTAATAGAGAGAAAAAAACAACAGAATAGAAAAGAAAAGAACAGAATGAAAGAAAAAGATTAAGAGTTGTGCTTTTAGATCTTTTTCTTATCTCTTAATTATGTAACTTATATAATTTTTTAAACACAAAAACACAATTCTTCATTTCCAAACATCATATCCGGTTGTTCCCTGTCTCACTTAATGCCCTCGAATCTTATTCAGTGTGTGAGGATTTGCTTAAACATACCATACATGCATCGAAGATGAATGTTAGTAAAGTGTGTGTGTGTGTGTGTGTGTGTGTGTGTGGCCGAGCTGGATGGATGGATGGATGGATGGATGGATGGATGGATGAGCAGGTGGGGTGAAAGGGTGAATAGGGAGTGGAGGGGGAATGTGCCACCAAACAAACACACGTGATCGAGAAGAGTAAGTGATTGGATGCAGGAGCGGGGAGCAGTGATTCCAGCAGTCAGTCGCAGCCCACAGACTCTCACCCCCCCTTTGGAGCGACAGCTCGGAAATCTCCATTCCAAATTCAATGCGCCTCTTAAAATTCGACGAAAGCCCGAATGGTCTGGATGATTTCTTAAATAAATTCAGACGAATGAAATCTCAGAGCTGCCGTTCCACAATGAAGAAATTACGTGGGAAGCCCACAAAACAACAAACAACTCTCCAAATCTAAAGAATGGGGGGAAAAAAAACAAAAAAAAAAACTTTCTTTTCAACATTTTATTAGATTTGATCCCCTTCCACTTTCATGGAGGTTGTTTTTGTCTCGGAGGCAACCCAGGTGATTTAAAGAGACAAAAAAACAAAACAAACTGAATCAAGCAATGGTTGAGGTGATGTTTTTTCTTCTAATATCAGTCCGTGCCAATCAAAAGATGCGGGGATGGAGTGTGTTAAATTGAGGGAAAAGATGGAGGAGGGAAGTTAGGCAGGTTACGGAGCCACCACCGAACATTTTCCAGCATGCACAGTGTTCACAGTGACATTTCAGACACCAATTCACTCAATTAGACATGCAGGCAAACAAATATCCACACACACATACATGTTCAAAACCCTGCTAACGTCTGATTTCTGAGGCGCTAATCTAATCTGAGAAATGTTGACAGGACAATATAACAGCTAAAGACAAACAGAACATTTAACTTGTATTTCCTGAACTTCAGAGCTGCAACACATTCCACAAAAACTGGGGAGATTTCACTTTTATCAATATATAATGTTGCTTTATTGTAAAAAACAACACAGTAAAATTATGTTCTGGCATTGAGATCAGTAAGAATCTTTAAGCTTTTTTTCTCTGCCTTACATGAAAGTGTTCAGTATCAGTCTGCATGCCCTGAAGCGCAACAGAACATTTTGCCCTCTGGTGGGCAATATTGGAATTTTCTCTGCATGAGAATTTGATTCTTCTTTTAACGTGTTAGGCACAAAGTATCTTTCATTTTTTGTTTTAATTTCATAGGAAGTAGAGCTAGAAACATCTAGCAACATCTTACAATAAAATACAATAAAATAAAAATGACTAGAGCATATTAAAAATTCTATGACTTTTTTTTTGAAGAAGAAAATTTTCATTTTGGTTGCTGGGAATAAGCTCAATGACTTTCTACACCAACAAAACAAAGAAGTTACCCAACAAGTTAGGAAACTGTTCTCCTTTTATCAAGAAATATATATATATATATATATATATATATATATATATATTATAATATTATATAAAATACATATATATATATATATATATATATATATATATATATATAATATATATATATATATATATTATATTATATATATTATATATAATAATATATATACATATATATATATATATATATATATATATATATATTGCAATAAGATTGCACAAATACATATTTCTTTTTAAAAAGCCAGTTATTTTTGTGCTTTCACGTAAAGTGAAACCAAAGTCAAATTTCTTGTTGGCTAGTGAAACTTATTCTAAATGTGCTTATACTAAAAATAAGAAATGTTATTTTCTGATACCAGGCACAAAATTCAATTCAGTTCAATTAAAAATTAAAAAATACTTTATTTATTACAAGGGGGAAAAGAAAACATTGTATTTGTGGTTGTTTCTTCAACCTAGATCTCAACTACTTCCAAAGAAAACGCATTTACTGATGGAGGTGTTGCTTTTATTTTATGTCAAATCAAAATCATCAAATCAAATTTGTGCTGCTTCTAAATCATTTCTATCCAGTTTGTTTGGAATGTGCTGCAAGCCTGAAAAGCAGGATTTGTCTTCTTTAAATCAAATGAAACTAGCAAATTAGATTTTTTTACTTGGTTCAAACCACTTCGGTTTTGACCACAGAGCTTAATGAAATACTCATTTTCTGCTCTATTTACTTTTTTATTTTATTTTTTTTCAGGGACTTTGTTATCAATTTAAATGTTTTAACTAATCCCTGAATTCACGTTGAAGGAATTCCGTGTGGTCAGAATCGCTGCCTTCTTGAGACATCCGAACATTTCCAGCTAAGTCGTCTTGGCTTTCAAATCATTTTGTACCTTTCGTCGTTAATGTCCTACCTTGTCTCCTTTCCCTCCTCGATAAATGTCGCCACGGCTGCCCTATAAACACAACGGGTTAACAACAGGAAGAGGAAGAGCCAGAGCCACAAGTCTTTCTTTCCTTTTATTAAACAGGTAACAGGTCAGTACAGCTGTGATTCATCCTACCTTAAAATAAATGATAAAATGTCACGGCACTGATCTAATGCTTACCTCTGGCCCTTGGGGCCCAGGAGGGCCAGGGAGTCCCTACAAAGAGAGAAAAGAATCACACTCATATTGATAAAATTTGATTTTTGTTTTGGTTTTAAGTGAAAATCTGAAAAGTGTGGTGTGACTTTGAATTTAGAGCAATTCAGTCTTAAAATTCAGAGACTAACATTTTTTGCTCATTGTGACATCTGTGATATTAGAAAGGAAATCAGAACTTTGTCATTTTGAGATCAAAACACAAACTTCTTTAAAATCCAAATCATTACAATATATTGTAATTGCAGACAGAACTCCATATTACCAACTACCTTCCTCTATGAAGACCTGCAAATCTACAATATGCTGTTTTGTAACCTTTAATCAGCGACCTAGTCATTCTGTGATACTTGTGAAGAAGCTGGTTAAAGACGGACAGGCGACTTGGTTTACGTACAGGGAGTCCGTTAATTCCTCTTGGACCTTGGAAACCCGGCTGGCCGGTTGGACCTCTGGGACCCTGCAGAGAAAGCAAGGAGAAGAAAAAAAAAGCTCACTGATGTCTTTTTCCCCTGATGCTGAAAAGGTGTAACTAACTTCTTAGATTTTTACACCTAAATGAAAACATGTATAATTCTTCAAGATTGAAATCCTTCCCTTCTAAACAATTGTGTAGAGAAAAGGAAAGATAAGTCTTACAGGTGGGCCCCTGGGTCCTGGTTCACCTGGTACCCCCTAAATGACAAAATAAAAACACGGATAACAATAAATGAAACACTAAATGATGAGTAAATATAAATGAAAAACTGACAACTTGTTATTATCCAGAGCATTGGAGAAATATTGTTATTTCGAAAGGATGTCTTGCTTTTTAGCCATGTTCATCAGTCTACTCAGGTTTACAGAGCCACAGCACCACCTGCTGGCCAAATGCAGGCACTTCAGGTTGGCTCAGGCGCTCACCTTGGCCAGTAGTTTACTAGTAAAACCTATAAATCAATACACATTAATATGTGCAAAATTCTCCAAAAAAACTGGTGTTAAAATATGTTTTGGGGCTGAAACCAATGATTATTTCAGTAATCGATTAATCTATTGATTAATTCATGATGATTAATTGATTAATATGGTTTTATAAAAAAATGGCATTTTCTACACATTTTTCATTTAACCACTTAAAGCTTTTTTATGTAAAAATAGAAATACATTGAAAGATGTAAATAAACAAATGATTCAGTTCCTTTTTAAAAAAATAAAATAAAATCAACATCTAATTGCCTAAAATGTGATAACATAACAATCCTTTAATAAATCTGAACTAGATAAAGCTAAAGTCATGAAACCTGAGGAGTTTTGGGTAAAACCAACTGTATTCCCCGATTAGCTGATTACTTAAATTAGTTGACTTATATTTTAATAACTGAGTAATAATTGATTAATGACTATTAATCCGATTAATCACTGGCTCTGTGTATGTTTACTGAGTAAGGTGCACTATATATTTCTGGTAAATTCTAATCAATCTGTAAACATGATCAGGATTTAATCATTTATTTCTAAAATTTGAAAAAATATTTGTGTGGGGGAAAAAAAAATCCCAAATCAACAGTGTGAGGGAGTACAAAAAGTTTAAAATTTGATTCTGCGTGTTTTTTCATCAGTAAGAGGTTTGAGTGTGAGTCGCAGTTATTTTCTACATACGTTTATGAATCTAGATACACTCTGATGATGAAGAAGTCGAAAGTCTAAAATCCTGATCACAGGATAAAAGAGGGAAAATATAAAAAAATAATAAATAAAATGAATGTAGCAGGAAAATATAAAATCAGGATTGAAGAAGAACAGAAGAGCCGACAGCTGGAATGAACTGTTACCAAATAAAATCTTTATTTTGAGCTTGCAAGTTAACAGTAGTTGAGAGTAAAACAGAGAAGAATCAGGAAGTGCGTCCTGGAGGTCTTACCTCGGTGTTGTCTGCTAAGTAGACAGTTTCTCCTTTCTGACCTTTCGGCCCCGCTGGCCCCTGTTTTTTTTTTTTTTTTAAGCAGAAAAACAACAACATGACCCACCTGCCATCGACACAATCAAAATGAATCAATGAATGAAAAGCAGCGCTCACTTGAAAGCCAGGATATCCCGGAGCGCCAGTGCCATAGCCAGGCAGACCCGGGTCCCCCATGGTTCCATTACAGCCGTCCTTCCCAGGTGGGCCCCTGCTGCCCTGCTGACCCGGGTGACCCTGCAGGAGGAGAGGGGTGGACAAGAACAGGTAATCGACCAGCCTGTGTGTCATAAACCTCAACAATGTTATTCTTTGCGTTTCCAATCCTCAGATGCTGAGTTGTGGTTCAGAACCAACATAAATACCAACAATCTCCTTTTCTTTACAATCCGTTTGCTCTATTTTGTGTGACTAACATCAGAAACGAACTGACAACTTGTTATCATCATGTTGACAGATAATATGAATATTTTTTTAAAAAAAATCATTTGGTTTTTGTAAGTTTTTTTTAAAAATTTTTTATATGAAACAACCTCGATACAGAACATCATACTCAATTCAATTGAATAAAAACTAAAATACTGCATTGATCCCAAAGGAAAATTAAACTCATATTTTTCAAAGTTCTTTAAAAAGTTGTAGATTATGATGGCAGTGGGAGGAAAGGATCTTTTGTAGTGGTCTGTAGCACAGTGGCTCTGAAAAAGCCTCTGACTGAAGACGTTCTGTTACTATGTGAACATCTCGTTAAGAGGATTCTCAGGGTTGTCCATAATTTTCTTATTTTTATGTGTTGGTTTTCTTTTCATTGTGGAATGTCCAAGAAGCTAGCTCAAACTGGACTGAATGTTATTACATTCAGTCCAACGTATTAAAACACATCAAACGAAATTGACTATTTGTTTCTGATTTACTTACAGGCACTCCATCAGTTCCTCGAAATCCAGGCACTCCCATTGGTCCCTGCATTAGTAAAGACACAACATGATTAATTAATGATTAGAAAAACAGAGCAGAAAAAATGTAGTGGTGGAGAGCTGTGTGCACGCCAACATCCCGAATGTTTGTATCCCGTCCAAGATTAGGTTTAAGACAAGATATAGCCAACTGTTGCAACGTTTTACTTTTTCATTGCCATATATTCTTGTTGATAAAATGTAAATACATCACTGATTCACCCACTTTGTCTCCTTTGTCCCCAGATGGTCCTTTAAATCCAATATGGCCCTTCTCTCCTTTAGGCCCTCGAGGACCTATGCCCCCTTGTGGCCCATCTGGTCCGGGCCGTCCGATCTCACCCATTGGTCCAGGACGACCCTGAGGAAAGGAAAAAAAAACCCAGATGCAGTGACGTCTTGAGTCAATCTCAATCATTTTGAATGAGCTCATTGAGCATCAAATATACAAAGAGCTTATAAAAAATAGTTAAATATCTCTTAAAATAGTTAAAATATTTAAAAATCTCTTTGCTTTAGTTTTAAGATAATAGAACCCTGTTTAATGGTGGCCAGGTTTTTCTACACACGTCATGTCGACTAAAAATAATTATTGAGCACGTTTGGCAAGACCGCAGGAGAAAACACTGCTCGATGTTGGCACATTGTGGCTTAAACTCTGGTTCAATCAAAATGATTAATTGTGATTAATCTATTATTCAAATGACTGTTAACTAATCTAGTAATCAATTAACTGTTAACTGGAGTATGGCAACTCTAAAAAAAATTAGCAGTGTGGTGAAAAACAAAAAAAAACATTTGCATAGTAAATAAGGCAAAACTGTGCAAAAAGTATAGAATTTTGCATTTAAGATAAAAATAAAAACTTTGTAAATAAGATTTAAAAAAACTACTCAAGTGAATAATTTCCTTATTTTAAAAAGTAATTGCGTTATTTGTGTATCTGCATCTTTTACAGCTTTTTATTATTGTATAAAAAAGGGTTAAGTGGTTAAATAATGTTTTTTTTATCATTTTACAGTAATTGTTTCGTCTAACAATTACTAAAATAATTGTTAGATGAAAGCCCTAATTAAAAGTACCAACAAAGCTGTAATTCTAAATTTGTGCTTTTATTAGATTTATAAAAGCCCAAAATCTGATATTGATATTTGTTATTTTGTGCAAATATGGTGCTTCATATTTTATACACTGGTTAAACTAATACATGTAGCTTAAATAGTGTTTAAATGTAATGTTTTTTAAAAACTAAATTAAACAAAAATGTTTCTAAATCTTTAGTTCTCCGATAAATGCAATTACATGAAACAGCCACAAGATGGAAGCATAGACACAACAAACTAGCACAAACAGGTGCTGAATTAGAGGTTAGGAAGTGGAATCCCTTCATTAGGAGGCCGGACTCAATAACTCACTAAGGTACACACATTCACAGGACCGCTCAGACTTCTGACAGCCTGCGATTAGCTCATGCTTTAAACAATATACAGGGTAAGGAGAGAGGAAGCGGATCAGGATATGAAAACAAGTCTGAGAGAGCGGCAGTATGTCCTGCGGTCAAAGGAAAGTCAGATTCAGATCTACGTAACACTGTTTAGTCATCATGCAAATCGGGAACACGGCAGCAAGAAGTTTTGTTTAAATTTTCAAGAAATATATGCTAATAAATTCTACTGACGAAGATATCCCCACATGCGTTATCTAGGAATGTAAAAGACTGCAGCCTATAAGACGTTTACAAGGGATTTATACAACTTCACATGCATGTAAAATGCTTGTACAAGCGCACACGCATGCTTTTCGTCAATGACAGCACATAAAATGCAACTTTACATGTATGAGCACAGAACTGCTGCTGTCTTTTGAAACACTGGTGACCTCTGATTAGCGTCCTTTGTCTTGGAGTTAGAGGCCGTGGCTCGGCTTCCAGCCCACGTGGCCTTAGGGTGTAGGAAGAGAAGCATAATGACAGGGCTGTGCCAGCTAAAGGAAGCCTGCCAGAGCTGTCTGGCCCAGATTTGACACTCACACCTGGTTTCACCCAGAGAAAATATGCAGAGCTTCCACCAGGAGACACTTTCTCTCACACCTTACCTCCACCGTCGCTGGCTTTACCTTAACACTTAAAGAATAACTTAAAGTCCTTCTCTTCTTATTCCCTTTTATATGTCTCTCTGCATATTGTCCAAATCTCAATCAAAGTCACCCATTTTTATCTCACAGTTTACTAATCTTGTAAATATACCAACAGCCTTCCAGCAACTTCCATCTAAATGTCTGCATACCCAAACGTTTGAGGTCATTTTAAAAAATGTTTTTAGCTTTTCCAAGGATCTTTCTTTCCGATCATGGGTAACCTTGAGCACTCCATCTTTGTCTTATGTTGGATAAACAGTAAGAGGTGGTCAGGCTGTTGAAGAGTGAAGACTTGCTTTCCTGCTAGGCCCTGATTCTGTTCAGTAGAACAAAACTACTGAAAGGGGACAAAGAAATCCAGACAAACCCAAACTCAACTCCCTACATTCAAAGATTTTGATTCTTTATGACATTCTGGACGTCTGATGATAATGTATGTGACTTGTTGGATTGTCTTGTCTGTGTGTTCCAGACATAATTAAACAAGTCAATGCTGAAGTCAGGTTCAGACTCACGAGTCCAATCACACAATCAAGTTTGGCCTGTGTACCAATCCACACTAACTCAATTCCAAAACCTACAACACTTTCCAATCTGGACTGAGCTGAACTGTCCAACATAAATCTGATGCAGGATAGCAGATAGATACTTAAAACTACAGTTTGTGATCTATGTCAAGTCTGTCCAAGACCATGCCGCAGCATTTCAATCAGACTTATCCCTCGACTTTGACTAGACCATTCTGCAACCATTATGAGGTGGTCTTGCTGATGTGCTTTTGATCAAAGCCTAAATGCTCTTAAATTGAGAGATATAGATATAGATACAAGATAAAGAACATTATAGGTATTGCCCAGTTGCTTAATTATTTTGAACTGTCATCTTCATTGACATCTTTTGTATGCCTGTCATACACAGAAGCATCTGACAGACTACATTTTGCTATGCTTTAACCAAAAGACCACTCCCAAGTTGTATTTTCTATACATGGTTTGAATACAATGTTTTTTATAGAATTTATATGTTAGTCAGTTCTATCAGTGATCAGTCTGTCCCATCTCCGACTTCCGACATCAGCCGTCTCACACAGTCACCGGTTGGCATCCCCGTCTGTTTTCATGCCAGCCTGTCGGGTCTCTTCCCGCCTCTTCCAGACCTTCCACCCACATCACCTTCCACCTGACTGGTCAGTTTAGTCCCAAATCCCTTTCAGCACAAAGGTCACAATGGGGCCCATTCTGGCCAGCTAAGCTCCACTGGACTTTCAGCTCCCGTCTAGCCTAGCTCACTTCCTGATAGCCGAGAGTGCTTGGACAGACAGATTCTGGTCACCATGCGTGTGAAAACCAGTAGGTATGTGTGTGTGTGTGCATGTGTGTGTGTTGTCCATGAATGCACATTCACACAGAGATGAACACATACCCTGAGGGTTTTTAATCGAGTCGTATTGTTCTGTGGGCTGGTGGGTGCCAAAAGTAAGATTTCGGTTGTCACACCGAATGCTCCCTTATGGACGATGACGGGCAAAAACACAGACCCAAAGACCCGGGCTGGCGAAAGTCTCTGGTCTTTGGGTGCATGTTTAATCACTAAAAGCAGAGTAAGAATTGAGCCAAATACAACCCACACGTGAAACAACAGAACCTAAAACTTCCTTTGTGTGAAAAAAATATTTATATATTTTTTAAAAAAAGAAACAGGTACAGCTGTATCTGGAAAAACAACTTCACACTTCTCACTTCATTTGTCTCCAGACTCGTTAAACAGAGGAAGAGGTAAATCATTGGTGGATGGGAATGTTTGGGTCGACTGGGTTTGTTGTTCTCTGCTGATTACACAGTGAACCCAAACACGTCTTGTGTTTTCATATGATGAAACAGGAAAGAAAGGACGACGCACGAATGGAATATTTCCTATTTATCCCTGTGAGGGGTAAAACTGAGTGAAGGTGACCACTTTGCGGTTCACAGTTTGTGTTTCTCTGACTTGCGGGACTTAAGAGTTTCCCTGTATGATTGACCCATCTGTCGCTTTCACACTTAACCCAAAACCTCGAGAGTTTGAGAAAACATGGGACTCCGGTAAACAACTCTGGACATCTAAACAATCTTGTTTGCATATTTTAGGTGGCTGCATGCTCACTGGGCAAAGTACAAACTCCCCAGGTTCATAGATTTGAACTAACTCAACTAAATATTTGTTCACAACCTGAAATATTATTAATATCAATGTAAACATATGAGAGGAAATGGGAGCAACACGCTTAAAGAGAGGTATGATTTTCCTTCTGTTTAAAAGGGGGGGGGGGTAAAAATAATTTAATTTAAATATCTCTGTCACAACAATACAGACTACAATTCTATGCTGATGATTATGCGTTTAAGTTTTAACTTACCCAATTGTATAAATTAGATGCAGAAGATGCAGCAAAAAGGTGAGGTCAATAAATTGGCTGACTTACTGTGACTCTTGGATTAAACATGTTATTTTTTCTATTCACCTTATTCCTGGTGTTGCTCTGGGACTAAATGCGGTTGCAACCTTCAGTATTTCCGATAAAGCTGTCTTGTTCACGTGTAATGAGATGTATATTTTTTAAGTAAGTGGTTTGCAGTTTAGCTAAATTCCTTGGTTTCTTGTCCAAACATGACTACCTGAAGCGCTGTTCACGGCTGCATCTTTAATCACTCTGATATTGTGGCTTCAGTGTGTGTTGACAACTTAACTGTCCAACTAAAATATGTAAAACAGGGGATTGTGACTCTGTTGCCAAACAGGCGAGAAATCAATACAAATATTCAATCTAAATTGGAGGCATATTTTCGTCTGTCACATTGTTTAGCAAAAAATGACCATGGGAAAAAATAACCCCTGACCTAACACTGCACCTGGGTTTAAACCAACCACTAGCTTTACAACACAAACTTCAGAAATGGATTAACAGCCCTGCAGATCAGGTATAATTTTAAGTTGAAGAAATTCTTCACAAAGATCAGAAAACTGAAACCTAAAATAGTGAATGACCTCTCAGTGATTTAAAAGCATAAAAAAACGAGAAAGAACTGTTAATGTTACAAAGTTAAGACATTGTATACTAATAGAAGTTTGTGTGGATTTTTCTGTTTATTATCATTTCATTCCAATTTGATCTTTTATTTCTTGGTCACGTTGAGACTGATCAAAAATACAAAGTTCCAAAAAAAAATGAAGACTTTGTTTGTCTATCAAGACCAGCAACTTCACAACCACGTTAAGCAAAGACAGTGGCCACCGGTCATTATGACAACTAACACTAAGAGAAAAATCAGTTCATCTACTTTTCCGTTCTATAAATGTGTTTTCTTTAAATTTGTACGATTTAGACATTTTTAAGATTGAAATTGCTTACCCAAATGTAAGAAGGTTGAGATGTGGATTGTAATATTTGACAGGGTTTGGATCTCATTGTATGTTACATGATTCTAGCCAAACTTATCATTATGTTAGATCTGTTGTTCTCAGAGAAATGCTAAATTTGAATAAACCAAGGAGATCAACCAACGTTTAGCTCCATTTTTCTTTTCCCCTCCACAACCTGGTATTTCTCCTCCTTTCATGCTCCAGCAGAAAGCTTCCCACCGCTCCTCAGCCCCTCTGGTTGTGATGGTGGCTGCCATTAAAACCAACAACCTGTTGTCTCCTTTCATCCAGATGCTTTCCCTGACAGTAAAAATCGCATTTAGTGTTCATCGACCGGCGCCAATCCCCCCGGCGATGATGTCATAAAGTCGCAGTGTTTTCTCAGCTGCTGGTCGGCGGCAGAGCAAGGAGGACGGTAGAGACAGAGGGAGGGGGAATCAAATCACGGAACTTCCTTGGATGTTATTTTTTAATTTAAATTCCAGATTGCCGCCCTTTACAAACATTTCTATAGCATTTTGTCCTAAAGAAAATACAAAAGGAAACAGACGTTTCTCATTGAGGCATAAGATTTTAGAAATATGTATTTTCAAACACTGAAACTTAAACTAACCTTATTAAAGACTGCATGTCCACATTATCCACTTCCCTTAAAATTAGCCTGAGGTGACGACTGAGTACAAACAAGCAGATGTAATTGGCATGTGTGGCTCTTTAAAACCTTTTAAGACTTCCAGGACCCGTTTCCAGATGTGCCAAAAGCAGATCAGGTGACGATCTGGTTTAAAAATCAGTTGCTACTTATTTTATATATTTATTTCTTCACTATTACTTTTCATGTCAGTGTTAATGTCATGAGGCTGTTGACTCCATGACACTTTCAATCTGACTCATTAGGATTTGACTAAGAACCAGATTTGTTTGGTGTAATTTCTATCCAGTAAAACTATTAATCTAGAGAAAAAAAACAGACAATGGATTATAAAAATATAATCCATGTTTCTGTCTCATATTTGTATGGCATTAAAAGGATCTGGAACTTTTGTTTTTCCACTGAAAGCTCTAGTTTACACAATAAATGCCATGTGGGCAAAATTTTATGGACGATGCTTTGATGTCCCATTGTCCTGAAGGCAACACAGAGCTGCACCACTGAAAGCTCATGGAAACATCGGAGACAAGTTATGATTAATATAAGTAATAATGTAGTTTTATCCATGTTTTAATGCTGCAGAGCTCAGTCGTTTTGCAAACAGTTCAAAGTTTAAACTGGGATGTTGAACATCTTTTATCTGGTCATTTTGTGCAAGATTTAACAACTAGAAAATGGCACAGAACAAGAATATTTTCCCACTCTGATTGGCTGCTGATAGGCCTACCAATTTTAAGTTGAATGTTCATGTATTGCACTTTTCTTAGACACATGTAAAAATAATTTCTATTCCCATGACTATTTTGTTCTCTGGGAAATTATTTTTGACAATAACTCAGAAACAAGCATAAAAATCAAAATATCAATAATAGCGATAGCATTAATATTAATAGTATGTTATTAGTACTATTAACATTAGCAATGTTAATAGTATTAATATTAATAATAAAATAATATTCAGTGTAAAGTAGCCCACAAATTCTTTGATTCACACTTGATTCATACCAACTACTCAAAACTTTTTTTAAAAAAGAGCAAAGAATAAATACTGTATAACCCTCCCCCCCAAACCCTCAACCTGCCCAATTTCAATGTGGGGGAAGGAGAGGAGGATGGTTGATATGTGTGGTAGAGAGCTCAAACACTCGCATCATCATTCCAAAGATGATGGTGGAATGAGACCCAAGTCATGGGATAGGAGAGCTGGACAACATCAGCCTCCCATTGAGTACCAGAGAGAGATCCAGAGACTGGGCTCTGTTTTAGAAATTCAGACAGCAAGATGGTTTGAGGAGCACCAGAAGGTCGCCTACGTCCAGAGAGAACTGGACAATACAAGAGCCGAATTTCATTAAAATGCCAACATTGCATTAAAGTGTCACTATCTCCAAAATAATGCAAAGTTGGGACTTTTAATGCACTTTCAAGGAAACTTTTAAAGCAACTTTGCATTAAGCGTCATTATTTACCGAACGACACTTCATGACAACGTTCAAAAAGACTCCTTCATGTTCATGACAGGTGTTATGTCATGTTTATGACGTCATATCAGTCTTATGCACACCCCTTCAAATAAAGTGTTGCCAAAAACTTTATTGCTCTTGAGAGAAACTTTCATTTTCTAATTAGCTGCAAATAATCAAAAAATGTAATCTATATGCAAGTAAGCATTGTTTTTATCTTTATTTATTTTTTCTCTATTGTAAAGCAGCACAGACATTGCCCTGTTTTTCAGGAGATAAAACCGCTGTTTTGACACGCTGCACGTGTTTACGGAGGAAACAGAGAGAAAGTAAGATCATTCTACGATAGAGAGGAAAGATGCCTTCTTGTATTCCCTCCTCTATCTCTGTGTGGTTGACCCAACACTATCATAGACAAAACAGTCTTTTATATATGCTAAGTGAAGCAGTCAATCAGCCAAACTTCAGGAAATTTTGATTTGTGCACTAAAATTCCTGCACTAAAAAAGAAGAGAATGGAGCTCCAACTTAAAAAAGAAAACGGCGTTAATTTTTGATGTGTAAATTTTTGATGTAAGTTTGGAAAACATTCTTTATTTAACAAAAACTTAAACGTAAAATATTCTCTAGAATAAACTTAATTTAAGGCAATATATTTTAAGCGGGATCACCTGTTTTCTTTCATTCAGATTTTATCTTTTACGATTAAATTCCTCCTTTGCAACATGCATGAAGTACGCCAGATAAATTCAGGTTAATTTAAGTTAACCAATATAATTTTTTGAGTTCTCACACTCAATAGAAATTTTTTTGGGGGGGGAGTTCACCACCCAAAAAAGCGAAGTGAACAATTCAAACTTCCAAGATTACTGTGGCCTACTTTTTAAAACTCTTGACTGACTTTGAAGGAGAAACTAAAGAAAAAACACTTCAGCAAGTTGAACCTTCTCACTTTGTTCCACGAGAGGAGACGACGCGTGTTCTCGTTTTCCCAAGACGTCCGAGTGAGTGGGCGACCTCCAGCCAGCTGTGTTTAGGTACGTTGGGGGTTTGGTTTTCCCGGAGAGTTTGAGGATGCCCTGCTGCCGACGTGCATCATTTGGCGTGTATATGTGTACATCATAGACATAAACAGCCCTGACATAAGAAATGCACTTCCTGATGCATTTTGTACCAAAAGCACTCTCTGTACTCTCACATTTTAATTGTCTGCCGTGCCACACACAGCGCGTGCCTTCCGCTCGTTTTAAATGCCATTTCTACTAACAGCGGCTGCATGTTTAATTGCACCTCACCGACTGTTTTGTTCAGAAACGAGCCAGTGATGCCGGCCACCTCTGCTGAAGAGGTGGAAAAAAAATAATGTCTCGTAAAGGTTTATTTGACGCGCCGTTAACGACCTGATGCTCACTTCAGTCCTGAGAAGCTATAAAATCGGTAATGATCAGTTCTGCACATTCCTCCGCGCGTTAGTTAAACACACCTATACAGAAGCCTCGTGTAGGAAAGACAGAGGATGGGAGAAATGAAAGACTTTTCCTTACCCCCCCCCCCATCCTCTATAATTTTCCACTCATTTTTTGTGTAATGGAGTTTAAAGGACTGGGATTAAGATTAAATGCACAAGAATGTAGATTCAAGGCAAAAATAGAGGAAGGCATTATGTATACATTTCTGCCACAAGCTATATCTTGTGGCAGAAGATATGTAAATAGGAGCATATCTTAAATATGCCCCAACATATTTAAATTTCACTCTGAAATGAATTTATTATTCGATTATGTTTAATTTCTGGATGTAAGGACAAAGCAACTAATGCAGATCATCTTTAAAGTGACATTTTCAGGAATCAGCCATCTAGATTTAGGTTTGCTGACTTATTAGACACAGAAATACTTTTTTTCCCCTCAACACCAGTGAGCACACACTTAAGCTCCAGAAGATTCACACTCCCTCCTGATTTATTTCTGATAGGAAAAGAGTTTAGCTACTATTTACATTTGATCAAAAAATACCATGGCTGAAATTATATATGTACCCTTTTTAATAATCAATAGGTCATCTTTATTTTCAATAGAGCAACTGAAGTGTTCTCAAAGTAAGCCTATCATCTTAATCTTCATATTCCTACAAAGATGATCAGATTTGAGTCTGGACCACTCAAATCATTTCCAGTTCCAGATGTAGAAGTTTGTAAAATGAAAAGATGGGTATTAATATTTTTGGGCTATTTTACAATAATTTGTTGAAACTTTCAGAAGTTTCAACAAAAATATATTTGAATATATTTTACCAGGTGGTTCAACTTTGATATTTGGAAAGCAATTCATTCCCTATAACAGAGATTTGCTTTTCCTAAGATACGCTGGCTTTGTATTTACACAAAGATCACAGACAGAAGCAGCATTATATATGTTTAATCTAATGTTTAATAGATAAAGTCTGGCATAGCCAGCCTAAAACCAGTCTCAGCTGAACAATGTGGGAAAAAATCTAACTCCTGTTAAAAGATGAGTTCCTGAAGGCGCCATGTGATGGCGCTATAGTGCATAACAAAAAGGGAGAGGAGAGACGGACTCATGCTTTCAAGCCACACTTTTCTGTCTTGCGGTTCAACATGTCCATCTATGTGGAAGGCATAAATAAGAGCAACATCACATGATCAAAGCAGGTGAATGAAGATGAAAAAGGAAGAAGAGATTCTCTGAAGATAATTTGTGTAGCTGTGATATAGCACAGCTACACACATAGATGTACCTGTCTGATTGTGTGATCTTCATGTTCGCTCTAATCTAAACACTGAGCTTTGCACTTGGAGGAAAGAAGTGCAGCTATGACTATGGTGGGGTTTTGTGTCTATCTAAATAAGGACATCAGCGTCCACCGAGAAGTCCAAAGCTTGCATTTTAAGCTCCGACTGCAACATAAGGGAGGATTTCTCAGGGGGCCTCTACAGACGACAAGAGGCTGCTCTACCTTTACTACAGTATCGTGTGCGTGAGAGTCTCTTCAGATGAAGCCTAAACAAATCTCCCTGCCCCCAACATATTTTAACCCCATTTGAGCATCAAAAAGGAGGGAGCGCCCGATAAAATGCCATCGGGGGCCCACTAGTGGGTGTGGGTATGAGTGTTCATGTCTGTGTGTGTTGGGAAGTGAAATGCTTGGGTGACAGGCTACTGTTGATAAGTCTGTCCTGTCCTGTCAGACTATCTGGCTGTAGGTACATCAGCATACATGCCAGAGAAGCACACCTATAGAGGCTGGTGGAAAGGCTCAAACGAAACAAGCTCAAAGGCAACAAAAGCAGCACATTAAAGAGTAGCAGACATGAAAAAGGGCAGAGTGGTCCAACATACTGTACGTGCAAGATCAAAGTTAAAGTCCATGTACACAATCTAAGTCTCGGAGTGTAGGTGGGTAGGTGCTGATGAAGCCTTAATGATCTATGGTTGTGTATCCCTCATTGTCCTTTAACCCATTGCTCTGGTTTCAAACTAAGACAGCGATGGTATTCTGCGCTTGCAACACCCTCCACAACACAGAACAAGATAAAACATGAGCATCTGTTCAAATTCAGTTCAAATTCCTGTCAATTATCCAGAGTAGCCAGATAATTGACAAGGGTATGTATGGGTTCTCTGTTTAATTGGCATGAAATCTCTGGGTGTGCATTTTGACCGCAAGACTGGTTGCCAATCAGTCCTGAGTGTGTTATTGACTACTGAAATAAATACACTACTAATCTCAACCCTGAGCCAAAATCTGAGAGTATAAAAAATGAGTGTGTGATTGGGAAATATTGGTATTTTGGGCAGACCACCAATGTAAAATGATCTAGTGAGTTTCATAAGAGTTCTTAAGTTTTTTTTTTCTTTTTTTTAAATCTGATATCAATCATAAAGTATTGTGCATGCTTAACTAAGATGTAATTTCTGGCATTTTCAGTTTTCATTCACCCTCTCGGTTGAAAGTTGTTGCCCTAAGCAGGGAGAAGATTGTTTGGACATTAGACCCTGATGACTCTTGATATAATGTAAAAATAATTTTGTCAAGATCAAGAAACCTCTACTACAAGATAAGATGGTGAAGACATTAGCTCAAGATGCTCTTGATCTAATGCCCAAACTCTTCAATCCAGATCAGCAATGTTACACTCCAGTTCTCGAAGGACGATGTCCTGCAACTTTTGTCTCTGGTCAAACACAACACAGCCAAATTGTAAGAATTATCTCCTCAGAGAATAATGATATTCCACATAGTCCTGGTTATGACCTAATTACCTGGCCCAGGTGTATCACAGAGGAATCCGTTTTAAAGGTTGTTGGAGATTGGCCCCTGCTCTAGATCAAGGTGAGATTGCTTGGAAATACCGTCTAGACCAGGTGTCTTTAAATCCAGGCCTCGAGGGCCAAAGTCCGGTAACCTTTAGACACATCTCTGCTTCAACACACTTGAGTCGAGCAATGAGACCATTAGGAAAACTCTGGAGAGCTTGACTGCACCGAGGAGGTAAACCAGCCATTTTACTCATATGTGTCGGACCTGGGACACGTCAAAAGGTTGCCAGGCACCTTCCCTCGAGGGCTGGATTTAAGGACCCCTGATCTGGCGACATAGTTTTGGCATTATCTAAAGTTGCCTCTTGAGAAGCCAGAAGGGGTAATCCTTTCCATTTCTGCATCACGTTTTCCCCTTAAAAAGTCTCTAATGAAGACGGTGAAGTCAAGGGTCATTCACCGTCTAGGTTGGAAGTTAGCTGCAGCTCCAAGTGGAGTCACAATCAGGAATTACCTCAAACTTCCAATTGAGCTAATATCCAAACTATCAAATTCCTCTAGATTTGCATGAGCTGTTTTAGGAAGTAGAGTCTGTTTATTTGAGGCCAGTTAAGCAAAACAGTTCATAATAGAAAAAATATGTAATAATCGTGGATGTTTAGAAGGTTTTAGAAATAAACTACTGAAAAGTCAGGTTTGAGAAGAGCCTATATAGACTTTAAATGAATACAAGTATTTTATATGCGGACAGGCTTTGTAAATAGTGATCCAATCCTCACAGACATATCTTAACAAATTAATTGAAAGAACTAAGAAGTTCTCTGTTGTTCTGAAAGACAGTTTAAAATGCCAAGAATTGTCAATGTTGTCGCTGTAAGACGTTTTAGGATGGTACCAGAGGAACTACTGCCCTTTTCCTCCTTCCGGGAAGCTGCATGTTGCAGTTTTGACAACACAGTTACACGTTTTTCTTCCCCAACAGTCCTTGTTCTGGCTTCATTCCTCTGCCTACATTTTTGCATTGAGCTTAAACACAAACAATTGGGTCAGTGTCACCTTATCTGCCCTTCTCTCCTCTCGGCCGGTTTGACACAAAAGGCACGCTGCCGGCCTGTCCCCTCTTCTTTTAAGCTACCATAAGCAACTTTTTCTTCTTCCGCTTTTTCCCCCCTTCTCTTCTTCTTCTTCTTCTTCTTCTTCTTCTTCTTCTTCTTCCCGGTCTACCTGCTTCAGGATTAAAGTAGAGGAATTCAGGGGCAGAAAGACGCGGTCTTTCATCGCGAGGCCCTTTGAGGGGCTTTCATCCCTCGTTTCTTATGTTCTCATTCCACCGAGACACACATCCACTATCGCTTTACCTGAGTCTTATTTTAGAAGGTGCAGGCAGCCCACTTCCCCAGACTGTTCGGCCTTTACTCCACAGCCGCTTTTGTTGTCTGGGCCTCAGTGAATGAGGCTTACATTTTTGTGTCTGCTGGCCTGTCTCTTTTTCATCTGTGGATCACTTTCTACGAAGTCTCCTTATGGACTGAGATACACAATATTTATACACTTCTGCATGCAAAATGTAATGCTAAAGACTTTTTACCACCATAGTGTCACTTCTCTATTCATTCCCCATTTGAAAGTAATAGAACACATGTTTTTAAAAAAAACTCACATGCACCATGAAGATCTACATAATGCAATGCAAGGCTTTTTATAACTCGTATGTTTTCAGGTTGATCTGGTTTCCGGAGAAATATGTAGATAATGAGTGAGAGAGGCCCGTTTGCTTTAATCTTGGCTCAAAAAAGGTGAAGTCAGTAAAACATGCAGTTTTATTGCAGACGTGTGTCGATTTTCATAAGTGAAGAGATTACTTTAAAAAATAAAATAAAATCTCACCTATGACTTTGCACAGCACTATGGAGTATTATGGCCATACTAAGAAAAATAAATAAATTATGAGAATAAAGTCATAAAGTGAGAAAAAAAATCATAACATTTTGACAATAAAGTAGAAATATTACAAGAATAAGGCTCTAATATGACTTTCACGTAATACTACCATTTTATTTACATTTTATTTTGATGAATCTTTTGACTGTATTCTCATAAAACTTTATTTTCTTATGTCTTTATCTTTCAAATTTCTGACTTTATTCTTGTAATTTTATGACTTTATAGTTGTAATTTTATCTGCTTTTTTATTTTCTTGGCAAGGCATTGATACTCCGTTGCAGCACAACTGGATTTAAAACCATGACTGAGATGTGTAGACCGAGTAGAGCTGTGACAAACAAGGCTGGACAGGAACCTAGCTTCATTTGCTGCCACGCAAAGTAAGGAAGCCTGTTTCCAGGGGAAATTAACGCAGTTAAACATGCGCAACTATAAAAGTTAACCCACTTAAATTGTGACATCTGCAGTCTTTTCAACTGAAGTTGTTAGAAAACCACCAGAAAGCCACTAATGTTGGGTTACAAGAGGCGGTTTCGTACGCTATGTTAACACAAGGCAGTTGCTCTTCCCATTATTTTCATCTCCCTTATAAAATAACTGGAGGAAATATTTCCAGTTTATGCCTCTGCATGCCAAGGCTGCCCAGAACTATGCTCAAGATGGGACAGCAATGCCCTGAAGAGATGTTGGCACAGCCAGACATCCTAAACACCTGCAGAGACCGTGACGCAGAAATGTCACGGAAGAAAAAAATAAAAATGGGAAAACAAAATAAAATAAAAATCACAACGCCGTTTCTTTTCAATCAAATAAAGGTGCTGCGATTCCAGTTCACGTCATTTTTAAATAACAGCATGCAAACTAGTAATTTTCTCTGTGTTGTTATGGTGTGGTAGAGGTAAAGTTTGGCAAATTGTCAAACTACAGCAAAAACCAATAAGACTGAAAATTGGGGGGAGAGAAGAAAATTAATTGTGCCATCGAGAAACATGTTTTTAGTAAAACAAAAAAACAAACAGGGCAGTTATTTAGCATTTAGTTGTTGGGATATGACTTAACCAAGCATTATGTAATAATATGTAATAATAACAGTAGCATGAGGGTTTCATAGAAGACTAAAGTAGAGCTTCAAATGAAATGAGACTGGAGAATAAACACGTCTCTCTCCCGCATAGAAGAGAAAAGTAAAACTTTTCGAAAAAGCTGAGTTGTGTGTGGTAATAAACCTGGAACTGATGTGAGAAGATCCATAAATTTTGGATCTCTAATAAGCAATTCATGTAAAAAAAAAAAGATGCTAAAGTGTTGGTAGCAAAAAAATAAAAGTTCTCCCTAGGGGATAAACAAAACTTCACTTCAATCTTGTTTGACAGCATTTGTACTTCTTCAGTTAGCCTGTCAGATCCTGATGGAACTCAAACATTAGCAGATGTTTTGGTTGGGATGCCAAGATATCCTGCCAACACACCATGATAGGAGGCCTGTAATTATTCTGTGTCTCCTTATAAAAACAAAACAAACAAAAAAATGATGAGGGTGATTTGCCTACAGGTGAAGCAGAAAAGAACTGACCAATTAATTGTAATCCAGAAGATGGATGTTGACCGTATCGTCGACAATCGCTCATCTATCGCTGTTCTCCGACTTTAATTTGGCGGATGCAAAAGTAACTAGAAGGCACAAACTTTCTAGGAGTGATTTGACATTTTCCATCCTAACCCTGTGCATATCTTACGAAGGAGCAATCGACAGGCTATGATTTGAGATTTTGTAAACAACTGATTCCGCTACAGACCATCTTTAAAGCTGCAATGTGTAACTTTTATAAACTTCCTTTGTTTTGTACATATTCGTTGAAGCTGTAAATATGTCATGAGATAATCTGTGGAACTTAGGTCCTCTTCCTTCTCCTTCATTGTTTCCAGTGCCAATGAGAACCAACCAATCAGAGCCAGGAGGCGGATTTATGGCTGTCAATCACTATCGTGTGTGTGGCCATGTTATGCTGCAGCTAGCGTAGCCTGTTGTGAATGCCAAGGCTACTTGGCAAATAAACCCTTTTCTTGTGATGGTGAGTTGATTCTCTTCCATTAGCACATTCAGCAGCGAGTACATGAAGTGATTGACAGCAATAAGACTTTCTTCCTGGCTCTGATTGGTTGTTTTTGGCCAGGAGGTCTTCAAACACCGATAGCAGCTCAGGGAAGAGGTGGAGGAGACTGATATTTTCACAGATTATCTCTCTCATAAACTGTCACGGCATGGTGAAAGTTTAAACAAACATGTAAGGAGTGTATTCTTTATAAAGGTTACACACTGCAGCTTTAATCCGAATCAATAACACTGAGCTGTTGTTGACTCAGGACCTGTGTGGCATAGAGCCCTTTAACTCCATCCCACCTGCGGACTTCAGCGGCGTTAACAGCCATGATTAAGAACACACCTACCTTCTCCATGGTCCAACTACAAAAGTAAAACTGAAAAAAGACAAATAGGCACCTCAGCCCTGACGGGACTCCCAACAATAACAGTTAAAGAATGTAATGTAGTTGCGGCCGTGTCATTTAGGCCCAACAGGAGGCCTGAGCAGAGACAGCAAGTGTTACCTGATCATTTACCTATAGATACCTGAGCGTAATGAGGCGCTCGTCACTATGTTATTTAGCTAAAATGGTGTACAGTAGTCGGGCAGTAAGTGTAGGCTTCTGTGTCAGACAGTAATTGTTGTTTAGATCCGAGCTAAAGGGGGGGAGCGAGCAACAGTGTGAAGCTTACACTTAGTCTGGTTTTAGTCTGGTTTTAGGGTAAAGACAGAAGTCTCGCGTTTCCAGTGATATCGAGGCATCGCTACTTTTAAGTTAGAAAAGGGGGGAGAAGCAGTTTGCAAAGGCCAGACACGTTAATATGGAAACCAACGAAAGGAAGGTCTTTGTGGATGCATTTGATGCTTCCCAAAGAGGTAGAAGGCGGGAAAGAGGGAATTGAAAGAAAAACTTATTTTAAAAATCACATGTTCAGGAATTTAGTTCAATACTACGTAGAATTAAGTCCAAAATTATTGATACACGCAAAAGGTTATTCTGTTTCATGCAAGACCCAAGAGAACTGTGTCACAAAATGGTAAAAAGATGTTTTTCTTTATATTTAAACAAAAAACACATCAAAATCATTTGTGCAGCTGTGTATAATGACTTGAAAAATCTTTCTTAGTTTTTTGCATGTCTCCACTGGTGTCTATGACCTTTCACCTTTCACAATGAACTCCAAAGTATTTGAGGTTGTAAAGTATTCCTGCTTTCAGCCCAATCTTTAACTCCTTCCCCTGATTCCCCATTAAATCCAAGTCAGGACTCTGGCTGGGCTGCTTCAAACTTAATTAGAAGCTTAATATTTGAAACATTTAGTGGACCACTTAATGGTCCACTAGCCATTACCCTACCACACCAGCTGTGTGTTTTGGATCACTAAGACATCAATCAGAACAAGTTTCTCAGCAGAATCCTGAACAATATCATTGAGAATCTTGATGTAGTTCTTGTTGGGCATCAGCACGCTGTAAATATGGCTGCATAACTGTGGCCAAACAAATCCATTTTAGTGTCATGTGCCCACCAAACCACAGAACAATCTCCTCTCATTGTCCAGTGAAAGTTACAAAGTTTTTTTTTTCTACCTAAATGATTTCCTCTATTGTCCGTTTCCATGGAATCCAGAAGATGCAGGGTCTGTTTGACCGTCTGCCTTGAGATGTTGCCATCGGCAGGAACTGCCGGTGGCCTTCGGGTGACCTCTGGAATCTTTCTTTCACCTCTCACACCGTCAACCTTGTCAGCGCAGGTGTCACTTTTGACCTCCTACCAAAGCCTGGGAGGTGTGGCCACTGGAACTCAAAGACATTCAGATAAGACCTTACGCCCCTTTCTCGACTTTTCAGCAAGAAACACTTGGAATGGTGCATAAGCCTTGATCTTTCAACCCACTCATAATTTCCAATCGGTATGCAATTTGGGTCACGCTCTTTTTAATTAAATTACATAAAATGGTTCTTTGCTGAAATGTGCTGCACTTATTTTAGCATACAAATATATCCTTTCCCACTGGAAGAAATATGTCGGTAAAGTTAGACAAATATTAAATCAAAATCTGGCCTCACTGTTTCCAAGGATTCAAAAATGTAATTAGTGACAATAAAACCCTTCCCGTTTTCGGTGGAGTGTAAACAAGACCGAGTTAATAATGGGCAGAAAGCTGCTGGAGGGTGATTGCTGAGGTCGAAATAAGTAAGGTGCTTTTCTAATCTCTTTCGATCTCGGAGGAACTTTTGCCTCAATAACTCGCACTGTGACCCGGTGACACTCACGCATGTTTGGGAGCTTGTCGATGCGAAGGTAGCAGCTCCGAAGGTAGCAGCTTTGTATCAAACCACAAAGCATCCAGAAAATGTTGGCGTCAGCTTCAGCCGTAAATCAGCAGAGTCGAGCGCTCTGATTGCTGCTCCGAAAGGAAGTTAGGGCCGACAGTCGGGAGGTTTGTGTTCATCGACAGAGCACGAGCCGCCAATGAGCAATCGGCAAAGCTTTGTTTTGATGTTACTGGTGACGGTCTGATATTAATTGTCTGATGGGATTGACAAGAAAATTAATCCCTTGCCTGCAGCTACACATCCTGATTTGATCCTATTCTCTTCTCCTTCAGGAACCCCGTTGCGGCGCACAGAGAGGGATTGTTGAAACATGCATTTTATAGACTAACACAGAGCAAACTTTCATGTTTGCAGGCAAGATGCAAACCTGATGAAAATGGATAAGAATGTAAATGTGAGCCTGAGGGGGGTTAAGTGGAGATAAAGTACCCCAACTTGGTAAAAACACAATCTAAAAGCACAATCTAAGATTAAAACAAGGCTCTGTGGGTTTGTATTGTTTATAAATTAAATCAATGCCCTTCGGGGGAAACAATTAACCAATTCCTGCCATCTAATGTTTCAATAAACCACAAATATTTGTGCATTCAAGCACACAGGTTCAAAAGTCAAAATTTAAACGTGCACAGACAATAATAGTTATTAGACAATCTGAAGATGGAGGGGGATAAAATAGTAAAAACTGTAGGAATTTAATGTTAACCACATAATTTAATTGTTCTGTAATTACCTAGATTAGATATGACAGAGAGAAATACCATCAACATGTGTAAAAAGCTTCACCACCACAAGATTATACTTAATATGAGCTTAATTTCATTTTGTTGCATTTATGTCTGCCGCTCTGATGGATCATCACATTACGCGGCTAATTACAATGTCTGATTTTAAGTCGTGCTCAGCGAATGATTAAAAATGAAAATATTTCAACTTTATACTCTATAAACTGAGGACAGAGGTTAAGTATTGTTTGTGCCAACGATATGTTCTGTTTTTTGGCACAGAGCTTGATTTCAGCGATCATGCAGCTGACTCACCCTGCTGCCTTTCTCTGGGAAGCACTTACACCCTCTGCTGCAGTCCAGGCCTGCACAGGGTTCATCAGACTTTCCACCCTGTAAAAAAAAAGGAAATAAATCAATGTGACTTTTCACCAAGGCACTTCCCAAAACTTCCCAATTATCTAAATAAAGCAATAAAAAAAAATCTGTTCACCGATTCACATTTAGAAAGTCTGTATGCTAATTTGATGAGCTAACTTAATTTTAAGATGGAATTTTTTTTTTTTTTATTTCTTTTATCTTATCTTACTTTTCTCTTCCAGGAATGACAGTAGACTTGTAGTGCTCAACTTTACCAACTGAATCAAAATGTGTCCAGAACCAGAGTCAGAATCAGAAGCAAAATCTAAAGTTTCAAAGGACATCTTTAAAAAATATTTGTGACATTTTGGGGTATTATGATGTCCAGCAGCCCTCCAGACCAAACCCCTAAAGCTTTCCACCAATAAACAACCACATTTCAGCTAAGCACTTACCAGCTTATCCTTTCTAACAGTGCAGCACATCGTAAACATTCAAGCTAGCAAGCTAGCTAGTAACTCAGCAGGTCATGTAGGCCTGCTAGCTCCAGCTGTAAAATTATTTTGAAAAGACAAAAAAGATAATGGTGCCTTCTAACTAAATAATAAGCTAAGAGGTAAAAAGAAGGGATTAATTAAATCGACTAAAAATCTTTCCTCTCTTTGTATTTTGACCATTTATTTCTATTGCTAAATTTTGACAATTTCTATTGTATTTTCTACACTAAATAACAACATGCCACGGAAATCCTAAAGATGCCCACAGATGACCAGGATTTGAGAAGGAAAAGGTTAAAAAAATAAAAACAAGGTTGTTTAGATAAAAGAAGAAAAAGACACACTTTTAATATTACAAACAAATAAAAATGCCCGTAAGAGGTGCAAAAGAAAAATTACATGCTCAATTTTAGTGAGTTTCATTATAATCATGCAATGGAATTGTAAATTAATTATAAACAGTTCTGTAAAATCTCAGATAAATGATTCCCACAAATGATTTCCTATTGCATTGATATTAGCCGTAAAAGTAAAAGCTAGACTAAAAGAATTCATAGCGATTGATATTTTAAGCATAAAAATTTAGAAATACCTTTTAATAGTCTATCTACAAAATATGTTTTATAGTTGGTCTAGAACTCAGGTATTTAAGCAAACATTTTATTTGAATGTAATTTATGGAAAAATATAACAATTCCCAATTATTCCATGATGCAAATCAAGGTACATTTGCAATCATTTCTCTTTTTGTGACCACTTTTGGAAAATCAAGATGCGGTATTGAGTTG
Organism: Poecilia picta; assembly: GCA_033032245.1. Classification (NCBI taxonomy): domain Eukaryota; kingdom Metazoa; phylum Chordata; class Actinopteri; order Cyprinodontiformes; family Poeciliidae; genus Poecilia; species Poecilia picta. The sequence continues at coordinate 8,713,157 of CM065370.1, read as the reverse complement.
GTTGCAATCTGCTATTTATGCCACTAGATGGCACTGAAGCCAACATTCAAGACATTAACTTACACATCTATTTGTTACTTGGTCTTATATTGATTGATATATTATGTAATAATCCAATTTCTCTGAAACTTCTCATTAGATGAAGTGAAGTGACTTCCCATATTAAGTAAGAAGGACCAACGTTCTGATCCACCCTGTTTTTTAAGGCAGACTTATTTCCTTCTAAACCCCATGTGAACTGCAGATCAGCATTAAGTTCAATGGGTGGCATTCCTCAGATAGCTATGGAACATCATCCAAAGGTTTCACACCAGAGCACCAAAGAAAGAGCTTTTATAAGCTGCCTTGTGAGTGAAATAAGCTTACATACATGGGGTTCTTAAAACTTCAAAAAACCCACGTTTGGTGTTTTGGTCCGAGGCCGAAGGGCTACAAGGGGGAAGAGATCTGTCCTTTCGGTTATTTTTGGTATACATGCCTCAACACTTTCATAAATTTTTAAAACTTGTCCTATATGAGGATAACTTGAACATTTCCTTTCCTGACTTTATAGGCAAGTTGCTGGTGGTGGGACGACGCATGATGGCGGTCAGGGTGGATGAGGACAGAGCATGTCATATGACCACTGTCATATGACAGTGGTCCTAGTGCCCACAAGCTTAATTAATAGAGGTCAAGCAGTTAGAAATCATCAGCTTGTCGCCTGGGTCCTGACAAGGTGAGGCAGGGGCCTGGGAAAGTGTGGCCCTCAATGTGAGGTCCTAAAGAATATCTTTGAAAAATAACGGCGCCACTAGGGGGGCGTTCATTTTGATAAATCACATTTCTAGTGCAGACAAATAATGATTTATTTTCCTCATCACATAACAGTTACGTAGCAACTTTACTCCAAGTAAACACCAACAGAGGTTTAAACCCCAAGTAACTAATTCTTAATTCTGCAAGAAACTGCCTGAAGACACCTGGTTCAAAGGCTTTTCAGCTGTTACTCATCTAAATTATTCTGTGAGAAGAGAAATGAAAAAACGAAAACAAAACAAAAAAAACAGAGAAAGGCTAGCAACACGGCACACAGCACACAAAAATGCATAAAATGACAAGCAGGCCTGTAACTTTAACATATTTTGAGGGACAATAAATTGCCCCCAAAATTATTGCGATAAACGATAATATTGTTGTTTTGAGACCATCAGTGTCGTTCTGACTTTCTTCCTTATGGTCCCAATTCCTCTACTTTCGACAAAATGAGGGCGACAGTGAGCAGAGAGGAGAAGGAACTACAGTCGAGCACTAAACTGAATCCCAAAGAGAGATTAAACCTCTGGGACAAAGACAAGCAGATAAAGATAGCTGCAAAAACAAAGACAGGGTTTGGACGCCCAAATTATTGGATGCTTAGTCACCAAATACCTATAAAGTACATTTCAGATTTTCCTATTCGTTTCAAAGCCTATTTTCTAACTCATCGATCGTCCAATCAGAGCAAGTCCATTCACATCGGGGGGGCTTTTTGGTTTGATCCAAAACCCTTTGTTGTGGGACGTAATCCAGCCTCTACCTGAGAAGGGTGGAGATGCACTGATCCGCATTCAGTTCCCTCCTGTCAACACCCGCAGCTGAAACTGATGGATTATATCGGGAAACCGATGCTAAACCAGCGCCCGAGGGAAGACATTTGCTCCTGCTGCTAAGAGAGAGAAATACGAGGCAGACAAGCTATTTCAACAACTCAAGTCCTGAAATCTTTTCTTGTTTTAACAATAACTTCCTTCTTGCTGCTGTTTCATGAAGGCTGATGTGTGAAATGTGTGACAGTTTCCCTGTAGGCAGCTTCTCCTGCTGTATTCCTTGATCTTCCGGATGCTGTTTGTTCTCTAATTTTCTCTAATAAAATATCTGACCTTCACATTTCACTTCTAAACTCAATTGCTTACATTGGATTTTATGGAAGGGTGTCAGTTTGCACACTGCTTTAGGTATTCCTGAGATACTCCTTGTTCAGTCGCAAAACCATCCATCCATCCATCCATCCATCCATTTTCTTGACACCCTTGTCCCTTGGTGGGTCAGGAGGTTGCTGGTGTCTATCTCCAGCTGACGTTCCGGGCGGGAGGCGGGGCACACTCTGGACAGGTCGCCAGTCTGTCGCAGGGCAACACAGAGACACACAGGACAAACAACCATGCACACCTAGGGACAATTTGGGGAGACCAATTAACCTAACAGTCATGTTTTTGGACTGTGGGAGGAAACCGGAGTACCCGGAGAAAACCCGCAGTCGCAAAACCGCCAATGAAAAACATTGAAGTTTTTTTTACAATGCCAAAAGCAAAGAGGCCAAAAGCAAAAATCTAATCATACTTTGCATACATGTCCACATGCAAAACGTGAATCAACACGCTGGTTAACGAAGACTCACGTGGATTCCTCTGTCTTCACACACATCATCACATCTTAGGCTCTTGTCAACTGGAATTATCCGGTTATTCGCCTTTAAGCTTTAAGTCACGATGTCCCAATCAATTTGTGCTGTTTGCTCATACTTCACTGTCCAAACACTTTCATGTTCACATGTCTGGCTGGGTTGTTTCACAGGCCTTCATAACACATACGTGCTCAACTCTCATGTCAGACGGGGAATACGTCTGGACCTGCCTTCCCATACCTATAGGGTCGGCCCAGACAAGGTTCTGGCCAACCAGAGCGTGGCGTACGTTGGCGCTTTCTGAGCTCTACTGTTGAAAGAACGAGGACCTATAAGATACGGGCTTCTTCATTGTTATGATGGTTGTGTTCTGCTTGCGCATACAGGAATGCAGGGCTGTGGGGAAAATGCTAAACAATTTCTCAAACAGCAATGAAAATAAACAATCAGCCTCTCCTGTAGCGGCAAAGATTGGATATTGTACCTTCTGCAAGCCACAAAGAGCGCAAATATAAATACTTATATATTCATACTGGATGTGCAAATAGATAGGAGAAAGTTTTGTTTTAGCGCTCCCTCGGGGCATGGCAACAAGTCATCCCATTTTTTCACAAGTAGTAATAATAGTAGCACAACACTTAGCTTGAAGTCTGCAGCTGTATTTCAGCTACAAATGTGCGCAAATCTTTGTCTATATTCTAAATATTTTTATAATTCAGCCACTGCGCAAGCTCTCATCACCTATCAGCTGTCGGTGTTTTATTCAGGCATAGGAGCAACAAACCCCGTAAACTAGAGTGGTTACATATGAGCCATTTTGTGGAAAATTTACAAGAGAAAAACGAAAACAAACCACCATTTTGTACCGTTTCTTGTCGTCGTCTTTGTGGTTTTCACCAGTAGTAACATCTGGCTGTTGATCACCTGACTGGTGTGATGTGCAGTTTTGTGAAATACATCTATTTTGATCTGGCTGAAAAATTACCTCATACTTTTTTGTTGTTTTTTTTCTCCAAAATTGGCATGTTTAAAATAAGCAAATTTATTTTCATAGCTTCGATTTGTGCATTTTTATGGTTAAAAGTCCTGAAGCCACTGATTTAGTTCTTTGCAGTAGCTTCACAACTTTATTCCATCAACTGATCAATACCTGTGATAAAAGTTTGACTACAAAGTTTCTACATTTTATGTCTGTTGAGTTCAGAGAAAAACAGAACATCTGCAAGCTAACTCTGACCTATCGCTCTCACTCTGGGTAAAAAGTAGGAATGCTTTTAATCCGCAGCATGTCAGTCGGCGTGCCATCACACGGTGTGTCCCCACGGGAGCGAAACATGTATTTCACCAGCTGTCAGTGAAACTGTTATCGGACTGATTGCTGTCAGTTTTTAACAACAAAACATGTATGAGATTTGTCATGAGATTAGAGCTTTAAATGCTTTTTGACTCCAGAGATGCTTTTACATTACGTTTTTAGACCTGAACTCAATATTCAGAAAAGCAGAAGCTCGAGTTCCTTTTTTTTTCCTTCCCTTCCTTTTACCATCAACTCTCAGTCTTGCCCCTCTTTTCTCTTAAACTTTCCCTCCCTCGTTCGTTCGTTTGTTCCTTTTCCTTCCACCGGCTCCATCTGTGACCCTGAGACATCCACTGCAGGAGATGAACCAGCTGTGTTTGGGACTCCGGAGCTCCTCATCTGTTTATTCTCCACTTCAAACGTGCGATTGACTGTTTGTCCGCCAACAAAAAAAAAAAAAGAAAGTTAAATTAAATAAAATAAAAACAAGAGCACAAATCTGCAAGGCGTGACTTTACTTTTGCACTTCGTACAAACTAACGGATCTGTATGCCCATTTGGGAGCAATTTCAGATGTGTGTGTAAGTCAACCGTCATGTCCGCGCTGTGTGGGTGTTCTGTTCTCCTCGGCGGGGCCACCCATCTGGAGTCGGACCATCAGTGCAGCGGCCAGACGGAGGAAACTCGTTCATTTAAATCAGATCCAAACAGGATGTCGCACTCAGCCAGCTGAGGTCGCCAACGGCTGAAAGGAAGGTAAACCGGTGTGGATTCGTAAATCACAGATGTCGGGGTGGCGTAGCTCCCGTCATCGTCGTCAGACAAGGTTCGCTCGTTTAGCAGCTCAGTGAAATGTGTTGGTGTGATTTCATTGAGTGAAAGTGTTGGAAAGTGTGCTGCAGGAAATGCACTCGAAAATCAACTAATTGAATCCATTTCAAAATGTTGAACACTATGAATTTCACAAAAAAAAAAATTATGTAATGTCAAAGTGTACACTAAAAAGTCAAAGAACGTGATTTCGAGAGTAAATCTCCCACACTGAGGCGTTTGAGTAGGAAGTGTTCAGTTTCAAGCTTAACGTCAAATTAGGCTGGGGGCTTTATCGAGCCACTGATAAGATCAGATGTCTCTTTTATGGGTTTTGGATCAAATCCCAGCTGGCGCGTCGCTCTCTGAGCAGCACCGTGAAAAGTGTGTTACATCCACATGGACAGCACGTAAATCCTTGAGCATCAAACGTCTCGTTCACTTTGCATCGGCTTTTCTGAGCCTCTTCCAAAGCAGGCTGTCACCAAATCGATCCTTTGTCTAGACCTGCCAACGTGAATCCTGCGAATTTTCACTAGGAAAACATCAGCCATCTCTTCAAATCCAGATGGCTGTCAGCCAGGCGTGGAGCTATAGGGGACCTGGGGGGGCGGTTGCCCCCCCCCGAGCCGGACCGGATGGGGGTCCGGGTCTGGAGGTGCCAGGGAGGGAGGAATGGTTTCAAGTCGCTTAAATCTCTGATTATAGATGGAAAAAGTGCGCCTTCACCTGTTGAAAAAGGTGTATTTAATGTTAAAGTAATGGAATATACAGTATACTAGTTAGTGTCAATGGCTGTTTCACTCACGGTTTAGTCAAAATGCTTCCTGGGTAAAAATCAAAAAGACAAACGCTGCATAACAAGCACCCTCCCCTCCCGCTCAAAAGTTTACAGCAGTGCAGTCGATGTACGTAAGGGGCCTGGTAATTGGCCCCGGCCCCCCTGCCCCAACGCTGACTTGTTCTGCTAGTGCTGTCAGCTGTGGGTAAGTGTGAGCAGATGGACATTGCGACTAGTTAAAAATGCAGGAACATCTTGACGGGTTGAAGCAAAACTCTTCACATCAGCACAGAATCAAGCTGAATATGAAAAATGTCATTTGAAAATGTATTTAGTAAATCTTCTGTTATAGGAGTGTTACTGTGAATGGTAGCCATTTTTTATTTGGGCAATATGGCTCTCCAACCAGGGCGCCCTCACTATGGGGGGCAGCATGAGGGTTCAAAATATAAAAAGTCAGTCGGCAATGGTCCAACCAAGACTCCCTTTGCTTTTTTTTTTTTGCATTTGAGGTTAAACATAAGTGGGAGCAGCTTTGTGTCGCCCACACTAAACATGAATTAAACATGGCCGTACACCAGTTTGGTGGCGTTTAACAAAAATACTAAAATAAGGAGCTCTTTTAAAGTTTCCAACCAATCTGCAGTCCTTGATCTCCTCTAGTTCAACATTCAAACTGCTCAGACTAAATAAACTTGGACTGAATCATTCCAGACTTAACGGAATGTTAAAAATAGTACTGAAAAAGTATTAAAACCTTTTCTCTATTTGTTTAAAAACTATAAAAAAGAAGGATTTTTTTCAGTTATTTTTTGGGCTAAATGAAAATTAATTGAACATACAAATCAAGATCAAATCACTAGTCAAACTTGAACTGATATTTTTTTCTTTTTGTTTAAAGACACCATAAATATAACGTATAAAAGTCTTTGGTATATATATATATTAAAAAAAAACACACACACACACACACTACTGAAAATAAAATAAAATGTTTCTGTTCCTTCCATTAAAATTGCATATGAAAACTTTTTCTTGCTTTACACTCGCACGCACGCGCGCGTACACACACACACACACACACACACACACACACACACACACACACACACACACACACACACCACACCACACACTACACACACACACACACACACACACAACACACACACACACACACAGATATCCTCGTTTCTGTTTCCTCTGGCTAAACATTCTGGAGTCATGATGGAACAGAGACACCATTAGCAGGATTAAGACTCTGCCTGTCTACCCTTGTCTCACTCATCCCATTATTCCCCCCACTTCTTTTTTCTTTTTTTTTTTCAACCCGTATCACAAACCAGATCACAACACTCGAAGGTAACAATTTCAACATTTTCTTTTATGTCTTTCATGATCAAACTGCAAACACGTACACGGCACATATAGTTTTGGAGCCGAGCTTCAAGCGTTCTCACTAATACGACTCAGGTGATTTACGGCCCAAATCGTCAATCCTCATACCTGGTATTTCAGCCCCGAGGTGCAAATACTTTAGCCTCCTTCAAATGTTAAGATTAGGATCCATCACCCAGTGAGGGGACACAGGTTGAATTTGTTCTGCAGGATTAAAACGATCTTCACATATTCTGCAAAATAAAGCTTCAAGATATATATTTTAAGTTTTCAGTAACTGCACTTGATGCTACTGCTTTAGGAAAAGCAAGTTACATTCATGCGGCATGTTCAACATTTTCACTTCATGTCAGCCTCAGTTCATAATTTGCACCTGTTTTTGAATGAATTAATTTGTCTAATTGTATCATTTTTGTGAGTCTTTTTTCTGTTTTTCCCCTCAGAACAATAAAAACTACCAGTGGAGACTGATGAGCTTAAATATTGTACATGAAGAATGCTGACAAACCCAGTACAGATGGACTCATTTATCATTTATGACAAGTATTTTTTTTATTATTTTGTACCGGTTCTAAAAATATGATCTTCTGTAGTTTATCTCAAACATGATAAAACAGTATGTCTGTAAACTTGAACTCCACGATACTGTTAAGATTAGATTAATGTATTCTCATATCCTTTGATAAGATGCACACTTAAAAATGTCTGAACTACTCCTTTGAGAAAAATTGCGACATTTCCTTTCTTCTAGCGACTGGTTTGCGTGATTGCCTCTAATGCCACAGCCACAGATTCTAAGCAAAATTTCCTTTTCAAAACTGCAGAATATGGACAACAATTTGGAAACCCGGGAATCTAAAAGATAAGCCATGAAATTTTGTTTTTCCTTTAATATTTTTTTGGTTTTTGTTAAGAATGAAAACTAGTTGACTTGTAAAGGGATTTTTAGTTGCCATCTTGATTGGTGCGGGGAAAAAAATACAGAAATAAGGGCAATTTTTGAAGTTTTTCTCAATCTGCATTTTTTTTTCAGGTGTTGTACTTATGCTTGATGGAAAAAATAATTTGTTATGTTATGTTCCACAGAACAATGTGGAAATACTGAACAATTTCACAATGACAAGCCAACTCTGTGACTCTATACTAAATATAGACCTTGCTCTATATCTTTGTATAAATTAGGTAAGTAGATCAATACATAGAAAAATATCCAGCATCTGGTATCAAGTTCAGATATAAAGTTTGACTGTCGCATAAAAAAATGACCCAACAAGACATTACATAAACTGTTGCATTTTGGGTAAAAACAGGTTGTTTTGGTAGAGAGAAGTCGTTTTGAAGTGATATGAGGTAAAAAAAAAATATCTATATGTATATATTTTTAAATAATTTAAATCTTCTAGTTCAGAAAGCAAAAATAAAATTGAGAATGTATTGAACTCTACCTGGAAACATAAATAATATTAAAGAAGATTAATTTACCACAGCTCAACCATTGGAGCAGCTGGAAAACTCCCAAAATTCATTCGGATCTGATGATATAACAACATATTTCTGTAGTTTCAGTGATTGATCTCCTGTATTAACTTCATAAACAGAAACAATGAAATCCAGATGAATTGTTCTGGCCCAGAGACGTCTCTGGGCCAGAACTCGCAGGTTTCAAATAGAAACGTCGACACGAGCTGCTTCACTCGTGTCGGTTTTATGACCTGAGATGTTGTGTTGGTGTGAGGGGGGAAGCCAAAATAAACCGTGGGCATCTGTCAGGACCTGAGAGCAGAGACAGAGAGCGAAGTGATCGATGGAGCAGGTGGAGGATGTTTGGATGTTTGTCGGCCATAAGTTAGGCGCGGGCAAGCTTTAACAGAAACAACCGACTGGAAGAGACGAGAAGCAGAGCGCCGCCAACATCAGCTGGATTTTGTTTTTCATGCAAAACAAGTGAAGGTCTTACATGTGATCAAAAGGTGTTGATATAAACTGGTGGGAAAAAAAATGTGAGAAGGGGTAACCTGACCCAAAGTACGAAACAAAGGATAAAATGTCTAAAAATCTCTTTGTGTTCACCACAGTGAGATTAACGAGGCTCTTGTACGTTTTTTATTTTATTTTTGTGTGCAGACTCAAACTTCCAGATATCTGAGATGATGTTTGGGCTTGTGAAAAAATTCACAGTGAATTTGCATATAATCGCAAAAAAAAGTAAATCTAAAGTCTTTTGTATGAGAAAACGACATAATTATAGATTCTCAGGTTCTCCATTCGTACATTAAACATATATAGTTAAGCCAAAAATGAATCATACCACTTGTAAATTTCATGGTTTAAGTTTTTATTATTATTTTAGTTGATTTTTTTTTCATCTGGTCAAAAGTTTTGATTGCTTTAATGCTGGCAAAAGATTTTTCTTTTTTTTTTTTCAACCTTCCGTCTGCAAGACAACATCTCTACCACCAATCCACAGCCAGACAAGACATAAATCATTAATTAAAAAGTGATTAGCTATATAGATATAGATATGTACTTCAAAATATGTATAACTTTTTTCAGAGATGTTCTCCATCCCCAAGAGAATTTCCTTTCATACTGTTAAAGACAGAATGGCGATGTCGTTTCTATTTAACCGTCACAAATCTTTAGTTTGAGCACAGTCTTAGACGGAGTAGATCTAGTTTCACGTCTTGCTTTTTCACTGCAAGAGGAAAAAAAAGTGAGACTTTGATAAACTCTCTTGATGAATCCCTTATCTTCACCGGTGCTTAAACAAACCCGCAAAAATGTTTAAGCGTTTTTGACAAATTCAGCAGGATGTAACAGAGACCAGACGGAAACTTCAAGGAAAAGTAGATCCCACCGCAAAGGAGTGTTTAGTGTTTGAGCTGAGTTATCGAGGTGTGCGCCATTTCAGATAATATTTATGATATAGATTTAGACTGTGGTGCGGCAGGGAAGCTTAAAGCTAACAGTAGCCGGAGGGTCTCGTCATTAATCCAGTTTATCTAAAGGAAACGTCTGAAATGGGGAAAATCTGTACAAACCAACCATAGAAAACCACATGATCTACATGTAACCTCAATGTTAGATCACAGGAACAAAGACGACGATTAAAACACGTTTCTTAAAAATGATATTGATAATTAGCTTATGTTTTCACTGTGGTCAGACATTCAAAGCATTACAACAAATTTTAAATGTTTGAATGATTGATTTTAATTTAATTTGATTTCGTCAAAGTTTCCATAGCAACACGTGGAACTCCAACATCTCCACACTTTGTTATTATCTTTATGTGACCCTCCAACACGAAGACGTGCCAATTGTAAAGTCGGAATAGGAACACTTTGCATGTGTAGAAACTTTTCACATTATTCTTCAAAAAGCAGCTAAAGCTCAGTGAGATGGTCCATTTTTCCACATCTATGCTAAATTAGATTTAGGTTCGGGCTTTGACTGGGCCGATAAACCACATGAACATTCCTGGTCTGAAACATTTCGTTGTAGTTCAGGCTTTATGTTTTGGGTTAGAAGTTAAAAAAAAAAAGAAAAAAGTGCTGTATGGAAGAAAACTAAAAACATTAAACGTTGAATTAGATCATCAGATTAGTTTTTAGTTTATTTTTAAAACAAACCTTAAACTAGAAATGTAGCGATTCGATACTAATATCTGTATCGGCGCCGATACTGAAAAAAAATTCTTGATTGAGCATCGGTGACAATAAGATCTATTCACTCTAGCTCTATGGATGAATGTCACGCTTTATTACTAATTTTACATTATATTTATGACTCATTTGAAAGAAGCCTTTGCCTGGAGGGTCAGGGGGTAATGGAGGAGGAGCAGAGGGAGAATGGGTGTGAACAGTGGAAGGAAAATGCACCGGGGCAATAAAAGACGCAATGCGACCAGAAAGGCCCAGGTGAAGACCAGCTGGGAGGAAAGCAGGGCGTAACACCGGACAGGTGAGACTAATGATGGTGTAAAAATAATCCAGAAGGAGGCCGAGCAATGAGTGAGGAGAAAAAAGGAGGAATAATGAGAAAGAGGCTGGGGAAAGCAAAGAAAGAAATGCGTTGAAACAAGATCCTGCTTCACCTGAGCAGCTTTGTTTTGTTACCTTGAGCGAGAAAGAAATGAGGAACCATAACACAGTCCAGAACATTTCTTTAAAACATTGTGAGAAAGTGTGGCTCCTTGAAGAGCCAATAAGATGTCTTCATCCCTCATTCTCTAAACTTTTCCAAGATCCCTCACAGTTTTTTCTTGCTTTTTTGGAAATGATCTGTTTTTTTTCCTGGGTTCTTTTTGGTTCTTTTCCCCGACCGTGACAGCAGGAGTCGGCGATTGGTTCAGAAAAGTAGAACGAGAGTAAATGAAGATCGTCTAAAGGAAAACAGGATACAACACAGGTTCAAACTTTGAGGTAAAATAACCTTTTTTATACCCGATTGATTCAGAAGTCAAGCTTAAGTGACTCAAACAAAAAAAAGTAACATTCCTCTGAAGACGATATGTAGAATATAAAGAATTAAGAGTTTAAAGTTGCATGGGTGTGTGTGTGTGTGTAGACTACAGGGGTTGAAGATCATTATCCTGACCTCTATTATCATGCGATGGTTTCACTTTGGGCCCTCAGGGCGGCTTAGCTGCTCTTTGGGGTGGGGGGGAATGAGAGCCTTCTCTCAGTGACATTTCTTAGAAAGTGATGCCTGAAATGGCAGCACACACTCACCTCCGGCTGCCTCTCGCCACACTCTACCACAGGACCAAACAACACCCATTTATTACATATTCTCCTGCTGACAACCTTTTTATGGACTCGATCGTTTCAGGCGCAGAGCTTCACTTCCGTGGTGCGACTAGACAGCCGGTGGTGATCTCACCTGTCCGGTCCGTAATCCATGACAGGTGGCTATGAGTGCTCACAAACACAAGGAGGATTTCAGCTTGTAAATTTCAGAACCTCGCTTCAATTTGCACTTATTCAAGTCTAATTCGTGTGTGTGTGTGTGTGTGTGTGTGTGTGTGTGTGTGTGTGTGTGTGTGTGTGTGTGTGTGTGTGTGTGTGTGTGTGTGTGTGTGTGTGTGTGTGTGTTTGAATGCACCAGCGACTGCCCCATGTGCTCATACTGCTGAATTCCACATGCGCCAGCCGTAAGTAAACACGACTCTGGCACCGGAGCCCAACACGCTCATGTTCTGTGAGTGTGACGGGTTGGACAACACGGCCACTCCAACCAAGAACTGTAATAAATCTGAACCGATTGCTTGTCAATCTAAGGGCCGACCCGTCACAGTGACAGAATCTCTTGGTACTTGTAGCATAATCTGTTATTCTCCATTTAAAGGTACTGTGAGAAACGCAACAGAATCTCAGCTACAACTGAACTAAATGTATTTTTTGACCTGTAGATCTCTGCTAAGTTAAAATTTACTGGGGAAATTTTAGATAAATGCTAAAAGCAAATAGGAATAGATAGCATGCTAACAAGATGAGGTGATCCTGAAAGATGAAAAAGTTTCATAAAAGTAGAAAGGACACTGCTGACTTATTCTAATTTATTTTAATTCTTCAATGAAATCCTTGCAAGCAGCTTCTATTCCTCCAGATGTTTGCCTCATTCCTCGGTTTGCCCCAACTTAACCTTCCCTCTATTATTTCTGTGAGTCAGGTCATAATCGCAGAACATGGCAAACCTCTAATGGGATGAGTCTTCAATTGTGGGTTCAAAAATAAAAAAGAAAGAAACAAGAAAGAGCCCACCCATTGCTCCAGACAGCAATCATTAGAAACAGACAAAGTTTCCCCTCTAGAGTCGAGCCCCGCCATTGTTTGCACCGCATCGTTTCTTCTACATGTCTGCTTTCTCACTGATTGTGCCAACCTTCTACTTAAAACAGACAAAATGTTCGCTGTGAATTCAAAGCCCTCCGGCGGAGCAGCTACTGTGCAGTCTGGTATGTAGAAACCACAACAGAGATGTGGGTCATCCCTACAAGCCCTTTCTAAAGGCGTGTTCATCGTCAGCCAGAACCTTGGAGTTCTGCCGCCTGAAGCTGAAGTCGGGACCTGAGTTCCGGTTTCGACCGCAAGAGGGGATGTGGAGGCAAAGACAGATGGTCAAGTGCATCTTTTGATCTTCGTCTGATCCTCAAATTCCAGATTTTGACCTCAAAAGATCCCAACACGCACACAGCCATGGAGGACCCCATGGCTGTGTAGTCGGACCAAAGGAGTTCAACGGACCAGCAAAGTTCACTTTTGCCCTTTTTAACAGCAAGCACTTATTTACTGATTTCTGGAAGTAGTCTGTTAGTGTGACTTGGGTTTGCTCTAAAATGTTGAAAGGTGTTGACAGTCGGGACAGTTTTAACGCTGAGAGGATGGGAGGATCCAGATGACGACCCGAGCAACGAGTCAGGGTCTTCGTAGGTCACAGCGAGGCACCGTTTGAGCTGAACGGGATTCCTCAGCAGAAACCTCACTGAATGATTTCAGTCAAAATGAAAAGGCTCTCTGAAGCCCAGAGGCCTGATTCATAAAAGTGATTTGCAGACTCCAAATGTGCTGAAAGCAACACCAGAGACCATGATCTCACACTGCAAGTCGCGGCTCGTGGGTTTATGAAACGTCTTTTTGCTAAATATTTCTGCGGAAAGACTGGGAATTTGTTCACACGTCCAGAAATGTGTCTACTCAGCTCAACCGCTGGAGAGACATATATATTGTTTTGTAAGACTGATGAATATGGTTTGCAAATTTTGAGGCTCGGATCAGGTTTTTATGGTAATTCGGTTCATGGACGGTTTTAACATGAAGGTTTTTGTTTCATCTTTGTTCTTGGTCTTTGCTTCAGCTGGGTTTATCACATTGGGGTCATTGTTTTTGAGTTGGTTCAGTTCTGTTTGTGGTTTCGGGATCACATCTTTCAACTGGCTCACCCTTTTGAGGCCACGTTTTTTTTTTTTGGTTCAATTCATGGTTTTCGAGTTTCCATTTCAGGAGTTGTTGGTGCTCAGTTTGGTTTAGTTCTTGGTTTTGGGGTCACAGTTTTGGTTCAGTTTGGCCAGGTTTCATTTAGCCTTGTTGTGTTGGGAAGCCATCTGATATTCAGCATCATGTTTCCTTAAAAAGTCTGGGAATTATCTTGTTTATGAAGCATCAATGAAATGTAACTCTGCTCTTTAAACATGTAAATCAAATACAAATACAACATACAATACAAATACAACGTTTTCCACAGTTGTAGTTTCAATATCTCAGTGTATTAGTTACAGCTTTAAGTTTCATATTTAACTAAAAGATGGTTCAAAATGAGGAGAAGTTGTTCTAGTTCAGGGCTGCTCAAACTTTTTGAAACCAAGATCTACTTTCTCTCTCACCAGCCGCCAGAGATCTACCTCACGACACAAAGACACAAAAATTGCAAATAACTCTATTGACTTATTTTTAATGCGAATATACATCAGTTATAGCAGAAATAATAAAGTGACAGAAAACCTAATTCAGTTTCTTCCTCAGTGAGATTCTAACACTGGGAGTAGCTTACTGGTTTCTCAGGTTTTGCTGGTTGTAAACCTGACGCCAGCAGGTGTCAGTCAGTCACGGTGGACCTGAACTTTGGTTTGATGACCTCAGTATGAGAAACTACAGACTGATAGGAGGAACCAAAGAGCCCATTAAAGGTAACGGGATATAATTAATTTAATTTCACCAAATTATCGTGGTAGAATTTGTTAAAACTTAATTAGATATATTTGTCCTATTTGATATTGTGACGTTGCTCACAAAGACCGAGGTAATTAGTCCAAGTTTATCGTTTATTGAAAGTTTTCACTCTTTCTTGTTTAAAGCACACCCGTTGCCGTGGCAACCGCCTGCGCCCTGAAAGCCTAGCAAAGATTACATTAAAACCACAACATTCAGTCGTTACCATATCAGGTTTCCAGGATAATTATTTCTCGATTATTATTAATAAGCCTCTCATGAATACAGCGGTGGTTGATTAGCTGATTTAAACTCCTGCTCTGCTCTCTGTCGGTTTGTTAATGAAACCGAAACGCACTGAATTGCGCAACACCTTGTTGAAACAATAATTACTGAGATGATTCATTTTAACATGTTTTGTTGATTTTTTTATAATTATTATTTTTTAATGATAGGATCTTAGTGAATATTTTAATAAGCCTATCAGAAGAGGAAGTTCTGGTCTCAGCGTCCTGGCGGCGATCAGTTTGTCACCTGCTGCCGAGATCGACGCAAAACCTTTCCGCGATCAACATAATGAGCAGCCCTGTTCTAGCTGTTTTCTTGTACTGCAGCAACCAAATGTGGCTAACAAACTGCTAATAAAAGAAATGTTTGAGTAACATAATACTGACTTAAATGAAGGTTAAAAACTCCAAAGTCCATCAGATACAAAACTTATTTTATAACTAATTATCAACATACATTTTTAAATTACTAGGTAATTTTTCCAGTAAATAAAAATAACAGCAGTTAACCCTCACTATTCAGCATAGAACAACCAACCATTATTATATTTGGCAGCTGCATTCCTA
Source organism: Poecilia picta (assembly GCA_033032245.1). Classification (NCBI taxonomy): domain Eukaryota; kingdom Metazoa; phylum Chordata; class Actinopteri; order Cyprinodontiformes; family Poeciliidae; genus Poecilia; species Poecilia picta. The sequence continues at coordinate 8,697,883 of CM065370.1, read as the reverse complement.
GTGGAAGGACATTTTACACAGATTGATAAATTAAAAATCATGACTCATTCACAAAGCAACTCACTCACGAAGGCTCTAGCGAATGGTAAGAGTTGTAGGGTTAACAGACCAGCTGCGCATTGCCGACATCTGCATCACTTCTTCGCCTTTATACCTACATCACTTTTATGTTCCTTCTCCAAAATTAAACCAGATGAAGCACATATCTGAAAAAAAAACCCATCTGGCCAGTCTGGTGTTTTCTACATGACTATAAATGGTAACAGGTTCAAGGTTGAGGCTCGAATCAAGCCGTAAAACCACTTTCTGAGGAAAAGCTGCTTCCATTACTGAACGACTCTCAGTAACTCAGAGTCCTTGAGATTCTTCCCAAACATGAAAGACTGTTTGGCCCGTTTTCATGTTCACTCAAAGACTCCATGTCCATCTTTTTATCCAATTTTTTGTACAATATACAAATTAAAAGTATTTACTAATATTGTGTTATGTTGCAGTGAGATAGAAAAAAAAAGAGAAAGAATTTTGCCTTCTGCAGAATTATGTGGGAGCCTTTAAAGACGAAACATTTAAATCACAGCAGAGACAAAAGAAAAAAAAGCCCTATACTGTTACCAAGGTCCAAGTATGTGTACATATAAGTATCCTGCAGGCAGACACTCACCCCCAGCTATGGTATAGGACCTTTTACCCCCCACCACCTCCACTCCTTTGAGCTGCTCTCAAAGAGGTTAAAATATCACCCTGACGCTCCTTCTTTTGTGATCCGATCCCACCTCTCTTTCTCTGCCTCTGGCGTGCATTTCAGTTCACGGCCCCGGCTCTCTGTCCCTATATGCGTCCGTGTGAATGCGTTTGCGTGAAGCCCGCGCGTCTCGGGGAGCAAAAGAAAAGAGGCTGTGCTGCCGGGAGAACAACGGCGGTACCTACAGACCGTGAGACTTTTGATGGGAGGCAGCAAAATGGATCCTGAAGCTGTGAATGGGGAGGACAGAAAAGGGGCTGTGGGAAGGAATGTCACAGAGGCTTGAAGACGGGAAGACGCAGTCATCTCCGGATGCCGAGTTACTGATGATGCTTTCTGGATTGTGGAAATCCCGATGCCATTAAATGCGTTGATTTCATTTCTCGACCAGATCCATTTGCTGATTTTTGGAATGCCCATAATTTATTGGCTTTTCTTCTATTTTTTTCTCTTTTTATCTTTTTAGGTCAAATTTTAACTGTGCTTATAACAATTTAAAAAATAAAAAGCATATGTGAGTTACTAAAATGAGCTTAATGAGTTCCATTTGCATGATTTTCTTGTTTCTTTCACTTTTTCTACCAAAAGACTAAATAAAATGCTTCAGTGTGGTGCATCACTCTTTACTAGCCGTTCTTTGAAGGTCATTTTTCTTCAGAGTCTTCAGTATTCATTGTATTTGTTGTGTCAGGTTTTCATTTATTTTGGATATTTAAAATATCTTCCTGTTTCTATGTTAAATGTTCATTAGAGATTGCTTGCATTGCGACCCCATTACCATTTTATTGCTTGAAAATGGCCTCAAAACAGCGATATTATCGTTTATCGAAATAATAACTGGGATAATTTATTGTCCAGAAAAACGTGTTATAGTGACAGGAATAGTCAAACTATGAAGGCTTTACTTGCATTTCCTCACTAGCTGTTATTGTGTCGCATGCTCTATGTAGAAAGCCGGTCCAAACAGGTCAAGCTGAAAATTGGTTGTTTCCAGTCTCCTAACTGGAACAACCAACCCCAATTATCAGTATGAGTTAAATAATTAACAGAGACAACATAAATGCATAAATTAAGCAGACAAGTAACTAATTAAATCAAAACATTGGACAGGCGTCCCAAAAACATTAAATAAGGGGAATTGTTCAGAATTCAACTCAGCTTCAGGCTCAAGTGGGCATTTGAGGAATTTGTTAGTTTCTTATTTGCTGGATGATTTACCCTTAAATTTATATTTAAACGATACAAAGTGAGATAGGGAGTTCCACAGAGCTCATTTTAGGTCACACATCTTTTATTCATACATGCTGAAATCTGGCCAATGGATTCCACTGCTATGCTGATGATACTGAGCTTTATTTTGAAGGTCTTCTGAAGATCCACAGCAAGGTACAGCAGTTTGTCATTGTATTTAAGGCTTGCTACTATTATAATTGTTATATTTTATGATTTTAACATTGTGTTATTATTTAAATATATATTCTTTATTCCCCTTTTTCCACTGCCATCAAGAATTGCTATATTTTACATTTTGTTGTGCTTTCTTGTGCAAAGGCAATAAAGGAATTCTACTATTGGGCATTGACTCTCAGAGGGAAAAAAAACCCATCATCTTATAAAATCAGACCTATAAGGCCAGAAAATAAATGTATTTTTATAAAATGACACAAACTGGAGCTTCAACAGAACCGGTGAATTGAGTTTTCTCAGGCAACAAAAAGGGCATCAACAGCCATGAACTACTGAGATCAGATCATCTTCACAAGACTGTAAATATAAGTAAATTAATAAAGTGTCAGATTAAAACTCGGCAAAGTTAGGAGAAGTCAAGACAACATTATAATCTGTAGAAACGCTCATGTGAGATGGGAGAATCTGGCCACAAGCTTGAGGCTTTGAAATGATGTATAGGAGGAGGATTAAGAAAATGAAAAGCTGGAGATTATCTGCTGAGTCTTTCCTTATCTCATCATTTCACAATAATTCATCACAACCATCACCTGAGAAAAAACAAACAAAACAAAAAAAACGGCCACCACACACACATGAAAAGAAACTGGAATTCCCATTCATCATCATAAAGCTTCCTCCATTTATGTTGCATGTGCAGCATCTAAAGAAGCAGCTCATGAGATAAATCTAAGGGGAAGCTGCGGTTGTGGTTGTGGTTAACAACGATGAAAGCTTTTGTTCTTTTTTTCATGTGGTTTTGGAAAACGTTTCCTGTGTCTCGCCTGGTCTAAACATAAAGATTGAAAATGGAAACGGAAGTTTAAGACGAACTAATTAAAAGCCGTCACTTACAGCTCAGCACATAAAGAACAGTGAGTCTGAAACACCACAGATTGAGTCAGGCAGGATATGAAGAGCTTCTTTGGGATCATAGACTTTCAGAATAAAAGCAGTGGAAACACTTTCGTATGTGTTTCTATACACTTTGTGAGAGTTGAATCAACTCTTTCTATACTAGCCTAACTTTGGCTTCCATTTGTTCTTTTTGTGCAGTTTGTCAAGTCTTTATTTCTGTAAACTAAGGAAGAAAAGACACACATCAAGACTGCTGTCTGCACTGATTTTCTTTAGCATGCTGCAACAGAGAAACACCAAACACAAGATGAAAACAAACTGGCAATGCCTCTGTTCCCTGGAGGCGTTTTGGCGTCCACATACTTTTATTATTAATAAAAATACCGCAGACGACATCTCCCCTGCAGTAACAGCAACACAACAAAGCTCACACTTATTTTCTTCCTTTTATCTCAGAAAGACTCATATCTGATGTCTCGAAGCGCAGAGACAACGACTGCCTGCGAGTGATGAAAAGGGGGAGAGGGAAATATCAATGGAAACATATTAGGTCCGCACATCAGCACAGCAGTTTCCTGTAACGCTACAGGTTAATGCAAAGGGTTTGGAAACGCGCGGTCGGTGCCAAACAACATTCCTGCACAAAAACAAAAACAAAACAGTCGTGGAAATAAATTCCCAGTACGGTCATCAACGCCGGTACGCGCTTTAAGCGTCTGCGGTTTCTCAGCAGAGTGGCTCTCAGTCGTCTTCTTCTCTTTTATAAGAGCAGGATTTACTAACACCGACCAGTCTCCTGTATCCAAGCGCGCCGAAATGAACGCGGCATCCAAGTGTTTCCTTCAAACATGTGCTCTGGAGCCAGTCGAGGCCGTAAACAAACCCACCACTCAACGCCACTCCGTCTGCCGTATCCCCCCCTGCCTGAAGCTCAGGCATGCGCTCAGAAACACAACCTTAGCTGCGCTTGGATACCGAGTCAGCTCCGCAAACACGAGACGTGAGAAGCTGATCGAACTCACGAAAGCAGTTGTGAGTGACCTGAACCAGAGCAAGTGGAACGCGGCGCCCTAAGAGGCCGATCGGGAGGCGCAGGAAGGAGCTCGATTTGTTAAACCGTTTTGTGCCAGCTGCTAACGAATGCTGGAAAAGTTGAGTGAATGTAATTGTATAATCACAGAGATCCTTATCCTGACCAGTGGCGCAAAAAGTAGGTATGCAGGGTATGCAACGCATAGGGGCGCAGCACCAGAGGGGGCTCCAAAACCCCGTCTGCAGGGGGCGACGCACCTACGACGTTTTCCCAAACACTTCAGCGCCTTTCGCTCCTTCACCTCACGCACATAACGAGGTAAAAGTAGCGAGTTTTACCCTTCACGTGTCGTTGCCTCGTGGGGGGGGAGGTGGGAGGGGGGGTGTTGGCATCGCAGCTTCACCCTTACGTTCCCTTGGGGGGGGGGCGCCAATTCATGTTTTTGCATCCACCTGAAAAATGTGTAGTTGCGCCACTGGCCACTGATCCTGACCTCACACTGAGCGTTGCAGAGGTATTTCTACTGACTGAGGTCACACACACACTGCAATCAAAAATTTGGGACTGTAATGACCAAAAAAAAAAAAATTGTTAGTTTTCAACATTTCGGCTAATAGAAATCTAAAGATGAAATCCATGCTTAAGAGAAGAATCTTTTGTGTTTTGTGTTTCAAAGTAAGGATGGGTGTTTGGTAGTGTTCCCTCTAAACGCAGAGTAAGCATGTTGGTTTAAAAGTTCAGTCTTGTACTGACCAGATAACATCTTTTCATGTCTTTGCTGTGTCCACAAACTGTTCAATGGCTTCCTCTAACAATGGATTTCTTTCTTATACTATAAGGCAAATATTTGTCACCAAAAATTACAAAGGCACAAAAAAACAACAACTTTGTGTTGGTCTATTGCATTCCTTAGCAAGGAATTACATATGAAAAATAAGTAAAAATAGAAAAAGGTAAATATTTTCCTTATGGAGGATGTTTTGTTTTGATCCCAGCTCAGGAATTCATACCAGTGAGCTCTGGATAATGTTTAACACACTTCCTTTCCATCTCCGTCAGTGGTGAAAAATTAAACTGGGGAAAATGTCTGCAAGAGTCTAATTTATGCTGATTTGCTTTTCATTTTCACGCAAAATCAGCATAAACGTTCTACAGCTTAATGGATAACGCATGTCCTGTTTGTTATGCCAAAAAAATACATCCCTTTTGCCTTTTTCAGTTAAAAAAAAACTAAAACAAGATTTAATTCATGTTAAAGTTTTTCTTTATTTGTTCTAAAATATTAACAGGAATAAAATCCTGGTTTATTAACAGTAAAAGTTTTCAAAGGAGCAACGTAGGTTTATTGGCACTGGATCATTGTTATTTTTGTTAAAGTGATGGTAAAAATGACTTTTTGTAAAGTAAAGGTCGCTGAGCCCTAAACTACGGAACCTGCCTTGCCTTGTTTCTCACCATTTCAGTCATTTGACTTTTCATTCAATGCTCTGACTGTGAATAATTTAGGTAGGAAGGTATTTACTTAAAAGTTATTTCTTGATGTGATAAGATCAACATACACCTGCCATGTTCTCCTGTCCTTCACATTTTCAAAGAGGCTTGGTGTCGCGCTTGTTTTACGAAACTAGTCAAACAAATGTGCTCAACTGCACAGCTGAAACTATTTCTTCTTCGTGAGTAAGCATCATGCTGTCACTGAGATGTAAACGCAGGTCGGGTTCTTGTCACCTAAAGATAAAAATCAGAAAACACAAAAGTGTAAAAGTGGTCAGAAAGCCACTCTAACTGCAAGACGTAGAAACACCAGGGCTTAAACTGGTTCTTAACTGCGTAGGTTTGTTTTGTCTGTGTTTCCTTAATCTAGATATGAAACTGATATCCATCAATGAAACTTTCTTTTTAATGTGTGCGAGACAAAGCAGCTTATTTACATTCAATCTTGACTTATATTCAAATGAAGTGACCGTCACGAGGCTCCTTTTGTTTTTGTTGGCTAGTTACAAAGCATTAAAAGAGTGAAACAATTCAGCTTCAGCAGATTATTTCTTTTTAAGAATTCATAAAAGGAAAATTTTTTTTGCTTTGAATGTAATTCTTTATCAGGAGCTATAAAAGAAAACAAATATGGCAAATATGGCTACATGAAATATCTTGTGGATCAGTGAGGAAGTTGGCTAACGTCAACTGGGTGCGTACATCAGTCTTCCCCGAATGTGATTTTGGGAATATTTCAAAAAAAAAGCTGATCAATGGTCAAAGTATAAAAACCACACAATGAAATTGAATATTAGTCCCACTTTCTTTGCTTTCTGACCAGTTTCTTCTGACATAAACCTAAACTCTTAGGTTTGCTGCTGCAGTTCCCTCTAGAGTACCTGGACTCACTGAAAATATTTTCCTCTGATTAAATGTACCTCAAATATAATTCCAGCTGTCACGTTAAGGCTGCATGACAGTGCAGCTGTTACCACTTGAAGGTCTTGGGTTTCAGTCTAGATCTAGAATCTTTCTGTATGCATTTTTAATGGCGTGTGCATTGTTTCTCTTCAACTATTTTTGCCTTCACTGAAACCAAATAATAAAAACGGAAAGAAAATGGCAGAGTTTCCTCAAACCATTCCTCCAAGATTCAAACAAATCGTCAGCACCGCTCTGAGTATAGCTACGTTACCTTCGTATACCTTCGTATTTCTTAGTTTAAACTAGATGGGAAACGCAGCATAACATTTTCCACACACTGAACACGCAGATTGAGTCAGTCTTGAAAAAGACGGTTTCATCGAAACCGTCAAACTGGACAGAACCCAGTGGACAGAAGGTGACATCTTCTCCCAGCCTCCACAGAGGCCTGGTGTGTCCGCAACTCCCACCTCCTTCCTTGACCTCATGTTTCATCCCTTCCTTTGAATCCCTGACCCTGAAAGAGAGGAAGGACCTCAGGAGGAAGGGAGGACGGCAACGTAGGGAGGGGAGAGGGTGAATGAAAGTGAGTTTTCAGTAGAGTGGACCGGGAAGCTGTGTTATTGGCTGTACAGGAGGTCAGGATCACTGGGATCACTGGGATCACTGGTCTGGAGAGAAAATTAGAGACTCAACTTTTCCCCAGTTTGAGGAAAACAAAAGAGACACCAAAGGAGGGCTTCCATCTTGAATCTTGTTTTTATTTCATTTAGTCGAGACCTTGGAAGATCACAGAACATGTTGGGGTGTTGATAAATAATAACAGGAGTGAAAAATTAGGACCTAAAATAAAAAGATTTTGGTGGAACTATCTCTTTCTTTCTGAAATGTGCTACCTGGTTTACGTAGGATGTTTAATCAAAACCTTACTATAAAATATGCCAGTGGAATACCAGTATGTTTTAGTCATTTTGTTCAGTGGGAGGATTCATTTTGGAACTTTCCATTATTGTTCATCACTGGGGAGATTGTCCTGGTTTTTAATATCTTTTATCTTGACAATCCAAATAAACGCTGGAGAAGGAAGGAAGTTTGTGTTGCACAACAGTAAGCAGGATGTGAAAGCAGTTAAACTTTTGGCAACAAAATCATTTCACAAAGTACTTAACTTCTCGCCTGGTAAAAACCAACAAAACAGACTAAACATCTCCATTCACTTCCAACGCTGATGCTTATAAACTACAGGCAGACTACTATTCTAAAACCTAAGTTAAATCGGAGAAATTCAGGTCAATGGGAGAAAGCCCGCTGAAAGATGAAGGGAAATGAGAATCAATAGCCAGGCTATTTGACTAAACTCTCATGAATTGACTCAGAATGTCCACCGAGCATATTATGAAGAGAAGAGTTGTATTTTTTTTCTTTCCATCACCAGTTGCTAGTTTAAATACCTTAAACATACCGCCATCCATTGATGTCCAGCCAACAACAACAAGATCCAGGTAAAGAAGCTGGAATCTGGACAGACAGAGAGGGAGGCGATATCCTGTCTGGATTCTCACCTGGGCCTTTCTTGATGTAGGTGTACCGATTGTTTGTTTTAGCTTTGCACCAATAAAAACGGGATGCTACAACATGTACATAAATTTCCTGTTTTGTGTGCTTCACGTTCTTATCTTTCAGATCCTGTTTTCATATGTGTTGTCCTGCAGTATAGTGCCGTGACAGCCTTATGTACACGTGGGTCACGCCCGGGTCAAACAGCAGCTGCAAATACCAACTCTCAGTGTTTTCATCTTAAAGATCCAAACCCAGGAATGCCCTTGAAGTGAACTGGAAGGTCACTTATTGTACCCTGGCACATTCGGTGTCTTATGCAATAATTTGAGGCGAGCCGCACGTTCAAAAAAGCACAAGCAGATATTAGCATGTTTTTCTCTTTTTTTTTCTTCTCGACCTCACTTCACTTCATCTCTGATGGTGTGTGGACATGATGGCATCTGCCTGGCTGTAGACGCATCCAATTACTGTTCTGCACCACTGCAGCTCAATGCCATTTGAGGTAAGAGCAAGTATGCAGGATTAGATGTGAGTAAGTTTGTGCTTCGCCGAAGTTGCGCAAACCTGTTGTTTGTCAGCATTGGCTTGCAGATTTCTGCCCAGGTCCCTCTTCAAAATGAGATCTGGATCTCAATGGGGTTTACCTGGTTAAATAAAGGAAATTTTAAAAAAAGATTGCGTACTGAGGGACACGTATCTTGCGAGCGTCAGCACAAATCGTTAAAATAAAAAGAAAAGAAGAACAATTTATCATTAGATCCAACTCTGATGTTAGCGGAGCGACCAAGTGCAGCGAGTGACACGAGCAAAACCGTTGTCCATGCAAATGACAAAAAGACGCAACTTCACAAGTGCGGTGTTTCCATTAAATTCATTCAAATCACAAATGAATAAGCTTGTTCATGCTATAAGTCAGTTTTCAGACTCAAAAACTAAATAAGAACAGCTATAAAACAAAATGTACCTGCAGGAGATGTTATTTTAACTCTAGGTCGACCGCAAGGCTTGTACAAAGGCAGCTCCTCCACACTCTGAGGCACACCCCTCCCTTCTTCTGTCCAAAATGCCTCAATAATTGCACCCTCTGCGAATGTGCGCGCGCACACACACACACAACACACACACACAACACACACACACACACACCCCAACACACACACACACACACACACACACACACACACACACACACACACACACACACACACACACACACACACACACACACACACAGGCTGATCTGGGCTCAGATCAGGGCATTTAGATGAAAGGCGTTTAACACATCGGTACATCTGTACTGCCTGCAAGCCAGATATGTGCAGACAGATAACTGAGGGTGGAGAGAAGCGGAGAGATAGAGAGAAAGGAGTTAAGGAGCGAAGGAAAGGAGAGAGATGTGGGTGTGAGATTTAACAAGAGAGAGAAAAACTTTCTATCAAAATTAGAATTTTTGAAAAAAAAACAAAACTGAAAAATGCAGAATTAAATCTGAATTTTCAATCATTGCAAACAGCAGCAACCAAAGAAATGCTACCATCTGTAAACCTCATTTCATTGGGTGAATTGAACCCTCTCAGACACTTTAGGTCTAAAATAAAACCACATTGGGAAAAAAACAACCCCTATGCAACACGGCTTCACCTCTTTGTGCCACTGAGTTGCAAAAGACTTCATAGGAAACTTAGGCCTCCAGGACATCAATCGGTGAATTTACCCTAATGAAACCTGAGACATGTCCAACATATTGCAACAAACTTTTATTTTGTTCCTCCTGACTGAGCGGTTCTGTCTGGTGATTTTTGTTTCATATTATGCTGTGAAAGCCAAACAGAATCCTCACACTGGGTTGCAGCGAACGCTTCGGACCTTTTTCTGTGAACAAGTCAAAAAATTGAGTTTCTACAATAGAAAAGTGGGGAAACTTCATAATCAGAGGCTTGAATTTGAATGTGTTTTAAAATAAATATTGTTTTAATGATCAGTCCTCAAAAGACATTATATCAAATATTAGTTTGAAATGACATGAAAAAATGATATAATTTATAAAATAACTCAAAAAACTCATAAAAGAACCAAGTATGTACCTATATAATTAGATATCTCGTCAAAGTGAAATTTGATGTTTATTCTAGAAAAGTTTCATATGAAAGAAAGAAAAAATAAAAAGAATGAGGTAGATAAATACACATAAGAATTAAAGGAGTTGTCATAATTTTAAAATCATTGATATGGCAGCACATTGGGTCGAAATAGAAGCAAATTACTGAGGACACAACATCAAGCTAACCTTTAGCTGCTAACGATGCTAACTTTAGCATCAGTTTTGGAACTCCGTTTTAGTGCAACATTAAAGGCTGCTTCACAGATTTTACTGATGTGACGGCATTTGATCCTCCATATGAAAATACATTACAAGAATAGGACTGATAAGCTGTCTGTGAATGTGGCAACTCTGCTCTGAAAAGAAAATATTTAGCCTCAGTCTGACAAAATTACTAAATTCTTTATTTTATCTGTGAAAACACAAATAAATAAAACCCACACAAAAACTTCTACATCCGGACTGATAAAGAAGTCTAACATATGTCGAATTAAATTTTCGTGAATACATTTTTTTTTATTTTTTTGCCAATATCACATATCATGCATCATCTGTATGGATCTAATCGTCACACCCCTAATATCAAATACTATTTTCCTCTGATCTGAAACCCCACAACTGCATCCTCTCTCTTTATCTCCCCTTTTGACTCACTTGCCACTTCAATTCATCCTGCTGTCCAAGTCCTCTGCCCTGCTGCCTTCCAAATGAGCCCTGCTGCTAACAGATTAATAAAGACAGAAGGAGAAAAAAGAACAGACAGACACATACCAGGAGGGGGGAGGAGAGATGAGCAGAGAGAAAGAAAGAGCGGGGAACTAATCGGCATCGCCCCGGTAATTTACGGCTCTTCATAGTGATGCAAAACAGTTAATAAATTGAGTTTATGTGGGGCTGTTGACTTGATCACCCTTCAACACACACACACACACACACACACACACACACAACACACACACACACCACACACACACACACACACACACACACACACACACACACACACACACACACACACACACACACACACACACATTTGCGTGGCTATCTTTGTGGGGACTTTCCATTGACTTCCATTCATTTCTACAGCCTAAACCTTACCCTTATCATAACCATTACATACTTAGCCCTAATCCTAACAGATACTCAATTCACACCTTGGTCCTAAATCTGGCCCCTGACCCAGAACAGCATTTCCCCGCGGACCAGGCTTCGGTCCCCACACGGAGCAGTGGGTCCCCACAACGTAGTGTGGGGAAAATGGTCCCCACAAGTTATTATAAACAAACACACACACATACACACACTGACTACACGTATTGATAAAGTACAAATAAATACTCAGATATGCAACAGCTGTTTTACAGACTAATAAAAATTCTTCAGGTATGTGTGTAATGAACAAAGAATCTGTCCTCTAAACTTCACTTCAGTTTTTTTTCCTGTTTCTCTGCTCTACTTTAACGTCACCTGCCTCATTGCATTTGTCTCAGTTCGTCTCTGTGAGCACTCTCTGTACATACTGCTCTCCTCTTGGAAGGAAAGAGCAGGCAAGGCAGGCGTTTTCCTGCGCTGAGAGCACCGCGTTTATGAATCTGAAAGAGAAGGCCACACAAAGCCGGTTGAAGGATTCTCTGGTGCTGCAAATGACCTTTGACCTGACTGTGCACATTCACACGCACACGCAAACACAGGACCGCTGCTGGCGGACTCTATTAGTTAGTGTTATTCCTCTTAGCAGTTGGGGATTTTAGTTTTGATTTAATTTGTTTTAAAGTCCTTTTGACTAGCTTCAACACCCAAGATTTGAATTGAGATTTATGCAATTATCTTTAAATCTGAACTTTATTTGGTGAAATATGCCCTTTTTTTCCATTCTAATATCTAATCTTAAATCAAAAAGGTTAAGTGATGCTCGTGTTGGGTCAGAGCAGTTTAGAATCAGAGGCAGGAAACCACGTTAAACCCCCTTCAGCCTCGACAGCAGGCTTTTGGAATGGTAATGCTATTCTCTCTGTTTCCCTTCCGTGAGCAAAACGCCGCACCACAATGCACCGCTCATCTTCCTCACCGCAGTCCACTCTCTGCAGGGGGTCCGACACACACCGACATCCACACCCAACAAAACCAGAGGAATCAGAGAAGCAGCTGCAGAAACGTCAACGAAAGTCAGAGAGAAAGGTAGATATAATAAAACCTGAGGCTAAATTTGCACCTTAACTCCTTGCAGCACACACAAACATAGTCTTTTACACTCTGTACCTTTGGTTCTCTTTGAGGTTTAAAAGTAACTGGCCCCCAGACAGCACATTGCTTCATGTTAAAGGGGCTTAAGGGGCCCCCGGGGAACAATTCAGACCCGGTGACTTTGTAGGTCAGAGAGCGGCTGATGGCTGGAGAGCAAGAGCGCTGCTCGACCTGTGGAAAACCTTCTGTAAAAAAAGTCTTCAGTAGGTTTTGGTGGCATGCAAAACATGACTTCTGTCTCCGTGCTTCAAACCAGCGCATTGAAAAGTACGAAGGACAAAACTGAACAGAGACGGCTTGTAAAAGTGTTCCCAACCCTTACACTTTTCCACAGACATTAATTGTGGGATTTTAGGTGATGGATCAAGACAAAATACCAGCACTTTGCTAGAACATCATTAGGGATAGAGCAATATTTTGACAGAAATAGTATAAACTTTAGGATCTGGTTATACAGCTTACCTTTTGTGTTTGTTTTTCTAAAAAAAAAATTTGCTTAGCAAAAGGAACAAATGTTTAAATAGTTTGAAAGAAGGCGCTCCAATTATTTCCTTAATCTAACTCAGATCTATCCAATGACATATTTCCTTCAGTCGAACATAATGGTCCTTGATTATTAGTTTTTCTTCTGACATTCTTGCATGCAAAAGAACACGAGCTAGGCTGCTTTAGCATTAGCATGGCGGGTTGGGTTTCAGGTATATGTTAGCTTCACCTCATGTAGCTGGCTGTGTGAATGGTGGCATTGTGGAGCTGAGACATTGTGCAACCACTCAAAGAATGAGGCAGAAAAGAGTTAACCGGCTCACTTTTTAAAGCTGAGCCTGGTACCTCCGACCCTTCAGGTGTCAGGTTCCATTAAATCTTTGCATATTTTAATCCAGACTCTCTTTAAAGAGCTTTGTGAGGGGCCAACTTCATAAATCTGAAACACTTTGGTTTAAAGATTAACAAAGCAGACTCTAAAACAGGTCAGTGGTTTCCTTTTTCTATAAAGCCTACATATACACCCAGAGGCTAAATGTACATGTTTTCTATATTTTTATGGTTCAAGGTTACGTGGAAATGGAAAGTGGAAAATAATTCCATTTTCAGAAATGTAAAATAGCCAAAAAACTTTGAGTGATGACACTCAATGAGAGTCTAAAGGTGTGTAAAGCAGAGTGCTTGATTTCTTAAGAGCTGCATGCTGTAGGATCACAAGGACCACCCAAGAGGGAAGAGGAGCAGTAAGTGTGTAAGTGCTGCAGAAAACCTAAACTTAAGGGCTATCTTTAAATCACTCATTCTGGTTAGGAGAAGTCGTATTACTGCAATCAGACAATAACAGGACAAGGTTCTCGTTATTTAATCCAAAAACACCGAGATTTATTTATTCCTTTATTCTTCTTGAAAAAGTTAAAATCTTCTATCACAAAAACACAAACAGCATATGCAATCCATTGACTTCCAAATATTGTGGAAATTGGTGAGCAAGAGACACACACTTCAATCATTACAGCCAAAATATCATCATAAGAATATAATTAAAGCTACGAGGGGTGGTTCTATTGGACAACCAGCTTCTATTTTAGCTTTTTGTTATATCTGTGCAGGATCTGTGTTAGCTTCTGTTTGTCAGCCTGCTATTCTAATTGGTTTGCTGTCTATTCTTGAAATACCTTGCTTCACAATTATTGTTTTTCTTTATACTAGTTGATGAATGCCCAAAAATACTTTTTGCCATCAAGAAAGGTCTCCAGAGTTATTCATGTCAATTTGTGCCTTGAACCTTTCCAGGTTCTAGAACGGAGAATCACTTCCAAGCAGTTACTGGTGTACTTGACTTTCATATGTGTTTATCTTTCCTAGTAGAAACATTTCCCTTGTAAAAGCTCAAAGTATATTCAATTGATTCATAAGAGCTAGTTGGTTCTTGTGAGAGATGACAAATCATGACCCCTGATTCAAACAGCGATTCAAGTAAACTTTTAAACAATTACTTGGAATCGTCGGCTGTCAAAGTGTGTATGAAGTGTCCTCAGGGCAGATGCTACATAACTTGTATGAATCTGTGGCAAACAGTTCAGCTTCCTGTGCCTGAAAATCCCTATAAAAACAACAAAAGCACACACAAACTGCCTTTTCCATCTCACTAGATGAGAAGTGCCTGAAAGGTGAACCTCTGAGTGTTGCAACACATTTTCTGAAACACCCAGGAGGCTCTCTTTAGTGTTTATCTGCCTGCCTGATCTGAATTAACTGAGCGTTTTTGGAAACCATGCGTCTTTCAGTTAGGTTCGACTGAAAAGTGGTTGCGTGTGATGCTGCGGCTTGCCAATGTTGTTCATTATTTTTGCAAATACCTATAAGTTGAACAATTTCCACTCAGCAACTTCTTCCAGCATAATACCTTGCTGCAGACAGCCTGTCGTTCAAGATGTGCCCCGATGAAGAGTGGATTTCTCAACACTGAATTTGGTAAGCCTGACGGCATGGAAGTACTGTCAGAAAAGCAGGTAATAAATGTATTCAGCTATGAAGAGGGAAGAATTTCTGTTCCCAGGCAAACATTTTTAGCTTCACATTCTGTAATGCCAAAAATCTGACTTGACATGAAGTTTCAAGTATATAAACCTGAATGCTTTAGATATACGTGTTATACTTTGAAGGATGAGTTAAAAACATGTCGTGTTTTCAGCCCATTCTGCATGTTGCCCCTCATACATAGTGAAACTTTCCAAAAAGTAAAAGGCTGCAGCTTAGAAATGAGAAACAACTCTAGGGAAGTATTTTAGGTATAGAGACTCTCATCTTTATGCTAATCAATATAAATTAAAAATTGTTCTTATCACAAGTCAACAAATTCGCCATAGGGACTCAGATTCTGTAGATGCTCCAAACCAAAGCATCCAAGTGTGCCAGAAACGATTCACTTCTCAGTGATTTGAAAGCCACAGCAACAAGTCATGTAAGCATGATGAGGTCCTATTAGCTGCTACAGCCAGTGATGCATTACCATGCATTGATTTATGTCCAGAAACCACATTGTTCCGATGCAGGATGAGCAGGAATCTGTCTCAAAAATGGCTGCAGCGTTCTTATTTTTTAACTGATTTTTATCAAATAATAATTTTTAACTTATGAAATTGCCAACACTTTGGTAGGTAAGATGTATATTCTTCCTTGATAAGACGCTATCAACAGTTTGGTGTCAAATGAGGATTTAACAAATGTCCTCTTTATATTGGGTAACACGTCATTTTACATACTGCCAAATGCCGCTTCTCTGCTAGGTGGACGTAGTTTGTTAAAAACTTTATGATGTTTTATCCTATTTGGCAACTGTTGCATCCCGTCATTCAACAAACCAAAGAGGCAGTCGACCTTTTGTCATTTGTTGAACTTTCAGAAATTCAGCAGCCGTGCGCCACAGCAAAGGAAAAAATAACACCGAAAAACAGGTGAAGAAAAACTTTCTCTCATTGTGAATATCAGTTTTACTCCACACGCACACCAGCTACCATTCCTTTTTTCTTTTTGTTAAACTTTTAACTGAACTGTGAAATGATTTCCCCTTGGACCTCGTCATGTAGTTGTCATAGTGTTGACAATTAATACTAAAACATTGAGTCCCTCTTTCAGATTCTTTGTGTTGTTTTCCACACCACCAACATCCAGGACTCGATGCAAAACGATGCCGCATATGTGACATTGTTTTGACGATAAGTCAGCTGACGTCAATGGTGAGCACTCATCAGCAGAAACATAAATCGCCGCCCTTGCTCCCAATATACTGTACATGAACGTTCATCAAGACAAGCAAGTTTAGAAAACAAATCCCCAAATCAAACCAGAACACGCCGATGGCGCGTAGTGACCCAACACAAAAATAACTTCAAAGAATTTGCCACTGAAGACTGAGCTCCCGTGACCCCTCGGTCATGACATGATGAGATGTTCAAACTACTGTATATTTATCCTCTAGCGATTATGTACTGCAGTGCGCCTGACAGCACAGCTTAAGCAGGAATCCACACACCCGTTCACGTGTTAAGATGTACAAATGGTACGAGCAAATACGGGAAAACGGACCTTAGATTTGTCGTGGCAGGCCTTCTCGACGTTTTTCTGACAGATCACTGAAACCTGTCCAACAAACCTCTGCTTACTCCTTGGTCTAGCTTTCCTTAGAGGTAAATTATTTTAATAAAACATCACGGAAGACAACACAGGCCTACATTAGATAAGCACAACGAGTTAGATTTTAATTACCGCAGATGGAGGCATGGAGGGAGCGCTTGGTGAGAAGGCAGACAATGCTATGTGATGGTAATCTTACTTTACATATCTTTGCGGTGCTGTAGGACTTGTGTAAACCTGTGGTGACAGTGGGAGCCGTGCTGAGTGAGGCCAATTGACAAACCCTATATATTTGTGAGTGTGTACTACACATGTCAGAGTGTAGCTAGAAGCTACAGAAAGTACATAATTCCTGTCGAGGCTGGCCTTTCTATATTTGCAGGCTAATCCTCCTTAGAAAAGAACCCGAGGAGCTTAATCTCGCATCTTAGGGGTGGAGGAAAGGGGGCGAGATAAAGGAAGGGGAGAGGGGGAAAAAATCGAGAGAAGGGAAACGCAGGAAAAGAGACGGAGGTGAGACGGTTGTCGGTTACAGTAATTATATTAAAAGATGTTGAACAGAAACAGTCACAAACTAAGCATAAAATGTTGTAAGAGAGATATTTAATGGCATGTGAGTTCATCTTTGGAGGAGACAATTGTGCAAACCAATTAGAGTCTCTGATCAATGCCTTCACATTGCATCATGTCCAAGGCAGAGTCTCATAGTTAAAGCCTTATTGTCCTGCTTTAACTATGTAAAGGACAGTCATTGTGAAGTTCTGTACTAAAGAGATATCTGACTTATGTACAGCTACAATCTTCAATAAATTCACATCGTGCCTTTTCTGGTAATGTGATGTTAGCCTCATAACTTTATTTTGATACGACTTGCTGATATTTTCGCTTGTGTTATAAACTAGTAAGGGTGAAAAACAAAGAGGAATGGCGTCCTGTGAGACAACTACAAAGTGAAAGCCAAGCATTCACTTTGAATAAGACTTATCTTTGAAAAGATCTTATCAATAAGCCTAAAAGCTATTAAAAGTATTTTAGACCAGTGTTTCCACAACATATTACATTTTGTAATACAAGAAAACTACATTTCAGCAGAGGAACTTTATCCTTTTGTATTTAATTATTCTCTTCAGTCCTATGTTGTCATTTGCTGTTTTATCCCATATTATCCTTACATATACCTGCTATTGCCTAGATTTTTTAGCATACTCTATGCTAGCTCGTCTTGTCTTTTTTCTATAAAAAAGCCAATGTTTCCCACAGAACACCTCCTAAGCCCGTTGGTAGGGGTCCATTAGCGGCCCACCATGTTTTAGAATTAAAAAAAACATTAAAAGGTACAAAAATTCAGAGATGCATGAGCAAGAATCGTTATTTGGGAATAATAGCCTCACATGCTAACAGGCAGGTGCAACTGGTGTGCACTGCCTCACACCCATTTTAATCTGTCAACTATAAACCTAGCTTAATCTGTCTTTACTGTCACTGTTACTAGTTTATAAAAAAACTCTCTTTAAAATGAACAAATGATGCTCAGCCTGATGGGGAAGGTGGCCCGCCAGGCTACGGATACACTGGGGGAAACCCTGCGAGTCTGGACTTGCCTAATCTAGAGTCTTTCATCCCGTCTCACTCTTTTATTCCTAGATGTGGATTTAGGTTGTGGGATTACAATTTGGCCACAGTTTTGTTGCAATAAGATGAAGACAGCAAACCAAACCACTGACGAACCACTGAAAGCAAAATGTTTGGCAGACAGCTTGCTGCCCTGAGGTTTTTCTAGGAAACCTCACGACAGATTTGGCTAAGTCCTTTTCTGAGAGGTATTGAGACAGCTAAGTTTTTATTTGTTTTTTTTTTCAGCCTAACATGTAAACTCTATCAAAACCTTTGGAGTTTTCTTCCAAACACACTGTCATGCAAGAGACAGCCAGACACAAATACACCAAAACACACACAAACACACAATCTACATTAATCTCCTAGACCTTCATGACCATAAGTAACAGGACGCTTGTTTTAAAAAGCCTGTGAGAAACCAAATAATTTGTTTAAACCCAAACTTCCTCCCCTGCATGTGGGTAACAGGAAGTCAGAGTGAGGACTTTTGAAGGGAAAGATGATGGAAGAGAGGTGCATGTTGTGTGAGATGGGTATGTATCGACGAAGCAACACTTTCCAGTCCTTGAATTGGCATAAAACAGTCTTCTAGATGTTATAGTATTTAACTTTTAAGCATAAGAAAACAGCAACACAGGTGAAAATCTGAGCAAAGGAGGTAGTTCCCTTCTTGCAAGGCAGATCATTCACAGCAATCCAATTTTAAGCCAACATAATAATTAACTTTTGGTAAGTTACAGCAGTTAATGCAAACCCAGGTTCAGAGCAATAGTTAACAAATAGTTGAAATGCTAGAAGATGCGGCTAAACTATATCAGTAACAACAGATCTTGAGCAGATTTCAACTCTTAATTCCTTCAGTGTTTTTTCCCAAAAGTTTGATTATGAACTGCAATGACACACAAGCCAAATAAGCTTTTTAATAAAACAAATAAGAATAAAGATACAGCAACATTTACCCTACTGCAATTGAATCTGTAATCCTCAAAGAGGTCATACTGTGTGCGACGTGTGACAAATTTGAATTCATTTAATCTTCATGTTCGCATAAAAGAGATCTGTCCAAACGCCTTCGATCTCCTGATGCCAGCGACAACATCCCGTCACGCTCAGGTGGGTCGAAACATTCTTCAGCTACGGAGGTAAATACTCTGAGAGGGATATTTTGAGTTTGGAGGTGTGGGCACGCCGGATCATCCATCCATCACGTCATAAACCGGCCATCAGTCAACACAAGCAGGTGTACAACGACAGCTAATTCTTTCATTCCACTGATTTGTAATTTGTCTGTTCATGCTTCCCAACAGGGAGAGACAAAACACAACCAATGTTATCAATCTTGATTTGTCGGTGCTTTCCAGCAGTTACCAACAGAGATTTTTCTTCTGCTTTATTATACAGTGCAGTTATAGATGTGTTTTCTTTTAGAGGGGAAGTGGGACATTCCAATGACAGAGAGTTACTTCATAGTTATGCTGAACAGCCAATTACCAAAATAGCACCTTTCTAAACAACCACACAGACATAATGGGCTGGTGTGATAGACTTTAACTGTATAATGAAACTTAGCAAAACAAGTGTAGTTTTACATTAATTATTAGTTTCCTCAATTGTGGGAGAATGGTAATTGGCCAAAGCTTAAATGTGAAGTCGATCTGATCCACAGATCTTAAACACACTGAGAAAAGTCTAAAAATCAACCACTGACCTCTTGTGACTGATAGACCCAAACACCTGGTAATGTCTGCACATTTGCAGCTAATAGTCACCCCACCGTCAGCAACCTTTTTGCAATGTCAGATTTAAAAAGAAAAAAAAAAAGAAAGAAAAGCAACATCAGTCAAAACCGGAATTGGCAGGTTGGGCTTTTTTCTAGAAAACTGCAGAACAGCTGAAACACTGATCTCCTTTAAGTCCAGACTTAAAAACACCCGTTTAGAGTTGCTATTGAAACATTATGGATGAAACACTGATAAGCGTTCTGATGTTTAATACTGCCACAAGACTTGACTGTGTTTTCTATCACTGTATTCTTTTGTGTTGTTATGATGTAAAGCACTTTGAACTGCCTTGTTGCTGAAATGTGCTATGCAAATAAACTTGATCGATTTTTAAATATCGGTAATCAGCAGGTAATCGGCCAGAAAACTGTAATTGTAATTTATTAATCACAAAAAAATTTTAAATGACAATGTTACTTCATTTAATTAAATTAGAACCTCTGTATTTCTGGTGCTACTAAAAGTATAAATTAAAATTTTCTTTTCCAACGCTACTTCATATATTGTGGTTTGATTCTGACACACCCCATATGCAGATATTAAGATTAAAAACTTGCTAGATTTATTTGCAGCTTTCAGGTTTTGCTCAAAATATGTCGACTGTTTTAGTCACTGCAACAGAAGTCTGGTATCTGATGAATTATTCAGGCTACCGGCTCCGGAAAGTTTGCCACTTAACAAATGAGCATTTTGTTGCTTCCTAAATGAAATGTTGTACATATTTGGAATCTGGATACTAACACAGTACCGGTCCTGTAAAGTAAAGTAAAGAAAAGTAAAGGATTGTTTCATTTTTTTTTTCATATCTAAAAGTGTTGGAAAATTTAAAGATGGGAGTTTTTATTTAGCTTTGGAGGAATTACATGTTTCTTCCTCAGCTACAGACGATTAAACGCCTAACCTGGTTCCTCCTCCAAAACATACAAAGAGCAAAAGCTTACAGAGGTGACATGAAGTGACAGGCGCAGATAAAGACATGGGTGCCGATTGCATAAATATGATAAACACACACTGAAGGAGGCAGACCTATTTTAGGAGAGGCGACGACTCGGTCTGCCGTAATGGACGCTCGCAGATTAAAATAACCAAGACGGAGTAACGGCTGGCTCCACGGGGAAGAGGAGACCCAGATTCTTCACTTATCTGTCATTCAGAGACTGGCAGGGATGGGCGGCTGAAAATAATATGTGTCATAGATCCGAGTCTGAATTGTTTGGTGCTTCCTAGGAGATGAACTGTTGAGTCAGATAATTAAAAATAAAACAAAAGAAACTCATTTTTATCCTTCTAAAAAAAAAAAAAGATTTGTTTCTCTAAAAAGAGAAGAGGGCACCAAAATGTTACATTTAAGAGAATCGGTCAACAAAATCATCTACATTTCAGGAACCGGATCAATTATGAGAGAAAGACTTGTCCAGATTTATACAGAAAAGGTGCCAGGAAGGTGTCGAATCAGAGAAGAGTCAAAGGTCAAAAGAGCTTTAGTTACTTCCTGCTGTCTGCGGAGCAGCTGAGTTGGTTTGGCTCAAACGTGATGACAGAAAGGATCAGGACTTCAACAGACTTCTGATAACTTACTTAATGTATTCTGTGTTATCAAGGTTTCATAAAAGTCCTAACAGCTGAACATGTCTTTATTTGAAAATGAAATAGGAATAAAAACAATCTCAATAGCCCTTAAAAATTTAGATTTTAAACAAAGAAATCTGAATGAAAATGACTCCGGCATGTACCTAATAATAACAAATAATAAATCCTGTCTTAAAATATCAAGAAACAACATATATGAACTGTATCCCAAATTAGCTTGAATTTTGTTCACCCTCTTTTCCTTCATCAAAAGCTTTATTGGCGTTCCCAGCTTTCTGCATGTGTCCACTAATGTTCCGATAATTTCTCTTTGGTGATGACTTCAAAGTCTGTAAGATTCAAATACCTCTTCGCCATCACCCTTTGGATTCGTTATGATTCTCTACATGATTACCATTTGTAATCATAGCCACTGTGTATGCTCACTGAGCAAGGAGCAAAATGTTGTCATGACAACAAATCTTTTCCGGACAATAAATTGTCCCAGATTTTACTGCGATAAACAATAATATTGTGGATTTGAGACAATAATTAAGTAATATGATGGTGATGGCATAATATTGCAAGAACACATTCTCAAAGGTCAATAAATTTTACATTCTTCTAATGAACATTTAACACTGGAATACCAGAATAAATGTACAAAGCAACAGAAATAATAAATAAAATGAAAAAACCAATCAAACCAGCTAGTTGAGACCAAAGCACCAGACCTAAGACATTTGTCATCCAGTTTTTGGTAGAAAGAGAGAAAATAAGAGAAAATTTATAAATCACGCAAATTACTGAATTAGTTTTAAATTGTCATGCAACTAATTGATACATCATTGTGACAGGTCTGCATGCTGTATCTGATGTAAAGTGAATTAATGAGCATTTGGACAGTTCAATGAAAAGCAGTGAATAATAAACGTCACTCCTGTGTAGAGGCTGCGTTGCTCTGTCTATATAGGCATCCACATTTTCCTTTCTACCTCCCCTCTTCCAAGATAAATTTCTGTTTTGGGTCAGTGGCAACCTTTTACCTTAAACACCATGAACTGTAATTTCCACAGAAAGAAGAGGGCAAGATTCCTCAAAGATCTTTTCCTTGATGGTTAGACAGAGCGGAACAATCACCTGGTCGGGGCAAGGAGGAACAGGCACATTTCAAAAGTTGAGGAATGCAAGCAGCCTGTTTGCAGTCCATAGGGTCCATCAATCCACGAGCTGCTCTACAGTTTGAAGTGACTGGCGGGGATGGATTGACGGATGGAGAGATGGAGGAAGGAAGGGAGAGTTGGAGAGCAAGGGTTGGGAAGGAAAGTTGAGAAGTGGATGAAGAATGGATCTCCTTTCCAGTGGAATGCAAACGGCGCTGCAAGTTTTCACTCTCTTCTATGGTACTCTTTACGTTTAGTCTCATTGTGAAACACAGCAGTTGTCAAATCAAAGTCTCAGGCAACAACAAAGAGGAAAACTGTCACCTCTGAAACACAGCGAAAACAAAAAATGTTGAGTGTTTCAAGTAAGTGAAGAAGCAAAAATAAAAAAAAAATAAAGAAAAAAAGGGAAGGAAAGAATTAGTACTTTGCTGATTCACGTCTTGGGGAAATTGCTGAATGTTTTGGTTTCCATTCACATTATTCTAATCTTGGTATTTTACTGACAATTTTATTATCTTTTTCAATAAAACTTAATTGTAGTTCTTATTTGATCAATTATCTAGCTAATTATGATGTAATTATTGTGAAGCAATCGGTCAGCTGATGTTGTTGCATTTATGCTACATAAACAAACTTTGACTTGACTTAAGATGAACCAGTAAAATCAAAGTAACGTATGCTAACCTAATAAAAAAAACATAAAGAATTGTTTCAAAATATTGTATTTTAGTTTGGATTTTTATTTAGCATAAAATGATAATTACATCTTCCAGCTACAGACAACAGAGCGCTGTCTTCTGTATTTTCCAGTGATTTAAGATCCTTTGGAAGAGAGAACGGCCCACAGCATTACAGATCCCACACTCTATCCATAACTTGCTTTCCTACATGTTCATCTTGTGTTTGACACCAAACCAGCCTGGAGTGTTTGTTACCTAAAAGCTCAAACTTCTCATCTGTGTTAAACCACAGGGCTACATTTAAAGTTTAGGAAATGGTAATAGATATGTATTTCAACATATTTAAATGTTTGAGAAACAAATATGCCACCTCTGATGAAACTACTTGCATTCTTACAATCCAAAAGTTATGAGAAAATTGTGAACCGTTCATCTCCTCGAAATGTCTTCCTTCAAGCTTGACATGCTTTCTATGGAGGACCAAACATGCCCTCAACCTGACACCCTTGAAGGAACATTTGAAATGCCTTTTGTGTGAAACCTTCATGCCAACAAACCACCTAGTTGGAGATAAATAAAGTTACAGTCTCCTCCAGCGGTCCTGCAGCGCTCCAGCTCTGTTTGTATAGCTCTGTTTGCACAGCCATCCATCACAGAATATCTGGCGGCATTCCACGGACATAAAGCTTACGTGCTGTAAAACTCAGGAAAACATGCGCCATTTGTGCAATCTTTCGCTGGATGTCCGCGACAGCCGTTTTCGTGGAAAAGATCTCCAAGGCGACAGAAATGAGATCACAAACAGCGCCATAGTGTACAGTGGATGTGAACGACGTTTAAACAAGTCCTATCCTATCTACTGTGTCCTTTACATTTGTTTTCAAGGCCTAAGATGGACAGTTTCAGGTCAGACTCCATGATTGGAGGTGAGAAACATTTTATTTATCATTAAAACGTTAAAGGGTTACTCTAGACTAGCGGTTTTCAACGTGGGTGGTACCACCCCCGAGGGGGCGTTCAGAGGACGGCAGGGGGCGCTGGTGGACATTTTTACAAAAGGGAGTCGCTGGGATGCCTTTGGGGGGCGTTTGGTCGAAGGTAAACTTTACAACTTATATGCACAACAATGTCAGTTTAGACTTTGAGCAACTTGGTAAAACTGTATTGTGTAACATTAAAACATGCTTGGCTGCAACTGTATCGATGGCAGCTCTCCTTCTATTCAGTGTTTGTTAGCTTCTGTTAGCTTCTTGGCGCAGCTCCTCTCCTGCTACTGGTAGCTAAAATCACGATGCCCTCACTGTGTCTCCCTCTGAAAAATGAACCCATTTAAATAAAGAAATCCCTCCATGGTGATACCTCGATAGAGAGCGATCATTTTATAGCGTTAACACCGGAGCTGTAAGTGGTCCGGTATGAAATGGGGGTAATAGAACAACACAGCACTTTTAAATTTCAATAATTAGAATGCAGAAATTGTTTCCATTGTTTTGTCAAAACAATGGAAACAACAAAAGCCAGACTGACATAAACATAAAAAGTTTATGTCAGTCTGGCTTTTCCCCATCGATACGCTTCCCGACCGCCCTGCAACATAGGGCTTAAAATTAAAAAAAAAAAAAAAAGACGCGCACATTGCGCAAAACTCTGAAAAAGGAGAAACGGGACATAAAACGGAGCGACAAACTAGATGTGAATTATGGCATAAAAACAGAGAATCCGACGCTGAACAGTGAAAAATCAACACATGATGTGAAACACATGATGATTAGGCGGAGCAGCAGGTGATAAATGAAGATTATTGATGGTCAATAATCGATAAAATAAATCTAACAGTAAAGAAACTAAAGTGGACATATCAATAAACCAAGAGAGAATAATACTAATCAAAGGAAACTAAATGGAAATGAATGAAGAACAAAATGCAAGAATAAACTAAGAAACTAAAGTAAATACAGAGGAATAAACTGGTATGGCAAGACCTTTCGATCAATAATTAATACAGAGGACTGTATGGCAAGAATAAACACACTATTTCCAGATTAAATGTAAAATAATATTGTTGAAGTGCCATGGGTTTGTTGAAACCACATCTAATACTGAGAATAAATATATCTTACCATAACAATAAATAACTTATCAGTTATTTATGTTTTCAATTATATTTGATATATTTATTTCTTCAATATTATTTCAATATTATTTTTCATGTCAGTGTTAATGTCATGAGGCTGATGACTCCAGGACACTTTCAATTTGACTCATTAGGATTTGATTAAGAACCAGATTTGTTCTTTGTAATTTCTGTCCAGTAAAACTATTAATCTATAATCAATAGACAGGTCTATATAAAGACATAATCCATGTTTCTGTCTCATATTTGTATGGCATTAAAAGGACCTGGAACTTTTGTTTTTCCACTGAAAGCTCTGGTTTGCACAATAAATGCCATGTGGGTGAAATTTTATGGATGATGCTCTGATGTCCCATTGTCCTGAAGGCAGCACAGAGCTGCACCACCAGAAACTGACAGAAACACTGAAGAGAAGAAGAGCTATGATTAATGTAGTTACAGTTCTATCCATGTTTTGTTTTGCAAATAGTTCAAAGTTTAAACTGGCATGTTGTACATTTTTTTATCTGGTCATTTTGTGGAATATTTAACAGCTAGAAAATGGCACAAAATAAGAATATTTATTCCACTCTGATTGGCTGCTGTGAGGCCTACCGATTTTAAGTTGAATGTTCATTGCATTTTTTGTAGACGCCTGTGAAAATAATTTCTATTCCCATGATTTTTTGTTCTCCGGGAAATTATTTTGGATGATAAATACAGAAACAAGCATAAAAATCAAAACATCTACAATAGTGATAGTAATATTAATGATAAAATAATGGTCAGTGCAAAGTAGCCTGCAAATTCTTTGGTGGGGGGCGGTGAGGGACCTGGATAAGGGCTAGGGGGGCGCTGGGCCAAAAAAGGTTGAAAAACACTGGACTAGATGTCTATTTACTCTGTGAAACAAACCAAACCCTTTGTACGCCTGTGGTGGAGCTGCACTAACAACCACTCAAGGAAGCAAAACAAAAACCTCTGAAGAAGACACTAAGAACAACTTCGTTCTTCACAAAATGTACAGAAAAATGGAGTATCATCTGGTTTTAGCGGCTGTATGATCTGTCTTTCGTCTTTGATAAAAGACCACAAGCCATTTCTCCCGGTAGCGCTAAATTTACACGTTTGTTTTGGTTGTGTTTGCCCAGCATGTGCTGCACTACAGTTTCAACTGTGGCCTTTTTGACTTTTATAACAGTTTACACATTTTTAACACTGTTTAGACAGCATCTTTACTGAAGCTATGAGTATGCAGTCTGATCTTCTACCACAAACTATGTCCTGCAGTCTGCAGTTCCCATAACCTTTTGTAACGCACCTGGGTTGAAAGCTAACACGTCAAATTTGCATGCAGAAACCAGCGGACAGACTCGCAAACTCATTCCCACAACGGTCAAACTCTAGAAGTTGGCCGGGGGGTGCGAAGGCCGGAAGTGAAAAGCCACAGCAATGTCACAGCCGCTTGTCAAGGAAGAGGACAACCCAGCGACATGGAGACACCGATACGGAGCAAGAGTGGCCGTTGGTGGGCGTTACGGAAATATGTTCAAGCCGCAGTGGCAGATAGCGGGAACATCTTTAGCCTCTTCTCTATCTGCTCAGTCTGACACCAAGAGCGGTTGGTATGGCTACCAGGCAAGAAGTGCTGAGTTGCCGTTTGGATAACAAGAGAAGGCGGAACATGTTTCAGCATAAAGTTTGAGTCTTACATTCTATGCATTTCTCAAAAGTTGGGCAACATGCTTCAGGTTTTCCATTTACAGTAAACTCTGCAGTCTTAAGCAAATGGTTCACTGACGAGGTCGAACTCCCAATGACTGAGACCGTTTCCCTCAGTGAGTTAAATATAAACCATTAAATAAAATCACGTCCTTCATTCATTCATTTAGTATAAGTTAGCTCAGGCCACCTTAGCAGAAACAAAACATAGCTTCTCTAAAGTCCAGACTGTTCAGACAAAATAAAAGCAATCTGGCAGTAAAACAGGTTGCAACGTTAATCAAATCTAATTTTAAGAGCACAAAAAAAACATCAGTATAAGATTTCCCTCTGCTGTTGTGCGTTAAACAGAAACAAGGCCAAAATGGAAAAGCGCTGTATGAAACACTTTGTTGACCCCAAACCTATAAAGTTTATGGTTGTGACAATAAGGAATTGAAAACCTCTTGCAGAAGAAATCATTTCACTACAGGGCACTACCCAAGAGAGCAAAGAAAAATAAAATAAAAAAATCTTATTTTTAAAATAAAATAAAATGATAATAATAATCAATGAAATTTCTCGGAAAATTGTTTTAAGGTGTATGTAAAAAAAAAAAAAAGAACCCGACCCTCTGGTGCAGGTTGTCAGTGTTGTGCCATTATTCTGTAACACATTAAAGAAAAGTACTTGCTGGAGCTAATTTAGAACGATGCTTTAGAAAGTTTAAAATCTGCTTTGATCCGTTGTTGTGGGACGCTGTGTCCTCCCTAAACCAGAAGGGCCCCTCTGCTTCTCGAAATCGCCCCTGAGACAGACGACCACGTGGGTCACCTAAAGCATGTATGAACTCCATCTGCGCCGCATTAAAGCTGTTTAGTAAACACGCATGTGTACACACGACGGAAGAGTTTACAGAAACTCCATAGCTTAAAGCATTCTGTGGAGTCGCACATCTAAGATGTGACGGTGTGTATGCAAACAGGGTTTGAAGGCACGACTCGATGGATCGCACGCAAACGGGAGGCTGGAGATCATCACAGGAACACAGAGGCTGAAGACAACGCAACATCCTGCATGAGCGTGGTGGGCAAGAAAAACGAAGAGGAGGTCGATGTTTTCCTTCCTGAAGTCTGGGAACAAGCATCGAAACTTTACGGAGTTCTCAAACCCTATGTGTCAAGTCAAAAAGTACATCTCCTAAAGCACACCTTAAACACTGGAGATGAATAGATGTTTGGATTGAGCAATTAAGTTTTTTCTGTTATTATTTGAAGAACTGAAGGGACTTAAATGGGCTTTATAGAGCTGACAGTCCAGAATGCTTTCAAAACCTGCAGAAGTCCTGCCTCAACAAGCTGCTCTATGCAGGTTCCTTGACTCACTTTCACAACGAAAAACCTCTATACTCTTGTTTGGAGGGGTTTAAGGCAACATAACCCCTACAGGAGAAGGTCACATTGAACTATAGCAGGAATCATTGGACACCGTTGGGACACCAACTTGTTGATTAACTCATATATTCTAAGTTGATGGGGATTCTGCAGACCTGACCGGAGATCTTCATAGAAAGTAGTGGGAAATGTTTTAGCTGAAATTTGGGAAGACTTCTTCCTTGAACACTGGAAAGCGAGAATCAAACTCTTTGGTGGCTTTTCTACTCAGGCCACGAGCGGAGATGCACCAAGAAATCCTCTGCCAGTAAAACCACTCTTCAATGTGGAAGTTGCTATTGAAGGAAGAATAATCAAAGTTGGCTATTTTCATGATCATGTCAGGTGAAAAAGTTGAAGTATTCCTCTTGTTATAAAGACATAAAGCTAATTACAAACCGATTTATACTCCTGGCAAATTTAGATGCAAAGTTATTTTTCATCAAACTTGCTTGGAATGGTACAAGTGTCTTCAAAAAGATCATTCGTACAAGGATCATCAGTTTAGAAACAACATTTTTAGATTTTATTTACGTTTTTTAAAAAGGCATTTAATCTGATTTCTACCTTGCTCAACAATCACGGAACATGTCTTCATAGGCCTTAAAGAAAACATTTTTACCAAAAGGTTTCTGCAACGTCTCCACTGGTTCTTTATATTGATTTGGTGATGAGCTCAAACTCAGTTACTGACTAGGTCACGGCAAAAACTTTAAAATGACCTCCAATCAGACATTCATAAAAGTGAAAGGTGACAAAGACCTAAGGATGATCCTTAGAAATCCTTAGAAAAAACATCAGCATAAATGCTGCTGGTTCATGCATTTTTGATTCATTTATTGGGAGTTTTGATTTATTTAATTAGTGTGACATTGAATAATTACAACAGAAAAAGTTTTTTGGGTTTTTTTTCCGTTTTACCTGCTGATCACCCATCAGTCAATCGCAGGAATATTGTCTGATTTTGAAATGGGAAAAAATATCTTGCAATCTTAACAAATGTTAATTTTGTTTTAAAATAAATCAGAATAAATTTGATATTGGCAAGTGCTGATCTGATTTGATCTGTCAATAACAGGAATAGGTACATCTGGATGTTGAACAGCTGCAGGTGACAAACAAAATATCACAAATTTTCCTGACTAGTAAAATTAGAGCAGATTTATTTAGGAGCAGAAGCTGCAGTAAATGTAACTTTCTCCAGCCAATTTGTAGCTCAAATCAATACAAACACAATCAGTCAGATAATTTCCAGTTGATTGTCTGGAGTGCAAAAATAGGTCAAGTGTTTTCCTCGTCTTTCTCATTGGTTTCTCTGATTTAAAAAAGCACTTTAAGTAAATATAAAAGGTAAAACTTTTAAGCTGTCAAAAGGTAATTATTTCCTCTCTTTTGTGTGGCAGCCTTTTAAGAACAACATGGAAAAAAAGAATAATAATCAGAAACAAGTTGAAAACTGCCAGGAGTTACAATAACAGAAATAAATGCGTGCAAACATGTGCCAACTTGGTGTGGGATTTGCTTTTCACAGGTATAAAACAGATCACTGGATAAATTAATAATGGGGTTGTCGAATCATTGGTGTTTACGATTTGTTTTGTTTTTCCTTTTTCTTCTTTCCTGATCATAAAAATCTGAAGGATGACGACAGAAGGTTGGCAACTAGATTGGCAGTCTGGCTTGATGGCACGACTCAGACGGAGAGAATAGAAAATTAAATTTGCTCTGCTGCTGCAGAAAGGCATCGCACCTCTGTTGGTTTATTTTAAAATTAAAATCAGATGCTCACAGAGACAGATAGTTGCATGACCTTTATTTTTCTCCCTGTCTGAAGTTAAAGAAAATGTACATGAACGAATCCAAAAAATATTCCGGAACAGTTGTTTTTTGTAATCAGAAAAGGTTTAGTTGGATTTAATCTCAGACAGTGAGGGGGAAAAAAAGAAAAATAATGACAGTCAGTAGTTGGACAGTTCAAATCTGAAGTATTTGGGAGAAAAAAATAAATTATGGGGGGGCGGGGGGAATGGCTTGTTATCACACAACTGGAACTGGAAAAGTGGGCCAATAACGACAGAAACCACCTGCTGGTGTAGATTCCTAATAAGGTCTTCAAACTGGTGAAGCTAGTTTGAAGCTAGTTCAGGCTGGTTTTTACAGCCTGAACCGAGCATAAAACACGTAGCATAATTATCTTTCTTTTCCTCTGAAAATCAATTTAAAAAGTAACAAAGAACACTCCGTTCCACCCACCAACACCCAGCCCTCCCAGCTCGCCTCTCTACTTCTGCTTGACCTTATCAGTAAAGGGAAGGAATGGTTCGTGGTCGTTCAGCGTTAGGTCGGCGGAGGAAACGAGAGCTCTGGCGAGTAAATATACAACCATGACTTCATCACTCACTGATGGGCATTAAGAAGTTCCCACTGTTGATTCTCCTAAAAAAAAAAAAAAAAACACAGTAATGGAGTTCATGTGTGCAGTGGCAAAGTTGTACAGTCCCATAACTTTTTTCATTCGTGGCTGTTTTCACGCTTACTATACTGTCCCGATTTTTGTCTGGATGTTTGCAGTTTGGTGGAACACGAAGTGCGACGTTATTTACAACAAATACTACATTGACGTGAACAATGGACTGGGAGAGCCAGACTAAAACAACAGGCACATCTATCGGGCTTGATACGCGTTTCTGCTTATTTTGAGTAGTTTTTTGCAAATCCAAGAAGAGATTTTACGACGAGATACATCAAGTGTCACGTAGCATCACGTAGTATCACATAGCGTCACATAGTATCACGTAGTGTCATGTAGTATCATGTAGTGTCACGTAGTCTGCTTCTAATATCAGGAGGTTTCATGGGAAAGTGCCACTTGGATGAGAACAACAAAGCCTTGCTCTGAGATGTAACAGTGAGTGAGTTGCAGGGAAGATGCCTGGGATCCATCTGACTTTCTGTGTTCATAATAACGCACTGAAATAATAAGAGATGAAACTGTTTCAGTGCATCTATTTTGCTATTTTGTTGAACTGTGTGTACCTCCCCTGTTTGTCTGACTGTCTGACTCCAGTCAAACACAAAGTCTACGCTTTCTGACTCCCTTTTTGTGCCCGCTTGAGTCCTGAGGCAACTGCCTACAACGTGATCTCATTGAAAACTGTGATTTAGTAAAGTTGAGCTTAGCTGCAGCAAAGCTTTGGCTCTGCAAAATGGCACATCGGCCGGTGCAAAGACTTAACAGTGTTTCAATCAAATGATGTTATCTCTAGACCTCCAGCTGCGGTCTGAGAAACAGAGAGAAAAAGCTTCCTTCAGGCACTGGAAATTCTCCTTATGTAGCAACATGCCTCTGTTTCACTTTTCCCTATGAGGTCACCGTTACTTAAACCTCCTTGGCTGGTTCATAGTCATAAATTAGCTTTACTGTCCAGATTAAAATAAAATCCAATTGCATTTCACACATATCAAATATTAGCCTTATCCTTACAACTTTTAGCAAGAGGCATCTTCAAAAGTACACCACAAACAATTCAGACAACTAATCCTGGGCTTTATTTTTACCTTAAGTTAGGGTTATTATAAGATTTACTCAAGATGTTCATTGTTTATGGAATTTGGCTAACAATGACTTTTCAAATTAGCATTAAGCTAGCAAATGACTAAAATGCTGACATTCACAGGTTGTGTAAAACAGAATAGTTGTCAAAAATGTGTCACTATTTGAAATAATGTATCATTGTTACATTATTATTGGGTAAATCTAAAATAAATCTGGATATTTTCCAATGCCAAACCATTGTTAAAGTTAGTGTGAACCAATAAATAGCTATGCTAACTCAGACTTTTCTACATGGAAAGCAGTCGTAGAAATTCCTTCTTTTCTGTCGAGGAGCAGCTAAATGATAAATTGCCTCTTTTATCTCTCCTTTCAACAGGTGAATCCCTGGTCAATTGTGCTCCAATAAACCCAGAGGTGATGCCCGCACCTGCATATCCGTCTGTCGTCTTTCCTCTTATCAGCTACAACACACACACACACACACACACACACACACACACACACACACACACACACAAAACACACACACACACACACTTCCAAATCCATAAACAGATAAAAATCACGTTGGTCAGGAAATGACACAACGGGCCAATTAACTTTGTGAAGTGAATAAATGTCACAAAGTTACATTTATTTACTATCCTGAAGGAGTTTTATCATTTCACTCTTATGGAGATGCGAGTCATCTTCTCCATTTGGTCCCAAAACTCACAACAACCAAGAAAATCTTTAAAGGATTTTTTAAAAAAGAAGTGAACAAAACTGGGATTTTCAATTTCATGAGTTAAGTCATAAAAATAAAATGAATATTTCTAACATTTTCCTTTGTGCCTAAATGCGTACTAGGTACCTTTGTACCTAGTATGCATTTACTTTGAATTTCCTAATTTTAAGATAAATTCAAGATTCTTCAAAAGTACTAGTTTCACTGGCAAATTATTTCAAAAGACATTTTTCCCACGTTATAAGTGAAATAATTTGCCAATGCAAAACGTAGGTTTTCATCAATATTAAGGAATTATTGACTTGAAACAAGCTCTTAAATATTTCTGAAAAGTTGTATGCAATTTAGCTTTGTCTTATTTCAAGTGTCCTAAGATATTTTCACTAGAAACTAGACCAGTGTACTTCTCTTTGCAGTGTTTCCTTCATGTTGGTGCTTAAATAGAGTCTAGAGTTGAACATGTTCAACAAAACACCCCAGGGCCCAAGAGTTCCTGTGAGAGCAGAGCAGCAGAGAAGAAGAACGGGCGAAGTGGAGAAGGAAAGAAGTGGAGACAGGTGTGTGACCTCCTCCAGGAACCATAGGGCAACGGAGGTGAGAGGTGGTGGTCGAGAGCGATGGAGGAGGTGCTCCCAGTAGCTGTGGTGATGACATGGAATGTGCCTGCGCTCTCCTCCATCCCCCCGGCTGAGGTTTATTGGCCATCACCCCTCGCGGGTTGTGCGCCCAGACCTGTCTCCGCGCCGTCTGACACACACTTTGGTTTACTAAATGCCATCTTCTGGAATCAGGAATGCATGAACAGTCCGATAGGTTGGAGGTGGGGGAGAAATGCTGCTGGTGGTTTTTGAGTGCAGCCAACAAAATAGATAGAAAAGAGCGCAAATGCTATGAAATATGCAGATAGAAAGCTTACTGTCTATACATAATATTATAGGTACCTCCACACCTTTACACAGCCTAAAAGGACAAACATGCTATATATTGACATTACCGCCTGCCACTGTCAACAAAGTTTAGGAAATCTGTGCATTTAAAGAAGAAAAATATGAGCAAATATTGGAGTTCATGTCGAGTTTAAAAATGAAGCCAAATTTGCATTTGATAAGGAAATCTGTACGCTAAGCTGAATGGGAGATGTCAGTTACCATAACAGCACTCAACATCTGCCGCTCAGCCCTCGGTATCTCATCTGCTACCTGCGCAGAAATGACACCAGACACTATCTGGCTCATTGTGTTTGCAGCTGCAGGTTTCAATCCTTGGTCATGACTAATCCACCCTCAGTGTGTGTGTGTGTATGTCTGTGTCATTGCAGATTTTAGGAGCGTTCAAGACTTTTATGTTCAAGCGCGGTCCCCCGAGCCATAAATCTTTCAGCTGTGTCAAACGGCTAATAAGGTTAAAAAAAAAAGTTGCCGAAGGCAGTGTTTAGTGCAGCCCTCAGTTATATTAAATGATGAGAGATGACAGAGAAAATCACATAAGGTAAACTGCTCCATGCCACACCCGTGTTGTTTTGTGCAATAAAGTAAAGTATGTAGAAACGTCCTTTGCGGTGCGCATTACCTGTATGCAGGTTTTTTTTCTTTGTTGCAGTGAACGTATGCTTTTCATTTTTTCCACTGAGGCGTGGCAACTGCAACCCAAGACACGTAAATTGCTCCACGAGAGCATGCAAACCTAGCATCATCATGCTAAGATGATGCTAATGCTAGGCATTTGTGTTTCTTAGCCACGTGTCAATTTAAAGTAAAAATATTTTTTCGGTTAATTTATGAACATCTTGGAGTTTATGTTGGTTGATTAAAACATGCCAATTGTGAAATAAAGGAGAAATATTGTTTTTGTTTAAAGAACTTTTGCACAGATTTTATTCAAATTAAAATACCTGAACAGATGTAAATTCACGTAGAAACGCTACAGGCAAGGAAAAATATGATTTTTTTTTCCCTCATCCGCTTTACGTCTAGTTTTCTATAGTCATACAAATTAGACCAGTTGCTAAGGTCAATGCTAATACTGGACGTCTTCTGAGTTTTACAGCAAAACCTCTTTATAGTTTTAATATATAGCAGCATAATAAAAGTAAATCAAATTATAAGGAAAAGCTAAAAGGTAAAGTTGTGTGTTTTTGTCTTCTGCAAGCTGCTTACAGAAGGTACACCTTTTAAATTGGTTCATAAATGTATGCTAATTTAGCTGCTAACAGCAATTTAGATTTGTTAAGTTGCTTCATGAAAGCAACTTAACTTATGTTTAAAGTTTGCCAAAGATGGTTATGGTAAAGGTAAGATTTTGGATTTCTCTTAACTTCTTGTGGTGTGTGTTTTAAGTTGTTTTATGATAGCATGCTCATTTTAAACAGTTGCTAGAATCAAGCTAGCATTAGCTATTTCTGTTTGTTTTCCAAACCTCTTCATAAATTTACTGCGTTTCAGAATAGTGAAAGTAAATCTGAGTTAAGATGTTTTAAGCATGGTTGAGTAAAACATATGAGATTTTCCTTCTCTAAACCATTTCACTACACCATGCCAATTTAGAAAAAGTTGTTAGAGTAATGCTACCATTTTCCAAACTGTTCATGACTATCAAGACTGTAACCAAATGAAAGTCCATATGTGGTTTGAGAAATAAATTTTTTTCTGAACTGCTTCAGATGTAAATTTTAAGTCACTTCATGATGGCATGATATTTTGTAATAGTTGCAGGGACATTGCTAATCTTTGTTAGCCTGCATTTGCATTAGGCCGAATTCCCTCAATTTAAATGATCAACATCATTTTCTCAGAGTTAATATTTTTTTCATATTCGATGTGTATTAGCCAAAACACAAAACATTTCACAGAGCTAACATTTAGATTTCACATCTATTCAAGTATGAGTAAATCTTTGAGTTAATGTCATGTTCGTACTCTCTCTATCCTACCAACAGCTGAAACTGCTCTCAGGTCAGTCAGTGAGCAACCTATTTTTAGGAGCGGCCAGAGCGAGCTCACACTGAATAAATATAGAAGGCAACCAGGCTCTGTTGACAAACACCCGGTTACAGGACACCGACAACCAGCGCAAAACATCGCAACTCCTTCGCCGTGGACATTTCACCTTAAAACGTTGTTCTGGTGAAACATTTAGATGACAGTTGGGAGAAACGTTCCCTCTGAGAGCCACCACGTTCTGCAACGTGGGGCTGGCACAATGATCAACTGTCCCTCCTCATTAGTGGCCCTCTGAGGCCACTTTGGCGGCGGGGCACAGAGCCAGAGGACAAGTAGAGGCCATTCAATTAATAACGACTGAAGTAAAAGCTAAAAGCACAGGGGAAGTTAAAGGAATGGTTCCAGGTGGTTTGATGCTGCAGGACAGCTGAGTCAGGATTCAGAGGAAACCCTTGCAACAACTTTTACACCCATTTTAAAATGTTAAAAGTGAAAGAAAAAAAAATTATAAAAAATTTTGACATCAAGTCAATAATGTCAGAAATGGATGACAAGAACCCCTTTGTTGCGCATGCCAAAAGTTGCCTTACGCTTGTCCAGAGTCCCACAGTCAGCATGAGTTAGCAGAGGAGAAACTGGGCCAGGGTTAGCGAGTTAAGACGCAGCGCTGCCAGGAGCCGGCCCAGGCAGTTTTATGGATGAGAGCCACGGGACGGCGTGACCCAGTCCCCAAAAATACCCGCCGCTCCCTGTGGGGGACTGTAAACGGCGACCGCTACGCTCCCACATAAACAAGAGTCTCGGTCGCTCCTGGAGTTCCGCTCACAAAATACCTGAAGGGTCAGTGAAAAAAAAGGATGCAGAGGAGTTCACATAGGGGTCATGACGTTTTTTTGGGGGGGGTTTTCGCACGTCGTAGATACAAGCTGCGGAGCCACGGAGCAGCAGGGAAAGACGCGAGACTCTGCAGCAGAGATGGACGGCTGCAGATTCGCTTCTCGGTTGACGAATGGTGTTCAATAAGGGTTCAACCGCAGGGCACGGCTAACCGCTAACAGCTTCATAATCAGCTACAAAGCTCACTATATTACACTTGACCTGTGTGGTATTCTGGCCTCTGGGGAGGCCTGCAAGACAAATTGGGGAGATAATGTGATTTACGGCAGCTGTGGAACGACAGTGACGGACAAAAATTTATCAAAGGATGCTTCAGCAAAAACCAAAAGAGAAAAAAAGGCTGCTTTTGGCCTGATTATTGTGACGGCATTGAATATGTTGAAAAGAGAAATATGATAAAACAACATTTTGCCACACTTTAACCACAAACGTAAACGTTTTTTTTACAACTTTTTCTGCAATAAACCAAAGATCAATTGTTTTCTTTGTTAGTATCTTTATCAATACCAATTACCGGTTTAGTGTTTAAAAATGTATTTAAACAGACAGTTGATTGATGCTTACTATTGTATAATACATTTATTTTGAGAGAAGGGATAGATTATATAATGTTGTTTTCTTCTTCAAATCCTTTGATTCAAAACATTTGCTTATGTCAACATGAAACATGTTAATTTTAAACTGTAAATAAATAAGTAAAAAAAAAAAAAGATGGGAGATCAAACTACTTTCTAAAGAAGACTTTCGGTCTCTGAATATGCAAAGTAGGAAATCGTAATCGGAAAGATTCGTTGCCGTAACTGCAGCCAGAGAAATGAGATAAGAGGACCTGAAAACACATGTACACCACACTTTTCAGATTAGTGCTTGTAAAACTAATTTGAAAAGCATGTAATTTTCTTGCGCGCGGCTTGTGTTGGTCATGTTAACTCCCATTAAATCCATCCAAGCTTGAACACTTTTGGCAACGCACGGCAACAACATAAACAAAGATGGCTGTCATCGCGTGCTTATCTAGCTCAATGGAGCGTAAAGACTTTATCTTTCCAAAATATTACAAGGCAAACGAATTTTCAGCAAAAAAAAAAAGCACAAGTATTAATGGGAAATCCTCCAGAGAGATTAAGTCGGAGTACTCTGGTGAAAAGTCTGTATATACAGCAATAAGCTGCTGCACCTCTCGAGCTTCACACGTTGTTTTCCGAAAAACAAATGACATCATCACCTTCGCCAGCTGCTCCAGTCGAAGGAGGTGAACACTCAGAGAGCAGTGGCTGAAAAGATTATTCAAAAAGCCCAAAAGGAAAGTTGATCCTGCGCATTAGAGCCAGGTGTTCGAGCGGAGAACTTAAGGCCGTCCCAATTACCCGGCTTGCAAAGAAGAAGAAGAAGAAGAAGAAGAGAGAGAGAGAACGATGGCTATAAGCGGTGGAAAACCAGAGCGGAAGTATTCGTAATTACAGGGACAGGCCGAGACACAGTGAGGCGGTAATAGCAGACAATGAATGAAGCATCTGATGTGCCAATGATAGAGCTCCCATCTCGGTCGGCTGCAGCTGGGGGTTTGAGGGAGCAATTTGGGAAGAAATGGTTGGAATCTCCGGATTGAATCCCCTGAACTTCTTTCATTTAAACTGTCTGTAAGGAACTGAGAAAAGCCGCAACTTTCCACCTGAGTACATCCAAGATTCATGGCCTGGCTGGAGTTAAAATACAGACATGCTGTCACATTGACACCAGAATTTGACTTTATCAGGATTTTATGATCACAACAGAGGAATGCATAACGCTAGATGCGTTTCCATTGACCAATATGGAATAAATTTGCTTCCTAGAAACACTGCAGTTTTGCTGCTGGTATTAAAATTGGTTTACTTCGCAAAACTGC
The DNA here is from genome assembly GCA_033032245.1 of Poecilia picta. NCBI lineage: Eukaryota > Metazoa > Chordata > Actinopteri > Cyprinodontiformes > Poeciliidae > Poecilia > Poecilia picta. The sequence continues at coordinate 8,659,307 of CM065370.1, read as the reverse complement.
AACGGAAACATTTTGTTCCGCCTCACACGGGTCACATGATCAACAACGGGATGTTGCAGCTGACAAAAACCATGAAGAAGACAACAGGAAGTAGTTGGAGGATGATGGTGTGGAATGACTTTTAATGACTCATTGTGCGAACAAACTTACTCACGTGTGATTTGAAATGCATTTCTTATTTAAAGGAAACACCGCAAAAGATGAATCGTGTTTTTTCGACACTAGCGGATTATTGGCAAAGGCTTGAACACATTTGTAATAGAAACACAGTTAGTGACGCAGAAGGAAAATCATACGTGGTTTTCAACATGTTTACAATTGAAAAACTACCGAATGCATTTGCATTTATTCTGATACTCTGGAATAAAATCCAGAGCAACCGACTGCCACCTTATGACCCCTTGGTCAGTTAAGACAACACGTTAGGACAAGGTGGTGGCAGCACAATGCTGAGGGGCTATCAATACATGCCACAGTTTGCATATTTCTATTCTTCTTGTTTCACTTTGCACCACTTTTTTTTGGTCCTTTTACACCAAACCCATTAAAATACACTGAAGTTTGTAGTTTCAATATGAACAAAAAAATAAAAATAAACAAAATGTTTGAATCTTATTGAATAAGAGCACAGAAACGACTACTACAATGTCTCAAAATGCTGATATGAAGCGGCGTGACACTACTAGGGTTAAACTCAATTCAACAAATGGGATGTAAAGACTCCACTTTTTTCTGATTTACTGTTTGATTCAACAGAGAGCTGAAGACGAGCTTTTCAAATGAGCTCAGTTTAAAGGGACACCAGCATGCTAACGGTAGAGCTAAACCACATAGAGCGCACATAAGGGAAGTTGTGGCGAAGTTTATAATGGACGCTGGAGGACACTGTCTTTTTTTTAGATCGGTTCAAAATGGACACATAATCTGTTTGAATATAAACCATTTTATTGTTGGTTTTTTTTCACAGCATCACTAAAGCAACTAAGAAGCAGAAAATTACTGAGAAAATCGGTGATGTGGTCAAAGCGCACATGCAGCACCAGAGAAAAGGTAGATATTAAAAATTCCAGACATGCAAACACACTGAATAACACATTTACGACTGTTTCACATTTATAGTCACTGACAGACGCAATATCAAATATCTGACAAAGAAGAAAAAGTGAGAAATCACCTAACAGTTAAAGCTGATCTGAGTTAATCAGATTTATGTCTGGACTATGACAACTTGGCAACGAACATGGAGGTATTTTTGCAAACAATGAGACACGTCTTTGTCTTTCCATGAATACCCTATGTCTTTTTCTTGCTTTTGAAACATGAAAATTGGCCTAAAATGAGGCAACGCAGTTCTCGGTTCTTAGGTGACCTCCTGGATGAGTTGTTGATGGAGTCTTGGAGTAATTTTGACGTACCAGCTACAAAGTAATGTTTAAAAAAATAATTGAAAAAAAAAACAACACAAAATTGCTAAATTACTCACAATAACTCATAAACATAAGTCACTGCAAAAACACAAAATCTTACAAAGTAAGTGTATTTCAACATTCAAAATAAGACAAAACTAACTTAAAAGTAACTTCTCTGCAAGATATAGGCGCTTGTTTCAAGTCATTTGTAATAAGAAATTTTTTCCAAGGTATAAGTGAAATAATCTGCCAGTGGAAGTAGTACTTTTTCATCAATATTAAAGAATTGTTGACTTAAAAAAACCCTCATATCTTGGAGAAAAGTTTCAGTTAGTTTTGTCTTATTTCAAGAGCACCAAGACATTTCCACTAGAAATTACTTTGTAAGACTTTGTGTTTTTGTAGTGTTATCACGAATAAAGAAATCCTACTCCCAAACAAACATATCAAACGACTTTAATCTTAATTTCAGAGCGCATGGCACCTCACGGTTCAACCCATGATTAGTCCCACATTAGTCCCATGTTTAGTCCCACATGTGGGACTACTACATGTGGGTAGTAGTCCCACATGTGGGACTAAACATGGACGTCGGCAAGGTGGAAAGGAAATGAAACTTGATGTCGGGAAAGAAAAAACAAGAAAGGGAATCATGAAAGACGGATCCAAGAGAAACCCCTGCAAACAAAACATTGGAAAAGTAATCCCTCTCAAGTGCAAACAGGCCTGATGATTGGGAGGTGGAGGGGGGATGGGGGGGCAGCTGAATGGATCTGGCATGCCGAACAAGCCAAGGCAACACTCTCACTGAGCATGTAGGCAACGTGAAACTGCTCCACCTCAGCTCCCCTCTGTCAGACCTTCACAAGTCCCTAAGGAAAGACGGGAGGATTCCACCTCGCTCTCGTTCTCTCTCTTTTATTACATCTGGCTGCTGTTGCTCATCCTCCTCTCATCAAAGACAGCAAAAGCACACGACTGTATGAGCTGCAGCAGAGCAGGCGGCGGTTTGCTAACAGGTCACCGCGGCTACAACCCTCTCCCCACCCCTCCCGTTTTGTGGTCTGACGCACTCTGACCTCTGGGGTCACCGCGACCAATCGAGGGACAAACTGACAGCGGTGGCTCTGTCTAAAGAGGAGGAGGGGGGTTGATCCGGATGCCTGAAGGTGGCTGCGCCGAGCCGAGCAGGAGAAAGAGCTTACAGAGGCAGTAACCCAGGGCATCATCATTTGTGGGGCACCCCAAAAATGTTGAATGTTTTTGTAATGAATGCATGGTTTACTTTCATTTATATTAAACTCATTTGCTCACATAAAGCGCATTGTTTCAGTATTGTTACATTTTTATTAATGTACAAAAATCTCAAATATTGCAACATGGTGCCATCTCACATGGGAAGGGTTGAACCTGCTAATGTGGTCCTACCTATTAATGTCTCTAGTTTACATGAACAAACCTGTGATGGATTCCACAGACGACACTGAATCCGTTTTTTTTGTCTGCACAAGTCAGACATAAAAAAAACTAATTTATACAAAAGCAAAGACATCTGAATGTCAATCTCTGACTCCTGAAACATCTCCTTAAAAAAACTGCAGCCAACTCCATCTCAATTTCTCTCAAACAGAATGAGGTTTTGCAACTGAAAGGTAGCGAAACCACATGAACCAAAGGAAGCAGGTGAGCGCAATCATTGTTTAACAACTTCAAACCACGACGGAGGACGAGTCGGGATGTGGGAGGTTTAGCAGATTCAGTACGTCTGAGATCCAACAGGGTTTACATCTGGAATGGCTCAGCTTAGTTCTGCTGCTGATTTTGTTCCTTTTTTTTTTTTTTAAAAAAAAAAAAGGTGGTTCCTCTCCCTTGTCAAGTTGGACTCATTTAACTTTTTAATGTCTTCCCACGTCACTGCCACAAGCTTAAATATATTTTGTTTGAATTCTATGTGAAAGACCAACAAAAAGTAGTTCATTATTGTGAATTAGAAGTGAAATATAATTTTTTGCAAGAACCAATTTGAAGGGTATGAGATGCATTTGTAGAATCATTTCTATGTGCAATTGCAATTGAAAATCTATTCAATCTAATTCTATGTTTCGTGCGCCGAGCGATTTATCATTTATCCTACGTTATATTTAGAATTAATAGTGCAATTTCTGAATCATGTAAAAGAAGATTTTCTTTCATAATATCTGATCAAGTTAGTCAATCTGCTGTTTTTGTCAGTTTCTTTATGATTTATTTTACATTGGCTGTTTTACTGCACCAGTCGGTGCGACTGAACAAATTAAAGTTGTTGTTTTTACATGTTTGAAGCTTGAAGTGTATTTAAGTGTGCTGTACTGGTACAGAGTTATGTACATTTAGTACATTTATGTCTGTGTTTAAAATGTTTCAAGTCATTTCAGCAATGTTTTTTAATACCGGATCGGTACTGACCGATATTAAACCTCTGATGTCGACATCGGTATCGGATCCCTAGTGAAAAGCTCGTTCTTTGGTCTCCATGATGCCGTTTGTTTACTGATGTCCTCTAACAAATCTCAGAGGTCTTCACTGAACAGCTGGCTTTAGACCGTCTGCGTACATGGGGGGGGGGCAGCAGCGCTACGAAAGCCGAAAAGCCAGCGTGCTCTCCTGAATCGTTTCATACCACGGGGTATTCCCCCGCGTAAAGCCAAGCTCAAGATGTCTTTCATCACACCTGCACCGACACATTCACAAACACGGGATTTTATAGGGACTGGGGAGACATGCTCCACTGCTTGCATGAGCCACACAGGTCGCAGACTCTTAGATGTGGGTGTGGGAGTGGAACAACGGAGGCTTTTTGAGATCACGCTGAAGCTGTTATATGTGGTTCCTATTGCGCTCAGCAACAAAGGTGTTTCGACCTTTCTCCGAGCGAAGAATGGCCGTAAATTTGGTGTACCGTCTACTTCAGGGGTTTCCAAAGTCGGTCCTCGAGGGCCGACATTCTGCATGTTTAAGTTCTCTCTGGTGGTAGTAAACAACCTTTTCAGATTGTCAATATTCCTCTCCGGCCTTCTGATGAGCCATCATTTGATCCAGGTGCGTTAAACCAAGGAGAGAACTAAAACATGCAGGATGCCGGGCCTCGAGGGCCGGCTTTGGACACCCCTGGTCTACGTGATGAAATTAACTTTAGTTTATGCTACAACTGAGATGGTATCCACAAAAATGAGAATAAAAAAAAAGGGAGGGATGAAAACGATCCTGAAAACTGAAACGGAGCAGCAGCATCCAGTCAAGCCAAACATCCAGTCCTCCTTCTCAGATCACATTTTCCATTCGCCTCTGCGCCTCAATTCAAAACACCATCAGAACTTTATCCCAAGCGTGTTTAATCTCCTTCTGACCCGCATCGTCAACATTCATGCGGGTTTTCAAGACAAAAAGTCATAAACTTCACAACAATCCCCAATATTTCTGCACACATTCCAAGAAACATGTTGTATTTATTGCAAAACATGTCAAATTTATAAATCTGAACATGGGAAGAATGTTCGTTTGGCTGAAGGAAACCAAACAGCAGCAACACAAAAGCTCACCTAAAGATCCTCGGACAACTAGCTTTGATTTGCTTTGAGGATCAATTGGTAAAGAACTGGCTGTTGGAGGGGAAACCTATGAGTGGATGAGCGCCTGAGAAAATAAAAAGAAGAGAATGGGGGACCCACAAATCAACCTCTGATTATCAGCCTTCCCTCTGTGGAATGTTCCTCCCTGTGGCACCTGCATGGAGCAGGAGACAAGTCTCACCAAGCTTCAGAGGAATCTGGGGGAATTAACTGTTTTGGGAACCAAAAAGTCACATTTACAGCATTGGTTCCTACTTACTGTAGATTTAAAAATATCTAATGTCATCATGGGGCAAAGGATGGCTGCATTTCCATATGTGCAAAAAACATTGGAAAAAAACTAAAAAAAATCACCTTTTTATCCTGCACAGAATTTTTTTTTTAAGAAAAAATCTTTCAGTTTGAATAAATTTTTTCCTGTAAAGTATATGCAAAAAAGTATTTTATATATTTAAGATGATTCAAATGTTGAGAAACCTTTAAGCTACGGCACTATAAGTCACTGAGGCCTTCATACCCTTAGTGGTTTTATAGTTAAATAAATACATGTTTAGATTTTTTTTTTTTTTACTTGCCTGGCCAAAACGACCGTTCTGAATAACATTAACACACTAGTTTTCATATCAACCCTTAAAACTAGCAAGACAAAACAAACAGCGATGTCCAGCTGCACCAAAACGCAATACGAAGTCTTAATTCCTGCGGTTCCAGTCGCTTGTGCCAACTCTTTTTGACTTTTCCACCCCTGTATTCCCACCATCATGCCTCTGCTCTCCAGGCCGTTCCTCCTCACCTGCATGTGATGTTTTCCCTGCACCAACATCTGTGTCGACCCAACAGACCAACTGAACCACCAACTCAGTCCATGTCTGTGTGTTCGGTGAAATGTTTTAGTTAAAAGATAAAACTTCCAACTCCCTCCCTCCTAAAACGAGAGACAACGATTAAAACATCTTTGTTTTAAAAGTCTGGAGGGTTAATAAATGGTTTGTATGAAAACTTCTGGCTGGTTTTGCTGTGTGGCTAACTTATAGCGCGCTGTAGCTAGCGAGCGTCAACCAAAGCTAATAAAACATGCTAGCAGCACACAAAATATGTTCCCTCAGTTTTAAAAAATAAAATAAAATAATTAGGTAACGTTTATGCTAAATATCCATAACACCAGTAGGTAGGTGGAGATGGTATTGCCACAACAAATAAACTACAGGAGAAGAAGACCGTTAGCTTATTTGAATTGTTCATTTCACAGCACTTTGATATGTAACATTGACAAATATCGTCATTTGTAAAGTTTAAAATGAACCGGAAAAGTTTATTTTCTTGAAATACCATAAAATCCCGACAACATGATGCTGCCATGATGCTTAATTACCACATTGATTCAACTTTATACGACGTCTGACACTTTTCAATAACGTCGTCTCAGAATATGTGATTGTAATAAGATCATTTGGCATTATTAGTGACATAGAAACAATGTGCGTTCATCCTCGTTCCTCTGTGCTGATTCTGATGACACCTTATAAAGACATTTTGTCGACTTATAGTCAAACTCAGATTGCATTTATGTTTTTCTCAAAACACAAACTTTGGGCTTTATTTACAAAGGATGCAACTTATATTCCTATAGGCAATAATCAGGGAGGTGGTGCTGGGGGTGGAGGGGTCAATTTAAAGTCAATGCAGCTCAAACAGCTGATTTGTGTTGAAACACGGGAGGTTTTCCATCACTCTGCTTACTTGACTTTCAGCTGATAAATTAATTCCTCTTGCTGACATATTTTCATCTTTTTTTTCTTTCTTTAACTAAAACTCCGATATAAACCCAGTTATTCATCACCAAATAAATACTATTTTAACCCTTTCTGTCATGAATGAAACCTGAAAAAAGTGGAAAGAATGAATCGATTTTGCTTTCATGCAAAGCTGGCCACATGTTAATTAGTAAATTATAGACACATTTAATCTAATTTCCTACACTTGTAGACCCTTGATCCTTTAATTAGGCAATGCTGATAATAGACAAATAATTAAAATGCCTCATATGGAAGCAAATATTAGAAACGTGCGTTAGAATTAAAGCATGATCAGGTTAATGTGCAGTATGCTAAAATATTCATAACATATTACATCCAAAAAGTCATCATTCACCAACACAAAGTGGGAAAAAAAATCATATATAATTCTCCATTGAGTTTCGGAGGCGCTTTTAAGAGTTGGGTCTGGACTTTGACTGGACCATTCTAACACATAAATATCGATTTGAGTTGATGTCCTTCAGCCTCTACATGGTTTTCTTCCAGTTTTTTTCCCTATAATCATCTCCATTATCTTCCCATCAACTCTCCCTAGCTTCCCTGACCCTGCTGAAGAAAAGCATCCCCACGGCATGATGCTGCCACCACCACCGTGCTTCACTGTGGCGACGGCGTATTCAGGGTCACATGGAGTTTTCTACCACATTGAACATTTTGCCTGTTACCTAAAAAGTTGAATTGCGGTCTCATCTGATCAGAGGACATTCCTTCACATGTTTTGCTAATTATATACCGAGTTAAAATGACATACAGCAGGAGTAGATTTTAGTAGCAGGCTGCTTCTAAAAGCAAATAGATGATATTTTAGACTACCCTTCCAGTTCTACATGATGCCCTTCTATATCCTGGTCCATTATAAATTGTATTGTCCTCCATCTCTTCTAATAATTATTCTTCAGCTTTGGGAAGCGCCGGTACAGAAAGAGGCAGAGAAAATGATAGGAGCGTCAAAAATGTCTGACGTAAGCTGCCGAGCTAAAAGGCGTGGCTTAGACAAAAGCCTGCTGCGCTAATGGACCTCATAAATATTCATCAGGAGGGCGGGGCTTGCAATGCAAATGCGTGTGAGCGGGTTCGCTCAAATATCAGCTGTATTAACGGCGCCCACCGCTGCATTTAAACGCGGCTTCATTGGAAGCTTTCAATGAAGACAGAAAGTAGGAATAATTCATTGACAACATGACCAACAAAAGTGCCATTAAACACTCATTTAAATCAATTCTAAACTGTAAAGGAAAAACAGCAAAACGTAAAGGCGGATAAGACATTTGCGAGAAAAAAAAAAAAAAAAAACCCGTCAACTTTTGTCTTTGGTTTTCAACTAAGTTGGACACATTTTTCGCGAGCAGCGATGGTTTAAATACACATCAACAATGTGCTGCTGTGTGAGCGGAGAGCCGCTTCACCTGCAGGACCAATAGCAGCCTAGAAACAACTGGTACTTACTCCGTGCGTGGATCTCAGCGCACAGGACACAGTCAGCACACAGATCCTGCAACGGAGAAACATTTTGGTTTATTTTATTAGAGTTATGTGAGGGAGTGTTTTTTTTTGTTTGTTTGTTTGTTTGTTTGTTTGTTTGCTTTTCTGGCACGATTTGGAGCTGAGATCGTGCACCGCACAGCTGCATGCTGTGGATTTTTGCAACACCAAAAAAAAAAAAAAAAAAAAAAAAGAAGAAGAAGAAGAAGAAAAATAGTATTCTTACAGGAATTTCATATTTGTTATCCGCCTGGCTGCCACAGTCTAGTTCCCCCTCTGTTCACCAGCAGGAAGCTCCTCCAACGCGCCTCATCCGCAGCTCCAGAACCTCTAACTCATCTACACGGAGATAAGAAGAGACAAAGTAGTCCCTCCGCTGAAACTGAGACCCCCCCTCCGCGCGCGCTACAATTGTAACCGAAAAGACATGAACAGAAATCTGGCCAACAAGTCAGAAGTTTTGTTCCCACTCACCGGAGTCCAAGCGGTGCACAGGCTGCTGCGAGCTGCTGCGCTCTGGGCTCAGCGGCGAAACGCAGCGGAGGGGCGGAGGAGGGGCCACACGTTCAAAACACACACACACACACACACACACACACACACACACACACACACACACCACACACAATGCACACTCCTCCTCACGCACACACTGAAGCACATGTCAGCGCCTCCATAACCGAGAATGTAAAGGCACACCGTCTGAAATCAAAGCTGAAACTCTCTCTGCCATCAGCAGCGGTTCACCGATCTCGCATTTATCCAGAAAAAAGTGCCAAAACTTATATGCATTACGATAAAACCGTAGATTGAACTTTTTTTTTTAAATGTATATTGTTTTCTTTATCATTTAATATGCGTTAATGTTGCACAAATACCACCAAGTCTAGAAAAAAATACATCAAAACTAAACAAAAAATTAATTGTTTTCTATCTGTTATCATGATTTAATTGTGAAACACCACAAAGCAGGCAGGAGTCCGGTCTGTTTGCACTCCACACATAGTCATGGCGAGTTACTCAAGTTGCAAACAGTCCTCTTTTAGCTCTAGTGCTCTATTTCTATTCGTCTTGACCTGAGCCTTCAACGCTGTTTTTAACGCCTGTTGATGTATCTTTTGTGCCGATGACGTCATCCTCCTGCTTGAATCTGAACAATGCTTCATCTGTAAAGCAGGATCTCAGTTGCTGATTTTTGTCTTTTTTTTTTTTTTTCTAGCTCATTGATGTCACATTTATGTGCGACATCTCCATTTGCTCCAACTCTTGAGTTAAAATGTGGATCGGAAACACTGTAAACGCTCACAAGATCACACGTGAGGTTCCTCAAGGCTGTATTCCTGGGCCACTTTTCTTCAATACACCTAGTCCCACTCTATTGCCTTTTTCCTTTCAAATGCCAATGAGACAAATCCTATTTTTTGTCACCACCTTACCGTATTCGAGTCAATGTGTCGCGATATTAATAAACGGATGAGTAGGAAGCAGAGGTCGCCGTTTTTGGTGCCCAAAAGTCTTATTAAAGTGAAAGATTAGCATTCAACCAATATTTCATTGTTTACCTCGTTAGCACAGTTAGCTTCCTTCTTAGGCTGTTTAAAGTGAACTAGTAGCTAAATGACTGCAAAAGCATAATATACCAAGTGAGACCAGTGAACAACATGTCGTGTCGTTTTCTTTTCTGTTCAGTCCTTTCATAAAAGCAAAAATAAATAAAATAGAAAACATTTGAAAAGTTTGAAAATGTGTCCAAAAGTCTTGAATTTTGATTTGCGTGGCTTCGTTAAGTGATGAAACTGCAACCAAAGCGGCAGCGAGCAGACAGACGATAATCTGATGAGTCACGCTGTGATTTCAGCGAGTCGTTCGGCTCACCTGTCACTAGTGTCGCCTCCATCCACCTGCACAGGATCACAAGTGGGAAAGGGTGACCTTTAACCCCTCCCACAGGAATGCAACATGCCCAGACTTACAGAAAAATTAAAGGGAAAATGTGAAGACACCTTTTTTTTTTTTTTCCACGCGCAGTTCTTTTTGGGCGCAAACTGGTATCCATCCGCGCACATCGGGACGTGGTCAAGTTAGTTTCTTTTCCTTTGAACGGAAACCCGATCTGAACTGAACGACCCACACCTGAAAGTAAGTTTTGCATTAGATTACACACACACACATATATATATATAGTTTTTGGGGGGATTTTTTTTTTTTTTTTTGCACTCTTTTTTTTTTCTGTTGCAGATATACATGCGGAGCACAAATCACTGCGCTCAAAGAGTGTCGGAGTCACCGCACATCCGGGGGTGGGCAACAAGTTGGCGCTGCAAGTCGAGGGGAGGGAAATAGAGTGGGAAAGGGGGGACGAGAGGAGGGGTGAGGGTGAGGTGGGAGGCGGGGGGGGGGGGGGGGGGGGGGGGGGTTGAACTGCAGAGGCGCACCGTGCCAGATCCAGGATCACTACAGGATCTCGCTCTGCGAGCGCAGCAACGAGCCGCAGGAGTGAAGCGCCTTTCTGCTCACACTCTCTGCGTGCGACGGGCCGAGTCTGCAGACGGAGGATTGGCGCACAAGAGACATGACGCGCACATAGAGAGAAAGAGAGAGAGAGAGAAAGAGAGAGAGAGAGAGAGAGAGAGAGACAGAGTCGGGTCCGCGGTCGGTAGCGCAGGTGGATCGCAGTTTTTCCTCCTCTGAAGATGACTGGAGGCTTGAGGCGCCTGCGACAGCCGGCCTGGGTCGTGATTTGGCTCGCACTGTGCGCCACCGTACAACCATCAGACTCTGCGGTAAGTGCGCATTTTGTTTGGAGGGGGATTGGAGAGAGAGGTTGGAGGGGGAGGGGGGGGGGGGTCTTCCTTGCACAGATTTTATTAATGCTATGATTCTGGGGTTGTTTTTTTGTTGTTGTTGTGGTGGTGGTGGTGGTGGTGGTGGGGGGGGGGGGGGGGGGGCAGGACCCACGCAGCATGATGAGACCTGTCGCGCTCACCGGGCCGCCGCCGGGTCGGACTCCACCGCTTCTAACCGAGTCCGGATAAAAATGTAGAGAGACCGAGAGAGACAGAGAGAGACAGAGAGAGACAGAGAGAGACAGAGAGAGACAGAGAGACAGAGACTTGCTTCGTAACAAGCGGCCCGCGATGCTCACATATGTCAGGAATAATCGTGCAATCGGCGCGTATACGTATCGGCGGTGCACCGCTCGGTCCCCACGAGAGCAACTTCCTTGCTTTTGTAGCTTTCATGGCAGCTAACCGCCCCCCCCACTCCTCACCCCCCCCCCCCCCCCCAAACCCGGGATCGGGGGGTTTGTGTCCGGCTGCATGAGCTCTGACTGCCAACAGGAGAGGAGAGGAGACCTGCAGCAACATGCCAGCCAGGGAGCTTCGCTTCTCACCCACATTCACACTTCTTTACATTTTTTTTTATTTTTTTATTATTATTATTATTATTATTATTATTATTATTATTATTATTATTATTATTATTATTTTTGTTTGTTTTTGCAGCTTGCATGTTGTTCTGCGAAGTGTGAAAGTTTCCGGCAAAATAATAAATAAATAAATAAATAAAAAAGAAACCCATAAAATACAAAAAGGCTGAATGTGGCGGATTGTTCCTTCTTTGTAATAATAATAATAATAAGAATAAGAAAAAAGCAGCGATCCCAGACATTCCTGCTCTGTCAGTGATAACAGCGTCTGCACCAGCTGGCTCGTTGTGCGTAATCCAAGTCGTGTTGTCGTCCAAGAAACAACAAATGAAGCACAATTGTTGATGGCTTTTTTTTAATGCTTTTTATCCCTCCCCAAAGTGTCCAAATGCTTATGTTCGGACCAGGGCTGGCTCTAGAAACGTTTGAAAGCGGAACCTCATTGGGTCAAAGCTGCTAGGTTGTTGAATTTAGAAGTCCTATTAGTCAAGTTCGCTGTCAAAAATGAAGAAGAACTCGTGTGAAGTCTGAATATTGACTGGGAAAGTCATTCCTTATCCAATATGGCTGCCATGTACAAAAACAGTGAAAGTTGTAGGTGCATTAGCAATTAGCAGCTGTGATTGTTTCCTGATTTTTCTTCTAATCTTGCAGCATTTTGACATGGTATCATATGTGTATTTGATGTGCAAACAATAAATTGAAACTGTAGCTAGTTGAGGCCAATTCTCTCTTTGCAATGTTCTGTTCTGTTCAGCCAAAGTAGGCATCTGTTGGAGAGCTAGCAAGCCTGCAGGGTTGGTCACTGCCCACCCCTGAGCCCCCGTTAGAGTCGCCCCTGGTCATCTTAAATGCCTTGGTTGAAGTTTCTCCTCACACATTAGCTGGATTCAGGAGGCGTTTGTGTTTACTCGTAGTTCACGCCATCCTCACCCTACATAGTCGCTCCTATAAGACTCAGTTCTCGCCAGACGCAGGTGTGTTATTTCTCGAAACCCTGCGGACAAAAATCATGCCTCTCATGTAATATTTCAGAAGTTCTGTCTCTCTCTCTCTCTATCTCTCTTTCCACATGTTGAATATTCACACCTCTTAATAATTCAGAGTTTCTGCTGGATGTTAATCCCACCCATAATCCAGCCCTGTCCAATCAGGGTTGGTCTCCTTCCTGCTTCTTGTTGTGCTTGTTTTATTTATTTATTTTTTTAAACTCATCCCAGAGACTGTTTTTGCATCCCCCATAATTGAAGCGTCAGTTTGTTTATAGAACATGCAATAGGCAAATTGTTGTCAATGGTTGATCCTTGGTGCAAAACTCTCACTTAAATATTTTTGAAATATTTCATTTTAGTCATGATTCTGTAAATTTCCTGTGATCAAACTTATGATCCCAAAAACAGGGTGAAGGTGATTGGACAGAATAAGTCTTTATTTTGTATCCATTAAATCTACTCACAAGCACCTAATACTGTGTGTTTGAGATATCCTATTGGCAAAGGTGAAATTAGGAGAAATGATTGAATTAGCTTTAAATTAGAACTTTTAAATATACAGTATATATATATACTGTATATATACAGTATATATATATATATATATATATATATATATATATATATATATATATACATATATTCAAGATTTGCCTTGTTTAACTTAATGCACACGGACCTTTCAATGCATTCACCAGAAAGCAGCTTTAAGGTTATAGGTAAAAAAAAAAAATTAAAATAGCACATGACTGGATGAGATCTCCTTTGAATTAATTATTCTCCATAAAGTATCAGCAAAAACTCACTAAAGCACTGAGGTGAAAACAAGGAACGATGTTTATCGTAGTTGTTACTGTTTCTGTTACAACAGAGGTGCTACTTTAAAAGGTTGAGTGTCTCTTCCACAAGACTCTGGGTTGTGAAGAAGATGATGCTAAAGTAAGGGGGGGGGGGGGACAAAAAATCTACCAGGACTGAAAGTGAAAGTGCATCGCTGAACTTGGGAACAGATGTTTGAGCCTCGTGCTTTTCTCACTGTCCGTATCAGTGAGTTTATTTTCATCAGAGTAAATATATAAGCAGACCTTGAATCCAGTGTGAGCAAAGGAGAAAAACCATCTTACAGCTGAGGGAGTCTGACATGGGAAGGCTTTCCTGGTGGTCTCACTGACTCCCTCTAGTGGCGGCTGGCTGTGTGTAAAAGCTCACTAAGTTACTTCACTCGATAAAAAGTTAAGTAATTGCTCATTTACTTTGATGTACATGGAAATCTGAGTAGATCTATCAATTTCCAGGAGGAAATCCTATCCAACTCCAAACTGAGGAAGATGATGCATTTCAGCAGATTTTCATAACAAATCCTTTCCAAAACTGCGCAGACCGTTTCCTTTCCTTTTCATAATATAAAAGTTGTAATAAAAGGGGAGCGTCACGCGCCACTTGTGCTCTGAGAATTAAAGCCGGCTTCGATACGAATCTCCTCAGCGCCAGGTGAGCGAGTTCAGCTGTAACGTACACCCCAAGGATCTTCCTTTGAACCCGTCATGCCCTGCAAACCACAAACACACACTTAGTTCGGAAGCTCGATCCCCTGCGCAGGCGCGCACGCCCCGCCATGGGTTCCCTCACCTTTACACGTGACCTGGAGCCCAGGTGGAGTTTGGCGGGGGGGGAAGGAGATCGACTGTTTGCTCTTGTGAGGTGAGGGTGCTTAGTCATAACATCCGCGCAGAGATATGTCTGCGATGTATGCAGCAGATTACACAGCATGACTTCCACTGCAGCAGAGGAGGGAATCTGTACATTTTCTCTTTTTATCGCATTTCTCGTTTGTTTGTTTGTTTGTTTGTTTTCATGATTTATGCTTTTGTCTCCTGGTAACGCTTTTCATTTGTCTGTCTTCAGATGACCCTCCTCTTTCTTGTTTACGCAGGACTGTGATGTCTGTACCTTGTAAACAACACTTTCAAAGCTCATCTTTTATTTCATGCGAGTTCAGCGAACAGGTTTTGTTGTTCTGACTTGATGGGTTTGGTTTGGTTTGGTTTTTGTCACCAGATGACATGGCATTAAAAGTAGAGCAGACATTAGCTTGCATTGCTTTATGTTCCTGGTGTTCCTTAGTTATTTTTTTAGCTATAATAACTTCTCATGTATTTTATGCTGAAACATTTTAAATTGGGATTGTAATCACATCATAACCCAAAAGCAGCAGAGCCAGCTAATTTAAAGAGTGGTGGAAAACCTGAAGACCTACAGGGAATAAAACCAAGTTTACTAAATGTAGCTATGGTATTAAAGATGCTAATAACGCTAATAGAGTCGGTACTTTATCTCATTTTTAGATTTGTAGTATTTTTGCGAGCTATTCAGTTTGTTTTGTTAATTAGCTGTATCACCTATACGTTTAGGAAGCAGACATGCTAACTCTCTCGCAGCTACGCCACAAGTGTCAGGATTTTTTTACTAACTGAAATATGTTCAGCTAGCTGACTTTGGTTTTCTTTGCAAGCTAAAAGTTGTTGGTGTAGTTCCACTGAAAAGCCTCATGTCTGCACAATCTCATCAATATCTACTACAACCACCCAGAACAGTATGTAGCTAAATATTCATGGTTACAGATATTTTGATTTGATTTGTCTAAAGAATTCTCAATTTATGGGATGCCGTTTAAAATTACCAGCTAAACCAAAAGAAAGCCAACATGCAGTCGAGAAAGAACAAATATATCTAATCTAGAATGCGCTTAAAGTACCTTGTTTCATATTAAAAATGTTTATCACGCTAAACAACAGTGCTTTATTTCCTTCCTCACAAGTAGAGGGCCTGACTTGATTACATTAGCTTTTTACGTAGCTGTCTGCTTATTTTACTGACAGACATCTTTGCAAGCTTGTTGCTAATGTTCTCTTTTTAGCAGCTTTGCTATAAAAATACCAGTGTGGCAAAACCACACCTGTAATTGACTTGCAATTAAAAATAAATCTAATAAATCTAAAAAAAAAACTAAAACCCAACTAACTTGATTGTTTAAATTCAGCTTTGAAGAAAAAAAACCAGAAGTCTAATGTGAAAAGATCATCAAGAGAAACATAAATATTATTAAAACCTCCCCCGATTACAAGAGATGAGGTCCATTTGACTTTTTACTCTGTGCGCAGTTCAGCAGGGCAGTATTGACCCCGCGAGCGCCTTTACAATGTTTTGATCGTCAGTTTTGGGAACTGACGGTCTAATGGGACAACTCCCTGCTTCCCTGCTGTCCGACTGTGACATCTGCCGCGCTCCTCATGACCGTTGCGCTCAGGGAGGGTACAAAATTATCTATATTTAAACATGAGCTAGTTGTGGCATCCAACAGAGCTAAAAATGTCATCATGTGGTGTAGTTAGTTCTCAGACTAGATAAGGCACTCATATCATTAATCCATTTTAAACACTGTCACACTTTATTCCCAGCGCATAATTCGACAATGTTGCCGGCCGGATGAGATTAACTCACGGGCTGGATATGGCTGCGGAACCACCGTGTGATGATCACTAGCCTAGAGGTTAAGACTCACAATGTGGTGTCAATGAGCTGCGGATGCCACCAGTATTAGCGGGTGGACAAAAGAGAGCCAAGACTAACACCAAATGTTTAGACAGCTAATTATCCCAACACAGTATAGACACTTCTTCCTTCTCTGCTTTTAGCTGCTGCATGAACTCCCTGTCATTTAAAGACTTGGCTATTATTTCTTTCACTTGAGTCCGTCTTCATTGTAGGTTTCATGTATTCTGCAAAGTAATAATGCAATTTAATCTCATTCTGTTCCACGTCTCTTTTTGCCAACTTTTCACTCTCTTACTCACTGTCATAAAGATGGTGAACATGAAAGTTTTTCTTGGAGAGTCTTTGCTCCATCTCACAGTGTTTGGTCTGGAGATTTTGAAAGGCCTGTCCTTTTCCCAGTAAATCCCAACTGATCCTGAAAAAGGCCTGATAGTTGTCACTGCTTGTCCTCCCCAAGAAAGGTGGTAAAGGAGAAGATGCTGTCGTCATGAGGGAAGCTGTATCTCCGTCTGAATCAATCGCATCTTGCCAGCGACTTTCCTCTTTGATGGATTCATACTTCGCCCATATGCTTCAAGCACGTTCACTAGCAAACGCACACCCACGCACTGATACGCAGATCAGTAGGCAGGAATCGCACCCGCGACTTTAGTACTGTGAGAAGACTCCTCTTCCCGTCGAGGTACAGTCGGGAAAGCCAAACAAACAAAACGTTTTGGCCTGCGACGTGTCAGTGCGTCTGACTTTTTTTCTTCCTTGGTGTTGTTTTGTTAAGCCAATGGAAAACCCAAAGGCGGGTGTGTTTGTAACGGTTTCAGACATAAAAAAAAAGAAAAAAAACACCAAAAGCTACAGAAACATGCACTGCCTGTCAAGTTCAGCTTTAATCCTGAAATGCGAGCTCTGTTTTGCACTTTGCTCTGCTAATCTCTTTTGCGTTCTGAGTTAAGTGTAATCATCTCAGGCAGGTTTATTTCTAGCGTTTTATGCAGATACATGCAGACTCAAACCCAGACGTTTTAGCTTTTGCTGCAGCTTGGATTTGTTCCTGCCTCTGATTTTGCGATCTCTGAGTGTGTGTGTGACTCTGCTCCATGGGCTGACCGACAAGTCCACCTACACACAGTCAGTCATAAGACATGTTGTTCTCCTTAGCTCCACTCTGACTTCTTGTGTTTCAATTTTCCTCCAAACGGACCTTTGGTGTCTAAAGCTCTGCCTCGGGTCAAACGGAAACAAAACATATGAACGAAACGGCCAATAAAAGCTTTCGGAGCAACTTATCTAAAATATCTGAATGAAACAAAGAGCAGCTGAGCTGAAGAAGCATGTTAAATTGCTCTGTAAGCAGGAAAAGTTGTTTGCATATTTTCCCCTGAAAAAAAAATATGGGTTTTTAATCTATCTGTCTGCGATCTGCAGATGTCTACTCCTCTCTGCTGAGAGGCGAACATACAAAATGCCGTATGCGTCTCGCCCTCGCAGAAGAATTAAACTGTTACTGAATATTTGTTAGCAGAAGATCAGGCTGGGTCACTCGGCGCCTCTTTATTACCGTTTGCAAACCATCCCGTCTTGCATTACATCCTTGGGGTTTGTGGCTTCAGACGTCATTATTGCCACTTCGGTGTCGGGTTTTTTTTTTTTTTTTTTTTTAAGTTTGAGAATTGATATAACACTCAGTTTCTTATTACATCAGCCTTTTGTGGTCTTTTAATCACCCCAAAGCTTCTCTGTTTTCCTTTGAGCTTTTCTATTTTTTTGCACATAGAAGTGAACTTGATGAACTTTCTCAGAGATCTGCAAAATCTCAACATTCGACATTTCAGACGTACGTTTTGGGTCTCCATAAAATCATTACGCCATTAGAAGTTGATTAGTTTTGCAAAACTGCATATAGTATTTCACTGCATACATGATGATAGGTTTTAACCACAACCCAATCAACAGTGTCCATTTTTTAAAAACTGTCTGAAAACGTATTTTTCCCTCACTGGTCTTGATTTCACTTAACTTTTATTGGTCTCGATTTTATCTTGTTTATCCGTCTAACTGCATTGTTTCATTGTGTTTTGAATTGTAACTTTTCCGCAATTTTTAAGCTTTCTTTATCACTGATAAAGAAGAGAAAAGCCCTTTGTTTCAAGTGTCGGAGCGCTTTGCACACAAAGTTTTTGTGGTAATGAAGGATCTCCAGCAGCAGTCAGTCTCGCAACTAATCTGAAGAGGCCTCTGACTGAAGACTCTGTAGCTGTATGACAATCTAGTTACTGTAATTACATGCTAACAAGCTCGATATCTGAGCGGCAGAGATGATATTATAGCCTGTTAGCGCTTAGATAGGATACAGTCGATCAAGAACAATAATTCATCTCAAAGTGAAACACAAATAAGTATCTTACTAATACCCAAAGAGGAGTTGTGTACAAAATTCATGTGGCTTAATGAATGTGGTTCAGTCAGAAAGTGACTAGTCTGTTATGGTAATAAAGAAGAAGAAACCTTGTGATTTATCTGTAAATACATTCCCTGCAAACCAAACTACATCCCACAAGTTCAGGAATAACATTTTTGTTTTGTTTATTGTTGCCATGGCTACATAAAAAAATAAATAAATAAGAGAGACCAGAGCACACAAACTAGTCATGAGTCAGACGAAGAGAACGCTTAATGTTTTAGCTAACAACTCCATCCATCTATCAGAGCAATTAAGGTGGGATGGAATCCTCCACCTACCTCCACCTCCCATAATTCAGTGCGTCTCACATGAGCTCAGACACGATGACACACCGCGATAACTAACAATACACAGAGTGATGGGTGCCCAATTGCATAAAGCTGTTTTGACTACTTTGTGTTTGGTGTGGAATGGCGTCTGCTTTTCTCTTCTTCTTTTCTCTTCTTCTGCTCCTGTTTCCCCTCCCTCGTTTTTAGCGCTCCGTGTCCCACACTCCGCTTTTGTCAACACCTGTTTCTGTCACCACTCACTGAGAAAGTCTCAGGGCTTCCCTGAAGGTCACACAGACGGAGTATTTGTCTCTTCATATGCTTCATGCTGTATTAGCATCCATATCCACACAATTAGGGGACATTTTGAAAGAAAGAAAGAAACACAAATATGTTCATTCTAATCAACGGTGTTTCACTTTTCCTGTTTCTGTTTCATATGATGTGTTACCACTAGGGGGCAGTAAAATGAGTTGCAAATGGTTTAATTAGCTAGTAAATCAAGAATAATAAAAAGCTGATTTGTTAGCAAAGCTAAGCTAGCAAATCCACATCCAACAGACTTAGTTAATAGATTTTAAAGCCATTTTTTCTTTTGGTACCTCTCTTGTGGTTTTCCCCAACAACCGGGAAAACTTTAGATCTGTTTAGTTGTTCTTTATGTCAAGAAGGGGAATTTTAGTGCACTTTGAGTTTTATTCTCATCTCCAAATAATGTTTCAAAGTTTCCTTTTGAGTCTCTGCATAAGTGCTCGGGTTTTACTCTTGGAATCGTTTTAGTTGTTGTGGTTCAGTGTCGCATCAGGGTCCTCGCAGTGACAGAAGTGCAAACGTGCATGTTTGCTTTGCTCAGGTGCTCACGATTAATCCCGGGTCAGTGTGCCGGCTGGTATGCAGCTAAGCCTTTAGCATGCAGAGGATAATGTTTAGCAGGTCGCAGTGTGTGTGTGTGTGTGTGTGTGAGAACATTTTTCCCTCTTGCCGAGTGACACAGAAACAGCAGTGAGACAAAGGAAATAAATCTAAATCATCCACTGCTTGTTTTTGTTTTTATTTAGATGCTAACTTTCCACTAGTGCCGTTTTAAGTATCCAAGATGCATGTTTTTTGTTGATTTCAAGCAGGCTATGACTTTGTGACCATTACTTTTCAAGTTTTGCATATCACTTCAGGTGTCATCAAAGTGGTAAATTGACTGTAGTGTGACTGCAAAGGGCTTTTCCTTTACAAAGTGTTTTCCATCTGCACCACTAACATGGTGCAGTTCGTGTTTGTGCAGTACGCGTTTCTTTGTCCCTGCGTGCGTCTGTGTGATTTTGGTTCTATGTGTTTGTGTCAGCCGTGAATTCATGGCATTCCTCATCTTCTCTGGACAAAAGACCTCAGTTCAAAATAAAACAAGATCTGAGACGTCTGTCAGATTAGAGAGGAGAGGGGAAAAAATGACGATGGCGAGGGGCGATGAACCCGATGCCTGTGAAAAGAAAACGTGAGCTGTACCTCAAAAAAAGAAGGTGAAACAAAAATGATACGGGAGTAGAAATGTGTTAGACTGAGGGAAAATAAGATGAATCTGGAGAAATTGTGTGCATTTGCAAAACACTGGAGCGCAAAAGACGATTCTTTTACTTGCCATCTTTAGCCGCGCTGCTACAATGGAACAACTCCATTTACAAAGTGACACTAGGAGATCAAGGTGTTATTGATTTAGTGCAATGCGCCACAGCAAACAGTGAAACCTTTGAAGAACAACTCAGAACCACTCGTATTCTACTTCTTTCTTGTTGCCATAGCAACTGACAAGACAACAGCACCAATGTATCAGAATACAACACCAAAAAAACATGCCACCATTTCCCATGCAAAGAACAGAACATTCATTTTGTTATAGTTTTATGTTCACAGGTTAATCAATACATTACAGCTAATCAATACATTGGCTCTACTGTTGATCTGTCAAGAGAGTTAGTGTGTGGGTCTGCTTTGTCTTTTTTACTCAATCCAAACAGACCAAATTCTGCTGCACATCTACATGTTAAAGTTGTCAAAGTCAAGCTGGCATAACTGACCTACTTCCCAATTCCTTGCTGATTTTTAATAAAAACTTCTTTCTGACCTTATCTTGTTTAGTGTTGACAATTGGTAGCAAACTACTGTGTTCTTTTTTTTAACTAGATATCAGATTTAGCGCTTTATGTTGACAACTTGACAGCTAAAACGAATGACAGTCATTGTTGGGAAGCAGTTTTTTGCCCTGACAGCTTTTTCAGTATAACGTGTGGGTGGACTGACTTGACATCAACATTTTAATGTGTACTAATTATTTGAAACACTGGCTGGGGTTAGCTTGTAGGTAAGATTGTTCATATTTGACAGTAAAACAAAAAAACATCTGGATATAATAATGTTTCACGCTGTTTTAGGGAATGGCAGTACAGCCCTAAAACAAAACCTGACTTCCTATTTTAATACATTTTTTTCTAGCTTTCTTTTCTTAATAACACATTATTAATGGCAGACAATATTTCAATCATCCCACCTGTGAGTTGACCTGAAGTCAGACGTCAAATAATTGGGTCACTCTGAACTATGGAAAAAATAATCCAGATGTTCCTACAATTAAATCTTCAAAAGCAAAACATTTGACTGAGAAAACTGATTTATTGCTCGACCCTACTTTGTTTCCCATACTTTTCTAGACCAAATAGAAACCCTAAAGATGTCTGAAGATGCTTTTCAATTACATCCCTCATATTTTCTTTCCTTTAGCAGTTTCTGTGTGTCTTTTCTTATTAGCAGCAGCATCTAGAGGCGATGGAAGAAACAGGGAGGCGGAGCTAAGAAAAGAAAAAGAAAAAAAAAAACCTGCAGCGACCTGCCTGCTTAAGATCCCATCAGACACTTTTGTCTGTGGAACAAGAAACAGCTTGTGGAGTGATCTGAATCTAAATAAAACTGCTGCCAAATGCCACAGATAGCATATGATGCTTCATACTCAGCTTTACGATTATTAAAGAGCTTTCCAAATGTCGCTGTGTTATACTTTATCGCTGGAGAGTTAAAAATAAGATTCATGTAGTTACCAACGGTCTCATCAGTGCATCTGTTCCACTTCTCTGCAGGAAGAGATATCGATTGTGATGAATCCACTTCTGTCTTTCAGTGTGTTAAAAGTTTTCCCACCAATGCAGGAAGCATTCTGTGTTGGCGTACACTTATAAAATATTTTAGTAGTTTAATAATAACATTTATTCTGAAGGTAAACTGAGAACCTTGATGGATATGAAGCACAAATTGAAATGCATTTCCAATCTATTGATTCCCTGTTAAATCTAAGTTAAAAACTATTATTAGCAATGTCACAAGTAAATTGGAAGTTATTTTCATTATTTATAAATGTTTTACTCATATTTTCTTCAATCATTGCAAGTAAAAAAAAAACAAATGTATTAACATTGTGCTAATGGAACCGTTCTTTTAAGTGATGGCCAACTTTTCTTTTTTAAAAATGTTTACACTGATATTTTGAAGATTTATAATTGGCGAAGGAGCTCCAAGCCTCTTAACCATCACCCTAATTCAGGGGCCCGGAGCCACATGCGGCTCTTCAGAACCGTAACCGTTAGGAATTTTGGCCAAAAGAAGCTAAAGAATTGAGCAAAAGTTTTATAACGTGAAAGTGATAAGAAATGGCTGCTATTGCTTTTTTTCCCCCTCTTCTTTTTCTTGACATTTTTGCATCAAATGCATGGCATTTCAACAAAGAATGACACTAATACTGTTTTTTTTCACCTTTTTAATACAAAATGTAATATTCCAACGTAGACACTGTAAACATGTGGCGATTACCTACATAAACAAATTTGCTACAGATGAAATTGGAAGAATGAGCTCAGAGTGACAGTTCTAGACAACGCGTAAAAACTGCACCTCTAAATGAAAGCCCAAGCGCCGCACAGTGCAGCACAGAGCAGGTGCAGATATGAGCTGCCACCAATGGGAGTGTGAGCAAGAAGAATGAAAGCTAACATTCTCAGCAGCGTCGGTCGCACAGCTGTGCCGTGTTTCCCTTCCCTCTCTTATCTTCAGAAAGGGACGGGCGTATTTTGTCTACAGCTCAATATTAAGCTTAGACGGCAACTAATCCAAACACAGAGACACTGACGGTGTGCAGATCTACCGGGTTGAGGAGTCTGCTGTAATTTATGAACTAGATTTATTTCCATGTGTTTTGTTAGATATTTTATTCACAATTTTGTTTTTTGGAAAATGAGAATCTGACATGCTCAGTTGTTTGTCTGGCACTGTATTCTTTTTTTTTTCTTTTGTAAAGACAGCTTCGGTGATATTCTGGTGAATTTAAAGCTTTAAAAAAATTAATATACGGCTAAGTTTCCTCTGTTACTGCATCTGTCACCCACCCATGTGGCCCAGCATTCCTCCTTCCTTCAGCTCTCCTTCCCCAGGCTACACATTTTTAAGCGTTTCTGCTGCCGCTCCCATCTCTTAACTTTCTTGTTGCCCGTGGCTACCACACACCATACCGAAAGGTGATGTATGTCGAGCGCTAGAAGGAAAAAACAAAACAAAACAAAACCAAAAAAAAGGGCATGTTGGAGCCTGAGCTGCAGGGCTGTGCCGTGGAGGGCAGGGCCGGGCAGGGCAGGGCTTTGGGTGGGACATTTTGTCCTGTAAACCTCTTGGAGATCCACAGGAGACATTCTTAGAGAAAACGTGGAACGCTGCAGATTTACTCCGTAGAGCGCAGGGATCGAATCGAAGGGTTTTGCCGTTCTGCGTCGTTAACTCAGGCTTAATGTGAAAAACGTTACAGGAAACACTTAGCCGTTTAGGGAAAATACAGATTTTGTAAGCCGTGCACGTGAAAACAGGCTGCATTGGGTGGAGCTGACATGAGATTGCAAAGTGTGCCAATAAAAGGTGTCGGGGTTTTGAGTTCAGGCAGGGATTTCTGATAACAATTATGACAAAAATGCAAGGATCAGAACATCTACTCTTGGAAGCTGGAACTAGAAATGCCTACGTTATTTCATTGTTTGTTTAATCGTTTCAAATAAACCTGAAAGTGTCTGTCAGGCTCCCAGAGAGTGTCTCGAAAAGTCTTCCTTTGGACTTTCTTTATGTCTTTTTTCCCGTTAAATTTTGCCTTTATAACTCAGACAGCCCCGCCACAGGCTACGCTCTCGGGACATTCTGTCAGTGTCCAATTAGTGTGGTCAAAATTTGAAAAATAGATAAAAAAATAATAATAATTGAACTCCACATGGAACACTACAGCAAGATATGAAGCTATTCACTCGGATTCCTTTTGGACAATTAAATTTTTTTAAAGACATGAAACTTGCTCTTAATTGTCGTATTTTATTATCTTTTTTAACTAAATCAAATTTATCAAGTGCTTGCTATGTTGCTTTAAGGGCAGCATTTTTGTCCTTAAGCTGCATTATGTAACTTTTATTAAAAAAAAATATTTTTTTTTGTTACAGATGTTAATATCATTGTGATGGTAGAATATAAAACAGATAATCTGTAAGAAAAAACTAAATAAAAAACTTAAGGTCGTCTGCCTTCTCAGTGCTCCCAGTACTACACTCACTGAGACACTGAGCGCATTTTCCTAATTCTCAAAATGTAAACTAAAATAAAACGGTGTCAGATTTTAGTAATTGTAGGATTTCTCCTTTGTCTTTGGTAAAAGACCACAAACCATTTCTTCCTCTACGGTCACTCTTGCGTTAGTTTTGGTTCAGTTGACCCAGAATGTCCTGCGTTACAGTCCACTTCCTGCTTCTGGAGTGATCTCTGGTCCGCTTCCATCCACATATGCATTTGTGCTGCACCAGAGTTCACTTTAATCAAACTGAGACCGAGGTTTGTAAAAATCTCGACCCGATGTTGAGATTTTTGTAGATTTTTGCGAACAGAGTTCGATTGTGCATTCACACCTCGCCAACTGAACCGGACTGTCTGGGCAAACGGACTGGAGTTTGATTAAAGCGGTCTAAGATAGGAGGGTTTGAATGTTCTCTTAATTCTCTGTAAATTATTCGAGCTTTTGATTGTAAACTTTAACTGAAGCCTAAATTAACAGAAATTCACCAGAATTAGGAAATCATTTCTGAAGTTGATAATCTTATAAAGGACTATGTAAAATGAGAAAACAGAGTAAATGTTACTAAAGTGAAACCTCTGAGACTGGAAACCAAGCCGGTTTGTCGCGGAGGGCGGTCAGCTTCCCTGCTGGCATCTCTCAGCGGGAGGCCTCCGGGGTCAACATTCATTAGGCCAAATGAAAAAGAGAGGAGAGGAATGAAAATTGCGGCGAGAAACAGAGAAATTCCTGGGAATGACAACAGGATTCCCAGACTGCAGCGTGACATGTTGAACGTCCGCATACGGGACTCATCAGTTGGGCTGTTTTCCTAACAGCTTGAAGACATCAGATTGCCCACGTGGAGGGATTTGTATTCCTTTCTTTGAGTGAAAACATTTGGTTTGGTTGTTGCTCTCAGGGGTTTCAGCAGCGCTGAAGTCACCAAAGTCCGACTGCGATGAAAGGGACCTGCAGCTTGACTCAGCGCCGCCGCATCCTGCAATGTACGTCTGCGCTGCCACATAGAGTGTAACATATGTGACCCTGCTGGAGATGAATATTTGTTTGAAGGATTCAAGTGAGAGTGTCTTGTAAAGGCAGATCTAAGCAATGATGTTCTTACTAGGTAGATGTTTTAGTTCTGTGGCTGCAAAATCTTTGCCCGTTCTTTTTTCAGTACGAGTAAAAGGTCAGATTAGATTAAGAACATCTGTGACCAGCAATTTTGTTTAATGTCATTTGACTTTGACTTTGACTGGACCATTCTAAGATATGATTATAAATAGACTTCGACAATGTGATTGCTCTGACATATACCCCACTATTGTCTACTAAGCCTCCAACAGGTTTTCTTCAAGGATTGCTCATATTCTGCTCAGTCCCAATAACATACATTACGTTTATGGTGGTAACATGACAAAAATGTGGAAGATATAGAGGCATACAAGGGCACTTTTGAAGGTATTTGAGTACCAGTTGCCCGAAGAAACTCTAAATTACATTTTCACCTTGAATAAGACAATAACAACTCATAAAAATCTATCTAAATTTAGAGGTAAATCAGTGATTAAAACCTAAAGTTTGCAAGAGATTTTCAGGCATTAAGGCGATAAAAATAATGCACTTGTGTCATGTCTTTTTCTACACTCAAGCAAAAATGTTGCCACATACTTAATTTAATAATACCTTCAATAATCTTCAAAAGGAAGTTATTGTAGAATAATTTCCACATCCAATGAACGCAATGTAGACCAAAGAAAGGCTAAAGATACTTTCCACCGTCAAAGGAAAGCAGCCACATAGTTCCACATGGTGAAACATCAGACTGTCTGTGAAAGCTACCCTTGTTTATACAGTAAACCCAATGTAATAGTTTAACAGGTGGGCTGCAGAGGCTTTCTGATGTGTTTGTTGAGTGTGAAAGCAAGCATCTAGCTGCCTCTTTCCCGTTTCATACCCTATAACCCCACAAAGTCTGAAAACATAATCAGACGGATGGAATCCAGATGGGATTTGGAATAATTACCGTAGTAAGTCTCAGAGCTACTCAGAAACTCGTAGATGTCCTCTTTAATCCTTTTATTTACCTCTTTTCCTTCGGCGTCTGTTGTTTGGACCACCCCCACCCCCCCATTTCTGGTTCATTCTGTGGATAAAAATATGCAGACAACAGAGAAAGTCAGACACGGAAACATGAACTTTGGTTGGTTGAATGAAAAGCTGTGATCAAATGAGAGGGTTTAGCTGATTTCAGATTTTATTTGCATTTTGCTTTGGAGTGCCTTTGCCTTCCTAATGCTTTGTTGTACAGCTATTTCTGTGCATGTGCCTTTCTATTTATGCACGTGTGTGTTCATGCCAGGGCAATGTCTATACCTGTCTAATTATCAGTCTTTGATAAGTAGGGGGAATTCCAGTCTCGCCAATGTAATCCTCAGGTAGAAGCCTTCCGCTCTTCTCCTCATCATTCTTCTCATCACCTCAGCCTATACCCATCTTTTCCTTAATTGCAGTAAGCTCTAAAAACAGTTCCTTTGGCATTTCTAGGAGAAAAAGTCACCTCTCAAAATTCTGCCTAAATTCTACCAGCATACAGGAAACACAGTTATAGTCGGTGCTGGGATTAGGTCCGTACTTTGGTTTGGAAGTCCCAGTTTGGTTGGTAACTTATTGGTGGTGTCGTCGTCTGTATTTCTGAGTCAAGGTCTTGGTTTTGGTTTGTGGCTCACCAACAACAACGCAGTTTAGGTCTTACCTTTGTTTTAAGTTCATAGTTCAGAGTGTACCTTGCTGTTGAGGTCACAGTTTAGTCCGGTTTATGATGTTTACGTCGTGTTTGGGTCTCTACCTCTGGCTGTTGAGTCCATGATTCAAACTCTTCCTCGTTGTTGAGTTTACAGTTCTGTCCATTCATTATTGTTGAGTTTTGACACTTACCACCGACATATCGGCACATCACCTATCAACACATCACTAGATGGTATTAAGAAACAAACAAAACAAAAAAACACCTATTGAACTCTCTGTGTCTTGTTTTAATTTGAAATCCCTGGTGCTGCATTTAAGTGTGTCAGACTCAATTAGGAGTTTTAAGTGTGGGATTATATAATGTAGCAAATTGCCATATCCAACACTCCTTCCCAACAGCCACATCAATCAATGAAAGGCAAAAAAAAAAACCTTTGTGAAATACTTAGTCTTCAAGTTTCTGCATATGCTCATTACTAGATATTATGGCCCTGATGGAAATGTTGATTATTTTAGAAAGTATTTTTATGCCAATTTTTAATTGAGGTTCCTCAATGACATAAAAGCAATGAGTTGTGTCCTAATCTGAATGATGAACTGTAGCTGACAGTTTTGTACAACTGTCAGATACTGTTGAACTGTTACACGCCGAATTTCTACATTAAGACTTCGTTAAGTATGTCCCGGCTTTCAGGACATGGCATGGATTCAAACTGATTCTGAGTTAAAAAAAAAAAAAAAAAACATATTCTAGAGGAAAAATAGACAGTTGTAATGGTTAAAAAATGCATTGTTGTATTTGCATTTGGTTTGATATTATTAACCTTATTAACCTTATTCAGCAACAGCAACTACAACCCCTCTTAAATACCTACAAACTGACTAAGACAGCCACCACAGAAAGATGAATTACATAAAACATCCTCACAGTTTATTCTACCGTAGTTATTTGACCCATTGCAGCTTACTGGTTTTTTCAAATATTTATTTCTTTTTTCCCAGTTTCTGTATGTGCAGATCATGACTACCACCATTTATACATCAGAATATGAGAATCCTGAGAAATTGGTCATACGACATAGTGATTTGAGTCTTGAGTTGTTTTTCTTTTTGATTAAATTATTGATTTTTACTTTATTTTTTAAGGTATGCAAGTTGTGTATCTATTTTGATTTTTTTATGCCACCTGGACAGAGGGCAGGGGTTAATTTGTTTGTTTGTTTTGTAATGAAAAACAATATGGTATTATTTAACATCTAGTCTTTAATGGTTACTAAAGTGATATTATCATCACATCAAACTTCCCTAGAGACATGTTTGCTCTTCATACAAGTTTGCCACGCAAAGGAAAATAATCTGGACGCAATTTAGAGACGCGTCTGGTTTCTTACAAATTTACTGAAAGTTCTTTTGTTTTGTGTACGCAAATGCACGTGTGGCCTTTGAAGGGGATTGAAGGATTTTTGTACACTCAACCAAGAAGGCTTTTATGTAAGAAAAAAAACAACAACCCTGGGAACCTCTGTTTTACAGTATGGAGATTTATCTCTGCCCAGGACTGTCAGGTCGACTTGCTGAAAATAGTGTGATAGAGGTGGGAAGACATCAGAGAAGGCAGTTAAAGGAGAGATTTAGTGGAGCAAATATCTGCAGCTCACTGACATTTCAAAGTGGATTACATGCTCAGTGCTAAGAGGGTGGAGAAATGGAGCAAGAACCACCGAGTGACTGTCAAAGAACTTATGTAAAATCTCAGGCATATGTGGAGAACTCAACCATGTACCCACTTATGCAATCGGTAGATTATGATGCTGAACAAATGGTTGTACTCACCCAGTGAGATGAAGCTCTTCAAACTTGAAGGTTTGTCCTCTGGTGTGTCTTCCAACCGAGGAGGAGAACTTTATCCTTCCAGTTCGATGTAACCAGCCTTCCGCCTGCTCCAGCCAAAAAACCTGTTTAACTTTCACTATCTGTACGTGCCCAAGTGTCTGCCGGTACCTTCTACAAAGGCCTGTGGCCATACCATCAGCTACAACAAATCAGCTAATCAAATGACGTCACCAAAACACAGCAGATTAAACAAAAAACGTGAATCAGATTATGAGCAAAATGTTTTTAAAAATTACATTTTAGAGTGGTTCCCTTTTTAATTTTGTTTAGCTCACTATAGTTGTTTACGTTTTTTTGTCCAAACTGAGGTGGGGGAAATGGTTCAAATCTGTGGCGTGCGGTCTGGGGAGGCAGGTGAGGCAGAGCCTTTTCATGGAAAAAATAAAATACATTTAAAAGATATTTCACCTGTAGTTTGTACTATAAGTACTTTATCATTAAATTTAACCAAATTGATTTTTTTTTCTTCAAAATCGCTGAATTTTGGCATTTTCCCATTCAAATGCTTGGATGTGACACCGGTGAGGCAGAAGCGAGCTGAGCCTCACCCGGGATTAAGCAACCTCCCGCTAACTGCACTGGCATGAGAGCATGCTCCTCCTGTATGTACGTCGCCAATAAAATGGTTAAAAACTTTTAATGTATGAACTGATTTTCCATAATTTAGCTTATGTATTTAATGTACTTTGTTTTTATTGTCACCAACTGTGTGTGTAACGTGTTTTGTGTGATGAGGAGCGATCAGAAACGGCAGAGAACAGATTTGAGGTGAGGCAGGCAGTTCTCTTGGCTCATCGCTGGGGGCGCTCATGATCCCAGACATTGTGACTCCACAACTGCAGAGTAAGCTGTACTAACAGCAATCTAGCCATACAGTAGCTGCGGTGATACAGAGAGCGAGAAAGACGTGGTTTTGAGTTGTACTTTAATGGTTTCTCCATTTGCTGTTAAGCACAGCACGGAATTAATAATATCTACATGTCTAAGTTTGATTGAGATAACGGAATTATTCTGCGGCGGCGGCGCAGCTAAGCGTCACATGTTAAAGAATGGTCGTTTTGCCCTCCAGCATTGTACGCATGCGCGAAATTTCCTTATGTAAACAATAACATGCAGGGGTCTAGATTTCTAAATCCAATTATAATTAAGTCAGTGCCTCACCAGCTATGAACCTCACCGCACGCCACTGGTTCAAATGAACCCCACGCGCCCACCTTGTCACAAAAAATAAACTAACCAAAAAGACGAGAACTCTAAAAAAAGCTACCATTAAACTTCAGAGCGCTGTGGGAGCCGCATCTTTCCTTCCCTTTCTTTTTTTATTAAAAAAAGGATGAATCTCCATCTCGCTCTCTATCCCACGTTTGTCTCCTTTGTGTCTCAGTTTCACTACTAGCAAACATGGTGCCATTCTGTGGTTATTATTAATGTGTAGTTCTATGACAGTATCAAAGTGCCACCAATTGGTCTGGAAGACTTACTACATCACTTTCTGCGGCGCCGCAGCTTGTCCCGTTTCTTACGCATGTTTCTTAATTATTAGCAAAGATTTACTGTGCTGCTCGTTTCCATGTGTACAGGCCCACAGTTTTGGAAGTGACGATTTAGATGATGATTTTCAGTGTATGAAAGTGCTTCCTGGTTTAATGTCCATTCCTCAAAAGGTGTTTTTTCTATGTTTTGTACACAATTAAACAATTTTTAGGTTTTCTACCTCTAAAATGTGATAGTATTGGGCTTTATTTTAAAGCCCAATACTATCACCTCTCACATATATATATGTGAGAGGCTTCTTTTGTATAACCAAACTTTGACATTAAAGTGGATTTGGCTTCAGAAATGTGGCAGTTGTAAGATTGAAGAGTTGATCCCTTGAGTGCCTTATTTTTGGTCAACAAGAATAAGCAATATTTATTGAAGTACGTCATTGGTCTGGATTAGATGGAAGCTAATTTTCTTGTCTCTCTCAGAGCAGCATGAAAATTTCTAGATATCTTTCTTGAACCTACGAGAAAACTCACGTCAGGCTCTCCTGGTTAAGTGATAGGCAAGAAAAATAAAGGGGATGAGACTTTAAAACAACAGAGTTGAAGAGGTGAAAAGAGTGAGAGCTGCTAGGCTGGGCGTGGGAGAGCAGACAGCATTGAGCTGAAGCAGACCAGATACTAATGTGGGGATCCAAGGCTTGTAAAAACAGAGCTTCAGAGATAGATTAACCCCCACACTCAGATAGACACACACACACACACACACACTGACACAAAATCATGTGTACTTGACATCCATCCTCTACAGTAACATGCTAAAATCTAGGAATCGAACTGTCAGCCCTGACTGGCCATGGCTATCACAGATAAGCTGCTAAATCCAGGAAACAGGCAGAAAATCTGCTCAGTGGAAGATGATAGACTATCATTGTGCAGATGGCACCTGGTTCACAGCATATGTAAAGCTGTGCAAGTCAATGAAAAAGCATTTGCCCCTGTTTAATGATTTCTTCTGTTTTTGCCTTTGCGTCACGTTTGCAAATGTTTCAGAACATCAAAACATATTTTGCTATTAGATAAAGTGGCCTGAATAAATGGAACAAAACATTTCAGAAAGATGATTTCAATTATTAGTGGAAAAAACGTTTTGAACCAATCTAGCCTATTGTTAAATATGGAATCGCTTATGATTAAAATACTATTTTAGACGCTAACATGTTATAAAATCTGTGTTGTTACGATATTTATTCATTTTAGTGTTGATTCTGTTTGTGGCTAAAAGGCCAAAGAAGAATCATCCCACTTGCAGCAAAAAACTAAGAATCTGTCATTTTCACTCTCTCCTTTATGGTTTATTTTATTTTATTTTAACCCTACAGCTGCCTTCACTTTTTGTGACATTAAAAAATGTTAATCTTTTATTGCTCTAACATAATCTCACATGGAAATCTTTAGTATTTAAGTCTGGAGACTAAGTTGGCCTTGAAAGAAAGTTGATTTAATGTCTGATGAGTCTTTTTTTTTTTTTTGCTTAATTATCCATGTGTTTTCAATCACCGTCAGTGAGGTTTCCACTGCCAACTTCTTTTCAGCTTACTGGCAGAGTTTACCAAATTTATATAAAAAACATCCTAGTGTTTCAGTTTATGGGTTCATGAATCCATGCAGTCTATTAAGGCTCCAGGGGAATTTGGAAAAACCGCAGTATTTGTTTGTCACACTTCCATCTGGGTTCCAACAATTTAATTATTGGTCAGAATTTATATTTAAGCTACTTTTCTTTTAGTTGTTGCCAATAAACTGTTAATGGCCTGTTCTCTGGTCTTACCCATTTTGACACACAGCTGCAAGTAATGGGCCATCAAACCATTTTTATTCATCAGGGAAATGACTACCTGAAGTTTCAGAGACAGTTCTGAAATAAATGTATGTTGAATGTGTTAAGTGTTTTGGTACGTATGAAAATTGTGATTTGGTCAAAAACTTTTAATGTAGTTTTTTTTTTCTATCAGTTGAAATTTGGATTTTTCTAGATTTATCTTTGGGAGACCATACAGCACCACTAAAAGATTCATTTCTTTTAACTCATTTATATGTAAGAGTTTGAACTTCCAAACTGTTACAAAATAAACAATAAGTCAATTAATTACATGATAAATTAAAACAATCACTTGCATGATGTATTGTTTTTCTGTCTCTCTTTGTACCAAAATCTGGATGATAAAAGTTTTCTGTCTGGTGCTTTGGTCCCTATCAGCCTTTTATTTTGAACGTTTTGCTTACAGAGACTTCATAATCAATTTTATTAGATGTTTTTGTAGTTTTGTTGATTTATTTTGGATATTTAAAATGTCTTCCAGTTGCCAGTGTCAAATGTTCATTAGAATTTAAAATTCATCAATATTTGAGAGAGCGTTCTTGCATTATTATCCCATTACCATTAAATTACTTGAAACAACAACAACAGTATCGCTTATCGCAATAATTACCAAAACAATTCAACACTTCTTACCATGACAGGCCTACATGCATATAGAAAAAATCAGACTTTTTATTTGTGCAGGAAAACAGAAGATCTAAACAAATAAAAGAAGGAGCTAACATCTTTTCACTAAACATACAGTGAGGATGCAAATAAAACTTTCAACAATCGTGACCTTGATTTGAAATTTAAACAGAACCACGAAAACATGCAATCGGACAACCGTCGTTCTGAGGCAAACCGCGGACAGAGACGAGTGCCAACCTGTCTGTCCTCCTCTCCCTTTCCCTCTGTGGTGAACCCGTTGCCTCTTCATCTTTCTCACATCCCGGCTGCCCGGCATGCATGCAGCTGATGCCCGTCTGGCATGCGCCGTGTCAACAGAGCATGGGAAAAGTTAATCACCAGCTTGGCATTTTCTCTTCTTCTCCCTAGGCCTTCTCAGCTCTCCTTTCAAAACTATCTACCACAATTTTACTTCTGTTGCCATCTTTTTGGGAAGAGAAGGTGATAAAGAAGAAAGGAATTTCGTTTCTCTTTTTTTCATATTTCTGGTGAGATCAGCATGTTTTTTTTTTGTTTTTTGTTTTTTTGACCTTGTAACTTTCTTCCAAGCACGAAACAAACTGCGGGGCGGGGAAGTCCTCCATGGGAAGAAATACCACCTGTTGAAATTGCTGTTATTGTGATGACGGAGTGCCCTCTAGTGGCGAGATTGGAACAGTAATCTGAAACAAAAAACTCAGACCCTCATGCGCTTCTTTCTAAGAGGAAAATCACTGTATTTATGTATATATTTTAATAGTTCTTTTACAGCTAATTAAAGTTAGTTCTGTTTTTGCTTCGTCTGCAGGCTTGCAATGGATGTGGAGGTTCCAAGTGTGACTGCAGTGGAGTGAAAGGAGAAAAGGTAAAAATAAATGTCTTTTTATTTATTTGTTTTCACATTTTGCGGCTGTAATTGCAGAAATATATTTTTAGTCAATGGTGCCCAAATGCGGCTCAGGGGCGATCTGTGGCCCTCGTAGTGATTTTATATGGCCCCCCAGAGCCAACGTAGCCAGTTGATGCACTTTTAAAAAATCTTTTAGGGTGAATTTTTTACAGAAGAAAGACATTAAAATAAAAGAAAACATTATTAAGCAGGTTTCTGCACCGATCTTACTTTTCTAGTATTTAACATCTAACAATTTTCCTGCCCTCTGATTAAAACAGCACTTAAGAAGAAAGATCGGCTTTCTATTCTTGTTGCTGACTTAGACAAAACAAAAAAATACTAATTTAGCCACAAAAATGAAAACGATCAACCAAATCAAAAAAGCACTGTGCATGTTGGTCTTATGATAATGCAATCATGCAAGAACCTTTCCGTGTTTTGGATCTGTAATCATTTACAGAACACTTTTTAGAAATATTTGACTTTTGTGCTCAATTTTAATTAAAAAAAACTAGCAGCTGATAATTTTGATTTGATGCACTGTGATTGGTTTTGTCCCTTCTTTGTCTAGGGCTGGACAATAAATCAATAACAATATATATCGCGATAGACACATGATCAATATCAATAGATATTACATCACTGAACTCCGATGCAGAACGGCACAATATTCTGGGGATATTCAGAGGAAAAACTTTAGCCGCTGAATCTCTCAACAAACTCAATCCCTCTTTGGTTACCTAGCAACAACTTGTTGAGTAACTTGCACAGCAGCACTTTTGGGTTTCTATGCCTCATAGCTGCTTAAAAATAAAAAGAAAATGCAGTGGAGAGAAAAGTAAGGATAAAACAGCAAACATCATGCCACCAGTTTCAGTGGCAAAATTATCAATAAAGATCAATATTGACTCATATGAAACACTTATATCGTGATACATTTTTCAAACCCTACTGTTAACTAAACTGACATAAAGAAAGCTGTATGGTAACTTAACAGTGTCACATTATTGGACCATTCTCTTATTGAAAAAGTGAATCTTCTACCAACAAAAAACTGTGACTGTTCCTTTAAGAATGGAATATCACATACAAAAACTGCAACTCGATTCATTCTACATCTACATTTTGATGTTTCATGATGACTGTCGCTGGATGTCAAAACTATTAACAACATGTAAATCACACAAATGGAATCAACTAACTGTGTGTGTGTGTGTGTGTGTGTGTGTGTGTGTGGTGTGTGTGTGTGTGTGTGTGGTGTGTGTGTGTGTGTGTGTGTGGTGGCTTGCAGGGGAAAGAGGTTTCCCAGGTCTTACCGGACAGCCAGGGGTTCCAGGGTTCCCCGGACCTGAGGGACCAATCGGAACTAGAGGAGAGAAGGTGAGTTTAGCTTAACGGTCAAACATTTCAGATCACACACACAGAACTTAAAATAGTTTGTCAAGAAGTTTTAACAATGGACTAAACTAAAGGATTTAGATGATCCATAAGAATCAAGAGTGTTGATCATCACGGTGAGCCTTTAGCTTTAGCAAAACAGGACAAATCATCTTAACTGAGAGAAATATAGTCAAAGTGAAGGAGTCCAAATGGGAAAAGGCTCACCTCTTTCAAAAACTGCGTATGTGTTATTTTTTTGTGTGTAGACTTGTATATGGAAGTTAAACAATTTTGTCAAGAAAAACCCAAAACAATAATTTAATGAACTCTGTAAACAGAATTAAAAAGTAGCCATTACTAGTAAGTTTAAACTTAATCCTACTCCTTTTCGAGGTTTAGGATAAATTGGAGTGGACGCTTTGAGCCAGACCTTCTCGTCCAACATCAGTGTCTGAACTCATAGATGTACTTAGAAAAAAGCTGGGTAAAAGTTCCTATCAACACACTCAGAAACCTTATGAAAAGCCTTCCTAGAGAAGTTGGAGACGTTATACCTGGAAAATGTTGGTCGGTGTTGAGAATGAGACGACACTCAAGTTCACATGTCAGTGAAATCAGCTGAGCAAACAGCTAGACTACAAATAGCATGCTTATTCTCTGTTTTCATATGACTCATTGATCATTCTTTTGTCATCTTTTAATTATAAACCACACATTATTAGAAAAATCTAGATCACTCAGACCAGGAAAATGTCACGGTTAAGTTCAAATGATACAAAGTTTTGAGAAAAGTGTTCTTTATAAATAGGTCTGTCGCGATAAACAATAAATCAATTAATCGCACGATAAATTAAACCTATCAACCTCCACTGACCCTCCCTTCCTCATTTCCTTAGTGTAATGTCCAGCGCACACGACACGAATTGTCGGCCGATTATCGGCCCATTTTCAAACCCTGAGAGACACATCAGCCAACAGAAATCCTAGGTATAACGGTTCGATCGGGTTCGTGGTGCCGTGTGGTGTCCAGCCACATGGGCACAAAATAATGGCTACAAGTCCAGTTAACTAATTTTAAAATCAGGCATTAATCAATGCTTTACTAGAATCTACCTACAATGCATGTGTCTAAAGTCATGTGTAAAGTCCTGACTGAATGAAAATCATTATAACCTATTTATGTCACGCTAACAAAGAACAGCTGAAAGTTACCGGGTTTATCAACTGCTGTAGCAATTTGGCTCCAACTCCTCCCCTTGTCATTTCTATATTCTTTGCACGAAATGTTGAATTCATGCAATGTCTCATGTTTCAGCTGTTTGAGATTCCCCTCTGTAATTTCCCCTCCGAAAGCGCAGAGGAGAATCCACGCTTTCTGATTGGCTACCTGTCACATTCAGTGTTAAGCTCTAAGTCGGGATCTAAACCCCTGATTTAGATCTGAGCGGCCACCATGATCTACCGTAACACACCACACACTGCAGGATAATCCGTTATGAAATTACTCTCGACACTCTTAGATCAGCCAACGATCTAAGAGTGTCATAAGGGGAAAATAGGGGCAAAGAAATTGTGTGGCATGAACTATTGCATTAGGTAGTCGGATGTGTCCATCTTCTCTATTTAAATCTAGTGATTACTGAAGGGCAATATAGTATACAGACTTCATATCTGCACTCGACTTTGGCTTTATGTTGTTTACTTTTTATTCAAGTACGTTTTTTTGTTAATGGAGACTGAGAATCCATTTTATTTTTGTCTTTGGTTGTTTTGTTTATTTAGTTTATCAGTTCCAGTGTTATGTGTTCTTTTGAAAATAAAATGTATTCATCTATGGCAGGAAATTACATGCATTATTATGTCATTTCCATTAAATCAGTGTCAAAAGGTCTTGAAACAATAGTATTGTTTATCGCAATAATTTTTTTAGACAATCGCTCAGCAACATTTGTTATCGTGACAGGCCTATTTATAAATCAAAATTTTTGATCTTGTTTCACTACCTTACCCTTAGTTACCTTTAATCATAAAGCCACACAAATGTTTTGTTAATAATGTTCTTTTGTTTTGTGTTTAGGGAAGTGATGGACCTTCGGGACCATCTGGTCCAAAAGGAATAAGAGTATGTATATCAAGTTTATTTAAAACAGAATTTCACTTTAATCTGTAAATGTTTTGTCTGTAACTTATATCATGCAAAAGGAAAAATCAATTTTAATGTTATTTTATTGATTTGTTTTTGGTTTAACCTAAATACATGAGAAGAGTTTCAAAAAAATAATTTGTTTTTATTGTTATTTTTTGTGCTTTATTTAATTCTTTTGGAGGCATTTCGTAACTGTATTAGCCATTTATCTTCAATTGTAATACCCCATTATGGACACCAGATGCCCCCACTTCGCCATATTTCAAACATCGTTGGATACAGAGGAATTTTCTTTTTCTCTTTAGACAATTTCTAAAAAAAAAAAAAATTCTTTTCATTTCCCAACAGGGACCATCCGGATTGCCTGGATTTCCAGGAACGCCAGGACTTCCAGTATGTCCAAAATAATCCAGAACCACTCTTTTGGCCAAACGTAACCCTCGCGTGTAACTCAACTTTGTATTTCCTGTCAGGGTCTGCCAGGACAGGACGGACCCCCGGGCCCAAGGGGAGTGCCGGGTTGTAACGGGACAAAGGTAACGGAACCAAATTAAGAATTAGCTGTTATTTTTATTGTGTTGTACAGTACCTTCTTTGTCCTGAGGAGATTCCTTGATTTCTTTCTTCTTTGTCTTCAGGGTGAACCTGGTTTTCCAGGAAGTTCAGGAATACCTGGACGACAAGGACTTCCAGTAAGTGACTAATTAAACAAATTACAGAGGTTCAAGTGTATCCCATACTACCCATGGAAGAGGAATTCAAGCACCTTCTTTAGTATTAAGAATTTTCACCTTTTATTGAAAACTCAAAGGATTTTTCCGCTTTAGGAACCTTTTCGAAGAACCCTGTGTAGTCTCTTAATGGGGTCGGGAGGGTTGCTGGTGCCTATCTCCAGCTAAAGTTCCGGGCGAGAGGCGCAGTACACCATGGACATGTCGCCTGTCTGTCACAGGAGTGTAGTTTATCTGTTTCCCCTAAATATGATAGACTTTAAATAGTTACTTATTACTTAGCCTTCCTTGAAGACAGGGATAGAAAAGTAAAATAAATGTTAGAATATTTTTACTGTTTTTCTGTTTGAAACCTCAAATCAAAACAACTCATTTGAAACATGCTTAACATGGGAAAGTTGAAAGAAAAATAAATGTAATAATTTTTCTGTAATTTTTTTTTTAAATTAGTAAATACGACAGTTTCTACAGTTTGGATATATCTTAGTTTTGCATAAGAGTGTAATATGTGTAATAACACTGGGATGTGTTCCTGAAGGGAGCAAACATTCATCGCTCTTTTGAAGCAAATCCAAGCAAAACTACAAGTTTAGAGTAGTTTTTATCACAAAGGTTTTTATCGCTCAGGATTCTTCGAATGCAAAGCATTGATTTTCAATCAGAATCTCACCCGTCTCCCTTCTTTCTCCTCTTTCATAGGGTCCACCTGGTCTCCCAGGAGAAAAGGTAGGTGTAAGACCACCCAATGTTTACTTGATGCCTGACATTATGCTACTTTCAGATCCAATTAAAATGAAAATTTCTCTTTTTACTTAAAAAGCACAAAATCTTGGCTCAGTCTTTCAAAAGCCTGGATCCTCGATTGATACATCAATTGGACCTTTCAAGATACAGTTGGTTTTTAACAAGTTAAATGTCAAGATTTACAGGAAAAAAACAAACCCAAAGCAGTATCCCGTTAGTGTATAAGATTAGTAGCTAATGCTTAGCCGCTAGCATTCACCTGAACACATCCAGAAAATTAGTTGTCTTTCAAAAGGCAGTATTATGTTTTTAGCCAGACACATAATGCCATTTTATATCAAGAAACTATTACCCTCAGCTGTTATAAAAATGCTACGTATGTCAGATATGACTTTTTAAAAAAGTCATATTTAACGTATTGAAACTGGGCCTTTGTCTCTTAATGTTTCAACATGACATGCACACCACCACACAAAGCTACATTCATAAAGACATGTATGATCTGGTTTGGTATAAAATAATTTACCTGAACGACGGAGAGGAAACTGTGACCAACATCACTGTCTGACCTCACAAATAAGAAAAAGAGCAAAAATTCATCTAAACACACACTTAAAATTTCTGGAAGAGCTGAAGCTGTAGATTGCTACAAAAAGGTGACCTGGCATCATTTCAAACCTCTCAAATTCATGTGTTTTTAAAGGCAAGAGACTCAGTGGTCTTGAAAATATAATGTACATTCAGCACTTCTTTTAGAAATTACTGGTTTTTATGGCGTATGGCTGATGATGAATTATTTTTCTTCCTTTTCCCCAGGGAGACCGTGGAGATGTGTTTTACACCAACAATTATGGACAAAAAGGAGCAGTCGGTTTGCCCGGATTGCCCGGATCTCCGGTGAGGAAACCACTCTTCACTCCCATGTTGTGTTTTACCAACAATTTAAGAAACCGCTGATTTCAAAACAACTAATTTAAAATGTAAAAAAAAATTACCTTTACCTAACCTTTATATAGAAATTCAGATCCTTCTCACTCATTTCATTAAATGTTAGACAAATATTTGCAAAGTAATTATTTTTTTGTAAGATTTCTCACATAAAAGGAGAATCCAGTGATAGAGTCAGTGCGTTTTTCATAAATAATTTAGATTTTATGTTTTTGTGTCTTTATATTTTCACAGGGCAGTCCTGGACCCACAGGTTTACCAGGCCCGACTGGCCCTCCAGGAATTCCAGGCTATGAGGTAAAGGAGGGATTCTGAAACACACACCAACACATGCGTGCGCACACACACACACACACATACACACACACACACACACACACATTTCATTCCCCACAAAGATAAACCTAATCCTTACCCTTAAGTTAAGGGTAAGGTTTAAGATAAACCTTATCCTAACCCTAACCAAAACTCAATTCACACCTTAGTCCTAAACTTCACCCTTGACCCAAAAACAGCGTTTCTCCTTGTGGGGACCAGGCTTTGGTCCCCACAACATAGTATGTGTCAGAAAAATGGTCCCCACAAGGTATCACAAACAAACACATGCTCACGCTCATACACACACAAATTAATATTAAAAACACTGGATTAACATTACTGAACTAAACTTGAACATTTTTCCTTTGGTCTTCCAGGGTATTCCAGGTCCTCCAGGTCCTCCTGGACCTAAGGTGAAATCAGTCACTTTTTTTGCCAAATTTTTTTAAACGATATGAGTAAATAAGTAAAAGATAATCAAAAATAAAGT
The DNA here is from genome assembly GCA_033032245.1 of Poecilia picta. NCBI lineage: Eukaryota > Metazoa > Chordata > Actinopteri > Cyprinodontiformes > Poeciliidae > Poecilia > Poecilia picta. Next base: position 8,618,369 of record CM065370.1, on the reverse strand, counting down.
TTTATGCTGTAATGTAACATACTGAATCTTGATCAACTCTCTCCAAATTTCCTGAACAGGGAAACATGGGTTTGAACTTTCAAGGTCCCAAAGGAGACAAGGTAGAATACAAGTCCCCATACACTTTTGATTCATTTTACTTTGATCACAGTTACTAATAATTTTATTATTTTTTTACAGGGTGATCAAGGCTTGCCGGGACCTCCTGGTCCTCCGGGACCAGGTCAGGGGGAACAGGTCAGACCACCACCAACAGAGATCCAGAGAGGCGACAAGGTACCTTCATTCTTCTAAATTTGTTGTTACACTTCTTCCATTCCTACAGATACAATCAGATTACATTAGAAGTAAGTAGTGATGTTTTTAGCATGTTGGACTAAATATTTGGCAAAATTTCAGAGCAGCAGAACCAGAAACTGACCCAGTATTTGCATATGCAGATGATTCTTTTGAACTTTTCTCCTACTTTGTTTGACTGCACACCCAAACCAAAATAATAATTCTAAATGTTTATAGATGAAGAGGCAGGAATGACATAAACTGATAATTAATTGTCTTTACTTTGAAGAATTTTCTGGATTTTCTTTTCTAAATAAATTAAGTCATATGACAGAATAAAAAAAGACTGGTTATAATAATTATATTTGTGCATTACCATCAAGGTTGGCCAATTGTATACCATCATACTTAGTATCAAGCTCCTCACCCTGCTACAGACTTCAATTTTAACTTTCACCACATGATGGCAGTAGATTACATAAGACATTTATTCATGAAGTAACACAATTGCTTACTAAAATGCTGATTCAACTGCAATACTGTGAAAAAAAAGTGTTAACAAATACATTAAAAGGTTCTTGTTAGTTCCAATGAAGTTAAACTAACTGTTAAACTTTTTCATTAAAGTTGTTTTTTTTTCTTCTGCATCATTATCTCTAAAGGGTGACCCTGGCCCTCCAGGTCCACAAGGTGACCCAGGCAGCCAAGGTCCACCTGTAGGTATCAGTTACCATCTCACTACCAGGTTCATTCATATGAATAAACCCTGTAAAGACCAGGCAAGAAAAACTAATTCTCTATGCCTGTTGCTGTGATTCGATAGGGTCCCTCTGGTGGCCAGAAGGGAGAGAAAGGAGAACCAGGAGAAGCAGGAAAACGAGTGAGTATTATTAGTCAAGAGCTCATCAAACAGACTGTAATCCCCACTGTTAGACGTCTCCCTCTGACCACGAGACCCTCACTGGTGATGGTGTTAGCTACGCCTTCGTAGTTCTGGTGTTGGACCAGCTTTTTCCTTCAGAACTACTTTCAATCTTCATGACTTAGACTCAATGAGGTTCCAGAAAGCATTCTTCAGAGATTTCCATCCACATTGACATGTTAGCATGTTAGTTTATGTACAATGTGAATCTCCCATATCACAATATACCAAATCTATTGGACTGAGATCCGGTGACCGTGGAGGCCACTAGAGTTTTCTCCTCTGTTTTTTAGTAAGCAAATCTATTGTCATTTTCCCATTTTCACAGGGAAAACAAGGCAAAGACGGAGACCCAGGAGCTACAGGATACCCAGTGAGTTACAACCTGCATACAAGCAAAATGTATGCATTTGTATCTCTTTTAAAATATTGCCGGTTACATCTGTGACTTTCCATCACCATCAGGGACTCAAAGGAGAGCCTGGAAGTCCAGGTCTCCCAGGCCGAGATGGAGAGAGAGTGGGTTTCTTCCGAAAATGTTGTTCGTTGTCCGTCTTTCCATATTATCAACATCTCAATCTCCCTCCTGTTAACAGGGACAAAAAGGTGACCGAGGATTTCCGGGACCTCCAGGACAGGTACGTATCTGACATTCACTTGACACCAAAATCATTTGTGAGTGCAGAACCGTTTTGTTTCCCATATGAATTTTCTCGAATTTAATTTTTCCTCTTTTTTTTTGTTTTTGCTTATTGTATTGTTAGAGTAGATCTAGAAAATCAGTTCCTGAATGTTTGAACTTTGGGTGTATAGCAGTGGTCCCCAAACTATGGCCCGCGGGCCAGATCCGGCCCGCCTCCACATTTGGTCCGGCCCCCTGAACAATACAATAGATTTTTTTTTCATATTATTTTCCGGACTATAAGCCGCTACTTTTTTCCTAAGCTTTGAACCTTGCGACTTATAGCCCAGTGCAGCTTATATGAAGATTTTTCTTCAACCTTCCGGAGGCTCTTTAGCAGGAAGTGAATCATTGGAAGTCAAAATTGGAAATAAAAGAAGAAAATGCCCATTAAAACGGAATTAGGTTTTAATAGGGAATTGAAATTTCAGAATGTTGTTGATCAATTAAATAGCATTGAGGGGAAAACGAAGATTTTTTGTTTTTTTTTTAAATAATACTGAGATCATTATGAGAATTTGTGGTATAGATATTAGGATCTAATAGATGGCAGTAGTGCAACAATAATGGATGCAAGCTGCCGTTGAAATCTAAAGAAGATGAAGAAGAAGAAAGCGGCCATTTTTATTTAGCACATGCTAGTAGCAGACACAAAGGATCAGCACCTTTACTGTTACAGTTACTGTTCGGAAACTACCATAATCAGTTCAATTAAATCTAAACTTAAATCTTTTTCTTTTTCAACCGTAATAAATGTGATATTCAATTGACCTGTTATGACTCAAATGTTGGGTGTCCGTCCCCCTCTACTGCTGCTGCATCATTGTAGAAAACCTAGAGCGGCAGAGATATCTGCAGCTTATAGCCCAGTGTGGCTTATATGTGTATGTTTACTGTTTTGTTTTTTTTTGTTTGTTTGTTTTTTTAAATCGGGGTTGCGGCTTATAGTCCAAAAAATACGGTATTTATTTTCATAAATAGTGTTATTTCCTGGATTTTTTTCTGTGAAGAATCCAGAGAGGGTTATTTGATTATCCTTTCTGGAATACAATAATTTTTTACATTTAGGCACTCCTGCAATCGTCACAATTTTTCTGTTACAAACTGACTCTGGCCCCCCACCAGAGAAGAGAAACATTATGTGGCCCTCACAGGAAAAAGTTTGGGGACCCCTGGTGTATAGGGTAAAAAAGAGAACTATTTAGCCTCACTGCTACATGCTACGTTTACATCTTCTTATGGGCTTAGTATAGATGTTCCATTAATTTTGGCCCTTCATTGATTTTTTTTCAACTGTTCTTTTCCCAAGTTGCCTTGTTATACACAGTCCAGTCACATTAATGTGACCATCTGTCAAAAGCCAGAATAACCACCTTTCGCAGAGCGAACTGCTACAAGACGTGCAGGAAGAGAGTCACTTAGGTCCCTGAAGGTCTTCTCTGGGATGTTGAGCCATGCCGACTCTAATGCCGTGGCCAGCTGCGCTAGATTACGCGGTTGAGGATCCATGGCGCGAACAACTCGATCGAGATGGTCCCACAGATGCTCGATTGGGTTTAAGTCAGGTGAGTTTGCTGGCCAGGGGAGGACGGTAAACTCATCCTGGTGCTCTTCGAACCACGCACGTACACTGGCAGCTGTATGGCACCTCGCATTGTCCTGCTGGAAGATGCCATCATCCTGAGGAAAAACAATGCGCATGTAGGGGTGGACATGGTCCGCAAGGACAGATGCGTACTTGTATTGATCCATCGTGCCTTCCACAATAATCAGTGAACCCAGAGAATGCCAGGAAAACATTCCCCAGACCATAATGCTCCCGCCTCCAGCTTGGACCGTTCCTGCAATGGTTGCAGGGTGGTTCCTTTCAGAGGTTTCACGCCTTATACGCCAACGTCCATCTGTCCGATGGAGCATAAAACGCGATTCATCTGAAAACGCTACCTGTCGCCACTCAGTGGACGTCCAGCTGCTGTACTGGCGTGCAAATTCTAGCCTTCGTCGTCGATGAACACCAGTCAGCATAGGTGCACGAACCAGGCGTCCGCTTCGGAGGCCCAGACGCAGCAATGTTCGCTGAATAGTGGTTTGGGAGACACTTGTGGTAGCCCCTTGGTTCATTTTAGTGGTCAGTTGCTCAACGGTAGCCCGTCTATCTGCCCGAACGCATCTCCGCAACCGTCGTTCGCCTCTGTCATCTATGGCCCGTGGTGCACCACATTTGCCACGTCGTTGATTTTGGACAGTCCCATTTTGCCATGCACGGTACACTTTTACCACGGCGGCATGCGAACAGTTCACAAACTCAGCCGTTTCGGAAATGCTTCCACCCTTGGCCCGAAAGCCAATGATCATGCCCTTTTGGACGTCGGATAAATCGCTTCGTTTCTGCATTACGCCAACGATTGAAATGTTTTCCGAAGCCCACACACACCCTTTATATACGCTCAACTGCACTGTGCTGCCACCTGCCTTCTGTGATTGGTTATTTAACTCTGAAGTGGAAAGTACGTGGTGGTCACATTAATGTGACTGGACTGTGTATATTAGCTAGCTTCTAACCTATTTATGGCGGGATATCTGATCTCTCTTAGCTAAGACTGGAAAAGTTTAAGCTGGTTGGTTTCTTGGGATAGATAAAGCTTTTAACAAACTCAGAACTGTGGGGTTTTTCAACAAGATTTGAGGTCCGATCAGTTGGGGATCACTATTGATGAAAAGCCCAACCACTTCTGAGATACATTTCTGACTTTTGGCACTCGTCAAGTATAAACTTTTCTCTTCCTCTTTTTTTTCCACCAGGTAATTCGGCCTCAGAATGGAGCTATTGTTGGTCAAAAAGGTGAACCCGGTTTTCCTGGAAATCCTGGAGCGAAAGGAGAAAGAGGACCACAAGGTAATCCTAAAACATAGATGCGGGCACAAAACCAAATCGGTAAATATTTTTACTTGTAGTTGAACAGTTAGCAGTTTTGCCAACCACATTAAATTAGCTAGCTCAGATTTTAACACTGGTAATAAAGCAATTTGGTCAGAAGATGATATTGGATCGTCATAATTTTTGTTGTGATTGTGATGATTCTAAGTAGTTTAGACAAGAAAGCTTGAAAATACAAATGGAGTATCTCTGGAAGTCGGTGAGCAGACTGAAAAAGATTTTTTCAACAAATTTTGGACATTATCACTAAAATTCAGACAATGTTCTTTTCGGAAAATAATCAAAACACGAAAGCAAAAATAAAAAAATTTAAAAACAATAAAAATCAGCCAAATTAAGGTACTTTCCTCATTTTCAATGATTATGTTGATCCGTTTCCTGCAGGTTTCTCAGGGCCTCCGGGAACACCAGGAATTCCAGGCATCGGCGGCAGCGGTCCTCCGGGTCCTCCAGGTTTCCCTGGAGACAAAGGTCAGAAGGGAGACCCCGGCACTCCTTCGAATGCCTTGCCCGGTCCCCCAGGACGTCCGGGAAATCCCGGGAATCCTGGTCCACAAGGGCCGCCTGGACCTCCCGGCTATTCCTCACCGACCGATAACTGCCTTCCTGGAGAGCCTGGGCTTCCTGGAATCCAGGGTCAAAAAGGTTTTCCTGGAGAGCAAGGCCAGAAAGGTAAGAAAAGAAAAGGAAGCTGCTCAGTAACAAATATCTGACCTATAACATAACATATAACATGTGACGTATATAGTACATAAGTAGACCCGGTTAATTTAAATACTCTATATTTATGTCTGAACTTTTTCAATCTATGTCAAGGACAGAAGATTAATTATTTAAGGGGTAATAAACTTGGCTAAGTTTTACGAAACATAAATCTGTTTCCTAATTGTCATGAGCGATGGTTGAGGTGGTGAGGAGAGAACGCAGGAAACCCAGGTTGTGATGAAGATGATGAATTTATTGTGAGAAGTCAAAGTCCAGAACAGGCAGCACGGCAGCTAATTAGCCCACAGCTAATACCGGTAGCAACTGATCACAATAGGACTGAATCTTGTAACCTCAGGACTTCACAGTTCCACTGAGGAAACAGACTGACTGACTGACAGAATGACGAATGACGTAGGTTTGACGAGGACCCGACGAGGAACACAGGCAACACAGGAGACTAAATACACACAAGGTAATCAAGAGAACGAGACACACCTGGGAAACAATTAACGAGGAAGACGCAGAGACAGAGACTCAACAGGGAACAGGGCTACACAGAAAACTTAAAAATAAATACACAAAACCACAGATCACGACACTAATATTGCAAAACGTTGACGCACCCTACACACAAAAGCTATTCTTGCCCCCTTACAATGAAATAATTTTAGCCTCTTTTGGAGACTTCTTTTAGCATCTTGCAGCCTGCTTTCAAGATCAGTATGGTTAGACCACCAGATGTGGACATGTTGGCAGATGTTTTAAATGTCATCCACTTAAAGAATTGTTTTATCAATCAGTGAAATGGCTACAGTCACAGAGAAGCAACATTGCTTCTCTGTGATGCCGTTTACAACTATTCTCAGGAAAGTTGGACTGAGAGGTAGTTTGTAAAATAAGCTCAGTAGGTGTTTGCTAATTGCTGCTGCCACTAGTCTGTGGGAGCAGTTTGGGGAGGTGCAGGAAAGGAGCGCTTTGTGGGGCTGTAGCACAACTAGGGAATGAAGCTCCAAGAAGAAGTTTTGCATAAATAGGCTGCGCATTACATGAGGAAGCATTTTGCACAGCTCAGTGGTTCCCATGGGAGATTCAAGGATTTCTCAAACATGCGTGAAAGAATCAAAGCAACACTACAGGTATGTTTCTGATGAGTGAAGGAGATCATAGCGTAAGCTCAAAAAGTTGATTTTGCATATTAGCTTTCTATTAAGGATCCATATTAAAGGATTCAAAACATGGGGGTATTCCGATTTTTTTCATAACTGTAAAAATACCCCATCAAAGTAAAAAAAAAAACATTTAAATAACAGTTTGAAATAAATCATCATAAAAATGACCAAAGTAAAATCAAAATTGTAATAAAAAAGGGTTAGATAATTGACGTATGGTTCGTAAGAAATGTAGAGCTGTGAATAGATAACATTGACGACAACCACGATGTTTCAGGTCAGAAAGGAGAAACCTGTGTGAACTGCATTGACGGAGGCAATCCTATACCGGGGCCCCAGGGCCTCCAGGTCCGCCTGGCTTCCCAGGTACGTCTGTGGATCTTATTTCTCATTTACTTGTTTATCTACGACATCCCCCCGTGTCACTACCACCAATTTGGTTACTTAAAATGTTCAGATCTGCTCTGTTATATATTTTGAGCATATATTTTGGGCATTATATTTTGCTTACTTACTTTGCTACATAATGAGCTGCAAGTAAGCATTTGGAGCAGACGTTTGATTAATCATGAAGCAAAAGGCAACGAATTATGCCAATTAATGGCATCTTAAAAAAGTAAAAATGTAATTATTGTCAAATCAAAAGACATTTGCTGGTGTGTGAGCTGTGTGCAGTAGGAAATGTGACGATTATTGCTGCAGTGAAAAGCTAAGCCATAGTTAGTTGCACTGTTTGTTGCGTACTCTGAACCAGACATTAAAGCTGTGTTTTTAAATCTATTGTACTTCCATTTATTTTCCCAATTTTTATCAGGCTCTCCTGGCCTGCAAGGTGTAAAGGGAGAACCAGGTTTTCAAGGAATAACAGGCCTTAGTGGACCCCCCGTGAGTAGCTTTTGACAAACATGACTTTTATAGTTTTGGTGTAGGTGTCAAAGGGTTAAGGGGAAAAAAACTATCCAAACCAACATGGCCTCATGTACACAACAACAACAAAAAAAGATTACTGCCAAACTAGGAGGACCAAGAAATCACTAAACCCTCCCACGGTCATAGCTTGACACTCAGGAGGAGTGCGGCAGATGTCACGGTTGGAAACCATAAATACAGGAGGGAATCATTAACCCATCAGTTCCCGAAACCACACACACACAAAAAGTTGTGAAACCACACACAAGGCCAATGCGGCCCCAAAATGACCTCGCCTCTTAAAACCGCGGCAGGGTTAAATAGAACATATTTGACCTCATGAAGCATGCTAAAAGCTCAAAAACAAGCCCACCATGTCTGAGTCAAGCCTATTCAAGAATAGAATATAAATAAATTTACTCAAGTCATCTATCAAGAGTTTGGGACTCAATCAAACCACAGGGAGAGATCTACAAATATGGAGAAAACATGGAACAGTGATGAACTTTGCTAGGAATGTCCAGTCTGCCAAAAATGACTTCAAGAACATATCAATGATTCATTCGGTTGGCTGCAAAAGGACCAAGAGCCCCCTTGATTGTCACTGCTAACAATTCAACAAGACAGAACCTGAGCAAAAACGGCTTCCATGGCAGAGTTTCAAAGTCAAAACCTGACTGCTGATCAAAAGAACACAAAGGCCTGCCTCACGTTCGCAGATACATTTCTGCATGATTCTCAGAAACTTTGGAGATACTGGAACAAAAGTGGAGCTCTTTGGAAGATGGCAATATGCTGTTACATCTCAAACATGGTGGCCGTAGTTTGATACCACGGAGCAACTAAGTTTCCTCGGGAACCTGGTTGACTTGTTGGAATTTATGAAACCTTTAATTCTGCTCTTTACCAGAAAATCTTCAAGGACAATGTCCATCAATCTTTTCGACATGCAGCAGAACAAAGATGTGGCAAGAGCCAGACAAGATTACCAATGAAGGACTCAAAGTATCTGATTGAGATGCTGTGACAAAAACTTAAACAGGCCAGTCGTACTTACGCAGAACCCTCCAGTGTGGGTGAAGGACAGCACTTCTGCATAGGAGACTGAGCTAAAATTCATTCACAGTCGAAGTGAAGGGCAGTAGTTGCTTTCAAGAGTGGCAGAAACATTTCTAGGTTTGGGGTAATTGGTACGACCACAATGGTTTGGATAGTTTTTGTCCCCTGTTAAATAAAACCTCTATTTGCTAACTTTATTTCAATGGAGATTTGTGAGGAATACTTTTTTAAAGTCTTTGTAGCACATTACAGACAATCATTAAGAGAACATTTGCTCGTTTTTATTGCTTACAGTAATTATTGTTACTGTTGAAAATTTGCGGTCAATGGTAAAAGCAAGAGCAAAAGAGTTTTGAGCTTCTACATCTGAAAATGTTGAATGATTAGAAGTTTAAAACTGATAAAAAATAAAGACACTGGATCATTAAAATCTGAGCAACGCTGAGTCTAAATAACTGTTGTTTTTTTAATGTAAGAGTCAGTCTCTTGCCTACCTTGCCTCCTATTACATGTCATTGTCATCCCTCCATCCCTTGAAGTTTTGTTTCCTTTGTAGGGTGTTCCTGGTCCTGTAGGTGCTCAAGGTTTCCCAGGAGAGAAAGGAGAGCCAGGAGATACCTTCGGAGGTGGGGGTGTGAAAGGAGAGAAGGGTGACAGTGGTTTCCCTGGACCACCCGGTCTGCCTGGCCTGGATGGTCGACCCGGTCGTGACGGAGCGCCTGGGCCTCCTGGCCCCAAGGGAGCTCCTGTGGGTGACTTTCCAGGATTTTGTGCTGCCTTACATCAATCCAACCCTCCATTGGACATTTCATAAATGTTTGTACCTGTGGTCTGCAGGGGTCTCTGCTCTTAAAAGGAGAACGAGGTCCCCCTGGAGACACAGGTCCACCGGCATCCCAGGAGACAGAGGTCCACCAGGCGGCCCTGGCTATGGAGTCCCGGGTCCACCAGGGGAGAAAGGTGCTCAAGGCAACTCAGGAGTACCTGGCATTCCCGGACAACCAGGCAAGAAGCAAATACATCAATTCTCATAGCTCTTGATAGACACAAATGTGTGAAACTGCGCACTAGCACCAGTTGGACACTTTACATAAATTATCTTTTATCAGCTGTTCAAACAGCGGTGCTTTTAAGATCAGGAAAATGTACTAGGAAATCAATGTTTACCTTAATTTGTAGGTGTAAAAGGTGAGCCAGGTCCAACGGTCACAGAGAAGGGTCAGCCAGGACCCAAAGGAATAGATGGCAACCCAGGGTCGCCCGGTCCGCCAGGTAGCATGCCACACCTGTGAAGTAAAATATTTACCTTCACCATAACAACAGCAATAACACACAGAATGCTACTTCTCATTAGGTCCGCGAGGTACGGATGGGCAGCCTGGTTCACCAGGTTTTCCTGGACCAAAGGGTGAACCGGGACAACCGGGAATTGGGCTTCCAGGTCCTGCAGGAGTTAAGGGTAAATGGATATGTACCCATCCGTCTTATGCTGCTTTTGCCTCATAAAAGTGCTCCTATGAATCTTTACATCTGCTTTTGGTTCCTAATTACCGATGTTACCAATTTTCGCGTCTGTTCGCTAGGATTCCCAGGTATTCCGGGCCAGCCAGGAACACCTGGAAAAGTAGGGAGACCGGGAATAGATGGATTCCCTGGGCCACCAGGGTTTCCTGGACCAAAGGTAGGCTAATTATCTCTCAAATGATTGACAGGCATTGAAACTATCTTTAATTTTGGCCAATATTATTTTTCCTGTCTTGGATAAATCTGTCTGCTGAACATTTTATATCTTCCCCTACTGACTGAGTGAAATATTTGTTCCCTGTCTGTGCATCCAAAAGGGTGATGCAGGCTTTGGACTTCCTGGTCCTCCTGGTCCACCTGGACTAGCAGGAGCTAAAGGTTTCCCTGGACAAAAGGGAGATCCTGGGTTCCCTGGCAACCCAGGTGGACCAGGGCGACCTGGGTTTGATGGCGGACCAGGACTTAAAGGTATTATGAATATTGTATGAATACATTAGTTTGTCTGTTTTATTGTCAATACAGCAACTTAAGAAAATTGTTAAAAATCATGACAGCTTTTTCTGACAGCTACAACCTTTATTTGTCCTTGTTTAGGGGAGCCCGGCTCACCAGGCCAGCCTGGACCTCGTGGGCCCCCTGGAAGCGCAACAGGTGGTGTACAGGGTCCTCCAGGCCCTCCTGGACCCCCCGGGCCAATGGGACCAACAGGTACATCACAAAAGATTGGGTCGAGGCTGATTTCTTACTGTCTAAGGCCTTGGAACAAAGTGTTATGGTACTTTTTCCCCCTTTGTATATAACAATAACCATTTTTATAAGATTAAATACTTGTTAGCTTTTTGTTAGCATGACTGATTCTTTTGAAACCAATGTTTGGTGTTTGGATTTGTTGACTTTAATGAAGTCAACAGTTTCCACTTGAGCACCTTACAAAACGTTGCAGCTTGGGTTTTTTGGGTTGATTTACAAGCAAAAGTGGCTTTTCTCCATGTTGGTGATCAGAGCATGTTATTATGTAGAGAGTTAGATGTCATGTCTGTAAATGGCTGCTCTATGATCGTCATCCCTCTTCCTGTTTCTTTGGTCCAGTCTCATGACAATGCAATTGGCACAACGGTATATTACAGAGATGCACTTTTCATGTCCAACCACTCTTAACGTCAGTGCAATTTCCGCAAGAGCACACCAAGTAAGAACTAACACCAGAGCGTGTCAGTGTACCTGCTTTTGCACCAGCATGAACTTTTGTCACTCTCCTTTTTCAATGTACAGTCAACTTTAACAGTAAACAGGAAGTTAAGTGTTAATCACTTTCAATATGCAGTTGCTGCCAGATAATCCATGCTAATACAGTTTTTGTATTAGCAGTTTAGACCTAAGCTTATTGACAGGGTTACCTCCAGTGTATCATAATCCTGGCGGGCCACCAGGCTTTACTTGTGTCCCAACCTGGCTAAGCATTGCTTATTCATTTAAGTCTTTTTAAAATTCTGATGGAATTTGAAATGATATGTTTACTTCTATGACGATTTCAAACAGACTCTTGCATCTTTCTTTTCCTTTAATTTATGTTTGTCAGCTCATAATGAGGGAAAATCAGCTTCAGGTGGCGACTGATTCTGCCAGGGATCCTGGGAATGTTTCATAATTTCGTGAAGCAATTCATACAAAGTTGAACTTTTCTTTAGGACTCACCTACTAAACGTCAATACTATTTATAGCATATCATCTCTACAGACCATAAAGTTTGTTCAAAAGAAAAATAAATTGAAATTCAAAAGAAAAATAAATTGAAATTCAAATCAGAAGCAGAGAAGGTTCAGATGTGTCTGTACTGATTTAAACAATCATCCTTACAGGATACCCAGGAGGAAGTGGAGAGAAAGGAGACCCAGGTCCACCAGGCTTAGACATCCCAGGGTCACCAGGTGACAGAGGGAATCCTGGTTTTCCTGGCCCACCTGGACCAATAGGAATCCCAGGACCCCCTGGAGGACCTGGAAGGGATGGCGCACCTGGATTTTTAGGTAAAATAATGTTATCTGTAACCTTGAATAAAGGCAGAGCATTCTTCATTATCTGGTATATAGCATGTTATGAGACATCGCTTAGTTGACCTTTCCAAATATCTGTTGATCTTTTGATCAAATGCTGATTTTTTTTATCTCTTGTTCATTAAATGCATCGATGCAAAAATCTATCTAGCATTTTCAAAGCTGAATGGGTAGCTAAATTTTATTAACATCACAGACTTATCAGTTTATGATTTCTCCTTACACACACCATCTGCTCTCTCTTGGGGCGCTGCAGGTCCAAAAGGTGACATGGGTCCAATGGGACCTCCAGGACCATCTGGAGGACCTGGCTCTCCGGGAGGACCTGGTGCACCTGGTCTTAAAGGTATTTACACGCAAGCCATCTTTGAGTTTAAACAAGAATGTTTAAACTTTGTTGGCCACCAAAGTAACCATCTGCTTTTGAGTTTCCTATCAGCTTTTAAATTAAAGGGATATTTTAAGTATTTTTATAAGTCAAAACTACATTTCACCAGTCACAGTTTAATATTTAAAACATTTACTAATAAATAAGTAAAGGCCTAAGTACTTTGACGTACACAATCTCTACATTCTTATGTTTCTGTGCCACAGGTGAACCAGGATTTCCAGGCAGTAATGGCATCCCAGGTGGACCTGGCTCTAAAGGAGAAAAGGGAGACCCAGGTTCCCCGGGACTCCCAGGACCCATCGGGCCAGTAAATATAAGAGGAGCTAAAGGAGATCCTGGAACTCCAGGTACGATAGAAAACATTCAAACATTACCTCAGTTACGGTGCTATCTCTAAATTTCCAGTAACTCTCAGCATAAAGATGCATTAATAATAAATTCCCCCTGTGTTTAGGATCACCAGGCTCTCCCGGACCCAAAGGCATTGCAGGTCTCCCTGGTGACCCTGGATTCCCTGGACAAGATGGACGCCCTGGCATTCCTGGACCGCCAGGTAAAGGATTACGTCATGAATGGATGGATGGAGGATGTATAGCTATTCTAACTCTAAGAAGACGACGGTTCTTTGGCACCAATGGGTTTTGGCTGTAATTAAATGACTTTATTTTGTGCAGGGCTTAAGGGAGAACCTGGTATCCCAGGGAGTCCTGGTGGTCCTGGATCTCCAGGTCCAAAAGGCGCAATGGGAGATATGGGAATTCCAGGGGGGTGAGCTGTTAATTGTCAGATGTTGCCTACCTTTGCTAGTACCGTCTGTATATTTTTTAATTGGTGTTAAACACATTGATATTAATGGGAAAAAGACATACACCCCTTTTCATTTATACATTTTTGTATTAGGATATGTTTTAAAAGGACCCAGTTTTGCATGCTTCTGAAATTGTTTTAATATAATACATATTTCACACTGTCAGTATTTAATGAGTATGGAGGCCACTAAGGGACATGAAGGATTTTTTTCTTTTGCATTTAAGTTTAGGTTTGCGTTCTCTGTCTGTGTGAACTGTCTTTTAATCATGACTTTCAAAAACACTGTTGACGCCATTTAATGACAAAATATTTGACACACTGACTATTAAAACTTTGTAGTTTTATGTTAAGAATAAAATTAAGTGATAGCAATTTAGTATAAAAGGTTTTCTGCACTTGAACATTCGACCCACCAATGTTGATGTTAATCTTTTCTCTATGACTCAACAGGACCTATGGGGTCAAAAGGCACACCAGGTTTTCAAGGTAGGCCAGGATCCCCAGGTCAGCCAGGAATACCTGGCCTCCAAGGACCAAAAGGTGACCCAGGTTCTGCTGGTGTTGGACCACCCGGACCACAGGGACAAAAGGTGACAGAAAGAAGTGTTTTGAGTCCTTGTTTCACGACATGTTCAGGGATGACAGATCTTGTCAATTCTCTAAAAAGGGAGATCCAGGTCAGCCCGGATTCCCAGGAAATCCTGGAGTTAAAGGAGGTCCGGGAACACCTGGTCTTCCTGGTTTACCAGGGCTACCGGGGGTTAAAGGAGATGTAGGCCTTGCAGGATTCCAAGGTGACTAATTTTATTTTGGTACTCTCAGTAAATCTCTAATGTAGTGGAACAAACTAACTTGTCATCTCTTGGTAGGTCCTCCTGGTTTCCCGGTCCAAAGGGTCTTGATGGTGGGCCTGGTGCCCCTGGTCTCTCAGGAGCTCCAGGTAGACCAGGAGAGTCTGGTCGACCAGGACCACCAGGACAGGTTGGGGAGAAGGGTCAGCCAGGAAGAGATGGGATCCCAGGACCAGCCGGTGTCAAAGGAGAACCAGGTAGGTGGCAGTTCGTACGGTGCGAATGCCCACTGAACATCTTTTACAAATGTTCTGCCTGGTTCAGTTCATTGTTTGTGTCTACTCCAGGAATTCCTGGCTTTGGCGTTCCAGGTCCTCCTGGGATTCCAGGGTCGCCAGGTAACTTATTTCCCATCATGCTGTATTTTAGCCTTAAATGTTGTGCTACAGTTCTCTGCAAACACTGGTACTTCCTGTGAAGGTGAAAAAGGAGACCCAGGCCTTCCTGGTCCTTCTGGAGGCCCAGGATTTTCTGGCCCAAAAGGGGACACCGGCTTTCCAGGTCCACCGGGTTCTCCAGGTGTCAGTGGCCCTCCAGGTCCTCCGGGACTGCCATTCCAGGGCCCTAAAGGAAATCAAGGACCCCCCGGACCACCTGGAAGAGCAGGTAAAGGTCTTGGGTGGCACTTATCACCACATGGTTGGTTGGATGTTGCTGCCTGGTTTTCTGATGTCAGATAGAAGAAGTCAATGAAGCTACAACATCTAAGCTAAAAACTAAGCAAAAGCTAAGACATTCTAAATGTATCCTTGGTTATCTTTTCTGTGAAAATGATTTCACACATATAAATCTTGAGCAATGTATCTCGGAGAACCAGGCAGAAGCTCCACGTTGAATCTAAAGTCTGTCGTCACCGTGTTGGTTGATTTGCATGGGTCATTGTTTCACCAATCAGCACCGCCGGCCAGAGAGCCGGACCCCTGCTCTGTTCCATTCTGAGCACCAGGTTTTCAACTTGACACCAGAGCATGTTGGGATTCTTCCCTCCTCTTACACCCCACCACAGTCTTCACCGGTATTTCTCTTCGTGCCGAAACGCTACGTTCACATTGTTGTGGCCGAGTCGCCATCTCGTGTTTCCTCTTCACACAGCTCATCCACCCACATGTTTCCTCACCCATTTTCTCCGCTCTCTTTGATCCCATCTTGAGGCCTGGTGTGAACTCCTCATCTCCCCACAGTCCTGAGCTACGAGTGACTTTGTGTGTGTTTGTCTTTTCACAGCCTGAGTGTGTGTGGTTCCTGTAGGTCATTTGTCAATTGGATTTAATCACCTAAGCCACAGACAAACTCAAAACACTCTCATAACGCTGTTTGATTTTAGCTCAAACAGGCTTTTTTTATTTTTATTTTTTGAGTTATTGTGTCACATTTAGCATATCACAATTATAAATGAGAACACACCAATTGTTTAGCGGATGACAATTTCTGTCACTGACAGCAGATCTGACAGATCAGACAACATCAGCTAGCCAGACTGTTGTAATATCTGTGACTGGTTGTCAGTAGAGCTGTGGCTCACCGCTAAGATGCTAACAACCAAGATGTGCTCCAAACACCACTAAAGTATTTTGGGAATATTTTGAAGCCATATCCTGTGAAGTAATTGTTACATTTACAGCATGTAGCATTAACAAATATGATCTCCACTGAAATGTTATTTCAGTGGAGATCAAATAAATCCTTAAGAGTCATGAAAGGCTAATATTTAGCCCAGCAGGCACTGGAGTAGCAAAGTTTAGTTATTTAAAACAACTCAAAATGGAAATGTTTATATAGATGTTAATGCAATGCCATATTAGCATTATTTAGCCTCTCTCTTAGCCTACTAATGCCAATGTTGCTATGCTAAACAACATTGGATCAATCAGCTAATCGGCTAAGCTAATCAGGATGATATCCAAACAAGTAGAAGACCTGGGGAAAAAAAGCAGAGGAACAAACTACACAGTCCAGTCACATTAATGTGACCATCTGTCAAAAGCCAGAATAACCACCTTCCGCAGAGCGAACTGCTACGAGACGTGCAGGAAGAGAGTCACTTAGGTCCCTGAAGGTCTTCTCTGGGATGTTGAGCCATGCCGACTCTAATGCCGTGGCCAGCTGCGCTAGATTACGCGGTTGAGGATCCATGGCGCGAACAACTCGATCGAGATGGTCCCACAGATGCTCGATTGGGTTTAAGTCAGGTGAGTTTGCTGGCCAGGGGAGGACGGTAAACTCATCCTGGTGCTCTTCGAACCACGCACGTACACTGGCAGCTGTATGGCACCTCGCATTGTCCTGCTGGAAGATGCCATCATCCTGAGGAAAAACAATGCGCATGTAGGGGTGGACATGGTCCGCAAGGACAGATGCGTACTTGTATTGATCCATCGTGCCTTCCACAATAATCAGTGAACCCAGAGAATGCCAGGAAAACATTCCCCAGACCATAATGCTCCCGCCTCCAGCTTGGACCGTTCCTGCAATGGTTGCAGGGTGGTTCCTTTCAGAGGTTTCACGCCTTATACGCCAACGTCAATCTGTCCGATGGAGCATAAAACGCGATTCATCTGAAAACGCTACCTGTCGCCACTCAGTGGACGTCCAGCTGCTGTACTGGCGTGCAAATTCTAGCCTTCGTCGTCGATGAACACCAGTCAGCATAGGTGCACGAACCAGGCGTCTGCTTCGGAGGCCCAGACGCAGCAATGTTCGCTGAATAGTGGTTTGGGAGACACTTGTGGTAGCCCCTTGGTTCATTTTAGTGGTCAGTTGCTCAACGGTAGCCCGTCTATCTGCCCGAACGCATCTCCGCAACCGTCGTTCGCCTCTGTCATCTATGGCCCGTGGTGCACCACATTTGCCACGTCGTTGATTTTGGACAGTCCCATTTTGCCATGCACGGTACACTTTTACCACGGCGGCACGCGAACAGTTCACAAACTCAGCCGTTTCGGAAATGCTTCCACCCTTGGCCCGAAAGCCAATGATCATGCCCTTTTGGACGTCGGATAAATCGCTTCGTTTCTGCATTACGCCAACGATTGAAATGTTTTCCGAAGCCCACACACACCCTTTATATACGCTCAACTGCACTGTGCTGCCACCTGCCTTCTGTGATTGGTTATTTAACTCTGAAGTGGAAAGTACGTGGTGGTCACATTAATGTGACTGGACTGTGTATATTTGATCCAAAGAAAACATAGCAAACTTTAAGGTCACATTTGGTGGCTGCATTGTAACTTTAATAATTGTTGGCAACTAAGACAACAGCAGCAAACTCAGCATAAGTTTGTACAGTTAGTATCCATTACCAGTGTTATGTTTGACAGCATAAATATTTTCAGGAAGAGTTTACTGAAATTTCTAAATTGACCAAAACCAAGGTTACCAGCTGTTAGCTTTTTGCCAAATTGTTTCACTTTTCAAATAACTTTCACTGTGAAATGGGTTTACTGAAAACAGTCCACCGAACCAAACTTCAAAAAACGTCAACATGTTGAGAAAATAATTTAATGGCTACTCAAGATAATTCAGTAGCACATAGTACAAGTTTTATTATTCATATTGCCACTAGACAAATTGTACATGTTAAGTAATTTGATGGTTATAATATTCATGCTGTAAATGTAGCAAACATGAATGTAAATTATCTGATAAGCTGCCAAAGTCATCCAGAAGGCCTTGATAGGCCCTTTTCTATTCAATGATGCTGAAGATGTTGGCAGTTCATTTTAGAAACCTACAGTTTTAAATTTCAGTGACAAAAGGAGACAGAAACCTGATACTGTTTTTCAGAAATGTTTCTTTTTTTTAATTAAAAATTGCTATTTTCACAGGCACCACTTAAATTTAGATGCATATTAAATTTATGTATTACTTTAAAAGAGTAATTAAATTTAGCAGATGAGAAATCTCTAATTGTAGTCAGTGTATCTCGCTCAATAAACCCTGAATCTGAGCAAGACTATTTTTGAGTTTGTGACTGGCTTCATTGTCTGTCCTGACTGGGTTTTGTCCCACCAATCAAGCCACCTGCATGGAGACTTGTTCAACACCAGACCTCACACAGTGCTGGACAGAGTGGAAACTCCACTGAATATAAATCGTGTAAAAGTCACTTCACATTTAAAATGCCCACAGAATTAAGTGGCTTCTTCATGTGACAATTCAGACTTTTATTTGTAATGTCTTATATTCCATTTTTGATGTGTCTACGAACTAGCAATGAGGGAAATGAGATTTTGATCTCTTCCTTTGCTCATACATCAGCAGTTTAAGTTTGCTACCAACAACAATGTCATTGACGTTTTTCAGTTCATATAAAATTCATTAAAGCTGCGATATCATTTCCACCAAACTCCGTCACTGTGTGAGGTCAGAAGGAAATCAAATGTCAGTATAAAGATGTGATGCTATGAGATCTTACCCCATGTTTCCTGTGGCTTGGCCCCGCCCACCACGGCGTGGCCCCTCCACACCCCGCCTCTCCACGTGACAACTTTTGCGTCCGGCTTCGAAGGGCCCGCAGGTCAGATGAACGGCATCCGGACTTTTCTTGCACGACTCCTGCAGCAACACTTCTGTTTAATATCACCCTGATCCACTGTGATGGAAAGAAAATCAACTGAAAACTCTGAATCGTTTTTTGTTTCTTATTTTCTTCCTAATAACTCCTTTCTCTTGTTTTTCATGCACCCTGCTGGTAGGGTAGTCCCCGTTTAACAAGTAAGCACGTTTAGAAAAACAGTGAAAGTGATGATAATAGATTGTAGGTGTTTCTTATGAGTGGGTCACCGAAAGTATGTCACCTGGATCACATGGTCTGTCAAATTAAATTAAATTCACTGAATCATTCATCACAAGCATCCACCATGTGACTAACTCACCAAGGACTTGGCGTCATTCTTCTTTGTTGTGATTTCTGTATAATTCACAAAACCTCTATCATTAATCATTGGATTAATTATTTACTTTTTATTTATTAAAATGTAACGCATTTACTTTAAGTTTGTTTTTTGTTTTTTTACAATGGAGTGCTTTCCAGAATCTCAACTGTTACTTCTTGAATATTCCTGCTGTTACAGTTTTCTCTGTCTAAACCACCTCTTCTTCTTTGTTTTTTTGTTTTTTGCCCTGCGGCATCCTGGTATCGGTTTGCCTGGGAATTCTGGGAATCCTAGGTCCTCCAGGTTAGACCCACCGGATTCTTGGTTTGGATTAAACATTGTCACGTCAGCCTACATTGGGTGAAACATTAATGGAAGCAGCTGCGTGGTCGGCCCGGTGGCTAGCAAGACTTTCTTTGAGTTTTCATCATGCATTCCAGTTTGCTTTAGCAGTCTGAGAAACATTCAAGTTCTTTAAATGAGATAAGACACTTTGATGGTGCTTTTTCCTAGCTGAGATGAATGGATTAAGGTGTCGTTCATCATTTCATAACCCCGTTTTCATTCTACAGGACCAAATGGACATTTCAAGCAAGACTACTTAAACACTCTAATTCACAACTGATCACATTATTCCGTTTATCATAATCCGATCATCTTTTGACTCTGAAAAGATTTCTTTCTATGACGTGAAATATTTTGACATATTTTTTTCAAAACATTGTTTCGACCGTACGCGTATAGGTAGCACAAATACAAATAACACAAGGTAAACAAAAAAAATTATTTATTGAGACACTGCAAACACGTGGACTTTTTTAATGTGAACCCGTCATGTTGTAATAAAGCTGATTTATGTGTTTTCTCATAGGCAGATTGAAGGTAAAAACAAATGAACTGACAAGAAATATATGTCAACACATAGAGTATGTGAATATTGTTCAGTTGTTTATCGTTTCTAGAGATTAAATTGGACTTTTTTGCAATCCAGATAATAACTGTGACATGAAATAAATAGTCTATTATGTAGACTTATAGTTTATAATTGAGATGGTGTTCCTTATAGGACTCTAATGGGTCTGTAGATTTTGTTTCTATCAATAAAAGCCTAAACTTAAGCATAATAATAATCTGTACTGTAAGTAAGTAACAAAGGGACATTCAGGTAAGCCAAAACATTTTGTGGGCTTTCTAGACTATTGGAAATTGACTTTGCATATCCATTGTATACAAAGGCACAACATTTTAAGTAAATACTACAACTGAGATTTACTCTCCATCAAAGCAAGAGGTTATTTTTTAGATGCAACTCAGTTTACTGCAGCAATAACAATAAAGTATCATTATTTAATTCATGCCACGCCATGCAGACACTCAGTTTGCACTAATGAAGTTTGGTACTTTGGGAGTACTTTAGTTCGTTTAGAAATCGTAGACAACATAGATGGCATGTGAACCCAAAATACACTACTGTTATGTAGTAGCACACTTTAAAACTGTCAAGAAAAAGATGTCGCATTTTGCCGTTTCTATCACATAAAGACAATGGCTGACCTCTTGTCCTCTGCCTCTGTAGGTGTGCCTGGGCCAGAGGGTCCCCGCGGTCTCCCAGGAGGTGGCGGCGTTAAGGGAGAGAAGGGGAATCCCGGAAATCCAGGTCTGCCCGGCCAGCCTGGTCAAAAAGGAGATCCTGGTTTTCCAGGAGCGCAGGTGAGTTCCCGTTGTTGAAATAGCTATGCTATTTTCCCAACTGTTAAAATAGTAAAAGTCACAGATAGGTTGTCAAGCTGAAAACATTTTTTTCTTTTTTCTTTAACAAGGGCCCCTCTGGTGGTCCTGGTGGCCCTGGTCCAAAGGGAGATATAGGATTTCCAGGCGTTGCCGGGTTCCCAGGTTAGTTTACACCATCTCCTTTTGGCTGCTTTCTGATGCTACAAAACTGGGCGTTAGGCTTTCTGTGTTGACTTTATATAAAAACAGGAATCCTTGTTTCTTTTGTCTTTATCAGGACCAAAGGGTGAGCCGGGACTTCTTGGTCCCAGTGGACTTCCTGGAGATCCTGGGGTCGACGGAGCACCTGGTGGGCAAACGGCGACCTGAGCTACACACAAACTCAATATTAAAGCTAATGGATCGTCATCTAATGAATTATTTCTACACAGGCCCTCCTGGAGATCCTGGGTCTTCATCACCTATTGATTATGTGAAAGGAGCGCCAGGACCTCCGGGTCCACCAGGAAACCCAGGTGCTACAGGCCCACCTGGTCCGCCAGGAGCCCCTGGATCTTCAGGTGGGTAGAGCAGCACTTTGGTGATGGGCGATGATGAAGGAGGTGTAATTCAGTCTGATTTTAGTTGCTGCATGTTGGATGTCTGAGTTAGTCTTGTGCTGTGTGGGTTTGTGTTGTGTTGATTGCTCCATTTTATTTTCACATAATGCACCAGACAGGAGTAAAATATAAGAAAGCATGCTAAAATTAAGCTTTTTCTATTAATTAGTTTATAAAAATAAATCTGCAACAGAAAACAAAAAAATTGTCTTCAAATTTGCCTGTAAGATTTTTTTAATTAAGATTCCATTGTAGAATTACCGGATCAGTATTTAAGAGATTATGATAAACTGTGAATTATTCCACATAAAAAGAAAAATATTTTTTTGTCAACACAAAAAGTACAAGGATTTAAACGGTTTTATTCATTTTCCAATTTATAGCACAACCTTCAACTCTATGTATAAAATATGACTTAAAAGAAATTTGAGTTTGTTACAAATCTGTCAACTCCACACTGCAACTCAAGAACTACTTCCTTTCTGACTTCAAATAAAAGTCTCATTAGTGACCACACAAGGGTTTGATTTTAAAGTGTTCGCCATTTCGACCAGCTCAAGAAATCTTAGAGCTTCATTTTTGCCACAATGTTCTGATTCGCCCCTGCTAATGGCTTATATAAGCGCTAAGTTTAAAACTGAAAATTATTATCTTTTCCCCCTTCTTCCAGGTCTACCAGGCCCCTCTGGAGATACTGGTTCACCTGGTCCCCCAGGCTTCAATGGCCCACCTGGCAGGAAGGGAGACACTGGACCCGCAGGGCAACCTGGTGAGTAATGTCATTTAAAAAAAACAAATAAATAAAAAGTAATCTTTAACTATGTTTTTCTTTTCATTTTGCTGATCACAAAGCACATGGAATGTATAATGCATGAGTTATTTTCTCTTCAACCAGGCCAAAAGGGCAACCCTGGCCCACCTGGGTCAGATGGTCCACAGGGTCCGCCGGGTCTTCCGGGCTCAGGGTCAGCAGCCCACGGCTTCCTCCTCACCCGACACAGCCAGAGCGAAATAAGGCCAGATTGTCCTTCCGGAACCAACTTCATCTACGACGGATACTCCCTGTTGTACGTGCAAGGCAACGAGAGGGCTCACGGACAGGACCTTGGTACGACGAAGCCCTTTCTGTTTGATTCAACTTTTATTCTTCTCCAACGTTTGAACTGACTCAAACTCTTTACCCAATGCTTGCAACGCAGGCACCGCCGGCAGCTGTCTGCGCCGGTTCAGCCCCATGCCTTTCATGTTCTGCAACATCAACAACGTCTGCAACTTCGCTGCCCGTAACGACTACTCCTACTGGCTGTCAACTTTGGAGCCCATGCCTATGTCCATGGAGGCTGTCACTGGAGAGAGCATCAAGCCGTACATCAGCAGGTAGGCATGGAATGATGGGTGCTGTTTGGTTTTAAACGTTGGCTTTACGTGTGTTAAAAAAAAAAAACAACTCTTTCTGTGTTTTCAGGTGTGCAGTGTGTGAAGCTCCAGCCATGGTGATTGCGGTGCACAGCCAGACCATCCAGATTCCCTCTTGTCCCGCAAACTGGAGATCCCTGTGGATTGGATTCTCCTTCATGATGGTAGGGTGTGTTTGGACATGTGCTTGGCTTTTTAGGGCGTTTTCACACAGCTGATATTCCAGTAGCAGGGTTTCCCCCAGAAAAATTCCTAAGCCCAGTGGTTGGGGTGCTAGGTCAGTCATTCATTCAGCGACCTGCCGTGTTTTTGAGTTAAAAAATGTTGAAAGTTGACAGGAAATTTCAAAATCACACTTCATAATTATGTGTTGTTGGAAGATGAATGCTTGAATACCGACTATAAAATCTTTAAATTAAAAAAAAAGCAAATATTTAAAAAAACTAAAATAAATAAGCAAGGCTTAGCTTGGTAGGGATCCAAGTAAAGTCTGGTGGCCTGCCAGGCTTATAATACACTGAGTAGGCTCAATTTGAATGAGGAGAAAAACAGCAACATTTATTCACATTTTCAGCTGGTTTGGTTCGCTTTCACACTGCGCTGTCAAACAGTCTAAACCAACTAAAAAAACCTGTTCACTCCCTCGCCTGTGATGGCGCTGCACCAAGAACCACTGAAGTAAACGACGCAAAAACCTCAGAAGATGATATAAGCGCAAATTCCTTCTTCACGAAGTGTAAAGAAAAATGGAGAGGCATCAGATTTTAGCGGATGTAGAATTTCTCATTTGTCTTTGGCATGAATATTATGAATTTTTACACAGTCACATATTTTTATTCAACTGTCATTATTTTTGTAATAGTCTGTTTTCATGAGTACTTGCCATAGGCACTGATTTGAGTTTCAAATCAACCCAGTTCCTGTGTGCTGGTCTCAGATGAACAACTAGAACTCTGTTCCTCTCTCTCTCTCTCTCCCAGCACACTAGCGCAGGTGCTGAGGGCTCCGGTCAGGCCCTGGCCTCTCCCGGCTCCTGCCTGGAGGACTTCCGCAGCACGCCCTTCATAGAGTGCCACGGCAGAGGGTCGTGTAACTACTTCAGCAACTCCTACAGCTTCTGGCTGGCTACTGTGGAGAAACTTGACATGTTCAAGTAAGTTTTCACAAACCCAACTTGGGTGATTTGATGATTATAGGGGTTATTAACAGGGTGTTCGACACATCCTTAAAAAGTCTTCAATTCATTTGTCTAAAATTCATCCCTTGAAATATATTTGTCTTTAAAAACAAGTGTTCGACAATCCTTAAAAGTCTTCAATCATTTGTCTAATCAACCTTGAAATATATTTGTCTTTAAAAATATTTTTATGGCGCTGAAATATGTTAATACATGTCTTAGTTTTGTTGGCAAACTTAAGAATTTATCTATATTTTTTGTGGGAGTGTGGGGAGTATCTTGTTTTCAAGGGACTTTTCTGTAGCAAGTTTAGGTAGAAGAAATTAATGGTTTTTTGGCAAAAATGCGAAATGAAAAACACTTTGGAAAGCTTAAGAAATAAAGATTTTCATAAACATAGCATGAGCGACAAAAAAATATAACTGTCAAGTTGTTTAATGCTAAAAAAATATATTTTCCAATCACGGTCACATAATTCTATAAAAATGTTAAAGGATTTTAAAAAGATATTATTTTTTTTAGTCTTAAACGTATTCTTCTGCCTCACCACCCTACAGAAAACCCAGTCAAGACTTTAAGGCGGGCAACTTCTTACACGTGTAGCCGCTGTGTGGTTTGCATGAAGACCACGTAATACCACGAGGCGAGCGAGCGCTGCCAGCGGCGGCGGAGGGGACGCCCCATCCACAACAAGACACATTTGGATGAACAAGCGGGGGTCCGGTGAACTGTCAAGGTGGAATTCCAATGGTGCGTTGACTTCCGGGGGAAAAAAAAAAGAAAAAAAAGAAGAAAAAAAAACAGAAAATCAGAAAATATTGAAACAATGGTGCTACTGTGCAACACAGCTTATACGAGTTAAAAAAAACTGATAAATATTCTTACATTTAGTGTTTGTTTTTCTTAAGAAGTACCTCAAAATGAAAGCAGACAAATAACCGCTTGATGGTGCCATGATGGATGTATGACAACAAAAGTGAATTTTTTTTTTCAGCCTTTTTGTCCCCCTATTTAAGGACTACTTTTTTTTTCTTTCTTCGAAACATCACAAAACATCCATTTCTTTCTACTCTTTTTTTTTTTTTGACCTTACTGATGGTCTCCGATGGTTACCAAATCAGCACTTTGACTTTCGAACATCCAGGATGAGAGATGCACTGATGAGCTTTTCTTCACTGAGACGGACTGTCTTTTTCTCTTAAAAAAAAAAAGAAAAACAGAAATGTCTTTCGTCACTATCTGTCATTATTCTGTCGATTCACATCCCATTTCATGAAAATAACCCTGCTGTATCCCACCTGCTAACCACCAGCCTACACCTTAGTGCTCTTCCTTTTTATTTTTGTAAGTAATAAAATGTGTATATTCTGTAAAACACCTTTCTTTTTTTTATCATATTAGGCCTGAAGCTGTACCAGCTGTTTGTTGCGACAATTTTCCAGGTTTTTTTTTTTTTTGCTCACACACATACACACAACTTTTACTTTTATTGCTCACTCAGATATTGTACAAAGTAAGGCTTTTATGAATGGAACAGTATTTTATATATAATAAATTTATATTTGAGAAAAGAAACATACAAATATCCATTTTAATTTTTTATTTTTTTGGCTGTGGGGGAATTTTACGCCTGTTTTAACCTCAGAACTGCCAAAAAAAAAAAAAAAACAATAACAAAGCTCATTACTGAACAGAACCATTTCTCACACAACGTACCAGTTTCTCTGAATCCTTATCAAATCCCAATCACTTATTAATTTGCAAAGTGAATAAATGCTGGTTCGATTAATGGTGTTGCTTCTAGCTGGTGTAATGTTACAAATTATTTGTGCAAATACCATTTAATTAAAATTTTGACTAGTGAATTAGGAAATGCTACATGTTTTTTCTAATATTTCCAGGTGCTGGACCTATCTGTGAAAAGAGATTCGGGTTCAACCAAAATGTTTTAACCCACTTAATGCTGGCTTGAATTTAAACCTCGAAACCCAGGTTTCAGTGTCTGTACGTTTAAATGCACCTCTCTTATCAGGTGGAAGCTCTCCTGATGTGATGTAACTCGGCGAAAGCTGTTTTAGGCAGGGGGGAGAAATATTTTCCTGTGACTTTTATTGTTTATTTTTGTTGTTTTTTTTCATAACTGCTTTTACAATTTCTAATTTTGTCAACCTGCAGGTTTGATTAGAGATGTGCATTTGTCTGTTTTATTCTGTTCTGTTATGTTACTCAGAAGTTGTTATAAACTTTTAAAACTGAAATAAATACTATGTCTAAAGTCTTTGCTCTTAAGTTTTAATCTTATTACCATGGAAGAATAGTTTGAGAGTTTGTTTTTGTTGTTTTTTGTTTTTTTTACCAATGTTGCTATAATTTTAGCAGCATGCTACGTTTAATTGATACTATACCAAGAAAAATGTTAGATCACATCAACAGTAGCAGAAAATTTACATTCAATACAAAATATTTTATGCTGCCATTTTTTTCATTTGGCACAAGTGAACTTCTGATTTTTAACCCAAATAAGCCCAACCACAATGAGTTTTATTCTGCTAGAACGCTATTCAAACACCCGTAGAAAGTACAAAATTGTTCATATCATCCTTGTTCTGTTTAGGATTATTGCTGGACACCTACAGGCTATTGCATTTGTCAAGAGGCAAGACTTCAAGTACAAGCTATTTCATCACAGAGACCTTTAAACATGGCGCACACACATTCCTATTCTCAATTTAAAATGCATTTTTCTGTAAAATAATTTGCTTTGGCAATGGGATGACACCGGAATACCTCTGGGGGAAAATATGGATTTATCAGAATTCTCCCAAAAAAACTCTAGGAACTTGGGTATTTACTAGAGAACCCAGAAAAGACAAGTTATGTACTGGAATACTGAGTACCCAGAGAAAAACCCTACAATTTCTAGGAATACAAAACCCAAAGTGAACCTACGCCTTTGCTCCAGCAGGAGAATATCTCCTGCTGGAGCAAATTTACTCAAGTAAATTTTACTCTAACTTGAGTAAAATTTCTGAAGATTCTACCCACTGCGAACAACTTCGCTGATTGAAGAATTAATAAGTTGGAAACAAAAATTCAGCAGACACAGAGCAACAATTTGTTTTGTTTCCTATGTCTTATAAGGTTAAAGAAACTAGTCATCAGTACCACAAATGCCCACCAGATGGCAACATTACTAAAATATCAAAATGGGCTCATTTCTCCTCCTGCACTGAGCAGAGTTGATGCTTGGCAGCACGACCTACTGAAAGTTCTCAGGTATATAAAAGTATACATCTCTGGTCAACAGATCTACAACAGATCATCAAAATGCTAATAATGACAAAAGAACCTAGTTATTCATTGCAGATGCCATCGGATTTAATGTTGGGTTTTCAGAACTAAACCATAAGTTGATTCCAGGTTGCAGAAACCTGACATCAAGTGGGAATTTTACACAATCACTTTAATGGCTGATTTAAATGAGACCGCCATTAAAATGACATCAAAAATAGAATGTGATTTAGACGGAAAATAACAGATGAAAACATTTTCATAAAAAAAGTAGATCTGTTGTTTGTTTGCATTGTGACTGGCGTATAGATTTATAAAGATCTCAGGCTGGTGTGGTGTATGTTACATGAATGCACATTACTCATGGTGTACATGTCCATTTGTGGTAAGGTCTCTGCTTTGAATCTATGCAGCAAGCGTATTTTCTCTGGGTAGTCCCCCCACAGATCAAAGATGTGCTTGTTATTGAATGATAGTGCCCTGGTCCGGCTTTGTCAGTACTTTTTTTTTAAAGTTTCTCATGAACTGATGCAACAACTGGTTTGGTTCTCGGGTTTCTTTAGTACTCTCTACTTCCAGACTCATTGTAGAGAGGGTCGCAGATTGGTTTCTCGGTGTTTATCCAGATCTGATTCCTCAGAGTCATAAGCTGTGTAAAGCTGCAGATGCTTCTTGGCAATACATGCTAATCTTTTCTTTAAGTGCACTGTCTTGGCTTTGACCCTCTGTGCTTAAAGGAAAGACAGTGACGCACAATTGAACACCAAAGCATCCCACTGCCTAGAAGGTCCAAGGTGTTCAACACAAAGGCTGAAAAAAAGCTAGCTGGTTTTAAAGAACATAGAGGTTTTACATAGGGTTCTTCAGATCAGTCATAATTGAGCTCTTTCAGCCAAATCATCAGATGAATGGCCAAACTTTTCACATAGTTCCCCGAAAAGGTAATTGCATAACCAATGTGTCTGATCATATCTCGTAACTGTTCAATGAGCCACCCAGGATCAGTTAGTTGTGACAGCAGTTCATTATCTGCACAAAATACCACAGCAACTCAGTCTCTGTGGTTATTTTGTCGTCTGTGATTTCTATACCCTTTTCTTCTTATGCCGAATACCATGTGCAACACACATGTGAACAACAAAAGAATATAATTCTGTCAAAGTTATCACATTAATTCTGCATAACATTTCCAAATTGTACACAGTAAAATACCTGCACATAAAATATCACAGAAATGCAGTCGTTGTGGATAGGGAGCCTGTGGAGAACTAACAATCTGCGCCATACAGTTCGCTAACTAACAGCAAAACATGGCGAAAACAAAACAAGAAGCATAATACACAAGATAAAATAGTTAGCTTTTAGCTCTCAAGTCCTTCCTCTGAGACCAATTATATTATATTTTGTCCAAAGCACTAGCGGAACAAGTCAGCGTCAGGCCCGGGGCCAATTACCGGGCACCTAAAAAATCACGGGCCCCTTACGTGCATCTGCTGCTGGAAACTGTTGAAGGGGGGGGGGGGCACGTGTGGGGTGCGGACAAAACTGAAACTGTTGACTTTAAAATCAAATACACCTTTCTCAACAAACGAGGACGCACTTTCTCAGTCTATAATCAGACATTAGCACTTTGAGATTTTTATTAATGAAAAGTGCATTATAAATTAAATTGATTATTATTATTATTACATTTAAGCGACTTGAAACCATTCCTCCCTCCCTGGCACCTCCGGACCCGGGCCCCCATCCGGCCCGGCTCTGGGGGCAGCCGCCCCCCCAAGCCCCTCTATAGCTCCGCCCCTGGTAAAAAGCCATTCGCAGACATGTTACCTCATTTTGAGCAGTTCTATCTAATGATGCTGATCCACACACAATGCAGGAACGACGACCGGAAACAGATGGCACTGTTTCAAAGGCTCATAAAACCTTTTTTATTTTTTTTAAGGTTTTATTGGCTCTAGGGGCCTTTATTTGATAGTTAATTGACAGGAAAGTGAGTAATGAGAGATGGGGAAAGACATGCAGCAAAGGTTGCTGCATGTCGCTTTAGAATCATAAACCTTGTTGTATTCTATCAGGATGTTTGGTCATAAACAAAAAGTAATGCATAATTGTGACGGGAGATGCTCTAGGATAGGACTGGGTTTGTTCCAGTGTATTTTTCGATTCCCGTCCTGATTGGAGGCAGGGCCATAGGGGTCATACAGGTCTGCATGGTTTGGGTGAGCTGGCTCTAGCTGGAGTTGTTTCAAGAAGGGGTGGGCTTGGCTCCTTGTTAGGTTTTGACTTTGACTTTGGCCCTGTGAACCTGACTGGCCTAAATGTTAGTGAAACCACATGTGGAAGGGGATACAACCTTTTTTACGGTGTGCGGTGGCATTTCTGTGACGCTCTTCGGTTTGCTGCACTGGCGTCTTTCCCATGGGCACTGTGGTGGACACAGTGTCTGCTCGCCTGGTGGTTTTGGTTTGTTTCTATGGAATGGTCCATCTGCTTGCGGTGTCTGGGTGTTTGCATCGGGGCTGGCCCTTTGTTTTGGGTCGGGTCAGGCTTGTTGGTCGTATCGGTGTTAGTTGGGGCATGTTTTGTTGTTTGATTGACAGCTGCATGACCCCAAGAGCTTAGATCCTTCCCATGGTCCAAGTTAATACATGTTAAGATATGTGTTAAAATAGTTAAAAACGTGTTTTTTTAAAGGGGGTCTCAAGTATTCATGGATTTTAGCTCATCGCAGGTGACTGTGGTCCCCAAGTCCAGTGTATACTGAGAGGTCGATTGTACTTTTATAAGACATAAAGACGTTAGTTGACAATATGTGATAGAATGCACAAATCACAATGTTGCAATGTGCAAAACAATAGTGAATTATGTTACTTTTTGTGGCAATATTAAGTTAACTGATGTTGCCACTTCAAACATCTGCTTGTAGTAATCAGAGATCCTTTGGGAATATTAGCTCCTAATCTGTTGGTCTGCATGGTTCCTGGAAAGCCATGTATGTGATACATAAATAGAAAACTTTCTCGGATGGGAAGGAGGAGGCGGGGATGGAGACGGATGTAGTTGTTGATTGGTGGTGCGGTCATGGCTCTGGAGGTGACAGGTCTTCTGTCATCTACTAAAACATCTGTTTTGTGTGTGTGCGTGTGTGTTGAGGAAGTCGAGTGGATGGGTTCCAAAGAATCTGGATGAACTTCCTGATGAAGATGTCGACTGATGAAAAGATTCATAGATAAGACCAGTCATCATCTATGTCATCTGGGGTCTGAAATCTGGCCCACATTATGCAGCGTTTAGACGCACGATGAAACTCTAGCACCAGACCCATTTCGGCTTACCAGTTTGTCCATCACGAATGAGACTGCACCATGTCACTGGCTGTCATTATCCACGTGCACACAGATCGTATCGCCCTCTAGCTCCAGGGCTTGCTGCTGATGTCTGTCCGTCAACAAAGGAACAGTGGCTGCTCTGCCCCAGGGCGAGTGCTTAGCTCAGTGGAAATCATCCAGGGCGTCAACAAAGGATTAAGGTTACATTAGAAAGCGCCACCTAAAGGTCACAGTGTGGCGCACTCCAGTCGACAATCTCTCCATCAACTCCTGAACCTTTGTTACACACCAACACACCTATGAAAACACACACTCAGTGATGTGAAGTTGAGCCTTAAAACCTCGTGTTGTAGACGATGTCAGCCACCCTGATGCGACAATAATCCGAGGTTTGCCGTTGAGGAAGACTGAGATGGGCAGCCATCTTTCTCATCAGCTTTATTAGTCTTATGTTAAGCAGAACACCCTTTTAAAATTAGAAGCTGCTTAATTGTTGACTGTGGAGGTTTTTGAGTATCATGTCTTTGAAACAAAAAAATGACGTATCTTCTTCATTAAAAAACCTCTGAGTCAGTCTAAGATCTTTTATATTTCCTATATTTTCTTGCAGGACTGGCCTCATTACCTCCATCCATGTTCCCATTAACTTTGACCAGATCCTCTGAAAAATTAAAATACATCATCACGTGTCATCAGAAAGACAGATGTAGTGTTCAGGGTAATGTTTTTCATGAAGCCCAAACAGTTCAATTTTGGTCTAATCTAGAGTTCCTTCTTCCTTATGTTTGCTGTGACCCATGTTGCTTGTGAGAAAAGTCCTTTCTTTTAGCAACATCTCTCTTCTTTCCAGTCTTCTAATTAAAAATAAAATGTTTTTAGTGCATAACAAATAGCTGCCCTGCGCGTCACATTCTCCCATCTGAGCTGCAGATCCTCCAGAGTTGACGGAACATGCTTCAGTGGGTCCATACCCACTGAAACATAGAATACTATGTTTCTGTGTATCATGTATTTCATTTTGAGATGACCAAAGCCATTGATTGGGGGTACTGCAGAGTTTGAGATGTGGCCAGTTTCCCTACGTTTGTGTCATTGAAACAGGATTAGGACTCAAGGTGAGCTCAATTTACTTCCTGGACTGCTGTACAAGAGGACAACAGAACACGTAAGTGAAACCCCAGCCTGTTGTTTTGCAGAGGACCAGAACTCTTCCCCAAGCAGACCAGCTTCGGAGGACTTTGGCTTATTTCGACAGTTGGACTTTGAGATGTTAGGTCGGTCTCCTGAGTTGGATAAACAGTGTTTGTCTTTGACTGAAAACCCCCACGACTGCAAAAAAAAAAAGATAAAAAAAAAGAAGCACTTCAGGAATGAGGAAATACTCACTTGTTTTTCTATAGCTTTCAGTAATAGGCGACATTGGTCAAAGGTTCACCATACAGTAAGACACAAGAACGGCTTAGTTTTGTTTTGGAATGAAGACAGTGAGATGCCTGCTGCAGTCATGTGATCATAAATGTGTAGGCGTTTGAACTGTCATTCATTGATTCATTATCAAGTGATGTTTTTCTTTAGATAGAGTAACATTGATGTGGGCACTGATGAACCTCAGACAATTCTCAGGCACAAGAAATGTAATAAATGTTCTAAAATTTCAGAACACCTTCACTTCCGTTGGCATTTCAAGACAAAATCAAGATCCTGGAAGGTCTGCCAAGTATCCGGAGTATAGTATCCGCAAAGCACACAGTGCAGGGGTCATCAGCTGGGTTCAGCTGTGGGCCAGTGTTTTTCCACATTACATAACTGGGGGCTACACAGTGGACATGCAGGTGTCACTTGTACATGTGGAAAATCTATATTTCTATCTGTAGCTCAGATCCAGCCAAAGAGGCATCTGTAAGTGAATAATTAGCTTTTTGTTTGTTCGCTGATTCAACATGGCATCCATTTGGTGAGGTATTTATGGAGCTGAGATTAAATAAAATAAGTTGATAAAACATCGTAAGAAAAAAATGTTTTAGAGAAAGAGCTATTGGGTGGATAAAATGTTTATGTCACCATATGCTTCCTGCCATTTTCACTGGATTTGAGGCTGTTTTGATGTGACATTTTAAGAGAAAAGGAACATTTCAATTCATATTCTTACTTTCAACTCTCCTAAAATAAACTAAAACATTCCTTTTTTACAACCACATTTTTAGGGTGAATCTGTATGTATACTTGACAAGACTGTTCGTTTCCCTGAAAAGGCAGTTTTGCTGCTCCGTAAGACCCACATTCCTAAGAATACTACAAATCAGGTAAACTGTCAGATTATTTAAAGACACATAGAAGGACCATACACATTTAATACATCTAATTTAAGATGGAAAAATTATGGTGTTTTTGATACAATTTTCTATTTTTTAATAATGTGGGTCTGGGAACTGCACCCTTGGATGAACTAATCTTGTTTTTGTCTTTTAATTCTCTGATATTTTGTGTGGTTCTTGATTTTTCCAAGTAGTAACTAAAGAATGTAGTGTTTTCCGGGTGTGACCTATAATAAGTTCCAGTTACCTGCAACCTGGAGCTGGATTTGACGTCAAACTCGAAGTAACTGCATTCTAGCTAGTCGGAATTTCAACATGGCGACGCCCATAAACATAGCTTGAAACGGCTCTTATAAACATTATTTTAAGCTTTACTTTCGATAAGGAAACAGCACTAATAATTTATTCTTTGTTGAGGCGCTACATGTAACACTGACTGTAAATACTGTTTTGAATGCTAGTCTTGTAAATATGTTTTAACCACATCTTCGTTGACGTGAAGAGCGGCCATGTTGAAAAGAGACGAGGCCCCCCTTACAAGTCGTGTTACTCCCAGTTTCTCAGTGGGAAATGCAACTTTGGAGAGCGTTCCAGTTGATTTTTTCGGACTGGGAAGACGGAATTTCCCAGTTCCAAGTACAACTGGAAAGTAGAATAAAAACACACAGGCGTGTTTCCAATTAACTCAAATGCCAAAGCTATATTCATTAGCTCCATATGATTTTTCCAAGACATTAATAACTAAATCTCTGACATTCTCTCTCTCTCAGTATTGTGGCTTTTAGCAAATGAAAACAATTTTGGTAATTCATGACCTGAAAAGGGTAAAGTTTGAAAACATAAAAATAAGTCTTTTAAATCAATATATGCGCTGCAAAAACATACAATCTTACCAAGTATTTTTAGACTAATTTCTAATGCAAATATCTTAGTAAACTTGAATTAAGACCAATTTAAAAGTAACTTATCAGCAAGATATATGACCTTGTTTTAAGTAAATAATTACTTAATATTGGTGAAAAAGCGCTTGTTCCACTGGCAGATTATTTCACTTATGAAATGGGAAAATTGTCTTGGTATAAGTAAGTTTATCTACCAATGAAAAAAAAAACTTTTTAACCAATATTAATAAATTAACTTAAACAAGCTATATATTGGTGAAAAGATACTTGTAAGTTAGTTTTCACTTATTTCAAGTGCAATAAGATATTTGCACTACAAACAAGACTACTTGGTAAGATTTTGTGTTTTTGCAGTGTGTACACTTCTAGTTTCACCTGTAGCCATTGTCATGACAGGTGGTCAGAAAGGGTTTGCAATTATTCTAAAAAGACAAGAGAGACGCAGTCTTACATGAACACATTTTTATTGCAATAGCTCTATCGAAAGCAAAAAACTTTTGATAAATATAAACACTATGCCGATGCTCAAATCGCGTTCGAGTACCTCTCGTGCCCCCTTTCCCCTCCAAGAGGAAACAAAAAGAGAGAAAGAAAGACAGAGGAAAAAACCCCAAAAAGGAATAAAAAAAATATGGGATGGGCCACCTGCTGAGGCGCCGATCAAACCATGGGGGAAAAAAAAAGCAACTTTCTTTATTTACACAAGGAGGATTTCCATTTCCAACACAGATCCCTCTTTTTTGTTTTTCGTTTTTTTTCCTCTTACACGTTGCTGAAAAGTAATGCACATACGAAGGATACACACCTCCTCTCACTTTCCTGTAAAGCTAATAAACAACAGCATTCAACTCGGAAAAATAAGAACACAAGCAGCAGGGCGGAGCGGGAATCGCTTCTTCTCCTCGGCTTCCACCGAACCTCATTCCAAGAATCAAAAGCATTCAGAGGTGGGTGAGGAAGAAAAACCAAAAAAGAAAAAAAAAATCATCTTGATCCTCATATTTGCCTCTGACTAGTAACTGAACTACACAGCAGCAAATAAACTGGATTATAGTTACAAAAAAATAATTAGGCAGGTCGTTTTTAATACAAATAACTGCAAAATGCCTACGTAATTAAAAAAAGGAAAACAATTTATTGTTCTTTTTCAAAAAATAAGATTTTTTTTACTTTCTGTAAACTAGAAATACGAAAAAAATCAAAAGGTTTGAGAAAAATCTAAACTAAAGTTTGCATAATAATAATAATAATAATAATGATAATGCATTACCTTATGTCATTTCTGCAAGGATATACGAGTCTCCTCATTTTCGTACCCATTTAAAAACGTCGAGGACACATCTGAGGTTGCATTGTTGCCAAGAAAAAAAAAATATTAATAAAGAGTTAAACCAAACTTTTCTGTAAATCAAAAGGTGAGAGAAATTTTGAAACAATGGGGTGTAGAAGTTGAACATAAAGGCAATCCAACATGGACATTTCTGAATAAATTAAGAGGGATTAGTCCACAAATCCCACAAAACTAACACTACCAGTTGTTTTTTTCCTGCCATAGCATTAAAACCCAAGCGTAACACGTCGCTGTAGCATAGTAAGTACACAAAAAAAAAAATGCAAACAAAACAGAAAAGAAAATAGAAAAAGGAAAAGAAAAACCATCTCATTTATCTCTGACCACTGCGGACGATGTGGGATTACGGTAAATCTTTGTTCGATCAAAGGCGGTAAAAGGAGGGCGAACGAAACAAAACAACCTCGAATTGTTCGGTAATATACATGTAAGACACGTCACAGGCTTAAAAACAGCATTTTGTGGAGGTTATTCTACAGTTTTCATATCCTCTTTACCTCCAAATACATGGGGGGGGGGGGGATCTGTAACCTTCTCAACATGACAAATTTCCCATTTTCCTTCTTAATTTTGTCAACACTGGAACTTAAAAAGGAGGAGGCAGTTCAGTCGGGATGAGGTTTAAGCTCCTCATTTTGATACGGTACCCATCCTGCTGACGATGCTGTGTTAGTGAAAGGTCGTGATCTGGCCGTGCAAAATTAAAAACTTAAGAAAAAAAAAAAAGGAGGCAAATAAAACTATTAAATACAAACCAAGTGAACAATAAGCGTCTCTAAAAAGACAGAAAACACGGGCAGAAACAGTAAACGCTGGCAAGAGGAGGCGGTGTCCGGTGTGTCCCGCCTGCTGCGCCTGGGCCGGCTGCCCGGGTTACTGGAACCGTCTTCTGACGTCATTTCCAGCCTCTGACGAACATCTATGTGTGAAAAATCCTGACCGCCCGAAATCAAGAGCCCGTGAGAAGGACTCGCCCTCGTCACAGCGCGTCATTCGTGTCGCGTTTACCTGCCGTTTCGCCGCGTGCTTGCATGAACTGTAAGGACCGAATGTGAGGTAAAAGTGAAAGCAACACAAAATAAAGGAGCCAAACATGTTTCTACTTCAGTCTAAACAGCAGTGCTTTGTGCAGAAAACTGAAACCAACCAACAAGCAGCAGAGGGGGGAAATAATGCGTATCCACTAGCAAATTCTGAAAAGTTATTTTTCTCCCAAGCAAATAGGTCAATTTTTTTTTTGATGTCCTAGATTGAAAAATATAATGGTTCTTAAAACCTGTTGAGCTATGCTACACGTTTTGTTTTTCAACTAATTTAAATTCAAGTCCTCTCAAAAAACAATTATAGCTTCTGTTTTCAATGACATTTGTTCCCCTTGCGTTTCTACGCCATCATATATATTTTTTGAGTTTACAAAGTGAGACACTTCTAAACTGTTGAGGTTTCCAGCATAGGAAGCCAGAGCCAGCATGTGCAAAGTGGAGCTATGTCCTGGTGTTTTCAGTCATCTCCATTTCCAAGCGGAGTTTTAAAAAATTCCACTTTGAGAAGTTCTTTTTTTTTTGGAAAGAAAATTTAGTTTTTAGTGATAAAAACAGTTTATATGTAGACAAACTGTTTGGAAATGGAGCAGAAAATAACATTAGTTTAGATATCATTAATACTCCTGGCAGATTTGGATCTAAAATAATCTTAAAATTAAAAATAAATAAAAAAATGGACTGGAAGTAATATGAATGTGTGGGAGTGATTTACTTTTATATAATGTAGTTACTCTGACATGTGAAAGTGTTTCACACAGGAAGATTTTTGGTGGCGCACAACGTCCAATTTAAATTGTCGTGCAATTAAAAGTCATACAAAAATTGTCTAAATACTGGTGGAAAATAGCAAAATATTAGTCAGCGATTGTAGCAAGTAAACAACTGTATTATAAACGTCACTAAAATTGACCACCATGCTATAATTTATAATGAAAGTATAAAACGTTTAGAAAAAAAAAAAAAAAAAAAAAAAAAAAAAAAGATTCTGCCTCTGCAATTTTAATATTAAACTCCACGATGGACGTACTGCTCAGTCTTTGTTGCAATTCATTCGTCTTTGGTTTTAATACTCCAAAAAGTATGCAACCTAATTTTGGGTGGTCAACTTCCTCTGAAGTATGAGAAAAGTTTCAGAAAATTAGCTGCTGGCGTGCGTTTTCCCGCAATATTTTCCCTCTCTGCTCAGTACCTTTACTCTAGGAAGCAAACTATGAAATGTACCGGGACATCTGTACCTGCTGTACCAAATAAATAGATGTGCAGTCAGTAAAATAAATACTGTAACGCTGTAAGTTTTCCTATCGTAGTAATACACAGATACTGGCGCAGTATTGCAGCAGATTTGGGAGCCATGTTGTACCTGGGAACTAGCGTGCTCTCCGGGTGTGTGTGTGTGTGTGTGTGTGTGTGTGTGTGTGTGTGTGTGTGTGTGTGAAGCTAACATGGACCCAGCCACAAGCTTTGTACTAAACAAATTGAAGAAATGTTAAAAAAATATATGTATATATCTATAAAGGTCTTCTACAAAAAATAAAGAAAGAAAGAAAAGAAAAAAAAATTAAATTAAATAATCTTGAGGATGGATTATCAATAGGGTACAAAAAAAGTGATGGTAAATGATGAAAGAATATTTCAAGCTTCCAAGTTCGTACCATAATGCCGGTGCTTTTAACTCTAAATTTCCCTTTTGTTTGTTTTTTTTTTCTTTTAATAATACCGCATAGAGAGAAATGATTAAAAAAAAAAACCTGCCTGTGCTTGTGCTGTACACCCCTCGGTTAAAGTTCACTGACCGCTGCCTGCTGGGTAGTAGTGTTGAACTAACAGGAGGGGGTGGGTGGGAAGAGCAGCAAATACTGGCAGCATCCATCATTTGAGGGGATGATTAACAGGATAGGATATGCATATAAAACATCAACAATGAAAAACTTAAAAAATAATAATCATAATTAAAAAAAAAAGGAACAATCCGCAAGCGTTTTTTTTCTGGTTTGTCATGTTGAATTGTCGTCTGCGACCAGATGAAAGCAGCTTCTCAGTGTGACTGAAGGTCGAAGGTCACTGTTGGAGGAAGGGGGGAGCGGGGCGTGGGGAGGGGCTAAAGGTCAAAGGCAGAGTCAAGTGCCCCGAGATAAGAGATGACGAGGAGCAGGAGGAAGAGTAGGAGGAGGCACACGGTGGACCTCTGCCGCTCAGTCTGCAGAGACAGAAAAACAAATTTAAAAAAATGGCGTCATTTGTCAGGAATCAACCTCCATAAACGTTACGGTACATGGAATAGTTAAAGTACAGAGTCTTTTGTCATGTTGTCAGCTTGGCATCTATGCATCTCATTGGGATTTTATGTGAGGAAGCAACATAAAGTAGCTAATCATTTTTGAAGAGTATTAAAAGTCTGAAAAGTGTGGCGTGCAACTGTATTCATCCGTTTTATTTTTTTGGACAGAAAATATGAGTTTTTTTCTAACATTTTGAAGCACATTAAAAATGATATTACTGGGAAAAAAAAATCTTAAAACAACAGCAAAATAGAAAAACAAGACGACCAGAAAAACAAGACAAAAAAGGCTTGCTAAATAAGTGTAGGTAATGGACTTCGGACTTTGCTGCCAGAAGACGAAGACATACACACACACACACCAGTAACATAAAGTTTGCTTCCTGCCCTGCCATCAAGGCCGAGCTCCGGCTGTCAGGTCGGCTGTTGCGGGCGGCCAGGAGGCCCCGTTTGACCTGTGCCATGGCCGCCGTCCAGCTGCGTTATTCCACTGAGAGCAGCGCTTTGTCTGACAACAATGTGAGCACCACGACACAATGTAGAAGCTTTGAAAGGGGACAGGAGGGGGGGGGGGCACTGCTGGAATGCTGCTCCCCTGTTGGCCACCAGGACAGAGGGAGGCATGGAATGATAGAAAGACAGGAGGAGTTTGGGAAAGCAGGCAGTGAACAACAAGGTTAAACCAAACGCAGAAACAGCTACTGGACAGCAAAAACACCACAACAGGAAGTGGAGAGCAGTAGTAGTATAGAGGAAGTAGAGTACTGATGAGATGGGCGAAAGAAATGCAAAGGTGAAATAAGTGCATTGCTTGAGTGATAATGCTAACAAGCTAGCTCACAATATGCTACATCATTCCTTCTAAACTGTTTTTGGGACAGTTTTCAAAAAATGTTTCAATGTGGAAAGCACATAAATATAACATGTTTAATAATGGCGGACAACTGAAGCAAAGTTGAAATGTTTTCTACATTTCTGCAGCTAATCTGGTGGATTGATACACTTCACTTTGAAACACAGATGCTGTTTGGCAGAGCTGAACACCTCCAACCAAACAATGGGCTGTTGTGAAATTGTAGATTTGTAATATCAGTTAACATATGATACAAACATTTTTGTCACTTCAAATTGGCCAAATGTGGCTAGGCTACCCGCTGGCTTCCCCAACATGAAGGATTTATTTACCTTCCCACAAGTGAATCACAACAACAACAAAACAATCCAAACTAACCGTCTTCGGTTCAGCGGTAATCAGAACTACCCCTATTGGACAGCTACATTTCACTGTTGTAGTTTTACTTTCATTAAAGCTACAGTAGGGAACTTTTATAAATATGTTGTTATAGTAGAACATGAGAAAAATCATTTGCGAAAAAAATAGATGAAAAAAAATAAAGTTCTTCTGCCTCCTTCCTGTAGTCCTACTGCACCGCTCCCAGTCAGAAACAGCCAATCAGAGCCAGGAGGAGGGTCTTAGCGCTGTCAATGTCCTCTGCTAGGCTACAGCTAGTTCCCTACACCAAAATAAAAATAAATGACATTAAAAATTCTCTTAAAAAATAATTTATATTGTTTACTATAAGGTGCCCAAAGGGCTGCCCATTTCCAAATATTTTTAAAATTTTTATTTTTCTTAAAAGGTTTTATTGCTCTAGTGGCCTTTATTTGATAGTTAATTGACAGGAAAGTTGGTAATGAGACAAAGGGAAGACGTGGCAAAGGTCGCCAGGTCAGGAATCAAACTTGCGACAGCCGCGTCAAGGACAAAGGTCTCCACAGGTGGGCCGTGCTAAACACCTGCGCCACCACAGCACACCATTTTTAAATTCTTTTTTACTACTAGCCATGCTACATGCTAAAGGTAGTTTGAAATTTGAACTCCATTATGTCTTGGTGCTAAAGTGTTAATAAGACCATGTTTCATAGCAACTCCTCCCCAACACATAACATGCGACATTACATCTGTTTCTAACATAAATAATTAGTAAAACAAAGATCTGCAATTAGCCATAAATATCTGATATCTCTGAATCAGAAACAAATCTGTGCTTCTATGGCATTTTTTTTTTAAAGTGCAACAGCTCTATGTATTTAGTTGTTAATCATTTTATATTGTTTCATATTTTAAACAAAACTTAAATGTGAACTATAAAAGAAAAGTAAAAGAAAAAGGGTTGCAGAGTTTGAATAAAATCCCACAGGCTCACTGGACAACCAGTAGTGTAGGAGTGCAGCTATGTGCTAACCTGTCGTCTGTTTTCTTAACGTTCTGAATCTTTATACATTTACACAGCAAATAACAAGCTTTAGCTAAACAGTGCTTAATTATAGCCGCGACAATAAAACAAAGCTGACTCCGAGCGCGGGCGTGCGCGAGGCAGCCAGAGAGCGGCTGAGAGAACGTCTGAGGTCTCTGGGTTTTTCTTTGCAGTCCAGACGCGGACTTTGATCAAAGCAGCGCTTTCAGGACACGGGCCAGGCCGACCTGAGCTGACCTCGCTCCAGTGTGCGTACGCTCCCACACTCGGCACAGAATTGGGTTAGAAAAACACTGTTCACCAAACACCTGCGCTAGCCAGGGGCTGCTGGTGTTGTTGCAACACATGCAGGTGGCTCAGCCCCACCGCCCGCCTCTCTCTCGCTCTCCCCCCGTCTCAGCCCCTCTGCACTCGCTGACCCACCGCCTCTCACTCTCCGTCCCTGTGCGTCCCTAAAAACCCATTCACTCGGATCGGACAGACAAAAGGCATCATGGGAGTAAGCCACGAGCCGGGGTAATGGGTTTAGCCGACGTCGGTTGGCGTGGCAGCCAAAGTGATGGTCTTTCAGGAGCAGACTGCGGGACGGGAGACTTGATTCCCCGTC
Source organism: Poecilia picta (assembly GCA_033032245.1). Lineage (NCBI taxonomy): Eukaryota > Metazoa > Chordata > Actinopteri > Cyprinodontiformes > Poeciliidae > Poecilia > Poecilia picta. The sequence goes on along the minus strand of CM065370.1, from coordinate 8,576,899 downwards.
CCCTTGTCCAAAAAGTTCAAATTCAAAATACTGGATTTAGATTTTTCCTATCAATGAAACCTTCATTTTGTTGGGTAGATATAGGCGGGTTGCTCGAAGTGAAGCATTCGTTAGGCATTAAGTTATAATTAGACAGCTGATATTGAAGTAACTCTCAGTCCTTTGCAGTCAAATGTAATCAAATGTTGAGCTCAGCAACATGTTTCCATTGACTTGGATGGAACACATTTGGATAACAGATACTAAGAGTTTTAGGTTCAGACTAAGACCTTTTCATAATTGTTAGACTAATGAGACATAAAATTAGTTGAATAAGGAGACAAAAGTACCAGAAGAAAGTCATAAAATTACTAGAATAAAAGTCGTTTTAATGAGAGCAAAGCTTTGATCGAGTTCTCCAGATCCGACATGTCCGGCTCATCCTTTCTTCAAAATTGACTCGCTAATTTGTACAATTATTTCTAAGTCCTGAAAATGATGATAATGATGTTCAAATATGAAGTATGTTCCATCTGTAAAACTGACTCCAAAGTATAACTTCTCAAGATGTCAAATATTCCTCATTTTAGATTTCTTATTGTTCACGTAGGAGTAAAATTATGACTTCGTTCTAGTAGCATTACGACTTTATTCTGGCAATATGAGTTTATGCTCAAATTATTTCGACTTGTCTTGTATTGTTACAACTTTATTCTGGTGAGTTTATTCTCGTCATTTTTCTCGTATTATTATGCTGATATGCTCATAATACGATTTGTCATACGACTTTGTTTTATCATAATTTTTTTTGTATTGTTATGACTACTCTTGTAATATGAATACTTTAATATTTTTTACTGTCGCATAAAATTATTCTCGTAATACCACTACTTAGTTCTTGTACGGCTTTTTTTCTCTAAATATGACTTTTATCATAAAATGACTTTATTCTCAATTTATTCATTTTTTCTTACCCCAACACTCGTATAATACTTATAGATTCAAGTAACATAAAAATTGCACCAAACGCTACAAATTAACTGGGTTGGTGAAAAGTTAAATATTAATGTCAGTAAAGTTTCTTTGCATTTATCACAATTAAGCATTCTCATTCATTACATCTAAGGCAGTTCAGAGTTCAACAGAGCTCAAAGAAATGACAGCAAACGACAAAATAAATCCATAAAGTATAAAACCCCCTAAATAAACATGAGCACACATGTTCAGAGTTTGTTTAAGAAAGCTCTCCAACGTCACATTCCCGCAAGTCCAAAGGTAGGCCGGTGAAATCTTGCTTTGTCATCGCAGTGTGTTTGAGAGGAAAGGTTTACTTTTTTCCACTGGGCTTCAACAACTTACAGAAAAGCCTCAGTGATAACAAAAAGGGAGAAACTTTGAGAAGCTGAGGAAATCTAATCTTAACCTAACCGCAGACTCATGACAATTCAAAAGTATTTGACTCTACAAGCCTTACTTATCCAGTAAAAGTTTATGAATAATACTGAACCAGCTTAGAAAGATTAAAAATTTAGCATAAAAATTTATTTTGAGTAAAGATGCACCAATATAAAAATCTGACTCTATACTGATATCTGATATTAATAGCGGCATTGTGGCCAGCAACCGATATTTATTTAAATTGGAGAAGCAACATCTAAGGCAGTTAGATGTTGTTTCTGCAGTTAGACTCCAGTGTTTTTGAAAACTATGTTCAACTATGAGCCTATCTTTCAGGAATGATTCCGCTCCGCCGGCGAAGTGCGCAGTGCAGAGGAGCGCAACAAAGACGCATGCAGTTCAGGATTACTGGTGTATTAAAAAGAAAAACTATTTTGCATAAAAACAAGCATTGCTTAGCCTGGTGAGTGGGGCAAATAAAGCCCCGCCAGGCTTAACATACACTGGGGGAAACCCTGCACCTCATACAGAGTGGTGGAGAGGTGATGAGGGCTGGTGTTGTTGCCACATTATCTGGGCTCCTTTCAGTCATTTGTTTGACCATAGACTCCTCTAGACAGTATCAGTGTTATTGAAAAGCAGCTTCCTATAAAAAAATAAATTAATAAAAAAAAACACATAAAAAATCCGTTGAATATTAACTCATAAATCAAGGTTTGAGCCTATGATAAGGGGAAATGTTTGAGTGAACAAACATTTAGAAATTAAGCAACTCCTCCAAAAGATAAGCGATACAGTTTCTGTGCTGAAAACTTTCAAACGATTTATTCCAGTCAACCAAATGTCTAAAAAACATAAAGTTAAATATGATTTCCATAGTGTATAAAGTAGCAATGATGATGACAGAAACTGCAAAAACAACATTTAGTGTGTTTGGTATGGGAAAAAGCAGCTGCTGTTTGTTTGGGCTGTACAGGAAAGTTTAGATAGATCCCCCGAGGCAAAAACTGCTCACGAAGAACCGCTCCAGGCTGACATTTAAAACTATGAGAAACACCTTGAAATTCTCTAATACTCCAGGAATTTGGCGACCATTTCGAATCCGGCTAGACCGAACACGCCTGAAGGTTTGAGGTTCAAATCCCTCTTTTAACCAAATATACCCCAGCATTGTCTGGATGATAGATTTATGTACTCCAATGAACACCCACCCTCCCCAAAAAACTATAAATCAAGGTTCCACTCAAACAGGAAATGTGATTCTAAAATGATTTTTCAGGTGCTGAAAGGTATAAAATGCAACAAAAAATAGTCACGATATGTACAGTTTCAGGAAGCCACAAAATCTTTCCCCTGACAGTCGGATTCGTAGCTTCAAATCAAAACTGCTTCGTGTGCAATCCTTGTGGTTAATAACTCTAACATCTGTCCGCCAACATATCAGGCTATTTAGGAGGTAGAGAAACTGCTGCGTGCAACACACACTGGTACAAGTGTACGGGGGTGGGCTGGTTGGGTGGCGGGGGGTCCTGTTACGAGCAGCACATGCCTCAGACCGGCCCATAAATTTATGTCAGGCTCAAAATAGAGCTGTAAATATAGAAGGGCCTCGCTGTAGAGGTGGGAATGAGAGAGGAAAAGGGCAGCCTTGTACCATCTTCACATCTTCAGGCACATCTTGGTCCCCTACTGGCTTCCCCTTATGTGATAAGCCTGCCTCACACTCCTGCTTCACGCCCTTTACCACCTCGCAGGCACTTATGATGGGACGGGAAAGAAAGAAGAGCCGGTTCTCATTGTGGTGCTTTAGCAGCTACTATTTCCTTTACAGTTTGCCACCTCGACATCTGCCATCATTGGTTTTTCTCTACTTTAAAAGGTCTTTATTCACAACCAAACAAAATTCAACTCAACTGACTGAAATTCACTAATGCTGGCCAACACTGACTGTAATCAGCAGGTAAAACACAAACGGGGTTGTGTTTCCTTTGAGGAAACATTGGCTGGTACTAGGGCTGGGCGATATGGCCTTAAATCAATACCATTGAGGAATTCACCTCGATAACAATAAAAGGCCTTTAAAACTAAAGCATCTGCAAGTAGAAGAAAATGTGTATTTTTAGTTAAGAGTCACCAAACAAATAAGCACAACTGAACAAATTTAGAAATATATAACTTTGCTTCCAACTTCCTTGCTGAACAAAAAATATTCTTTAATGAATTATATTTCAATTACTCATTTCTTTTTTAGTTTTTTTTTTAAATTCAGGTAAACTGATTGTAATTTTCTGGCTGATTCTGATTTTTAACCAATAACAATTTAGTAGCTAAAGATGGTGGTGAAGTTGCTAGGTTGGCTGGAGCAGGGTTGCCATTACTAGCCGCCCACATGGAGAAATTAAATGTGGGAGAGCGTCTGGGAGTCAACAGGGCAAGTACCGTATTTTCCGCACTATCAGGGGCACTGGATTAGAAGGCGCACCTTCAATGAATGGCCTATTTAAAAACTTTTTTCATATATAAGGCGCACCGCATTATAAGGCGCATAGAACAGACGCTACAGTAGAGGCTGGAGTTACATTATGCATCCACTAGATGGAGCTGCACTAAAGGGAATGTCAACAAAACAGTCCGACTCCGGTCAGCGAGGAGAGCCTTCTGGGCTGGGGCGTGGCCGGACAATGGTCACCCTTCTCCGTTCGCACACAGCATGTTGGTGGAGAACGTGGTGCTAAATGACCGGCAGACGACCTGATTATCAGGTCGGTAGGTAGATAGGTTAGTCAAACTTTATTAACGAACCAGCGTTCTGACAATTATCCCAGCATGCATCGCGCACTTATTCTTATACAGGTGAAAATGAAGTCGGCAGCTGCTTACCGTAGTTGCTAGACCTGTTGTGGCTCAATATTGGTCCATATATAAGGCGCACCAGATTATAAGGCGCACTGTCAGTTTTTGAGGAATTTCAAGGTTTTTAGGTGTGCCTTATAGTACAGAAAATACGGTAGTTGATTTTCAGACTTTTGTGGAGTTTAATAAGTTTCACCCGATCTCTCAAAACGAAGGAAGTTTTTATTCTTTCATAATAAACTTGTGTTAGTTGTACTCCAAGACATCAGCACTGTGCCACCTTTAAGCCTGCCGCAACAACTAATTTATCATAATAAATTAAAATGCAATGGTTGATTTTTTTTCTCTGTTAATATTTTTTGAAGAGGAATTTTTTTTACAGAAATATTATAAGTTAATTTTGTCATTAGAACCAAGGCAAGCAGAGCACCATCATCTGGAAACCACTGCAATAGCTGTGTACAATTAAATTACAATAAAAAAAAAAAATTGAGCTATTTTTTTAAATTCTTACAAAACATACCAAACAAATTTTCAAGATTTAGCTAGAAGTCTTCTATCAAGTGGATAAAATAAATAAATAAATAAATCTAAACCAACCAAAAAAAAAAATCAGCTTTCACCTCAATCCCCTCCCTCCTGGTCTCCTCTGGGTCAAGAATCCAGGTGTGTCTTAATGAGTTCAGCTCTGCCACTGAGAGGAAATGCATTCCTGAATGATGATGCGCTTCCTCTCAGCACCGCTGTGTGTCTTAACACGCCGTCACTGCAATTACGGCGCCACATCAAAGGCTGCCTGCCATGACTCAGTGCAAACAAACGCACATTGATGCCCTGGATGCAGGGGTGAAAGACCGTACACACACCGGCCGACACACACGCGTGCGACACTCCTTATACTTCACGAGCCTGAACGGAATAGATCCTACATAAACTAGCAAGTGGATAAACAAACCGGTCATGCAAGAAAAGGAAAAAGCAATCTGACGAAACATTTAAGAGCACAGTAAACAAAGACAAGCAATCAGCCTGGTTGGTAAAGCTTAAAAAAAAAAAAATCTTGTATACGGAGCATATCTACTTAAATGATTTAATAATCTGACTTCTGGAAGAAGGTGCTCTGTTGAGACTTGATAGAATATGAATTACACTAATTGCAGGGCAATCCAGAAACAAAATCTTTAAGATGTTGCAACACAAAGCCTTTCCATGAGTTAGAATATGGCCTAGTCAAAGTGCAGACCCAAATTCAGTCAAAGCACTCTGGCAAAACTAAAAACTGAGGTCCACATATGCCTTCAATCCAATCTGACTTAGTTGTTAGTAGTTTGAAGAAAAAGTCAATAACTGCAGTCCCTTAAAGAGCAGTTATTTTTAACAACCATTGCAATTCAGTAATCTGATATACATTTCTACTGAAACCAAGAATTAAAAAAAATACAAAGATTTAAAACTAAAATGTTGTATTCTAAGAGATGTCCCCTAAAATCATGTGTGTGATGCTGCGAATGTCTTGAGTGTCCACAGTGCTAGGTCGCTAACTTAGCATAAGGCTCTTCTGACGGTTCAAAACTACAGAAAAATCTAACTCTGAATCAGGAACAAAGTGGCAGTAAATGTAATAGTTTCTCCAAAATGAAAGACTGGAAAGACAACATTTGATAAAATGATTATATATTTTGGTATGCAAACTGGATCGTTTACTATGAAATAGCCCCATAGAAACTGAAATGAATTCTGCAGATTGTCTCTAAAAATATGCCATTGTAGTAGACCAACTTGAAAATCAAACTTAAAAACCAACAAGCATATTAACAGCTGTATATCTTCAGGTCTTAAAAAGTTATCGTTTCAAAAATTATCAGGACTTAAACACTTCCACATAACTAGGATAAAAATTACAAACTGAACATTTCCAAATCAATTTAATATTTTATGCATGTTAAGATTCAACTTCGATGACACAGTAATTTGCCAAACGATTTCTTTAAAGTATAAAGACCTTGATAAGATAAACTGTAATCGGAGATAAATAGAAGAGATTATACTGTAATCCTGCATTTCTGTAGAAAATGCTTTATAAATCAGTTTGCAGAACCTTATTCAAAATAAGGTCTCAATTACTTTAATACAATATTGTTAAACATGAATGGGGAAGGGGAGCATTTTTTTTAGACTTGGTTATGGAAAAAAAAAATCTAAAAATAACATTTTAGTAAAAATACCAAGACTTCATCGTATTTTCACAATTGATATAATAATTTGACACAAAAAAGGAGCAAATAAGCCCACTCCTAATTATTTTTGCTGTAATTTTATAGAATGTTAGTTTGTAAGAGCTTAATTATCTGACTTCCAACAATGCTGTAGTCTCCTTTCAACCAGCGGAGTGGCAGTGAACAGCAACAGGTGGGAGAGGGACGACCCTGTCGTGATCTATGCATTGCACAACTAAACACTTCACATGGACTTCAGGCCACAGGAATTATTTTTGAGGTTTTAAATTGTACCTTTTTAAATACTTAATATACAATGATACTGTTTATTTACACAGCTACTAATTGAAATGCATTACAAAATCCCAGCTAAAGGCCCTTTACAAATCCCATTGAGTGCAAATTCAATTTACATCAACATATTTCATTGCAGTGTAATCTAATCATAGTCACAATCAGATCTAATTACAAACACATTATCATACTCAACTTTGTAAAATAATACCAAAGATGTATCAATTAATCAGCCATAATTGGTTACCCTTGTTCTAGAGGCTGGTCATATAGAGAATAATATGTTTTGCTATTTATAACACAACTAACATTAAGAACTCAAACTATTTTCCATCTGCATCAGCCACAGGTATATTTTCATTGGTTTTCATTTACCGTGCAATGCCCTCCCAGATAAGCAACAAATGTTAGATGAAGGGATGTCTTTAGTTTGGTGAAAATCCAATAAATAGTTGGGATTTACACTTTAAAATCTTAGTGTATAAATTTCTGTTTAAGTTGCAAAATATTTTTTGGAGACTAAATTTATTTAGTTCTCATGAAATGACTCTCATAACATTATTCTTGTATAATTATCCCTTTATTCTGATAATATTGTGATTCCATTTTTAAATTATTGCTTCCATTTCCTCATTATTACCTTGTTCTCATGACTTTTCCCCTCACAATATTACTACTTTATTCCCATAATTCATTTTTCTCAGTCACAGACATTTGTGACCAAGAGAAAGTACATATGTGAACCTCAACACATATGTACTTTATGCATTAAAGTACATAAATGTATGTATTTATGTACTTTAATGCATAAATGAGAACACCAATTTTTTTCTAATTCCTACACTTTGTCACTTAAAAATAAAATCAACAAACAATCCGCATTTTTGGTGTTTTAATTCTATAAGAAAAAGAAAATCTGAATCAGTCAAGCCCAAAATCATAAATTTTTCTGACACTGAAAACCAGAAATAAACCAGTCTGCTCCATTCTCTACAACAGCATCTAGACAATCTAATTAATACAGTTTTCATTTAAGAATTCTAATAGAAAAGAAGAAAAGTGGATCAATTAAATTGCTGCAAAGCTACATAACAACTGTTGTTAAGTTAAAAGTACTCCTGAAACAATGTTTTTCAACTTGTAATGAAAGCAAATGTTTCCAAAACATAAAAATGTCTCAAGTGAATGGCTTAAACAGACAAAAAGCGATTAAACACACACACATGTAAACTCTGCATACATGCCGACAAAAACGAAAACAGTAACAAGTGGACAGACAGGAACACAGACGCCGCCGCCAGCTAGGGCCTTTTTTTAGGGTGACTCAGTCCACAGCTGACCTAAGATAAACCTCTCTTCATTGAGAAAACAAGCCGTCTACCAGTCTGCTGGCACACAACGCAAATGAAAAAAAGAAGAAAAAAACAGGGCCTAAAAGATGAACCACACATTTGTGCCACTTCCTGAAACAGCGCCCTTACAGCCGAGACGTTAGTTCCCCAGACAGAAGCCTTCAAAGACAACAGCTGGCAGCTTCAAGTGTCAGAAACAGAAGATCTCACAGAGTTGATCTAGGACAGAATATACGTTTTGAAGAGCTGCACATTGATGTAAAAGGACTCAAAATAGCATACAGTTATTTTGGACCCATAACACTTTTTTCCTTTTACTCACTGCTCATTTGAAACAAAATCTGAGATGGCATCAAACAGAAACAAGTCAAACTCACCCTTGGTTGCTGTGGCGACTCCATCCGATTTGGTGAAGTCTATGCTGGCGTAGGCTCCGTTCTCTGGCAGAGGTACCATCCTGGCGGCGCCACTGATGCATTCCCGCCGCCGCTGCTGCTACAGGCCCCTGGCGCTCCTGCGTTGCTCCCGTCTTCCCTCAGCTCCAAGGCAATGTAGTTGAGGCCGTTCTGGTAGCCGACGGACGTGTTCCTGCACATTCTGCTGGCGCCAACCCCCGAGGAGGCGGACGTTGGGATGTTCCCGGACATGGCGTCGGTCTCTGCGTTTCTCACCTGGGTGTGGTGAGCTGGCGAGTCTCCTGCACCCGCCAAGGACATCCACACGCTGTCGAAAGAGGCCGAGCTGGCCCACCTGGAGGTCTGTCCCTCCGTCTGGTAGGTTCCATTGGCGTTCGAGGCCGAGGGGTTGGACAGAGACGGATGGGTGGCTGAGGACGAAGGCGTCGAGTTAGAGGATGAGCTGGAGGAGAACGTCTCTGAGCTGTGTCTCCTCCTGCCTTGGGGGTCCGCTCGCACCACCTTGGGCTCCGACTGTTGGGTCGAAGGAGGGTGAGGTGGGGAAATGGTAGACGAGGAGGTGGTGGAGGCAGGGTGACCGTAGCGTCCCTCTATGACGCAAAGATGCTGCAGCATTGCAGTGGGGCTTTGAGTCCTCTCACCTCTGCTGAGGTTGAATGACATGTCAGTGTAATCGTCTCCTACCGACCTCCAGTGACCGCCTGAACCGGCAACCCCAGAGCTGTTAACCAGAGGTCGGATGTAGCTGGGCGGGTTCCAAGGAGCGACGAGGCTGGGCCTGGGCGACTGGTTCTTACCCAGACACCCAGTGGCCTCAAGCTGGTCCGACCCGACCTCCACACTCATGTAGTCTTGGGGAGGAGAGCAGCGAGCGTCGCTGGATACCAGGGAGGGGGCTTCATCTTGAGTGGACAAGGGATAGGGAGGGGGCTGCTGTTGGTGAGGGAAGTGTTCTCCAAACTCAATATTGATATACTCTCCGGGACTTGAGGGCCCTTCGCGTGGGACGCTGGTGACTGGGACAGACCTCGTAGCGCACGCGGTCTCTGTGGCGGGCTCGCCAACCCGCAGCGGGCCATTGAAACTCCTCCTGCCTAAAGGAAGGCGGGTAGGTCTCATGACCCGTCGGTCAGCCATTGCCGCAGTTGTATGGTGAGCTCCATAGGGAGGAGGTGGGTGGGAGGGAGTGGAGGTGTTGCTGCCCCCTCCTATTCTTTTTTCTGGCACCAACATTGAAGCAGTCGCAACTGACGAATACACTGGTTTGGCAGGGGAACTCATGGGTACGTATTCCCCATCCTCTCTCTCTTCCCTCTCCCTGTTGGGGGCCTTATAAGAGCGGGGGAGAGAGAAGTAAGGACTGTAAGACTTCAGGGGCCCCTCGGGTGTTCCTGGTGTGTAATACACACTGCTGTCTTCACCTGGGAGCTTGCGACCACAGCCGCTGTAGGACATGTCCATATATTCTCCGTTTTCAGGTTTCTCAGCCATGCTGTTGCTTCCACCAACCCCGGCAGCTCCGGGACCACCGGAAGAGGCCTGGAGAGGAGAAGGAGAGGTGCCACTGCTCCCTGGGAGCATCATCATGTAGCCGTGAGAGTCCGTGGAAGATGGGGGGTGATGGTGGGCTGAGCGCGTCCCTAGAGCTGGACTGTGGAACTGGGGTGAGTGGGAGATCTGGTAGGAGTAAGAGGAGGGTTGCATAGGCATGTAGTCAGGAGTGTCCCGCGGCGACGCCGTTGCCACGCCACACATCATGGGCATGTAGCCGCTGTCTTCCTTGGCAGAAGAGGAGGAAGAAAGAGGGGGGCGTTCGGCTCCGGCCTCCGACCTGGAAAGTGTCGAGGGGCGGCTCTGCTGACTGTGTTCGGAGCATGAGCTGTAGTCGGAGCGAAGTGAGGAAGAGGAAGAGGACGGCCCACCACGGAGCAGCCCGCTCCCAAATGGCAGCACTATGTCTGACCCCTCATCCAGTGAGAGGTTCGTCTGGGTCATTTTCTGATAAGTAGCTACTCCGGAGGCTCCGGTCACACCGGCAGCTGCTCTGGAGAAGGAGTGCGTCCTCCTCCTCAGTGACGAGGAAGAAAAGCGCTCATCCTCGGTCGTTGAGGTACTCTCGTCACGCGGTGTCTCACATCCACTGTTGTTTCCAGAGCCCACACTGGTGCCGAAAATGTCCCGGTTCCAGCCCATGGCCATGTAATCGTTGAGGCAGTTTTCCTCTCTGATTGGTGGGGTGTTGCCCAGAGAATCCGGCGTGTTGCTCCTCACCCGGAAGTACCGGAAGTCACCGGGACTGGAGCCGTACTCATCGGAGGAGTTGAAGCCTCCATCGGATGGGGAGCCACATATAGAGGCGCTTGACGGGCGGGTGAGCGTGTCGGAAACAGAGCCATGGCCGCTGCTGGAGGAAACACTGACTGGGCTGGTGGTCGAAGGGAAGTGGGAGACGGGAAGTGAGGCTGAGCGGGCGTGACAGGTGGAGGGGATAGCTCTGACGTAGCGGTTGCTGGCAGTGCTCGTGCCAGCATTTCCTGTTGCAACACCACTCCAGCTGCTGCCACTCCCACCGCTGTCCTGACGGCCATGGGGAACCCGGGCTGCATTGAGGTGGACTAGGCTTCCCGTGGCAGAGCGAAACGGCCGATTCATCGTCCCCTCGCCTTCACTAGATGTGCGGAAGCGATAGCCGCTCGCCCCGGAGCTTTTACTAGAGGGTGGCGTGCCGACTACAGACTCCGTCCTCGACCGTCGCTGCAACCCCGTCTGACTTGGAGGCAAGTTACCCAGGTGGCGTCGCGTGGTGATGAACGACATGGGGTTGGAGCCTGAAGATTGGCTTTTGCTCCTCGGCCGGAATTCTGCAAAAGCTTTCAGGGCTTTCATCGTCTCCAGGATGGTCTCGTGCATGTTCTGGGCCACCACCGAGTCGTCCACCTGCATCCATATTTCCCCAGGCCCGATGGAGGAGGAGCGGCCCACCTCTATGAAGAAGAAGCTCTCAGAGTGTCCACAGCGCCTAATGTTCATCAGCTGGAGGTTAACGCAGGGGGTTTCAGAGTTCAGTTTAACGAGGTGAATGGTTTTAGTAGACAGGCATAGCCGGTAAACACCTGTGAGGTTCTTCGTTTGACCCAGGCCTTTAGGTTTAACATTAACCTGCCAAACCTCCTTAAACACAGTCCCAGGGCTGACTGTACCATAGCCATCATCTAAATCATCGGAGTCCACGTGCCCCCTCTTCCCCTCACTCATCAACTCACTGATGGCCACATACCAGTCCTCCTGCTCAGTCTCGTTTTCAGCCACAATGGCAAAATATTCGTCCTTAGTGTACAGGGAAATGAGGTGTTTGTTTTTAGAGTCCGCCCTTTTGTTCACCGTGAAACACTGGTAGAGGTAAATGACCCTCTTCGGAGGCGAAGCGGCCACCGCTCCTCCGCTCGCGGCGGCCGCGGCAGCGGTGCGCAGGCTGTTTCTGAATTTCTTCTCGCTGTCGTAGTATTCCAGACGACTCGGCCCCAGATGGCTGGCAGCCCGGAGCACGAAAAACCGCTTGTGTCCGTGTTTCTGCTTTCTCAAATAGCCGCACTTTCGAATATCATCCACGGCTTCCGAGCTGTTGGCGACGGTCACAGCGGCGTATACATGGCTGCCGCCGCTGCCGCTAGCGGCGGGGTCCTCGGCTGTTTGTACCTGGCTGATAGAAGAGGCGGAGGAGGCTTTTCTGCCCGGGGACTCGGTGGTGTTTTCCCCGGAAAGATGGTGCTGTGGGGCCAGCTGGTAGTGATGGTGCTGCTGTTGATCCTTTGGCGAGTCGAGGCTGAGGTTTTGGTGGTGGTGAAGGTGATTGGGGGGCGGCAAATGTTGGTGAAAACGAGAGCCTCCTCCGCCGCCGCCGCCGATATTAATTAACGGGGAAGGGGGTTCCCCGACTGAGCCGTCTCCGTTTGTGTTGGCGGCCGCGGGACTCGTCCCCACGTCCCTCTGCTGAGGCTCCACCATCAACATAGCCGCCTTACCCTCCTGGTAATTCGTGAAGTTAGCCATCAGGGGAATATAAGCAAAGGTCACTTGAGTAGCAGGCTAATCCGAGTGGACTCAGACCCCATTCTGGTTTTGGGAGACGAAGCTCCCGAGTCCGGCTAGGCCAGCTAACGGTGACTCGTACGGCTCAGATTTGCGATCCTCGCACACCGGCTTTGTTACTCCGCCTGAACAAAACACGTCTCTCCGACTCTTTTCGGCGACGAATACACTCCACTGTCGGCTTTTATCACGAAATAAAGCCTACCGTGTAGAACATGGCCACGCTCAGCCTCGCGTCTGTAACCGGGAGGATCCAGCTAGCTCCTTTAGCAATCCGCTCCCTTCTACTCCTGAACACATCTCTACGGGCCAGAGCACAAACAACACATGACCCTCTGCGTCAGCCAGAAAGCGGGAGGAACAAAGACTCAAATACTGGCTGCGATTGGCCCATCACTTTGACTGATACGTCATGACAGACGCCTGGACCAATCGCTGCAAGATATTAGCACTTTGCGTCAATGCCTCGAACCAATCGTGTTCCAACGATACAACTAAAGTTTATAAATAGGAGGTGGCTTTGCAGGCTCATTTTAGCAAGTGGAACCACTATTGTACGGTTTCCAAAAAGGGATCTCGGGCCTGTAGAAACAGAATAATAATACTTCTGTCCAACTATTACATAGATATTTAATGTACATTTGTGTTACAATGAAATTTCCGTTGAATAAACAAGCAGTTTAAATTAAATCAGCTGGTCAGTCTGTCAATAAATCCGTTTTTATTGATCAAGCACTTACATGCAGTTAAAGATAACACAAAACTCTTTACTGAGGTGAAATAGAAGAACAACAATATAGACAATAATGACAGAAAATGCAAAACAATGTACATAAATTATTATTATCATCATTATTATTAAACTACAATAAGTGAAACAGAGTTGCGAAAACACAATCATATTTTTGTCATGAGAAAACTGTAGCAATAGATATAGAGTGTCATTAAAATTATATATATATAAAAGCAGTTTCCTTAGACCAAATAAAAAATGAAATATAACAAAAAAAATCTTGTTGAATAGTCAAATGTTACAATCTCACTTTGTCTGCCTTATTTCTCAGTAATATTTTGTCGTCACGTAACCTCAGAGTAGCTATGTAGCACTAAATGCTTGCTGAGAGCGCTGACATGTTTGGGGAAGAGTCCTCTAGGAGGAGAACCCTCTCCCCCACCCAGGGGAGGTATCAGTGTTCTTCCACACTGCGGAGAATGCCAGGCTTGGCTTTCCCGGCTTTCCTGGCTTCCGCTATGCTTCGCTTACAACCATTCACTTTAACCTTTTCTCTCAAGTACCTTCCAGGCTAATGAGTGGGATCATATGTTGTGCAGGTGACCCCAGAGGGAATCGTACCCCTAGTTCCATGCAGGACCACCTGTCAGGCTTTGAATAATTTGTCCTTGTGCTCGACAAAGACCTAAAACGTAATTTAGAATTATTCCAGTGCATGGGAGGACTCTGTGCAAGGGGAAAATAATATGACAATTTAAGTTATACAGATATTTAATGCTTATTTATCACTAACGATACTATAATCATAGGAATGAAAGAACCAATGACTCAGATTGAAGTGAGACAAACACCAGACTGAATGGTTCCACTTTCTTCTTTTTATTGTAAACAAATTACATTTATGACATTTAAGGAAGCAGTGAGACTCCTATATACTAACATTTATTTGGCATTAGTTATAAATTAAACCTCAATTATGTTTTATAGGATAAAATAATGAATATAATGCGCCATTACTCGAGAGAAAGCTGTAACTGTATTGTTTGGGTCACAATAGCCCTTCTTCAACCTAGCTACACCCATTAGCTACAATGAAAATCATAACCAAATGAACATTTCTACTAATCTACGACATTACCATGACTCAAGATCCCCAAAGCTTCTTTCTTTAATTGTAATTTGAGTTGTTTTTGAGATATTGAGAACATGTAGAGAAAATAAACATTTTCATGGATTCTATTTGTTGCTAATCCTCACTATATACTAGCTTCAGTGAAAACTATTTACAATCTAAGACTTTCAAGTAATTTAAAGGTAATTGTTATTTTTTTTACCTGACGAACAAATATTGTTTGTGCACAATTGGTCGTTAAACCAGTTTGCCTTCAAAAATTGAAAACTAACTTTTGTGATTTTTTTTTTTAGCATGAAAGTGTTTAACTGCCTGAGCCAGGAAATTAATACAGAAGGAGTATCTGTATTAATACTCCTTGTTTCTAATTTTAACAACATACTGCTCCATTATTTATCCAAGCCTGGCAGTTAAACGCTTCCATATCGAGGCCTAAAATTCCCATGAAGTTATAAAATTTACATTTAAGAGCTAACAAGAATCTCTAGAGTTAATTTTAGTAAAGATTAGCAAACTATGTCAAATTGAGAGCTGACATAGCAACTCCGTTATAAACATGTTGGTTTTAATGGATGTTAGTTGTTGCTAAATTTGATGAATTTACACTCAATATTAATGTTTATGAAGTTTGACATTTATCCAAATGGCAAAAAGGAATTGAACTTTGATTTTTTTTCTTCAGTTCTTAGCTTTTGTGATCAACCTGGCTTTTAATCCTATCAGGTATTTCTGCTACCCCATCATTAACCGCATAAATCAGTTTCACTATCTCCAACGCCTCCTCTCTTTAGCTCTGCTACAGGACAACCGGACACCATTATGACATCTGAAATACCGTTCTTAAATCTCTCCCACAGTGACGCCCAGCTACCAGCTGAGTCAACCGGCAACCTAACTCCTCCCAGGGGAGACATCAGCTGTTTTTCAATGGAAATCTGGTTCTTCTAACCGTGTCTGTCATGAGACCTTCCTGTCCTTTCATCTGCCGACTCTGCTTGGGAGAACAAATCATATTGTGTGTCTTGCCTTGTTTCTGTCGACGGTTTTAAAGGTGTGGAGTAGAATTTTAGTTCTACTTCCTCTGAGATTTTCAAACTGTTGTCTTCCACAGAGGTTACGTCATTGTGGCTTTGATATTATGCTTTCTCCATTTTCGTATTCTTGTTCTGGCTCTTTTCCTTAGAGATTATAAAAAAATACATGTTATTTTGGGGTGTTTTACTGAACATTGATTTACAATGCGAAAAAACTACATTTTACCAAGAATGTTGTGTTTAGTTATTAGTGTAAATATCACTTTAAAGTAACTTTTCAGCAAGAGATGTGAACTTAATTTTTGCGTCAGAAGTTCCTTAATATTGATGAATAAATATTAGTTCCGCTGGCAGATTATTTTACTTACTTTACTTACTTTACTTATTTTTCCAATGTTATAGTTGAAGAAATCTACCAGTGGAACTAATATTTATTCATCAATATTAAGGAATTATTGGCTTAAAACAAGCTCCTCTATCTCGCTGAAAAGTTACTGGTAAGTCAGTGTTTTCTTGACTGAAATGAGAAAGTGAAAAATGAAAAACATCGACATTTACTGAAAGTAAGCATTTAAAGCAGTTACTATGAACTAATTATATTCATTGTAATTAAAGTAATTTAGCTTGTGACATTGTGAGGAATCTAGTCCAAGTGAGCTTCTTCCATCTCTTGATTGACAATGACATCACTGCTCCCTCTGGTGGCCTGAACTGTATTTTACAGTAGATTTTCTACATCTTGTAACAAAGAAGCGGAGTCAACAAAGCAGAAACACACACACACACACACACACACACACACACACACACACACACACACACACACACACACACACACACACAGGGAGCACAAAAGGGGAGCATACCTCCCTTTGTTACCGACTCATGATGTTGTTTCAGAGTGAACGCTCGGCTCTGCTGCTGTTGACATCGCATCAGCAGATCAGCAGATCAGCAGATGCAGACAGACAGTTCTTAAAATGAGAACAGAGATGGTTAAAATGTTTTCATTTTAATACAAAAATAAAATAAAAAAGTTTAACCACATGATTTTATCTGGGGACTTTTTTGTACCATTCATTGTGAATTAACTTAAAATTACTCGGAATAATCACCTTAATCTAGATTAAGATGCTACATTCTAACATTTCAGATGTAAACATTCGTAGGCGTATCAGAGCTACTCCATTGGTGATGTATCTGGAAAACAGTGCAGTCCTGGTTAAAAGCCAAATGGGAACTATGAGGTTTATTGTCATAATTTCTTTGATACAGTTCAGCTCTTACTTTAGACTTTAGACTGACGACATAACAAGTGTTTTTGTTGTTGCTGTGTTTTCTATGAGCAATATGGCTCACTACCCAGGGCACCATACAGCCAAAGGGTGAAATGAACAACCCCACCAAAAGAGTTACCTGTCACATGCTCCCCAAACATATAACACAGCTGCCATATGAAACTGAAGTTATTTGATTACTGATTCCTATTCGACTCCAAATTAAAGGTCAGATTTTAATGGTTGTTTACTTCCTCTGATCAGCATTAGTTCAAGATTTAACATATTCAGAGTTGGTCAAACCTGAGCTGGATTACTGACCAACGATTCTTCAAACAACTGACTACTGTTTTCTCTACTCTATACAAGTTCTAAATCATACATACATCTATATACACTGCATGGAAAGTGGAATTTTCGACAGCTATAGACTGCTGTGCGCTTAGAGATTGAGGGCCTTCAGCAAGGGTTTTTTGGGAAATTGTAGGGAACTGCGAAGAATAGACAGAAACTGTGTGTTTCCATGTTGCCCTACTGCCCCCCTCCCCTTGGGCCTAGGGGAGGTTTTCATATTAAAAAGAAGTTGCTGGAAGCCATGCAAATGCAAATTAACTCTTGAGCACCTGCCTCTCTAACTGTAGCTTCTGTAGTTGTTCACCAATTTTACTTTCTGTGCACCAACCAGGTCTGTTTACTAGTTCCAGGACCCGGACAAAACCCCTCAGAGTAATTACCTTTTAGAAATAATGAGATTTGTTTAAGTATAAAACAGGCATTAATGCCAAAAATGTTCTAATGTTACAAGTCATAAAAATGGAACAAATACAGAGTGACATTCACCATCCAGCACTAGACCACTCTTAGCTCACCTTAGGGATGTAACCAAGTGTGCATATCAAAAGAACAATTTTCAGGGTAAATCTGATGATGTATTGTCAAGATTGCATGTCTGTCAAGCTCATCCAAGATTGTGTGGTGGAATGAGGACCGCTGTACACATCTCCAGGAGAAGTGTTTCTGCCGATGTGAAAACACTGAGCTTTAGATAAAGCATCAGTTGTGTCATCATGCGAGAAAGTTCCAGTCATTTGCACATGCCAAATTTTGGTCATGGTATATAGTTGTTGTTGACTCTTCTGAAATTGTCTCCTAATCTGGACTTTGTGATCAAACATTCTCAGTAATTAATCACAAATACTGGAATACTGGCTCAAAAACACCTGTATTCCAACATGTATTGGAATACATGTTGGACAGTTTAACACATTTTGAGATGTTTGTAGGTATTGTTCAGATATAGAAGTATGCCATGAAGAAGTACAGTATGTTTGGAGAAAGAATATTCAAACAATGATCTATGCAGTAAAATAAATCTTACTGGTGTGTTAGGAAAAGTCTGTGCTTTGTGTAAAATGGTGAAAAAAGTACAATTTTACGGAGTTACATTTTGTAAGATTGGGAGCAGGATGTGTTTTCCAGCCAGCATGTGATTGGCTCTTGATTTGATTTCGCTTTACTTCTATGATCAATTTTATTACTGAGAACAAAAAAACAATTTTTTATCTGATGATCACCAGCAAACTGATGATTATATTTGTGTAAGTAGTCTTTTTTGCTTGTTATAATGTTTTTCACCAATTTGTATATGTCTGCTTGATGTTCAGCAGGATCACATTTGTGGTGAAACATACTCTTCAACCGGGTGACTCTGAATAAGAAGATCAACAGATGAAAAGTGTCATGTCTCACTAGCAGCAGCGTCTCTTTTTGTTTGTTTGCAATGAGGGCCACCGATGTGTCTCAAAGCAACAAATCACCTTCGTAGGATTTATCCAGGTCTCTTATGTCCAGTTCATGGTTCAGCTTATTCTATATCACTATAAAATAACTCACCCTTGTGTTCATTTCCCTCCCCCTCCAAGCACCGTCCCTTTGACATCTGGCTAAGCATGTAAATCCTGCGGCACACAGCCATAATCTGCAGCTCTATGCTTCTGCCATATGTCATCTGCCAATGGGAGCAAATATCAGAAGCACATCTGCAATAACCGATGGTTTAGACGTTGATTGAAGGCGGATATTTCCTGAACATTTCTATGTAAAACAGAAATTTCTCATTACAAATTTATCCCAAATCTCAGGACTCTGTAGCAGAATGCAAAAGTGTCTGTTTTATGAATGCATATTAAATATACATTTTCTGCTCTTGTCTTTAAATGTAAACATTTTTATTTCTTCTAACCATTGAATTCTCTTTCTGACTAAATAACTGGAGCTCATCCAACTAGACATGACATTGCTTTAGGGAGTCAAGCCAAATGTGAAGAATAGCTGTAATGTGACAGAAAGTGCATTAATTCAAACACGTTTCGTGTGCAGAACAGAATGCAGTAAGCTGGCGGTCAGTTACTGGATTTTAAATATACAATTACACACATGAACAATGGATCAGGAGGGATAATCCTGCAGGACACCATCTGCAAAGAGCAAAGGCTCGGTTTGGTCTTATGGAGCCACAAGAGGGCGCTGTGGGTCTCTTTAGGAGTGAGACGTGTGTCGCTGTTAGTTTTTCACAAACTGTGAATTCTGTTGCTTTTTCACACAACATACATGCACAGTTGATTGACTTCATGTTATTCCTTTATTTCTGATCAAATGCAGCATTTAAGGTGACCATTTTACATTTGATCAATAACTTGTTGGTGCTAAAAGGCCATTTGAAGCGACTTGTCCTGTAGAGAGCAATATGGAATGTGATGTCACATTCCTCACATTGTGTGATTTGATATTTTTCTTCCCTGTTTGAAAAGTAGCAAGCAAACATTGCAATATTACACAGATAGCAGTAAGATTAAAATATTTTTGTTTTCAACATTGAGAGTTTTCTTCTTCTTCATTATTATTATTTTTTTGTTAATCCAAATGAAAACAAGCAATTAGAAAATTTTTGCCAAGTGACAGAAGAGACTGTAAACATTGTCTGGGTCTTGAATGCCCATGTACGTCTGTTCTCTTCTGTTTAAGCCCAAATCTTTTGGGATTTTATTTCTACATTCAACAAGACAGAGAACCAAAGAGCTTCCCTTCCTAGTAAATGTCCTTCCAGAAGAGGAGCCAAGGTGACGGAGACGAAAGAGAGAGATTAGCCGCGTTTCTCTGGTGCTGACCGAGACTTTCTGCTGATCCCGTCTTTGCAAACTCATCACTTGTCAGCCTCCGTAGATCGTTCCCCATTCAGGCTTCGTGTCTGCAGCTCAAGCCATTGACACTCACAGACAGCGGCACAAACATGCACTTTCCGAGGTGTACGGGGACACATTAATGACGACTAGAGATCATTTTTTTCATTCTGCTATGGCGCCCTCTTTAGCACAGCGCTCATATGCATCGCATGTGGCGCATACCTACTTTTTGCTCTGCTGCCCACAGACATTCTCTCAAACACTCTGGCTGCTGTAAACCCCAACCAACACTTTTACTACCCTCCTTCTCTCTCTCTAGTTGGACGCTCATTTTCAGAGTTCTCCATCACTGTAGCTTTGGGGAGGCGGTGTTCTTGAGTTATCCCCAGACAAAGTCAGTCACTCAGTGGTGTGTCAGCATGACGTTGTGGTCGTCTTCGGGCACATAGAGCTGTGTCACGACGCGGACGTGAGAGATCTTCTTTACTGCCTTGTGAAACACCTGCTTCATGTCCCTGTTTTCAGCCAACGACATCCTGAGTGAGAGAAACAGAAGCCGTGAGGAGGAGTGTGGAGGATGGAGGGAGAAAATTAGAATCGGTTCGGCTCATTAAAATTGGGAAGGAATAGTTCTATGTTTTTAAGGCAAAATACTGTATTTACTTTGAAGCGTCGAAAGATCTGCACCTGCAGAAAGAACAAGAGAGAGGTAAAGGAAAGAACAATGAGCTAAGCTTGTAGTCTTTAAGCAGAAATAGCTCTTCTTTCTTGCAAACACCCAAAAAACAGTTGAGTTGAAAGCATTTTTTTCCTTTAGTAGAAAGTGTTGGATTAAAAAAATTAAATAAAATACTGCTAACAAACGCACAGGAAAATTACATGTATTTGTGCTCTCTCAAACATTGTTCAAAAATCTGGAGCTATTTCTTTCATCAAAAACAAAACATGAAGAAGAGGAAAAGTATAAGATCAAGCCCAGAGCAAGCAATTCCGGTCCCCAAGGACTAATGCCATGCTGGTTTTAGTTTTTTTGATCTTGTCTGAAAACTAGATTTAAATAAAAAGGTTATTTTGAGACTCCAGTAGAACTTGATAACATGTGGAGGAGATACCTCAGCGAATATATAAGCCAGCTGTGTTCGGAAAGAACACGATCTAGAACCAAACCAGCATGACCGGAACCGCCAACTTTCTGGTCTAACAACTATCTACAGAGACTATTTCTAGAGCATAAAGAAACACGCAACAAACACCAAAACATGTCTAAAAAGTCAGCCCTTCCAATATTTACCTTCCATACGAAGGTAAATATTGAGGGAGAATCCAATGTCCACTCAGTGTCTACTCTTTAAAGTCAAAGGATCCCACACAAAAAGGGAGAAACACAGCAAAGGACATCTGAGTACATCACCATGAAATCATAGCTGCCCCTTAAAAGGGGTTTCAAAGAAACTCCCAAGTTTCCAGCTTGTCATGTTGAAGAAATACCTCATTTATATTTGAGCTTGATGAACATAGAATACAACACAATGAGCACAGAAGTAGAGAAATTTAAATGATACGTATCAGATATGGAGGTTATCAGATTTTCACATCCATAAAAACACATCTTTAATCAAGTCATCACTGCCATGTCTGCAGCAGGCAAATGTCAGAACCATTTCTTTTTGGAGAATCAGACAGAAGTTCTCATGGGTAAAAGTCAAGCCAACAGACCAGGGCTGGTTTTTGAGAACGTCAGCAAACCTCATCAAACCTTTAAAAGTAATCCGAGTACTTTTGTGTATTTTTTTATTTATTAGTTTTCTGGAGGACATTTGGCACCATAGATTCTCTATCTTTCAGTACAAACATTGTAAAATGGACCATGTGAAGCATCCGTTTGCACTACAACTATTCAATTGTGGAATATCTGCAAAGCGTTGACGGCTATGAAAGTTTAAAAGGTTTGACTGGTTTTGATGGCTGAAGCTCAACCTGAAACCAGCCCAAATCTGACAAGCCATTAATTCCACTGGTCCATACAAATTTCTTGCTGATTCCTTAAACTGGGATTGCTCTAACTGCTCTCTACTGCAGACTGATAGTGGCAAACTATTATTTCAAAGACACATCATGACTTCTCCGATCAACCTAGTCAGCATCAACACGTTGCTGCCGTCGAATGAAAAACATGCTGGATTGATAATTTTGAAGGTGTGAAGGACAATTAGTAGAAGTTTTCAAGTGACAGCAGCGATGTGGAGAGCAATTTAAAAGACTTGTAAAGTAGAAGAACTGAGTTTTTTTTATGAACAAAAAAGAGGAGCTTTTCTTTTAATCCCACGGACAAAGTCCCCACAATCCTCACATGAACTGTCTTCAGATGCCACTGCTTTTAATAGCATTAAATTACATACTGATACAACCCAGGTTAAAGTCTAATAAGAAATTTGGTCAACAACTTAAGTCAAGCACACAGAATAAGGCATAGTCAGTAAATGTGCAACCGCAACAAACATTTGATCTATTTCTTAGGGGGGAAAACAGTTGGCCGTTTAAAAGGTTTCTAAATTTAAAATGCATTCAAAAATATTGAATAACTAATTTTAACTAATAAATATATGTGTTTTGTCATAACCAATGTTTCTCGTCAAACTTGGAATGGGTTGTGTTAAAGACCAATCAAGTCTAAATAAATGGTGGTAACACCTTAAAGACAGTTCAACCCCAAACTATGTTTGCCAAAGGACGAGTCACGTTGCCAACCAAGCCAGTAATGTTATACATTTTTATAATGCATAACATTACCTCAGTTTTTCTTCTTTGCAAGTTGTTCCTGCTGTTGTTTCTCGGCTTTCCGTTTCTTGTACTGGGCTATCTCGGCCATCTGCAGCCCGTGGGCCATTTGCCTGTTGGGACGAAGCGAACACCATGACACAGCACACACACACTCACGTTCTGCAGTCCTGCAATGGCTCGTTTCTGTCTAAAAAAACCTAGTGGTTTCATTGTTGTTGTTTTTGCCACCCAATAGGTCCAGCATTTTAAAGGGAAATGACTAAAAGGTAGGTTTCTTGGAGACTAATTTTGTTAGAAAGTCTGCTCATAAAGGATTTTACAAGGTTTGACTTAAATGCTAGTTTTCTCCATAAATATTTTTTCACAAAGCAGAACAATTCCTCCAAATCTTTCAACACAATTCTTCTAAGACAAGCTAAAGCTTTGCTCATAAGTCCATTTTTTGAGGAAATGGAAGAGTACTATTGGTGCAATGGTTCTTTCCCAGGTACTACAAACTGGTGTCAGGTCTGCCAACAATTCCTCCTGAATAAAATATTAAAACTCAGAACCCATCACCATTATGCACCTCTGTGCATGATATAGCATTGCAATTCTACATTATTTTGCGGTATAGAATGTAATTAGGACAATTGCTACTTGTATTCTGCCAGTCCAGGACCCTCCGTTTACTCTTGTTTGAAGTTACTCCTGAAAAGATGGCTGAAGATCTTTCCTCAGTATTCCCTAGATTGAGGGTCTCAACCTGCAGTCCTCGAGTTTGAGACTCAACTTTTAGACAAGTCCCTGGTCCTACACATTTGAATCAAATGGTGAAACTACCTCACTAGAATGCAGTGCCCTAGAGAGACTGATGTGATCAAGCCTTATGCACCATCATTTACTTTCAAATATCTTTCACTTGCATGTGTCAAGTTACTAAACTTCAACTTCTTCATACAGAGTCCAGTCTGAGAACTCACATCCAGCATTGTCATCAACTTCATTACTTTTTCACAGTATTTCCTATATGAACTCAAACGATTGTTTCAGCCACTGTACTCAGCTTCTTGAGTGCATTGGAGCAATGTAAGAGCATGCACAGATGATTACTGGAACAATAATGTGTCACCAACTTCTTGAGCAGCTATGTCTAGTAACTCATGTGCTACACAAGTTTTCTGTCAGATTACCCCAAAAGAGAGGCAAGGTTGACTCAGTGCCAGGGTTTGTATTGTGGTCAGCAGCTTGACTGTGGCCCAGTGGAAGGAGGAGTCATCTTGTGATCCAAAAGTAATAGGTTGATTCCAGCTTCCTTTTCTCACGTTTTTTTACGTTGATATTCCCCTGAGAACAGTCCTTCATCCCAAGCTGGCTACCAATCAGACTAATGAAATACATTGGGAGCGTCTTGGATCATGAATAAACTCAATTCTCTGTTTTTGACAAGCTAATAATGTTCATCAAAACACTCCCCTGATCTGTCACCAAATATCCAGAGCTCCTGATCCTCTAGTTTGTTTGAACCTCATCAGAAAATGATGGTAGGCTTTGTTGACCCCTCTTACATTCAGATACTCTCCACATTAGTCCACATGTCCTTGAGTTGGTGAACTAACCTCCACAGTCCTGTCCTCAAGTCAATTCCATGTTCAAAGTCTCAAGAGCCAGTTGAGGTGGCTTGAAGATCTGGTAAGTATGGCTCCTGGAGGTGAGGTGTTCCAGGCACATAACACCAGGAGAAGATTCAGAGGAAAGCACAGGGACTGTTTCTCAACTAGCCTGGTAAGGTTTTAGGATTTCCTTAGAGGAGCTGGTCCAAGTGGCTGGCACAAAGTGAGCCAGCTGATGTTGAGTGGAGGAGAACCAGCTTTATAACTGCACCTCTGGTAGCACTGGCAATGAGGAGCAACCACCAACCAAAGATTTTGTTGATTGTTATTTACTTTGGACACTTGGCATTGGATGTGCTAGAGTAAATGCAAAACCCTGTCAAGAAAAGACCAAAAAAACTTGTGGCTGCAGATTACGCATTTGCTATGAATACGGTGTGTGCATGCAAACTAGGGCTGTATAATAATATCAATATCGCGATATATTTCGATATTTTCTTTCCTAGCAAAAAACAGCAAAAAATCGATATTCATCTGCAAGTATCGTAACATCCAACTGTCACCTTGCTCACTCATTGCTTGCTTCGCACCAGGTCACCAGGCTTAGAGTGATTCCTTCAGATGTCAAGATTTAAAAGGTATCAAACTATTCAGAGCAGGTACTTGGTGCATTTCATTTACTTTACAAATGCATGTAAGCTACAGTTTGTACTGTTTCAATTAAAAGAAACATGTTTTCTCACCACATCTTTGATTAATTTTGTCCAGCTGTCGACTTTAAGTCTGTGTCCAACCAGAGCCAGGTATTGTGTAGTTGGTGCTTTTAATCAGTTTTCAGTTAAATTAATTCAATCCAACTTTATAACAGTCACAAAATACCACCAAAATCACTCTGTCCCTCTAAAATCTTTCAGAAAATCGCAAAATTGTATTGAATTGTATCGCTTGCTGAATATTGCAATATATATCGTATCGTGGGCAGAATATCGTGTATTGTATCGTATTGTGAGATTATTGTATCACTACAGCCCTAATGCAAACAATGACCTAAACTCTGTTACAATAGTATTATAGAGTAATGTGGACTAATCTGAAACAAAAGTAGGAAATAACATGAATAATTGTCATATTCTTGGAGATTGTGTTGTTTCTTTGTGGCCTTTCTTTGAATGTTGAGTGTAGCTGTCTTCTACTAGAACATGGTATCTGTAACTGTGGTATGGTTGATTACAACACCTAAATCATGTACTTTACTTTGCATAAAGTGTATAATAAAACCAGAACCATTGTGTCAAAGTGATAGTGTAGATGCTTTTCTTGTTTACTGTACAATATTTGTTTAATTTCCAATGAAGCATTGTATAATCTTAAACTGTTTATAAAACTGTAACCGATATGATATTCCTCCGTAAGATTTCAGATGGGAAGAACAAATTCATGCAAGGACCAGTATGAAAGTGGCTGATTTTGAACTTGAATGAAGAACTGATAAGGTTACTAGTTATTCAAAACCAGTGCAGGACTCAGAATCTGGAGAGAACTTGGAAATTCTAGTTTTATAAGGAGGTGGGGAAATAAAAAGAGCAGAAAGACATACACGGGGAGAGGATGGAAGAAACTCATTCCTACCCCGACTTAAGTTCTGGAGGAACCGGCAGAGGTTTGGTGAATCCATCTCTCCCTGTAAGCCAGTATGTTTCTTCTATTCCTTTTCCCTGAAGAAGAGGTAGAGACAAAAAAATATTTCTTCACGCTTCTAGTCATACGGGTGACATTATCTTCGTATTTACTGAAGATTTGTACTTTGACTTCTGTACGACCCCTCAGCTGAAGTTTGTAGCCAAGATTGAGGTCCTGCAGGACCTTTACTGTACTCTGATGGACATGAATCCTGTAGGCTGCCATAAGAAAAAAACATAATTAACATCAAAACATCCTAGATTACCTAATAAAAAAGTAGAACAAAGAAAACAATCTGGGAAAAACCCAAGTAAAATGCTTTCCAACTGGTCAGAAAACCTATAGGTAAAGTGACAGCTACATGCAGACTGCAAACCTTAACAAAATTGCAAAGACTTCACATCTAAATATTGTTATCAAGAGATAACAGAAAAAAAGTACATATTTTATTGACTAAAATCAAAAATCAGAAATATGACGTTATTTCAAAACCATTTTTTTATATTTTTTTTGTGCCTTCTTATTGCACTTAAATCTGGAAATGTTTGGTTTCTGCATAAAAAGACTTAATCCTTAGATCAGGAAATATGTGCCAGTTTCTTTAATTAGAATTTTATCCACACACTTGTTCTCTGACTTGTGTGAACTTACGCATTCCACTGGACTCCATTCGAGAAGCCGTGGTCA
Source organism: Poecilia picta (assembly GCA_033032245.1). Classification (NCBI taxonomy): domain Eukaryota; kingdom Metazoa; phylum Chordata; class Actinopteri; order Cyprinodontiformes; family Poeciliidae; genus Poecilia; species Poecilia picta. The sequence goes on along the minus strand of CM065370.1, from coordinate 8,550,204 downwards.
CCGTGTCTCCAAACAAACAGTAGCGAGGCATGGTGAGACCCACCACACCTGCTACACACGGACCTGCAACACACCACAGATCCAAAGTCGAGATTCTGCCGTCAAAGAACCAAACATTTTATGTACATATGGATCTTCGGTGTCTGGTTGAATGTCGATTGAAAGTCAGAGAACTCGACTTAAACTCCATTCTTTACTTGCCTGTGTGGAGTCCTATTCGTATTCTGACAGGAACGTCTGGCATGTGCCTCATTTTGAAGGTTCCCACAGCGCTGAGGATGTCCAGAGACATGTTGGCAATTTCTGCAGCATGGCGGTTGCCGTTGGGGACGGGAACACCCGACGCCACCATGTAGGCGTCACCGATAGTCTCCACCTGGAGAAGGCAGTGAGAAAATGAGCAACAATTTCAACCACCTGATGTTACCTCTTTAGACACAAGATTAACTAGAAAAGAGTAACCTTGTAGACATCGTGGTTTCCTATAATGGCGTCGAACAGCGTGTAAAGGTCGTTGAGCAGGTCAACCACCTCGATAGGTTCACTGTTGGCTGAGATGGTGGTGAAGCCAACAATGTCGCTAAAATAGAGCGAAACGTTGTCGAAATATTCCGGCTCCACTACCGCTCCCACCATCAGAGCCTCTGCCACTGATCTGGAGGGGTGAAAAAATCTTTAAATAAGTTTGCATAACCCAGGCCGAACTAAACGTGCACTTTAAATGGAGAATTGAGAGCTCTAACAAATCTTCAACGCTTTCCTGACAGATTTATCAGTACTGTTTTCATCTTTATCCTTTGTTTTACCTTAAAATATAAAATTTGAATTCCCCGCGTGTTTCTTTGTTCAGTTATATAAGTGGTAACGTACGGGGGAAGCATCTGTGTCAGCAGCTTCTCCGTCTTTTGCTTTTCTATCTCCAGTTCCTCCGTTCGCTCTCTGATCAGCTCCTCCAGGTTAGAGGAGTACTGCTCGAGCATCCTCAGCATCGAGTCTATGATGTTGGTCTTCTTCCCTTTGTTGATGTTTTTGAACTGAAAGAACAAGAAGCGCATGAATATCCAACAGAATTCATTTAAAAAGTGCACGTTAAAAGTAGATTTTGTTGGAATTGAGATGAAAATATGCAGGCGCAACTTGATTGGAGATAAAAAGGAATAACCTGGTCAAATATGTCCTCGAAGGTCGGCCTCTTGTCTGGCTGTTCGGTCCAGCATTGTTTCATCAGCTGGATGCACTCCATAGGAGCATAATCTGGACTGACCACCGGACGGCACAGAGGTGGAGGCTTACGAAGCTTTTCTATTATTTCTGAGGACATAAAACAGGAGCTTAGCAGGGATCTGCTCTTTCAAATTATGCTAAACTCTGATCAGCAAACTTGAGTCTGATATTAGACGTTGGAGACAATTTATTTTTACACATTTAAGGTTGTTTTAAGTACTTTTAATTGTCTTTGAAATAAATCAGTGATTTAATTTTGACTTAATGTGAGAGAATGCAATGTTGTGAAATTCTGCATTGATACTTTTACAATAGATATCCATTAACTTTGTATGTAATTTTTTTTAAAGAAGCAAAATCATCTGTGTTGTTTATTACACATGATCCATCTTGTTTATGCATATGCTATAAGAAAATAACAGTTATTTGTTATTATTTAATTAGCCAAAAAACTTATAGAGCAGAACAAATAGAAAGATTTTAGTAATATCTATGATGAAACAGTATTTTCTTTTGTTTTTTTACAAGATATACTTTCAAAATATGTGAATACAATTTTTGTTTTTGCTTGAAATTCTCTAGCCGCCCCATAAGTTATGCCACCCTGGGTGGAGAGTCACATCTACATATACTGCTAATGAGAATGTCCAAAAATGAACAACATACCTCATAAAATTAACTGTTTCTGATCTGATTTACTTTTGCGAAAGTGAGCTGACCCAGTAAAATAAGATAATGACTATTGAAAAGTACTCAGTACAACAGAACAAACAAAATTATTTAAAGAAAACAAACCGTTTTTAACACTATATATTTTTTATGTATTTGAAAACTATATATCTTATTAATTTCCATTTTTCTGATTAGAAATGTTCTACATCTTGTGCCTTCCATCATCAGCAGAACAACCAATTTTGCAAATGAGATGTCTTGCCTGCATCAGACAGGTCCAGCATGCAGAACGGAGGACCTCTGATCACGACCTCCTGCATTATGATAGCAAAGCTGTAAACGTCACCGGTGAGAGTCCCGTGGAGTCCCGGATGACTGGCTCTCAGGACCTCTGGAGCCGTCCACAGCAACTCTGCAACATAAAAGTGATTTAATGTCCTCCTGTTGCTACAGTTTGAGAAATTATCTGTTAGAACGAGACTGCAGGGTCCACTTTTCACAGCATGAACCCTACAGAAATTAATTTTAAACACTGCAGGGTTGCAGAATGAGCAGTTTTCAGAAAGAAATCAGAATCAATGTTTCTGTATTTCACAAATATATGAAACGCCTGGTCAAAACCTAAACCACAATTCAGTGTAAGCAAAAGATTCGTAAGATTGATGTATATTATCTTTTTATATAATTAGAGTACCTTTTTTTAGTAGTTAAACCAAGTTTTCCCTGGAAGAAGGGAAATGTCATCAATAAGGGTCAATAATGTATTTCATGTTCTAATAAATATCCCTAAAAGTAAGTAAACTGTCCAGATCCTGAAATGAAATAAATAAATAAAAACTCTGAAAAAGCTTTGTATCTGTTACCTTCTGGGCGCGATTCCACGAAGGGGAACCGTTGTGATTCCAGAACCTCATTGTACCCGTAGTCTGTCACTTTAAGGACAAAACGTCCATCCACCACGCAGTTACGAGACTTCAGACGGGTGTGACACACTCCACGATGGTGAAGGTACTTCATACCCTTTAAATTGGGGGGGGAGGAAGGGGGAAATAGATGCAGTTTCGTCAACTTCTCTGTTTGACATTTTATCTTCCACCTAAATTACAGTGCTGCCATTTACCTTAATGAGGTCCAACAGCAGAGACGATTTAAACATCCAGTCGAGTTTGACGTCGTCGTTGAGCAGCAGGTCCTCCAGGCTTCCCCTGGAGCAAAACTCCGTGACGATGGCAAACACGCCGCAGTCGTGAAAGAAGCCCAGGAAAGGGTTGACGTTCTCGTGACGCATGTCTTTCATCTGCAGGAAGAGGCCGCACAAACCTACTCGTGTAGTTTCACAACACGTTGGGTTTTAATTAGCCTCCCTACGCACTTCCTCTTGATTTTAATCTCATCATTCACAGTCACTGTTTTGTTTGAGACTCATTGCCTGAATTTCAACCGGGCAATGGCGTCAATTTCCTACTGCGTTAGCGCCTGTAGCAATGGCGCCGAAGGTAGTGAACGAAGCCGTCTTGGCCAGGCTTTCAAATATTAAATTAACGTTAACAGATGCGTAGTTCTGCTTGGCACTTACTTCTTCGCAGTCAGAGGTGGATGTTTACAGCGCAGGCCAGTGAGTTTCATAGAGTTGAACTGGCGCCTTATGTCAAGTTCAAACGTCAGTGATTGGGTAAAACTCAACGGAGTGGCACTAACCCGACACATGCAGGAAGAACTCGTTTCTAGCTCACTCTAGCTCAGGGTTCAAACTCTATTAGTGAAGCATAGAACAAAGAACCATTTAAATTTTAATAATTAGGTTTAAAAAATTTTATTAAAAAAATTAAAACCTAATTATTTTCAGGGCAGTCATTTTTCTTTTCCATTTTCAGATAAAATGAACATTTTGGACAAAAATCTGCTATTTCAAATGACAAAGGTTTTGCTGTATAGTAATATAACTTGTATTAAGATAAAAGGTGTTAAAATAATAATTTAAATGTTTTAAGTTTAAATTTAAGGTTTAATCACCAAGTTTGGATCCGTTTTATCATAGGTGGTGTAAATGTACTCAATTTTGAAATCAGCAAATAGTCTGATTTAATAATATAGTTTATTATGGTAGTCAGTACTTCTAAATCAACATACCTCAGTCCTTGCAACCTTTAAGAAATGTTGATCTAAATGTCAGATGTCCTATACAGTGCCAGGTTTTCCCCAGAAAACTTGCTACACCTGGTGTTTGGGAGCTAGGGTTTGAGTTATCAAACTCAAAAACCTTTAGGTTTTTGAGTTTAAAAATGTTTAAAGTTGACAGGAAATTTTTAATATCACTTGATAATCGTGTGTTATTGAAAGATTGAAAGATTTACACCTGAACACCAACTATAAAGTCTTAAAAAATGCAAACAGTTAAAAAAACATAAATAAATAAATAAATAAGCAATGCTTAGCTTGGAGGGTGGGGGCTCAAGTAAAGCCTGGTGGCCTGCCAGACTTATAATGCACTGGGGGAAACCCTGCAGTATACTGCTTTAGAAAAAAATAGTCATGTTCTTTTGCATCTCATCATTTTCACATACCAGTTCAAAGACATCGCTGGTTTTAGGGTTAATGCTTCGAAACCTGCCATTTGGAAGCCTCTTCAGCCACGCCCAGTCACCCTGATCAGGAGAAAGAGTCTTCAATTAAAATTTCCCTCAAAGTTTCACACACTGACTTTATTCTTTCCATATATGTATCTAGTTTAGATTTAGGCAAAAGAGATTAAGTACTTTGAGCTATTAAAGGGAAAGACAAGATAATATAGCATTTAAGTGAGGTTGCTCTTCACAGATAAAGATGTTGCAACACTGTCATCTTACTGCGCTGATGGTTACGCTAAATTTGCCACTTTTCTTTTACAAATGAAAGTGATGATGTCATGTTCTCAATCTGGGATACATCTAGAAATCTGACCTCAAAAATGACAACGTTTGAATTCTCGTATGTGGCCGGAGACTGGGAGGAGGCGGGTGTGTTGAGGCTGCGCTCAGACGTGCTCCGGCCACCGCTAGTCCTGCTGTCATCTAGGCTCAGCTTCTGTGGATAGCAAATTGTTACCGGTTTAGAAAAGCATCAGGAGTTACAAAGTACCAGTGCATGGGTTTAAATAGTACCCATGCACATTGAAAACGAAGAACATTGAATTTAACAAAAATTTTGGGGGAGGGGCCGGGGGGGGGGGATTTGTGATGGGAAAATTGTGTTTTCATGACACAGCTTAATGGCTGACCTTGTTACTAAGTGATGGGTTAATAAATGTGACGTCTTGGAGAGTAAGCAGGATCTTGTTGGGACCTCTGACCATTCGAATCTGATTGACGCGTCGCCTGCAAGGCAGTTGGGGGGGGGGGGGGGGAATTAAAACTTGTTTATGTTTTGATGTTTTTACCTGTTAAAGATTCCTAAAATTCAGATTCACTTTAGCTTTAGATTAATAGTTCCTATAGGTGATTTCATACTTGATGCAGTACAGGAGAGCCACTGTGAAGACAGAAGCAGCAATAGAACCAAAGAACATGCTGAAAGTCAAGAGCAGATCCACTCCTGGAAAAGAAAAGAAAATGGAAGAGAACAGACTTTAACCTATAATGCTATCCAAAAAACATTTTTATTTTGTGAAAGAAACTCTGAAAAATTCCTGTGAGCTGTGCAGCATACAAATTCATTTAAAAGTATATCAATTAACTGCAGCAGATCCTAAATATATACACCCTGAATAAATGTTTTTGTGGTTTTCCTCACCTCCTGAGCAGATAACCCCGGGCGTAAACCAGCAGGCAGCATCTCTCCTGGGCCCGTAGCCTTGTGGGAAATGAATGTCTCGACCCAGGAAGCGAACCATGCTGATCTCCATGTCGATCCTGCCATTGAATAGTGAGATCAGTGGTTAATTGAAGAGGGTGTGGTTTATGAAGCTGCTCTTTTTCAGCAATTTGTTAAAATATGAGAGACAGCTAAACTCTGAAAGATGCCATGCTCATTATAAGATTATATCAATTGGAAAATAATATACATTGGCATCGCCAAAGGCCATGGCCCCTCTTAATAAATGCTGGCCTCCTCAAAGAATAATACTCATATCGTAGAAAGCCATCCCCTTCTTCAATGAATACATAAATGTAAAACAAAATAAAAAAAAAAATCATGCAAAATAAATAAATATTATTTTAGCTGTGCCCCCTAAAAGTTTTGCTGGCCTGGTCTGGCCACCCTTATGAAAAGTTTCTTCGGACGACACTGATATTGTAAACAAAAAATACTTAATTTATTGACTACTTTTGACTGCAGTTCATAGAATCCAGGCAGCTATTGTATAATTCATTTCCTGGACCTTGCTTTGTACACTGGTTTTACAGTAAGTTCATGTTGTATTGTTTACTCAAACAAAAAGATCAAGACTGGAAAATTCTAGAAAAGAAGATCCACATTATAAACACTTCCATACCAAACTTTACATTTAACTCAGTCAGTCAGGCAAGTGACTTTCTTATTCATTTGTTGTTTGTCTTGGTGGAGCAAACTCTTTGTTTCTCATTGGAAATCATTAAACACTGAGACCGACTTGTATGTTGGCATGAGATTCAAGGTAGATCCATCTGTGTCCAGGATGATGTAGTCCAGCTGAACAGCTCCAGAGCTGCTGGTTGTGATACGGTGACTAAAGCCCTGTGAATAAACAAAATATCAAATCCTATAACCTCACTTTACCTCACGTTATGCTGAAATGAGAAAAAATTGGTTTGGTGTTATGGACTTTTAGGTCTATCTGTACCTGGAAATCCAAATTGTGTATATGTTGTGCCAGGTTTCCTCCAGACATCCATACCCTGGACTCGCGAACTTGATGCACTGCATGAGCCATGAACAGAATAGAGTTGTAGATGGTTCCAAACAGAGGGGACACCTGGGCCACAAAGAGAGATGTCAGCTTTACTTATTGTTCTGCAGACAAACTAACCCTTTGAACCTCATTTTGAATCGTATGGTGATAGTCTGGTAGACTCGATTCTGTTACATTTTCAGGTGGTGCAGTTCCCTTTCACACTGAACTATCAAAATGACCCAAACTACCTTCCCTGTAGTGACTCTGCACCAAGAACTACTGAAGGAAACATGAAAATCTCTGAAAATGAAATGAGCACAACTACCTTCTTCACAAAATGTAAAGAAAAATAGAATACTGTCAGATTTTAGTGGTTGTAGCTTTTCTGTTTTGTTTTTTGTAAAGGACCCTTAGTGGAAGGCTCACGTGTTTGATTTGGTTCCATTTACCCAGATTGTCCTGTGCTATAGTCTGCTTCCTGTTTTTGGAGCAGTCTATGGTCTACTTGCATCCACATATGCATTCGAACCACACCATTGTTCACTTTAATTGAACCGAGATCTCAGTTTTTAGGCATTTTTGTTCCACATCAGAGTTAGATTCACCTCCCCAAAGGAACCAGAGTTTGTAGGCAAACCAACTACAGTTTGATTAAAGCAGACTATAGTGGGCTGGTATGAATTGATGTACCTGTTGGGGTTTCAATGTTCTTGCCACCTCTCCTCTCTCCATAGCTTCTCTGTAGGCGTCATAGAATGACACCTGAGGGGAGTCGATAGTGATAGTCAACATGGCATCGTAGGCCCGCAGCAGTTTGCTGTTGTTCTTCACAGTAGGATAGGTTGCGTTAATGTACGGCAGGCTGTAGAGCAAAGTGTCATAAGGTACAAATACGAAGGAGCCGTCAATCATCTGCATGTCGTAGGCTGTTTCCAGGAGGAGCTTCTGGGCCAAGCCGCCGATGAGTACTGAGTGCATGCAGAGGATCACAGCTAGGACAGAAAAAGACATCAGAGTAACCCTGGTGAATAACCAGAGTAACCTCATTGATGCTAGAATGTTATCTCACTGAATTATAGTGCTTCCAAACAAAGATATTAACAGGTTAAACATGGATTAGGCTTACCATTGATTGCTGTTTGATACGGTTCTGATTTGCAACCACACTACAAGTCTTAGACAACTTTTCTGCTTAATACCTGCTCCTCTCTTGAATCATCATCTCAATCTTACAATCTTACATTATCACTGGATACTTTTATCCTTTCTTTCTTGGAGATTGAGTTGAAATTTTGGTTTTTGATTTGACATATTTCTTAACTACAGATCTGTAAATTTACATGACTAAAGTGAGGCACAAGTTGGGAAAGGTGCAAGAGAAATGCAATTTGCCTTTTTAGGAATAGTTTGTTCCTAGTCTAATGAACATCCCAAACTCTTTTCAATAAGAACCATCAGTTTTACCTCGTATTTCCTTCATCTTACGGACTTTGGCCAGGGTTCGCCTAATGCCATGAGGTGTGTTTTCCATAAAACTAACAAATCTGACGTTCGTCCCATGGCTCCTTAAAGAGTCTGCCACCTAGACATGACATAAAAGATTTGGCATAAAATGTCTGCACATCCTGGTAAAAAGCTGAAACAAGTTTGGTTTTGTCACCTATAATGCAGCTTTCTACTTTGACATAAAACTTTAAATTGTTGGTCTTCTAGAGTGAAAACTGACAAAAGACAAACATCCAGACCTTGGTTGCTGTATCCACCCAGATGTCATCAGAAGAAGAGATGATGCCAATGTGAGCCCACCTGAAGTAGGTCATGACACTGTGCAGCACTGCGGTGGGTCTCGCCATAGAGCGGGCAAACGTTGGATGGCTACGAACATCATCTAACTCATAACCAACACAAGCCCAAGGAAATATTGCCTTATAGACGAGAGCATAGAAGAGAAAATATAGCAGCTTCCTTAACAACTGTTCTAGCTAAGAAAACACAACTTCTGTGAACAATAGTTACTTTGTTCCAGCCTTTGCTCAGCATCGAAGCAGCATCACAGTATCCAGGGTTGACTGGTCCAACATAACCAGAGGCCTTGGTGTGGAAACCCACAAATGCCTCCAGTGCCCTGGATGTTTCGCAAGGCTCCTAAACAGAAATATTCAATCAGCAAACCGATACCTAAACCTAGGTTGACACAACAAGAAAGCCAATGAAGAACTTAAAACATTCAATTGTTAAAGAAAGGACTTTCATTCTACCTGCAGCACAGCATGGCCAAACGTAGCAGCGTAGGACAGTGAGGGGTCTCTGTTGATGCGATTTACCGCCAGCTGTGCTGCAACATTTGGAAGTGCCTTGGCAAAAAGGCGGTCACACCCCCACGGTCCAACCACTCCGACTCGAAACAAGGCCGCGTGCGCTTGGCAGGGCAATATGCACAGGGCAGTAAGGAGGGTGAGGAGGATCCTCAGGAGACCATTTCCATGCAGCCTTAGAAGAAGGAGGAAACATGAAGGTTGTGGAAGGACAGAGCAGGGACATGTGGATGAAGAAGATGATGTCGGTGTGTGATGATGTTGGAACGGGGCAACATTGGGAGTCTGCTGTTTCCGTGTTGGAGGTAAGGAGATGGAGTCATGTTGCAGCTGAAGCATCTCAAAACATTCAGTCCCTTGGAGTTCAGTAGAATCTGGATAAAGAAGGTCTCCCCTGAATCATGGAAAGGAGAAGAAAACAAATTGTAGAAATGTTTATGTGTACTCATCAATTTTGGAATTTTTTATTATTCGCTACAGCAATTCTCTTACCAAAGGTGAAATTGATTGATAGATAGTTGGTTGCCTTGTGTTGCCCAGGTTTTTAAGTCTTATTAATTAAATTAAGGTTAAGATTTGTGTTTTTGAAAAGCCAGTTCAGAAGCTAAATATGAACTGATTTGATTGATTCCAGAATCAGCTTGAATTATGATGAGACTCAACAACATTCAGCCAGCTAGTTTTAATATACCAGAGCATAATGTGACTACTGCTGTGCTTTATTGGTGGTACAATCTTTTATTTTATTTTATTTTTTTTAAAGTCCAATCTTGATCCCACCAAACAAGGTTCCTAATCAATAAAAAATAATCACAGCATTTTTCAGGAAGCATATTGTGCTTCTTTACAACATTCTTCCTGAAAAATTAGCCAACTATCCCATCATTTTTTTCTAAATTTCCTTCACATTATCTATTAATATTGGTACTGTGCCATAAATACTTGTAAAATATCTTACCATATACTGAAGAGACGGACTGTTGTTTTGTTTCTCAAAGGCAAATCTTCTGACCCCAACGACCAACTTAAGAAGCAATTTCATTGTTTCTTCTTTTCAGACATAAAAATGTTTAATTTCAGTTAGTCAAGTCAACACTAGTCTAACATTATTAACCTAACAGGTTCTTTACATTTTGACCAACCAAACCTCTAAGCCCGTATGAGACGACCAGCACTGAGTGTACGACCTGTACCAGATTATGTCAAATCCAATCAGAATCTTGAGAGATAATGATTTACATCAATGTCATCATAATACTTTCTTTTACTGTAGCTTTTATTAATTGTTCTTTGTTGGGGTGGATTTTGGATGCTAAGAATTTAGTTGTATTTTAATAATGTAATATAGTCTCTCTTTTAAAAATGATTTTAGTGATAGATGAGAAGTCTAGATAACCACCTTGAGACAACAAAAACTCTCACAGAAAAAATACAAGAAATGACAAGGAAGTAACAAAAGGGATAAGTTGGTGATGTGGATTCTGTGTTTGAACACTTTGATTTATTTTTTTTAATGATTCATTCAAAGGCTCCTGGAGAACATTATAAGAGTATCTAGTGAGGTAATGTTTTTCTTTGAATCAGGTGAACCAGAGCAGGAAAAGACACATAACCAGAGGTCCATGTAGGCCTGTAAAGGGCTTTTGCCTGATTTCAAATGTGTAACTCAAAAACCACAAACTCTACTGAATGAAGCTATAATAACACATCGAAACTCTTACCTTGCTTGGTTCAAACCATAATTTGAAACACTGCAGCAGACGTTTTGTGTAAGTAGGTGCAGACATGTTTGTGGATTGCTGGTGCTTTTGTCTCCATGTGAGCAGACCAAACATGACTCGAGGACACGGCTGTGAGGAATGCAGCGCCATATGTTCTCCGGACTCTGAGGATATCTTTGTTTTGTCAAAACCGTGCTGCTTTGTAGATTTTACTGGATGTTACTGAAAGAAATCAACCTAATGGCTACATAAGTATTACTTATCTGGCATTTATTACAGGTGGGCATGTCTTACTATTGTTCACCTATGATTCGAGATCAATTAATGCTTTAATTTTTTTCATTCTGTGTCCTGTATTCTCTATGCACGTTTTTTATCTTTTAATTTTTTTTTTAGATTATAAAATGTATATCATTGATTAACTGCATTAGTTTCAACCTAAGAGTTTTCCACAATAAGAAAGTATAAATAAATTCAGATCAGTAATCTTTTAAGTTTAGGTTTGTTTTGACTTTTGCCTCACAACTGCAGTTTGTTAAGATAAAGATAAAAAGGGAAGAGAAACAGAGAGAGAGAAAGAGAAAAATTAATCAGGAACAAACTTTCACTTTATCCTTTCATCCTATTTCAATTGCATATCTCTCAAAGGCACTGACGTCCTCTGAAAGCTAGAGGGCAGTATGATCCAGAAGTAGCGAAGATAAAAAGGCAGTTTGGCCAATGACGTTTCTAGGAAGAGGGCTGATATTTACACATTTTTCTCTGGCTCATTTTCCCATCTTAAACTTTTAAAACTCAACAATTTAAAGTAAGAACTAAATATAAAAGCACTTTTTTTAATAATTAGGTTTTTTGAGTACACATTGCACCACAGTTCCAACCCTCACCATGCCTGAGAACTACAGCAACATTTTCAGCAGCTGTTTTCATAATAAAGTTACATCACCTCAGACTAAACCAAGACAAATCAGTCCAGATGTGAAGACTTGACCTGCCAGATAAACTCTCTGACTCTTTCTGTAATGCAAACACTGTCCTGCTCTGTCAAACACTTTCATATACTTGCAGCTATTGTTGAGACACTGCTTTGCAAAAATGCATAAGAACTTTTCCACATTTGGTCATGTTCCAGCCACAAACTTTAGATAATTTTATAGGAATTTAATGTGAAAGACCAACCAAAAGCAGTGGAAAATTGTTCGTGTATCAGTCTTTTTGCATATTCCTCTTTACTGTGATAATGTTAGATTATTTTTTTGTTAAAAGCCTAGACTTGTTTCTTCTGTCAATCTAGTGCCACATTCTAAAGTACAATTCTAAACTTTTAATCCTCATTTAGTAAATGCTGAAATTTAGGCTCAAAAAGTACCAGTAAGACTTTTTCAGATCTATTTATTGTAATTTTTCCTACGTTTTTCACAGCTTCAGAGAGTTCACATGCAGTGACCTAAAAGGCACATCTGATTTATTGCACATGATTATTGAAAAGTCCGATTGCAGAGGAAATGATCAGCTTCCTCCTACTTCCCTTAACTCAATCCCTAAGAAAAATTACAATAAAGTAAATTGCAGTCTGTGGGTGTCATGTAACAAAACGTGGGAAAGTTCATCACCTGCCAGTTGGATTCCTCAGATGGTTAAATCATCATTGTAAGACCCACGCTTCTTCAAGACTAAAAGCCTTAAGAGGAATAATTTCATGCAATTTTTAAGTTTTCAAATAGTTTTGTGCACCAGTGTCTCATTGGCTCGACACACAGGGAGCGATAAACAACAGCGAAAAGCGATGTGTTGGGTTCACCTATCAGGGTGAAAGCTCAAGTTTCACCCTGAAACTTCCATAAAGGAATTTTTTTTGTAATTTTTTTTGTAATTCCAATTTGTGCAATTTGTCAATGGAAAAATAGCTATTGTTCAACTTTCTCATATTGTGTTGCTAGCCCGTGTGTATACCTCTACGTGTACAAGCTCGAATATTTACATGCACAATTTACGGTTGTTTGGCTGGAGGAGGGCAAGCGATTGTTGCCTCATCACACAAGTTCCATAAGAAGCGAATGGAGGGTGAGAGATGTCGCTCACCTTGTGTTGAGTCCCTAAACCAAGGGTCTCAAACGCCAGTTGTCAAGGGTCAGCATTTTTAAATGTCTCTCTACTTCAGGCTCCAACACTAATTCATTAGCAGAGCCCTGTAAAGATTGACTGCTAGTGAGGTAGCTTAGACATTCCAGTGTGGGGCATGGGACAAATCTAAAAGTTGCAGGACTCTTGTTCTCGAGAAATGCAGCTTGAAACCTCTGGCTTAGAGTGATATACGTATCTTACTTTGCAAACACTAAAAAACACAAATGCTGTGGAGTAATTCTGTATTACTTCTTTGATAGTCAGTCAAATAAGTTCATAGCTGCAGGTTACATAGAAATGATGAATTCCTATGTGACAGAACTGGTGCATAGTTGCACAAGAGGCATCAAACGACAAATCAAAACAGTAACTGGAATGGCTGATCTGCAGGTAGACCTCTCCGTTGCGCGGTGTTCATGAACTCCCCTGAAGCCGAGTTCAACCCACAGGTTCATATACCACACCAATGCTCTCCTTATATCCAAGTGTTGACAGCTTCTTGCTTTAGCAACTCTTTGAATTGATCGTGAGCTCTCCCTTCATGAATCCTGATGAAATGGCCACTTAGCGTTCACTGACGGAGAACCTGTCATTCTGAAGACACGCAGGCACCGGAGGGACTCTGCGAAACCTCCAAACAGGATGAGGCGAGTTCTCAAATTCCACTGGCGACGTCGTCTGCGTCAAAGCTTCTGGTTCTGATGGAAGACTGCCGCCGGAGGCCTTTTGGGATAACAAGCTGCGTTTGCATTTTAGCCATTAAAGAGACAATCCCAAGACTAAAAGCTATGAACACAACAAAGGGCTGCATTTGTTTTCTTTGTCTGAGCATCAATGTGCCTTGTGTCACTGATTAACAAAAGAAGTTCCCAACCAGCGGTTTGTGCCAGGTATGTCCTCGTACGTTAGCAACAACACTTTCACATCAACAGTGTATCATTTCAGACTCATCAACAGGATTAAATAAATACCTTTGCAGTTTTTTCTTCTGGTTCTAGTCCACTTTGCTTCCCCAAACCAGAACTGAACACAGAGAAGCAGAATTCAATTTTTATGCTCCACTAATCTGGAACAAACTTCCAGAAAACCGTAAAACTGCTGAAACACTGAACTTCTTAAAATCCAGGTGTAAACCGCACCTGTTTAGAGCTGCAAGACTTGGAACATTGATTGATATTTTTGATGAATAATTATTTATGATTATTTTTGACAATGGGTTTTAATGTGAAGTTTGTTGCTTGTGTTGTGATTGGTTGCTATATCATGTTTTTATAATGTAAAGCACTGTGAATAGCATTAATGAAATGTGCGATAAAAATAAACTTGACTTGACTTAAAACTTTAGCTTGTGCTCTGAACCTTGGATGTCCAGGTTATTATACTTTAAAAGCTTTTATTACTAAAACTGTGAAAAGAATTTAATTGACTTTAACTTGGCCACATCACCCTCACCTCAAATCTGGCGTTTCTAATTTAAAACCTTTAAAGATACATTAATGAAAGACAGGTTTGCAAAGAACATGCTAGAATCGCAACTTTGAGATTCAGCATTTTGTGGTCTCATTTCCAGAGTTGACCTACCTTGCAGAATTTACCCTTTCCTAAATGATGTGTCACATAAATCAGCAGGCCAGACTCCCTGTTGCTTTCCATCTCAGCCAGTTTACTTTGGAGCAACCGATAGCCAGATGTGTGTTGGGGGGATGCCTTTACTCGAAAGGACTAAATTTATTAGTCATCTAGTCCCAAAAGTAGCAGTGAAACACACCCACAGAGGCATCCTTAAGGCCTCGGATGATCTAATACAAGCACACGATTTGGATCTCTCACTGCTGGTTTTGCAATGGTTGACTTTTTATTGGCTTGTTGAGCTGTTCGTCCATCAGATAGCTGTGAGGCAGCTGGATAAGTGGCCTCCACATGCCGAGTGAACTGATAAGAACGCAAACAGAGAGTTACTGGGGTTTTTGTTTGCGACTGTAACCAAGGAATATCTGAAACATCCCACAAATCCTACTGATAGCTTATGGAAAATACAGAGATAAAGCACTGACATAAATCAGCAGGGGTGCATCCAGAAAGTTTGGCCCCCATTTGCTCAACCGATTCATTTTGACGTTATGAAGGTGGACATTACCCCGGTTGGCGTCACTGTATTTTAGGGGTAAATTTGATTAATCATTTGAAGCAGACCTCTAGATTTTCCTAGAAATTTTCCTACCATGAACTCATGAAAATATTTACTAATTTGTGTAATTTTTAAAAATTTTATTTTCAGAATTAAATGTTTAGTTTCAAAATAAAATTAAATAAAATAAGTAAGTAAGTAAGTAAGTAAAAACTTTATTAATCCCATAGGGAAATTAAGATTGTCTGCTGCTCACACACACACACACACACACACACACACACATTAATTCACATACACACAGCATTGAGAAAATCATACAGTTTACACACATTAAAAGTAATCTAGTAAAGGAACTTAAATACAATAAAATAAGTACATCAAAAAAAAAATCATTCCCCTCCCTTAACCCTCCCAGAAATCGCATTGTGGAGCCTAATGGCCCGTGGGACAAAGGAGTTTTTAAACCTCTCAGTTGAACATCCCAGTGAGAGAAACCTGCCACTGCGGCAGCTCCTCTGGTTTATGTGTTTATGTATTTCATAACAAATATTTTTAAATTTAGAAAAATTACTCTTAGAAAAATTTTGTTTAGAAAACAAAGACAAAATTTATTGGGTAGAAAATAGCTCAATTATATTTTTTCTCTCTCCTGTCCTTCAGATGTGCCCAAATAGTGAAAAAGAAGAAGAAGAAACAAAAAATATACATATATTTTAAATATTTTGTCCCATTTTTGGCTATATGGTCATAACAAAAATAAGCAATTCTACTCTTTGAAATCCAGCTTGTCTTTACAGGCGCCCACGGATTGCACTAATGAAGCTGCAAGATCCTACATTGTAATCTGTGTATTGCATCTTTTTTTCAACGCTACCTCAGACAAAAGAAATAATGACATAAATGTTCACAAAGTGGCAAATAATGTATTTTCTCAAAACAGAAACAAACTGCAAACAAGTGAAAATTATCCCAAGCACAATGTACTTTGCGCTACATTTAAAAAAACTTCCAGATTTCTAAGAGATCACAAAATGGTTACGAGAAATCATGAGGATGTGAGAAAATAGTTGAACAAAAATATTATACTTTTCCTCAACAAAATAACAGGGAATGAGATTTTGTTTTTTACAGATATATAAAAAGCAGAATTCTGAAGTCACTGTTGAATATTCTGTTTAGTTTCATAGAACGCTACTTGAAGCAGGGATTAGCATCAGTCTCGAAGAAGGGAAATGGGAAGCTAAATGGGCTGCCCTCTGGGAGCTTCACAGCTAGAAATAGAAACAACAGATCTGAAATCTTGCTCACACATAAACTCTTTACCAGAATGTGCATAAGATTACATAAAACAGTACAATAGGGAAAACTGCAACTATCTAACACACTTTTAAGCTAAAACCTTTTAGTTTAATCTTTTTAAGACGTCTTGGAACTACATCTGGAAAACCCAGCGTTCAACCCCCCCAGAGCTTTAACCCCTCACTTACTGAAACAGAGGTTTTCCAGGTCAATGTTTGGGATTTGTGTTTTATTCTGGGAAGTTTCCTGTTTACAGTCAGCAATTATCCAGGGATTTCCAATCAAGTTGTAAAAGGTTAATGCTGAGGGTAATTTTCTGGCAGGACAGTTGTTTATTACAGATGTCTGTACTTTACTGCACTGTAAGAAGAAATGCATAAAAACTTTATAAATTTACCTTAGAAATATGAAGGAACTTTCTGTCAACAATTTTAAAAGGTGTTTTTCTATTTTGCGGAATATTTGTTAATGTATCATGAGATATACTATGTAATAACATGGAAAATGTCATTTCTGGACTAAGAAATGCAAATAAATTAAATATGGTAATCTGTTAAACCATGATTTAAAAAAATGTTTTAGAGTTGATGGGAATGTTTGTACAGTTAATGGGAAGTCCTTGTAATTTTCTGCCAGGACATTTTTTTTTGGTGGGGGGGGGGGGGGGGTTAAGGAAATTTTTCTTACAGATTGGCAAATGTGAAATGTGAAATGTTATAAATGTGAAAGAGGTTGCAAGAAGACTTGGGAATGGAGATAGGCAATGGCCATAATATAGTCAAAGCTGTAATCAAATGGATTGTTGTGTAGTTGGATGGAGGGCATGGAGTCTGGATCCTGAAGCACTCAGTGTATCACTAAGTGTTTGTATTCTGCTTTCTAAAGAAACTTTTAGCAAAACGTTCACAGATTTGAACAGAAAAACATTTATGCTATGATTTTATCAAAGGGAAAAAAATGTGCTGTCATAGTTTCTCTCTCTTGAAACGTGAGCTGAAAATGTTTCTCTAAGCTTTTCAGTTGCATTGTTACCATTAATTTTGTATCTGAAATGTCTATCAACTCCGTCTGTCTTCCGTCTTATCTATGGTTCATAGCATAAGTGTTGAGTCAGCTCTAAATTCTTTGTATTTTGCTTCCAAAGAGCCACAATTTCTAGTGACCTTCACATAAATGGGAACAATTTGAAACAAATGGCTGAAAGTGTATAAATTGCAGACTTAGCAACAGTCTTGCTGACTAGGGAATATACCCGGTGGGGTAACTTAAATGGATACTTGTTATGTTTCATTATGTTGTTCATTAGCCTTCATAGGTATGATAGAAAAACTTTGAAAGATGCCACATTTACATATATAAAAAATAATAATATGAATAATATTATTCTGTCTGGTTAGTTGTGACTCTGTGCATGTATGTGTTCTAAGTTTAGGAACATTTTATTTTAGGTAGTCTGATGGATTTTAAAAAGTGGGGAAAAAAAACAATTGTGTGTTTCTTTAAGTTTTCTCTGTCTTTTAACATAGTTTTATTTTACCTCTATTTTTGGAGGAGCTGAGAAATGTTCTTGACGCCTAAATAAAAACTTGAATGACAAAATTTTTAAAAATGAAACAGATAAGTAATGCGCAGTGACAGAAAGCATCACTTATCAATGGCTTATCTCCTGCTAAAAGCAAAGGTAATGTATATATGTGGGTGTTCTCTGGTGACCACCGTAGGAAAACCTTTCATCAGCAGCAGCACATTATAGGACATAACCCAGCTGTGTACGTGGACATATGCATGCATTTGGTCCCGCTATGTTATCTTTAAGAGGCGGCAGGAAGTTAAGGTCGCGTCTGGGTTGAACTCACGACCCACAGACTATGAAAGGAGGGAAGATGGAAGAATTGGAAGAGTAGCAAGAAACTTTTTAAAATGTGGTAAAAGTTGTGTTTTGCGTTGGTTGATATGATGCTCAATCAGATCAAAAGTAGTTGCAAACTTATTGAAATTTAACATAATCACAAAAAGAAAAGTAAAATGCAACTTTACCATTTTATATTTTGTGTGCATTGTTGCATGACTTTCCATTTGGACCAACAAGGAATGATCTGACATCAAAAGTGCATGATAGCCTTGACTAAGACTAACACAGTTTTGTTGTACTAGTATTGTTTAAACATGTTAAAAGCATTTCCATGTTAAATATACAGCCAGATGAAATTAACATAGATGAAATTGTGAATCTGTTCCAAGATTTGGATAAACAAATCTTTTGTTTGCCTATTTTGCTTTGAGGTTGCAAAGCAAAATGGGCAAAAGTTTTTGTCTCTAGAAATACAAAAATGGTAGAAACATTCCCAAAAGGCTTCTTGCTCTAATTGCAGCACGGCCTTCTGTAGGTCTGTCACATAAAATCACAGTAAAATACAACGATGTTTGTGGGTTGTAGCGTGACAGAAGAAGAAAATGGTCAAATATTGTGACTACTTGTGCAACAAACTGTTATGAATTGAGTTGGACATCTAATATATATCAAAGTCATCTTGGTCTCCCAGATTTTCTAACATTTGAAATGGATCCCAGTAAAACTCGGACTGCCCTTACCAAAAAAAGGCAACACTTAGAAGAGGCTTACTTTTATGAATCTAACCTCATAAATGTCACATTAAGTCTCCGTCTATCACACAAACTCCCTGCTGAAGTCAGAGTGGGAGCTGATAAAGTGGCCTAGAGGGAAAAGTGCAAAAGTTTCCTCTTTATCTAGCAGAGCCAAATATGTGGTACAATAGTGCACAGGAAGGAGATTTTAGAGATCAGTGTGTGTTCTTATGTGCGTGCGTGTCTGTGTGTGCGTGTGGTAGAGGAAGAAATTTGAGAGCTCATTTGAAAACAAATCTCCGAAATTACCCAGAGATTGTAATGAAAACTCTTTTTCAGATAAAGGTAAAAAAAAAATCCAATATTGTATTTACTTACCTTATCCTTAAGTTTAAAAATGTTCCTACAAATAATAACAATAAGATATCTTGAGTGGAGGAATGTTGTCGCTGTTTAAACACACCCAGATGGCAGGTTGAGCAACTGCATGGCGAGTTCTCTGAAAGGGCTTTCTCCTGAATTTGATGGAGTCCTGCTGCTTCCAAAGGTCAGAGAGCGAAAGGGTTAGAGTTGGGGTCAGCAAACATTTTTCACTGTGTGTGATTGTGTGTGTCCGTTTTAACATTTCTCATTTTGTAAGGCACTTTTTTTTTTTTTTTGCAACAAATACTACATTCCGAGGACCCAGAGATCCTTATGTGGCCCCCATGAGAACAAATTCTGTTTTTAGGTTAGAGGTTAGAGTTAGGATTACGGTGTGAACTGAGTTGATGTGAGGTTTAGGGCTAAGCATGTAATGGCAATTGTTAGGTTTAGTGTTATGGTCATGGTTATGCTGTAGAAATTAATGACAAATTAATGGAAGTGAATAAAAATGTCCTTGCGAAGATTAATATATACTGTGTGTGTGTGTGTGTGTGTGTGTGTGTGTGTGTGTGTGTGTGTGTGTGTGTGGTGTGTGTGTGTGTGTGTGTGTGTGTGGTGTGTAGTGTGTGTGTGTGTGTGTGTGTTTTCTTGTTTTTGACACATTGTAGGAACAAGTGTCCTAACACATATACATTGTGAGGGCCCTGTGCTCCTTATGGGGTCCAGAGGGTAGACCACATAAAAAATGCTGTTTTAAAGGTTGGGTTTAGGACTAAGGTGTGAATTGAGTTTTGGTTCGGTTTAGAGTTAGGCATGTACTGGTAATGGTTAGGTTAGTGTAAGGGTCAGGATTAGGCTGTGAAAATGAATGGAAATGAATGGAAAGTTCCTGCAGAGATAAAGAAACGTAACTCTGTGTATGTATGTGTGCTTGTGTGTTTTTGTATATACTACATCCAGAGGACCACTTTTACAAGATTTACCAATAAAGGAAGGTCCCTTGTGAAAGTGAGGACCTTTCCTCGTCATCACTTTTTTGCACATTAGTATTAGTTAGTTAGGTATGAAGTATATTTTGTCAACATAGGTTTAGGAATAGACCAATATTGGTTAGGGTGAGGGCAAATGTCTTGTTTATATGCAGTTACTAAAATTAATGGAAGTCAATGTAAAGTCCTTACTTAGATAGAAGTACAAGGATGTGTGTGCATGCGTGTGTGTGTGTGTGCGCGCGTGCATGTGTTTGGTGCTAAAGACTAGTGGCTCAGTGACCCAGAAAGAAATTCCAGATGAGGAGGAATTTGTCTTTATTGGGAATTCTGTGCGTGAGTGTGTTCAGCAGCAGGAGAGGTCATGAGAACAGTGGAAACACACAGACGCATACACAGGGACAAATCACATAAAAACATTCACCGCTTCTTTAAACCAAGTCATGATCTTCACATAGAACAGGCAGTATTTTATAGGGTTGATACCAGTAATTTATTGGTACAAAAGGATTACAAACAACAGATGGGACTTACTTTCTTTAAACAACATTTTAAAGACTGAACAACAATAGAATACAATTTATGGAAATTATTAAACCCTTTTTATTGGTTGGACACTACCTGTCTATTTTTTCAGCGTATGTTGTAAAATGACTTCTTTCTCATTTGAACAGATCTTATATATTTTCATTCTGTAAATATGAACCCAGGGCATCCTTAAAGATGAGGAACTCGCTCCTCAATTTGGAATAAAAGGATTTCCGTCCTCTTGTCATTTGTCTTTTTGTGTAGCCATGAACTCTTGCATTTTTGGGGTCATTTCCTGTTTTTGTTCAAAATATTCTCAACGAGGATGCAAGGAAGGCATTTTCTTTATTATTTAAAAAAATCCCAACATGTAAAAAGATTTACACCAGCTGTTTAAAACAATAACACCAGTGGAAATAAAAAATAAAGAACAAAGTTCATAAGTATAATATAAGAATCTGTCTTTGGATGAAATTCTAAAAGATTTTATTGATTTGGGTTAAAAAAAACATTGCCATTTTCATTCTCTTGAGAACAAGAAATGAATCACTCCTGCTCTTTGTTAATCCCAGAAAGGAGATTCTGCTGACCAGGAGTGTTTTCCAGAGCTAAACTCAGTCTCTGCCTTTATCTGTCTATCTAAGGAGGAACTCCTTGTGCTCTTTGATCCCCTCCGAGCGCCTCGGCAGTATTCATGTCCCTCTTCAGACGCCGAACCTTTTAATTTCAGCAGAAGACTTTGATATCGCCTCCTGCGTGGAAGCTACTATGTCACGCTTTATCCCCGTTCAGCTCCAGGTCAGATAGTTGTAGCTGATTTTACTTTGGAGGAAAGCACCTGTCTGAACCTCCTCTTCAGCTCCTGCATATTGGGAGACTTGGGTCTGGCCAGGTGTAGGCCGCCCTTTCTCTTCTCTCCGTTCCCGCCTCCCAGGGCCCGGATCACCTGGTGCACAGAAGGCAGATTTTAGGAGGTTTCCATTTTAAATTATTTCAATGAAGCAATTTAATCTAATTTATACAGCTTAAGTCAGGGATGTCTAAAACTGTGGCCAGAAGGCCATTTGCAACTCTCTTGATCATTTTCTTTGGCCCTGCCTTCCACCAAGAATGGCGTGAATTTGCCTCTCAAGCATACTTTGCAAAAAACAACCTCTGCCCAAATGCTGTTGCCAAATGAAAAAAAGATAACCCCAAAAATGTTTGGATCAATTTTGGGATCTAATGTCATCATCTACCTAAAATAATGATCTAAGTCTCTTTTTTTTCATATTGTTGGGGTTGGGGGAGATCATGACTTCTTTCAAAAGGGAAACACTTTTGGCAAAAATTGACTTAGGCCATTATTGTAGGAAGCTGACCATATTAAAGTTGTGCAGGATCCTGTTTATATTTAGGATCAACAACAGCTTACAAATTCATTTACTACAAAATTTCAAGAACACTTGAAAAAACACTACCTGAGCTTAAAGTGACATTTCAGCAAGATATAGGAGCTTATTTTAAGTTTTATTAATAAAATGTACTAGTTCCAATGGCAGATTCATTTATGTTTTTACTAATAACAAGAGATTAAGACATTTTTCCCATGTTACAAGTGAAATAATCTGACAGTGGAATTATTGCACCCGTATTTTTTCATCGATATTATGGAATCATTTACTTAAAATAAGCTCATATATCTTGCTGAAAAGTTACTTCAAGAGAATGAAGATATTTGCACTAGAAATGAGATGAAAAAATTATCTGGTAAGATTTTGTGTTTTAGCAGTGCTGGCTTTGCATGTGCGAGCATGGAGCAAAACTGCACATTCAGTGATCCTCCCTGAGGGTAACTACTGTTACTCCGCTAGAGAAAAAAAAATTACAGCAGTTTGGTTTTCCTTTAAGGCCAAAAAGATAAACAGATGGTATTTCCGCTGTTTTAGGCATCAGTCAACTATCACAGCTCCCTCAGAGCATGAAATTCCTTAAAAGGATGGTGGATCTAAAAATGACCAACACCCCGGGAGCTAAATAAGATGTTGTCATCGGGACAGCTGTTCTGTAAATGTGGCTCCCGCCTCCTCACCAATCAAACGTTTTTTGACAGAAAGATAAGGCCCCACCTCCTGGCAGAGATGGAGGAAGGCGGCATGGACTCCCTCGTGGTTCTCTCTGGCGGAGGCCTCGAAGTAAACGCCCCCTACGATCACAGACATGGTTCAGATCAGGTCTGCTCATCATCATCCCGATAATTGTCAGCATTCCTCTCACATCAGGCAACATCTAGGATACAGTTTATCGAAGCAACTAATCTGTAAGGGAGCTCAACTAGACCTGTTCCTAAGTTTTGAAGTTGTTGGGATTGGTTGGTATGACCTGCGTGACCTGTGCTTGACTCCAATTAACCCATCTAGGAACTGGCTGCTTGTTTACTTATCTTGCTTCTTTTTTCCAAACTGAGCAAGCAGGAATTCTTGGATCAAGAACAAGGCAGGAAGTGAGGGAGCAATTATCTCCTGTGAACCACGAACATCAAATAGCTTTAGAGACATTTCACTTGATAACCAAAAACATCAACCTTGCAGAAACTCAGAGTGGGTCAAAATATAAAGAATCACAAAGGAACATTTGGAATGCTTTATACAAATATATAAATGGTTACCTTAAGTTATAAAGTTTGAATTTTGTCCATTTAGATTGTAGCTGCTGGTGTTATTATGCTGTATGTCTCCTAGGTAAATGCAAGAAGCTTTTCAGAAACACATTCCAGCCATTACTAAAGTTGGGACAAAGTTCTTGCTTAAATATAGAAATTCTAAATGGAGATCGGTTCAGCAGAGAACGGTTCTGTTGAGTTCCTATCAGCAGCCAAAAGCCTACCCGAAGTAGAAAGTGTAAAAATGAATACCCAATGCTTGCGGTGTTAGGGATTTTAGATGGAACATTACTTTTAACAGACCAAAAGCTAAGTCATCAGTGTAAATAATAACTGATTTCTATAAAATAACCATTTAATGCAAAGGGAGTGTATATTATTATTGCATATATAAATTGGTTTTTAAGTTTTATGGAAACAGGTGCCTTAAGAAACAATGTGTTTCTCTGATTTAGAAACACACCTAACTTCATCTCCAGTTAACCCAGTCTGCCATGTATTACTCAAATAAATTGTATGGTAAAGGAGCTTAATATGAACAACACATATGGACAACTGCAACAAAATTTGCAAAGTTGCCAAAGCAATAATCTGATGTTAATGAAGCTTAATCTCATGCTAAGCTGTGCATACTCTCTGTCTATGCCAGCGAAGATTCGCTCATCTCTATGCAAACAATGCTAAAGTTCCCAAAGTCTAAATAATTCCCGATCTTTACTTGTCACCAGTCTTTTAAAAGCCTAGGTGCATCTTTACCTTTAATTATTATTCACACAACACTGAATATTGCCAGGTATACCTGGGCAACTGCAAGGATAAGCTGTTGCTCCATTCAATTATCAAAGCAAAACTTGGAATCTTCTCCAGAGACATTAACATTTTCATTTGCATTTCAAAATTACATAGACTCCAGTCAGATGCAAGTACTTCAAAAGACTAAGCCCTAACACCAGTTATGCTGCACTGAATTCAAGTCATGACTAGTGAAAGCAGGGAAATGCCACACCTAGTGAAGTTGCTAACGTGTCGCCCTCCTCTGCAGGCACTTGTCGAGCTCGGAGCAGGTCACTCTTGTTGCCAACCTGCAGCGGGGAACAGATTAGGATGCAGATTAGATTACAGGATTAAGGTTGGTAGGCTTCTTGTCTGGTCTGCGTTGAAATAAATACTGTTAGCACATTACACCCAGAAACCTTAACGTGTTTTATTGGGACTGAATACTTTGCAAAATCACCTCTTGCTTTGTTGCAGAAAAGGTCTAACTTAGAATGGGAAGAGAGTGTCTATGAACATAAAATTTAAAGTCTTCCTACAGAAGATCTATGGTAAATCTAGATTAGATTTAGGTTTGGACTTTGACTGGGACATTGTGACACCTGAATATGTCTTTAGGTGTTTCACTGTAGCTCTGGTTGAAGGTTTAGAGCTATTCAATCATGTATGCATTCATTTCCCTTCACAACTTTAAAATATTTTGTTTTGGTATGTTGAATAAAATCCCAATAAAAACACTGAATTTCATATCTGTAATGTGACAAATAAAAACAAAATATTCACAGAGTATGTGTACTTTAGCAAGCTACTGTAGCTGAAAATAATTCAAAAACATGGCTGATGGATTATCAATTGGATGGAATTGATCTAACATTTATTTTAAAGGTTTTATTGGCTCTAGTGGCCTTTATTTGATATTTAGTTGACAGGAAAGAGGGTAATGAGAGAAGGGGAAGACATGCGACAAAGGTCGCCAGGTCGGGAATCGAAACCTGCGACAGCTACGTCAAGGACTGAGACCTCCATATGTGGATTGTGCTTAACCCCTGTGTCACTACAGCACACCCCTGATCTAAGACTTATTCACATGAATCATCCTTACCAGGATAACTGGGATGTTTCCAGACGGGTGTATGCGCCTGATGTGCTGGTACAGAGGTTGAATGGTTCGGTAGCTACTGTTGTCTGTAATGGAGAAAACCAACACATACCCATCTGCCCAGTAGATGGACCTGAGGAAAAAAAGGGAAAGAAATAAAGAAAATAAGCTTGAAAACATACAATGACGTGATTTGAGTCTGACCTGTTGATCTGCTCCTGGCAGTACAGGCCTTCAGCGTCATCCTGTCAAAACATAAAAAGAGTGACATGAGTACGCAGGTGGTGCTTTGGCTGCCAGCTCATAGCCAGGAGAAATGAGTAGCATAGACTGAATGTGTCAATTAAATGTTATGAAGAATGAATTCAAAATCACTGTTTTTAACTTTGGCCCCTCTCTCTCTCTCTCTCTCTCTCTATCTCTCTCTCTGTGTGAATTTTGCAGGCGTGAACTAATTAAACTCAATGTTATCAGACACATACAATATCGTTATTCTTTTATTCTTATTGCGAAGTTTCAAAACAAGAGTTGTACGCCCACAACAACTAAAAAACCCACTCGAACTCACTTATGATTACAAAACTTAAGCCAAATGTCCAGCAATGCAAATGCAGCCTAATTAGCTTTAATTTTAAGACAAATTTGAACTGCACATCATTTGCATTCCCGAAAATTTGGTCTCATAATTGCTAGAATCACATTGAACAGAACAAGTATTTTTCCTCCAAGTTCAGTAAAGAGTGTGCGAGACATAAAGTCAAGTGAAATTGCCCAGGGAATAAAAATGAAACGTGTATCTTAACATATCAAGGTCACTATATTTGATACATTGTCTGTGTAGATACAGATGTCTGTCAGTTTGCCAAGTCACCTCATTAGAGGCAGTCCGTGTGTATGGGCAGAATCGGTATCTAGAAACAACATTCCAGTGCAGATAATTTTCTGCCAGCCAGTCAGAAAATTATTTCAGCTCAATTATCCAGTTATTCCATTAAATGCCTGTTGAAATCACTGACTATTTGTATTGCTCTTTTTCAAATCCCAAACACTTAGTCCTACGTTTCCAATTAATAACCTGAAATTTTAAGACAAAGCATGGCTCAGACCTATGGAAAAAATGAAAGGCAAGGAACAGGGTTTCTGCAGGTTTCATCGACTCAAATTTAAGACTTTTTAAGAGCATTATGAGAGCTGCACAGTGGCGCAGCTGGTAGAGCTGTTGCCTTGCAGCAAGAAGGTTCTTGGTTCGATTCCCGGCCCCGGCCTTTCTGCATGGAGTTTGCATGTTCTCCCTGTGCATGGTGGGTTTTCTCCGGGGACTCCGGTTTCCTCCCACAGTCCAAAAACATGACTGTCAGGTTAATTGGTCTGTCTAAATTGCCCCTAGGTGTGAGTGTGTGTGTGCATGGTTGTTTGTCCTGTGCGTGTCTCTGTGTTGCCTGCGACAGACTGGCGACCTGTCCAGGGCGTACCCCGCCTCTCGCCCGGAACGCTAGCTGGAGATAGGCACCAGCACCTCCCGACCCCATCAAGGGACAAGGGTGTAGGAAAATGGATGGATGGATGGAAGAGCATTATGACTGAAATTCAAGACCTGTATCACGACATGAATTTACAGAATTTTTTTTTCATTTTGTAATGCTCTCTATAGCCCTAACCTCCATAGTGCCACATTTTTATTCCACAGAAACTAACAAGTCACAAACTAGTTAGGACCTACTGTCCATGTTTTGTTTTCTTTACTGACTTCTTGGTAAAATGAACAAAATAACAAAGGTTCTGTTTCTGGCATGCCACTACTACTATACATCATATGCATACCTTATAGAACCTACACGAACTGAAAGACTCTAATACGTCCGCCCCCAAAAAATGTCTTTCCTGTCAACTTCCTGCTACTATTTAAAAATGTACAATAGATAACCTCATTAACACACATTCTTAGAAACAAATGCCTACAAGTTATTTACTTCTCTTAAACTAACCTGGAGGGCAACGCAGGGTGTGTCCTGAATCTGAAGCGACACTTCATCCCCATCCATGGTGACCTTTCTGGAGTAGAGCGCTCCTGCGGAGACAAAGAGATTCGGGTGGAAGGGTGAATGTGAAGGGATGAGAGGATCAATCGTGGCGGGGGCTCGCTGGTGGCAAAGGCAGTCAGATGTATGGGGGGGAAAAAAAACTCACCTGTGTTTGCTTCATAATCTCCAATGAACCTCTTAGTCAGAAACCTGACAATCAGAGCTGAAAGTGAATCAGAATTTGTCAATCAGTGACGTAAAGATGAGGAAGAAGAGCAATGGAAAACACAAAATCTTACCAAGTATTGTTGGTCCAGTTTCTAGTGAAAATATCTTAGTGCACTTGAAATAAGGCAAAACTAACTCACAAGTAACTTTTCAGCAAGAAATAGGTAAGTAAATAATCCCTCTATATTGACAAAAAAAAGTACTAATACATTGGCAGATTGTTTCACTTGCAAATGCATGCAAGTGAAACAATCTGTCATCTTGTACATTTTCATCAATATCAAGGAAACTTGATATTGTAAATTCATTGTTTACTTAAAATAAGCTCCTGTACTGTATTAATATTCTGTGTGAAAGTGGTAAAAGTGACAAAAAAGGACAATGATTACCAGAATTTTTCTTGTCACAACACACAGTGAGCAAGATGGTAAATGAAGTAAAAGAAAATCTCCAAAAGTCATTATTAGAGTTACTACGATGCAAATTCATGTCTTTTTTTTTTTTTTTTACCTTTTTAAACTGTGGTGTCATTGAATGTGGTTTGGTAGACTGGGATCTGACAGAAGATGGTGTTACACTGTCTGGAGGCAGAATGGGAGTGCAGCAGTAATATCTCATGGATTATTAGCCGAGGTAATACATTATGACATGTGATGCTCTTCTTTTCCAGATAACTGAGTTTGATGATTCTCCCAGATTTGCTACAGAGAGTACATTCCTGCCTCATTGGACATGCAGTGTGGATTACTCACTGTTGTTTTCCCAGCTGAGGCCTTTAGTTCATCTAGTGTAAGAAAACTGTTTAGCTTTCTGACTCTAGCTAAAGAAAAGGAAAAAAAAAACACAAAATGCAATCAAATGTTTCTCTAGGACCTTTAGGATTTTGGTTATTTATGTTGGGTGTGAGCAATTGCTGTTGTGAGAATCTGTCCATCTCAAGTTACATATAGAGCAAAAAATATGAAATTGTGACACTTGGAATAGATTAGTCAACAATTATTTCACTCCAAACATTCATTAGTCTGTAGCTCAAACCAAATATATTAAAGTGTACAGTTGTGACCTGACAGAGCTGGACAAAAGTTTAAATATTTCAGTGATGACATTTACCTCGTGGAATTTGTGTCTGCATGATAAATGAGCTTCCTCATAAAGTGCAAAATAATATAATTCTTAAATTTATCCATGTTTATTTCAAACTACTAGATCTGTCTTTGGGGAAACTTGCCCTCTAACAGAATGATATTTCTAAAAGTCATATTTTGTTAACACAATGTTTCAAAAATTATTTAACACTGTGATAATCATCCATTAGATTTGTGATAATGTGATAATTCATCCATTAAAATTGAACTTCCAGCACTTTCAAAAAAAAAATATATATATATATATATATATATATATATATATATATATATATATATATATATATATATATTAAAGTTGTTGTTATTTTTTATAAATATTATGTGCAAATCATAGAAAATCATAGAAATGTTCATACCTCCATAGCCAACTACATTGTATTTTATAACCCTCATAGTTCATGAGCGATATTAATTAAATTCAAATTTTGCTTGATTTCTTTTTTTTTTTTTTTTTCATTTTCAGGAAATCAGTGCTGTTTATCGCCCTCTGTCGTCGAACAATGGTAGCACTTTATTAATTCCTCTGCCACCTAAAAATTTGACAACTAATTGTTTGTTTCTCTTCCGGCTAGCTGAGCCACAGCAACGTTTTGGTCATGAAAACGGTTTGACCCCATTTATCTCTTGAATACAATGCAGCAAATCCGAACGAAAACTTTCCCGGAGACACAACAATAACTGCATCCCACCGCCATACCGGTTTTCCCGACGTTACTGGCGCCCAGCACCACGATCTTCACCGTCTTGTTGGGGACGCAGTCCAGCAGCGGATACTCCGGGATGGGGACCAGCAGAAAGTTGCCAGACCCGCTGCTGTTCATGCTTCCCGGGACAGAATCGCCAGACAGCCGCATTTAGCTCCACTTTAATAAACCCTCCGAACTGCTCCGAGGTTTCTGCGGGGAAATTGTAGCAAATTCCTGCGACTCTGGGTAGAAATCACTCCGTGTTTGTGTTCCTACGGTCAATCCAGATGTGAACCAAAACTAACAAAAAAAAAAAAAAAAAAAAATCCCTCTTGTTTTCCGCAGAGAGCCGCAGCTAGAAACTGATCAGCAAAATTTGGTTTGTCCTAATAATTCCCAGTTATTATCCAAGTGTGCCACAATTTCTTCCAAGTCTTTCTCTCCTGGGGTAAAACTGACTTTTAGCTCCACAATGGAGGCGTCATTAAACGCGTTACTGATCCATTTTTACGCCTTAACAGCTAAAAGGGAAACGATCCGGTTCCCGGAGATTCCAGATGCCTCTGGCTGTGGATAGAGAGCAGAAGGAGTGATGAGAGGGAGGGATGTAGACTTTGATCCGTCCCCTCACATTTTCCCGGGAGACCAGTGGGAATTCGGCCTGAGTCCTCAGCCTGGACAGCCGAAAGGGTTATGAACGATGACAGCACCAGCATTAATTCAAGTGGGATGGAGAAAATGTTTAAACAAAGACGTGGATTGGGATTTTAAACCATCACTCTTTAAGTCGATGTTCCATCACTTTTTCTCTAGCTGGATCCTTCTGTATGGAAGTCCGTCAATGTCAATTGCAAAGGAGAGAGAGGGAAAAAAAGAACCAAGATTTAAAAAAAAAAAAAAAAAAACAACAAACTAAATTTAACTTTTGTTCTTTATAAACTAATTATATAATTGACATATAAACATATTTATATTATTATTATTATTATTATTATTATTAATAATAATAATTAATAATATCTTTACACTACTACTATTACTATTACTACTACTACTACTACTAATAATAATAATAATAATAATAATAATAATAATAAAATAATATATAATGATATTTCATTTTCTTCGTTTCAGAGGATTCTTGTTTGGACGTAAGCCTTGCAATGTTTATTTTAAATAAATAATACTTCTATATTCTGGGACTATAAAACATTTATATGTGTGCTTAATTGTATTATTTTGTGAATTATAATAAAAAAATTGTGATATGGTAGAAAAACAATTAAAACCAATAGATAGATAGATAGAAAACAAAACCCCAAATGCAACATTATTTATTTTATTGCTTAGTTTAATCTTATTTGATGTTTCTTTAATGATTTGCATTTGGAGAATCTTCTAATTCAGTATAACTGTAGTGTGAAATAATATTAAAAACACGCAAAATAATGCTTTGTTTTGTTTTTTTAGAACGAATTTATACATTTCAGAGACTACTGAGATAAAACTGTCTTATTGTTATTGCCTAAAACATCAACCAAAAGTCTTCGAGAGGCAGATAGTAATTAATTGACACGCAATACTTAAACGCCGCCCACCAATCCAGCGCCCTGCAAAGAACCCAACCAACACTTATGAGCAAGTAAGTAGTTCTTCAGCGACACTCCCTCACAACCTCTGAGTGGACGGCAGGAAACTCTAAACTACAACAGCAAAAAACAGCAACTAAAGCGGAAACTTTCTGCTTGTATTTTCAGAATAAAACAGCAAAGATCATCATGGTTCTGACACCGCTTGCTGCATGAAGCAAAACAGAAACAGAAACAAAAAAAACATCAACAACTTTTTGTTCAAGACACGTGCAGTTTTTAAAATTGTTTTAAAACAGACAATTGAATTGGCGGGGATAAGGTGATGTCACCACATGACCAGCCTATAACAGTGTGTCATTATTTGGCCATAACAGCTCACAATTTGGCAGCATTATTCTACACATAAAGGTCACTATGGTGCTGAAAAAATTCTGTAAAAAAAACAAAAGCTTGTAAAGACATAAAAGACTGGTGCTCATATATCAGTTTTCATCTTTAATGTGCAAACTTGAAGGAGATGAACATTTCAATCAGAGGAACAAGTGGACATAACAACAAGGCCACCGATTCTTTGCCCAGAGATGAGATGTTGCTGCCAAATGTCACTATTTGGCAACAATGTTGCAACAGTCTGCAATAGCACTGCCCTATTCAGTGACAGTGTTGCAGTATTCTGCAACAACGTCACAATAATTGGCTACAGGGTCACAATATAAATGAGTAATGGACAATATGTTTGCCAACAGTATGTCACTATTTGGCAACAACGTTGCACTACTTGGCAAGTGTCATAATAAATGGCATCGCAATGTAAATAAATAATCAACAATACATTTGGCAACAGCATTTCACTATTTGGCAGTGGCGTCTCAATAATCTGGAACAAGACCAAAATAATTGACAATAACGGCAATAAAAAATGGGGGATACTTTTGCCCTATATATGGTTCAACAACAGCATCAAATTATCAACAATGTTTTTGGCAACATCGTGTCACTATTTAGCAACAACGTTTCACCACTTGGCAACAACTTCTGACTATTTTGGTTTCAGATCTATATTATGTGCGACTTGGCCTATCTCACGTCAGGGGGCGCTGTGGAGCAGTTTGGCCACGCCCACTTAATTCCATTAAAATTATTGGATTTCAGATAATTTTTGGTAAAGTTTGATGAATTTTGGAATGTGTTTAGCCCCCTCTCCCCCCCACCCCCAAATTTTGCCTTTTTGTTTTGTTGCAATGTTTTAAATTATTCTGAAAGGTCACACCGGAAGCTCTCGCGGTCGTTCCCTTCTGCTTCACTTTGACAGTACCGATAGGGGCAGCAGGCAGGTTCGACTCGCCCTCCCGGAACTCTGCAGCCGCAGCGGGTCTGGTTATTTTAACATCGGGGTTCGGTCCAACATGGCGGCGCACGGATGGAAATACTGATGACAGTCCGAAAGATCGCCTCGATTTGTACGATGGTAAGCGGGGCAAAGCGGGCGGTTAGGCCGGTCCCGCGCGCTGCCCGGTCTGCTGAACCCTGACTGGTCTCATGCTCACGGTTAGCTGTCCTGCTGCTGCTAGCCTGTTTGTTAGCCTCGACAGAACAACATGATAAAAACACTCGGCGGATCCCAGAAAGTTGCTCGGGCCACGGCAGCTTTCCGGGCCCGAACACGCTGCTGTCCGGAGAGTTAACGGGACCGAGCTGGGCTCACACCGGCCGTGTGGGACAGTTAGTAATCAGGTTGTGGTTAGTTGGACTGACTGAATGGTCGGGCAACGGCTAGCTTAGCCTGCTAGCCATTTGGAGTTCTATTTTGGGCTGAAGTTGCTGTCATATATATATTTATATATATATATATATATAGAAATGAAACTTGCAGTTCCTGCCTACACGACTGTACTTTCCCGCAAATAGCGAAAATATAACAGAAACCAGCGAAGAACTGCGCTGTGGAGGATGTAAACACCTCAAGGCAGTTTATGCTGCTTTCAGCCTTGAGAGGGTGAAATTTAAACTAAATGACACAGGATAGAACCTGAATGACTCAGTAAAACCCCTAATAGTTGAATAAAAACAGGAAGCTTTATTCGGGGAAATTAAAAGGAAACAATTGTTAAGTTTTCTAAGACCCAGTGGAGGTTCTGCAGTCAGGATGGCAGGCAACTCATTCCTCACAGACCCACATTCTCCACGGAATCACGTTTATTAAATCAAAAGTTCCCGTTCAAATACCCTGAAGCGGGTGCCGTGGAAAAAACACGAAACCTTGTAGCATTTCTGTGCTTTAATACGTACCTGTTGCTGCACACTGCCAGTGAGCTGGCTGAAAAATGTATAACTTGATGAATTATTTCTATTTAAAACTAAAAGCCAACTATTATGCCTACTGGTAGTAAAACAATGCAACATGATTTACGGTATAGCAATGTTATCTACCCATTGTTTTGCTTTGGACACAGTAGCTGTGTTTCGTCCTTATTAGGCATTATTTGAGTAATAAAGCTATAACTAAAGCTATAACACTGTTGTTAGCAGGTTAAATAGTTAATTGGCAGCTTTCTTGTGAAGGATTTTGACTGAGTCTATTTGTACTATTCATGTGCTTTCAAATCGCCCCTCAGGGACAAATAAATGAAACTGAATTAGTCAGGCTATCTGCTCAAGCCTACAGATGCTTGTTTTATCACAAACAGCGTCATTTGTCTTTCTTTTAAGCAGCAGGGGAAAAAGTATTATCTGCTAAACTTCTGCTGTTTGCAAAACTACTTGTGCCAAGCTAAAGTGTGGGAGCTGTGTTAAGCTGCTGACTGCAGGCTGGCTATTTAAACAGATCGCCTGACTAATTAACTTCCTAATATGAGCTTTTGTGTGTTTGTGTACCTCTATCAAGAACAGAACCGTGAGAACAGCTTTAATATCGAGTTCAGAGAAGAGTTTGGTTTAGCGGGTGAGTTTTGTAATATTCTATTGTTTAAGTTTATATCTATTGGCTGGTGGAACAGGAAGTGAAGCTGGGTTAGCTTTTTTTTTTCTTCACACTTTTAGGGAATGCAAAATGCTGCCGCTGTAGATTGAAGGTGTTCACCAGATGATGTTCTTGAGTAAAAATCCCTCAGTTTGTTTGTTCTTTCGTTGTTCTTTCAACATCAACTTGTATCCCTAATGCTGCTAAAATGAAAGAGCAGATTGATTATTGCTAGTTTTTGAAGAATTATTCATCTTTTTTTTTGATTGTACATAAAGTTAAGAAAGAAAATTGTATAAACAAAACCCCTTTAAATTTAGTCGTGGTTTTGAAGCTTTCTTTAAAGCTGCATTTTTCTTCGCTTTAAAGTGAGAACAAAGCTTTTTTTCAGCCACCTGTCCAGCAGTGTGCAGGAACAGGTTGGGGCAGGGAACAGTTATTTATAAGTCCAAGGCAGCTTGAAATTTCCGTCTCGCTGTTGGTTTGAAAAAATGAAAAAAAAAAAAAGGAAAAAGAAAAAAAAAATAGAAACACTCTCACCACGAGAACCATCCAGCGGTCGAGTGTTAGACTCTTTCTCACGCCTAAGATGGTCTGAAACTCAGCTGAACAACTTGAGATAGCATATTAATAGAGCAAATATGTTTACTTCTTAGTTTTCAGTCGAGGCTGCCACGCTTTCATTTAACTTCCGTTTAATTCATTCGTCTTATGAATAATTCTTCCATTCACTTTCATTTCTAACACTCGGTTCCAAGCTGTCACTTTAAACTGGCAATGACAGTGTTAATAATTAATGTCTTTGTGTGTTTTCAGCTCCTTTTTTTCATCCTTTTTTTTCTCCCCTCTGCCTCTCAAACATCAGAGAGTCAGTTTGCTGTGTCTTGTTGTTTACAACCTCTCGGCTGTTCTGAGGCGGTGTTTGTTTTAATAAATAACCTCAGCCCAGACAGCAACCCGTTGTTAGCCTCTTGTTGACTTTACATGGACTGCAATGTGGCGCTGAGCTCCGCCGCCCCCCCTGAGGGGAGAAGCTGCATCATCATCACTACTGCCGTCATCATTGTCCTTTGTTTCTGTGTCTCTGCTCCCACCAAAATATGCCTGAAAGAGCGTTTTGTATAGCATTTAGGTTCATGTTTTTGTTCTATATTGTAAGACATGTCTGAAAAGTTGTGCATTAAGGCCAAGCTGTATTAATTAGCTACATTAACATTCACAGGTTGAACTAAAAAACTCCTTTTCTCTCCCTCTGCTTTAGACTGTCACCTCTAGTTTTTCTTCACTCCTGAAAGTAGCGCAGCGCACAGTGGCCAGCTTCCAGGAGCTGACATCTCTCTATTTTTTAAACAAATAATATAAATGTTAACTATAATCAATTGATTCCAAAATTGATTATGGTTGGTTTAAGTGGACAGACGTAAGCTATCTATATGTTTAGCTATATTTCATATGTGAAACATGCAACCATGTCGTGGTAGCATTTCATTTTGACGTTGTGGCGGCTTTTATTTAGCTGTAGCGATGCGTCACGATCAGTTACATGTAGAGGAAACCCTGGAAATGATCGTGAAGTTTTATTTATTTACTTGCTTTCTCTGTAAAGTCACATTTTGTGTTGCTCTTGTAGCAACAAATTGATTTCCTCACTTTAAGATGCTAACGTGAGGGTTGTTCTGATGCTTCTAAAAGCGTTTTGGGAAATTATGACACTCAGCGGTCCATCTCATCATCAACACATTGATAAAAATAACTTGACCGTGAGGAAGGGATTTTCACAACCGGATTCCACCAAATACAGAATTTTTAAAGAGGGCTGAAGGGGAAAAAAGGGCTACTAATCCTGCTTTGTGTGTATTTTTGGGTTGATGACATCACAAGAGGCTCACAGGTCAGGCTACTGGTGTTGGTAAAGATGGGCGATGAGGGACATCTGACAAGTTGGCAAACGGATTCAACTTTCTATTTAATTTCCGCACATACATGTTCACCAATTGAAAACGAGTTAATGCTGTATCTTACTCATATCACCTGATGGGTTATGCAGTTTTCCAGTTAAGTGGGCCTGCAGCATTCTGGTTGGTAGGTTGTGGTTTTTTATTTCCTCTTGGTGTTAACTGATGGGGTTTCACTTGGATGACTGACTCTCTTGTGGTCATTTTAGGAGGAAAGTATCAGATGATCTCACAGGGCTGAAGAAAACATCTATATTGGAACTTGAAAGTGCTTTGACCCTATCAAACACACCAGATAGGTTTCATTGTGGGTGGGCATTTATCATATCATGTATTGTGATAAATTTGTTACTGTGATAAGAATTTTGATTTATGGTTGTCATGATAAATTCCAATTAGTAATGCTTGAAATTACCCCAAACTCTCCGTATTGTCAGGATTTATCATTTTTCTATCTGTTATCAATGAGAGTATCAATAAATCTGAAAATATTAGTAAATGCAGTTTCTGTGAGCAGTGTAGTGATATAAATCACACCAAATGTTTTTCAAGGGCAGTTTTTGATTTCTGTGTCAGGCAGACACAAAGTATTGTGATACAACTTTAATACCATTTCGCCAATCCAAGTTTTTATAAATATTTTGACTGTACATGATTGTTGAAGACCTTTTTATGATTTTAGCACTACGGTTGCACAATATATCGGCATTGACATTGGTATCGACTGATTTTAGTCATTTTTCAACGTATCGGAGTAAGTAAACCTAAGCCGATATTAACAACCGATGTTTAAAGTCATGTTGCTGTTGCTTATGTTTCTGGTCATGTGTTTGTTTAACTGAAGAAGTTAACCAGTGATCGTATTTCCCACGTTGATAAAAGAGGAATGAAATGTATATAATATCCATTGTAACGGCGGTTTTAGCATCGGCTATCAACATAGACCAGAATTATTGGGCCATAGTTTCAAAAAAGTCAATCATATTTAAAAACAGACCATGACGTGTTGTTTTGTAGTTTGCAAACCATCTAAATTGAGTTTTATTAGTTGTTTTAAAAAAGTGCTGATTCCTGCAAGGCAGAAAGAAAACAGGAAGAAATAAAAGTATAGGAAATTGTAAGGAATGGAAAATCTAGTCCTGTCTGTGGTTACTCATTTTTTTTTCTTGCTGTGATAAGAAACATTTAAGTAAAACATTAATTCTGCTGCTTTCTCCTCCCGACTTCTTCAGGGCGCCAATGCCTCTGCCTTGGAAAAGGAGATTGGACCGGAACAGTTTCCTGTTAATGAACACTACTTTGGATTGGTCAACGTAAGTAATTCTGGTCAATTTCTGCTCATATGTATATATATATATATATATATATATATATATATAAAATAATTTTTGTTTTTCATAATTTTGACTTTGATTTAAACCAAACCTAGACGGTTGTACTTCGTTTGTGTTAAATGGATGCTAATAAAACATACGCACTCTAAAGAATCTCATCCTCCTCCCTGTTCTTTTTCCTCTCATCTAGTTTGGCAACACCTGCTACTGCAACTCGGTGCTGCAGGCTCTGTATTTCTGCCGACCGTTCAGGGAGAAGGTGCTGGCGTACAAGGTGAGTGTTGAATACAGAACACACTGGTGGCCACATGGATTTGATTCAGACGCTGACCTCAAAGCTGTCACTGATGTCAGGAGGCTTTATGATGAGTTTCTGGAAACGGGGCGCAAAATAGGGGTCAAAATAACAACAGCAGATACAGAAACTATGCAGCTGATGAGCAGAAAGATGTACTTGGATGAGACACATTTGTTCCTATTCAGCTATTTGAGGTAAAGTGCTTGAGGAATGAAGAACTTTCCCAGTCAAAATAACACAGTTCTTATGTTAGATTTTTTTTAAAGTGGCATTATTTTGTAAAATTGACTTTTTTGAGCTCTACGTCATGCTGTAATGTTATTCCCTCATCAAAAATACACCTGGAGTGTTGCCTTGATTCTTTCATGCATGCTTCAGAAAACCTTTTATCTCCATGGCAACCTTTCAGCTGTGCAAAAGGACCTGGATGGATCTAGATCCTCCAAGGTAGCAGAAATTAACAAACACCTGGTGGAACCTTGCATCTGCTTAGCTCGTTATACCAGCTACTTAAAAATGTTCTTAAAGGGTTAATAGAGGAGGATGTTGTGTTGATGTCCTGAAGGCGGGGTTTTGGAAAGAGCAGGAGCTTCTTAAAGAGACAGAGGCCCAATTTCAAGGCATTAAATTACAAACCCAAATTCCTTGAATTTGAGTTCATCTGAAGGTAACGTAGTTACTTTATCACTCTAAAAAATGGAACATACATAATACTGACCCTTTAAATTCTAAATTAATGTGAAATGCCTTCCAGATACAATTTAATTTTCTGACCCAAGTATGAAAATGTTTGACAAGAAATGAAACTGACCAAGACTTTCTAAGGTGCAACTTACCCCAAAACCAGATGATTGCAAATCTATAACCCAAGTTAAAGCGCATATCAGCTTGTTAAAGACATAATTGGAGGTTATGGAAGCCTTTGTGACTCGTGCCGTTGATCTCAGGTGCAGCCTCGGAGGAAGGAATCCCTCCTCACCTGCCTGGCCGACCTCTTCAACAGCATCGCCACCCAGAAGAAAAAAGTCGGAGTCATCCCTCCCAAGAAATTCATCTCTCGGCTAAGGAAGGAAAACGGTAAGGGTTGACGGGGGGTGGGAAGGGAGGCTTGTGTCAAGATGCAGAATAATCTCGTAGAATATTCATGGAACGGCTTTGGAAGAATGTGCAGCTGCCGCTGATGTCAGAGCGCGAGACATCCTGTAATCTCACTGGGAAGCATTTAGCATCAAGTCTTCAGAACAAAGACATTGAGTCATTGAAACAAACTTCCTTTCATGGTGGTGCGGCACAGCTGAGAGTACTGATGCAAGCAGCAGCCTTGGAAAAGTGGAAGAAGACGGGGACGATGGATATCAGCTGAGAAGTTAATCACACAGCTGAGGAAGTCATATTGTCGGTGAAATCACGGAGCAGGAAGCAAATCAAAAGAATGGCACAAAGATGTCACTTGTCTCTGAAACTTTATTTTGGTTTAAAGGTTTCTTTTTCCCTACAAAAGTAGTCATACGTCTTGAACTTGTCCAACGCTTTGTCCACATTACAAACACAGACTTTAATGGAGATAATTGGGATTTTATGTGAAGTGGAAGAAGAAAAAAACACATGGGGATTTTCTGTGACAAGACCGCCACAAAGTAGTGCATAATTGTAAGGTGGAAAACAGCGGGACTTACACAGGTTTTGAAAAATGTTTACAAATAAAAATCAGAGGAGTTTTCATGTATTTGTATTCTGGTCCAGTAGAACCAGATTTCACAGGACTTACATCTGCATGTTGTTTTGGTTTGTGTCAACCAACGCTGTATACCTAGAGACTGAAGTAGCTCAAAGCTCAGGGGGAAGAGTAGTGGAGCACCCCAAACTACCAAATGATCGTTTCTAACACAATAATATCTTTTATCTAAACCAGTATGTCTGAAATAGTGGTGCATAAGAAGCAGGAGGGACTTGATTCTTGTTTTTAGTCTTGCTTGACTGATAATCAAGCCTCCGGTCCCTAGGGGGCAGTAGTGTTCAAATGACTCAACGGGCTGCGTGTTCAAGCCAGCAGCAGCAGTCTATACAGATAGATGGGCCACTCCGTGGTTTGTGACAGTGAAAAGAATAATGGCGGCTGAGGTTAGTAAGGCAAATATGACAGTGTTTTGTGACCAACCTAGACGTTATAGTATTAGAAGAATAAAGACTCGATACTGGTGTAAAAAAGTCGTAAAATTACGAGGAAAAAATCGCTTTAATGAAAAAGGTTTCAATAGAGTTATTGACACCTCGTAAAGTCTGTGATTCGTTCTTTGATTCGTTTAACAATCAATTCAGTCCGGCGGCTGATGAAAATTTGATGCCGATATATTAAAAGCTTATTTCCTTGTAGAATTGATACCAACTCCAATTTCACAAGAAGAAATTTTTTGACCTTTATTTGAAAATGAAATAACAGGGAAATAGCTTGTGAGAGAGGGGCAAAGGTCAACAGGATGAGACTCGTGGAGGAGTGAGGCCCACGGACATGAACCGCCGCCACATCCAGCATTCCTCATTTTAACGTAGTGTGGCGTACAGTTCTCATAAAATTACAATTTAAAACCTTAGTCTGGCTCTTATACTCCGTCGTATCATCGTTTCATATCTTCTGACAAGCTGAAATATTAGCAATATTGTTGTAAATGTTGCACCAAAAGTGTTAAAAAGCTATGTACCTTTTGAAAAAGAACAAACCAAAGAAGCTGATAAGTAACCCAGCTTACAGTTTTAAAAGGTTTTACCTCCCAGTGACTCAGTTGCACGTTTTCTCTTTTGAGAACCACACAGACTGAGCAGTCTTGATTTAAATGTTATTTATTGAGTTAGAAAACTGAACTTGAAAATTGTTCCCAGACTTACAACATTTAGGTTGTACAACTTAAGTTGCATGGCAGAAAGCATTAGAGAAACCCTGATGTAAACCATTCCACCGCAGAAACGGCTCTGGCTGTTTAAGATCAGTGTCCCGCTTGGAAGGTGAACATGAATTTCCCTGTATTTAGCGCCATCTGTTCCCATGTCAACTTTAACCAGGCTTCCTGTCGACCGGCCCGATCGCTCACATAAATCTGTGGTCGTAACACGATCGAGTATTTATCTTTCTCCTTGACGTGCCCGCGTCTCTCCTCCCCAGAGTTGTTTGACAACTACATGC
The DNA here is from genome assembly GCA_033032245.1 of Poecilia picta. Lineage (NCBI taxonomy): Eukaryota > Metazoa > Chordata > Actinopteri > Cyprinodontiformes > Poeciliidae > Poecilia > Poecilia picta. The sequence goes on along the minus strand of CM065370.1, from coordinate 8,509,487 downwards.
AGCAGGACGCCCACGAATTCCTCAACTACCTCCTCAACACTATCGCAGACCTCCTCCAGGAGGAGAAGAGCCAGGAGCGACAGCAGAACGGAAAACTGGTGCAGAACGGGAGCGGAGGTGGCGGATGTGGCGACGGAGGCGGCGGCGGCGGTGGCGACGGCGGGAAGGAGACGCAGCAGACGTGGGTCCACGAGATCTTCCAGGGAACGCTGACCAATGAGACGCGCTGCCTCAACTGCGAAGCTGTGAGCTGGGTTTTCACGTCCGCTGCTTCCGTCAGCCGGTCCCTGCAGGAAGTTGCGATTAACACAAGTTCACTCCTCGTTTGTAGGCCTGTCGTAAGAAATTCTGCTGGACGATAAATCGTCCCAGAGCTTATTGCGATAAACGATAATATTGTTGTTTTGAGACCGTTTTAGGTCATATAATGGAAATGGCACAATAATACAAGAGCACGTTCTCTTTAATGCTGGAACTGGAGGATAAACAAAACATCAGAAACAACAAATAAAATGATTTACAATTTCGTCTGTAAACAAAATTGAAAAAAAAAAAAAAGGTGTAGTTGAAACCAGCGCACCAGATTGGAGAAAAACGATAAATCATGCAAATACAGATTATTGAACTTTAAGTTAAATCTATTAACAGGTTAATAGATTTATTTGGCGTGGACTTGCGATTTTCACCATTCATTGCAACTTTTCCTCAAATCTGTTCTTTCTCTCCACTGAATTATGAACAATCCCTTTCGCCTTCATCCAATTTAACGTCGTGTTCAAGTCAAAAGTATACGGGATGCTAAATGATACCATTTGCTTGCAGGGTACAATGTAGAAACGCGACTTTTAAAAAACAATCTTTAAATGCACAGTGAGCGTTCACATGCTGCTGCTGGTCTCTGTCATGTCCAGCAATTAGCCAGAGCCAAAAAGCAAAAAGCTCAACAGTTTTCTTCCAACTTGAGTCCCTTTGCTTGCTACATGCAGGTAATGTTAGCCAAACGTTGACTAGTTAATCCATACTAGTATATCATATTAAGCTCGGGAACAAGAATACCAATGTTGCTTATTTTACATTGCTTTGTGTAGTTAGTTAGTACCAGGAATCAACCCAGTTCTCTTTAATTTCAGTAAAGAAATAGTTCTGCTCACTGGTGCTTTCCACGTATTTAAGAGAAATTTTTATTGCCACAATAGAAAGACAGAGAGAAACAGGGGAAGGTTATATGCAGCAACGTTTTATGGCAAAAAAATGTCAACTTTTTTTGAGAGAACGTGCCACAAAATCAACAATTTTAAGCCGCAGCAATCACAAAAAAAACCCCCAAAACCTTGCAATGACCTGGAGGTGCTGATTAGCGCCACCTTGGTTGGTCAGCAGGTCACCTGTTGTTGGTTGCTGCAGGTGAGCAGTAAGGACGAGGACTTCCTGGATCTGTCAGTGGACGTGGAGCAGAACACTTCGATCACACACTGTCTCAGGTTGTCCTGCTTTCTCTCTTTTCTATTTTTATTTCATCAAACCCAACAAAAAAAAAAGTTAGCTCTTAGTGAAGTTTTATGGATGAGTTCTCCTTTTTGTGCTCAACAGGGGCTTCAGCAACACAGAGACGTTATGCAGCGAGTATAAATATTACTGTGAGCAATGTCGCAGCAAACAGGAAGCCCAGAAACGGTAGGTGACGTCACCTTTTCTATTCATGTCCCTTTCACATTCATACATTAGAAAACACGCAGATAAATCCAGTGGCGCTCTTTTCTGATTTGGTGGAATACATATAATTTTTGTAGAGCGGCTAAACCCACGATGGTCGTCTTGTATCATCTCTGTAGCTTTAATGTAATAACACATGTAACGACTTTTGCGTGATACAAACGCTGAAAATGTGATTCCTTGGAGCTCCCACTTAGTTTTTCAGAGTGTTTGTTTTACTAAAAGTAAACAACCTATTGTAGGTTTTGTTCCATTAGAGATCAACCCTGAAACCACATCTGACGTCACCATGGCAGCCTGTCAGGGCCTTCCTGTTGCATTCTGAGAATCGGTTTCGCGGGCGTATCTCTGGCCAGACGCCTGTTGGACGTCGCTTAGCCCCCCCCAGACTTCCCTTTGCATTAACAGCGCTGCCGCGTTTTTAGCTTTCTGCGGTTGGAAACCGTTAAGCGCGTCTTCTCAAGTGCTGCTGCTGCATGTATTTTTGTACTGGAGAGCCAGCTAAGTGCACCAAGTAACTTCCATTAAGGACGTAAGGGGCCATCAGCAGAGGCTGAACCTCGCATTAACGTGAAGGAGAAAGAAGAGCAGAGCTGCGGCTGGATGAGGAGGAAGGAAAAACAGTGAAAACATGCTGCATTATTCTGGTTATTCTGGAACTGTCTTGGATTTTCTAAATCATTTTCTTAACATTTTAGCCTCGAACTGAGTTTTTCTTGAAGTTTTTTTTTTTTTTAGCAAGCTTTGTTTATTTTGAACCAAAACTTTCTGATCATCATCTGTGAACGTGTGCAAAAGTATTCATGTTTGTCAACTACAAACTTGAGCCCATTTTATATGGCGTTTTAGCGACTGACTGACAAGGAGTGTCAGGTAAAGAGTAACATGGTTTTTCCTGTTCTTCTTGGTAAAAGGAGAATGCTTATGTCCAGTCACAGATTCCTTTTTGGGTTTAATGATGGACTTTTAGTGACCATTTTACTAAATGAATATGCTTTGATCTGAACCTTTAAACTGTATGAATTGTTATGCAGCTGCACTTCACTGCAAATCCTTTTTTCAATGAATTGACTCACAAACATTTGCTGCGTTGTTCTGTCAGGATGAGGGTAAAAAAGCTGCCCATGATCCTCGCCCTCCACCTCAAGCGCTTTAAGTACATGGACCAGCTGCATCGCTACACCAAGCTGTCCTATCGCGTCGTCTTCCCGCTGGAGCTCCGCCTCTTCAACACGTCGGGCGACGCCACCAACCCCGACCGCATGTACGACCTGGTCGCTGTTGTCGTGCACTGCGGCAGGTAGGTCCTAAATTGACTTTTATTTTTTCTTCTGTAGTTGTAGATTGATAGAGTTTGATATATCTTGTTAAAACGTCGTTTTCTCATCAAAAACGTACCTGGAGTTTTGCTTTGACTCATCCATTTATGAAGATATTAACTGTGTCATTATGAAAAAAAATGACTTATCTCCAATTGTTTGAGAGTTAAATAAAGGTTGACCATTTTAAAGACGCAGAAATCAGTTTAGAATAATTAGTTTGGCTTTATGAAGTAACGTGGTTTTTAACAGGACACTTAATGGTCCAAACTGCAAACATAAGAGAAATCCATTGTTTGTGTTTCTACAAATAAAGTTTTCACAGTAAACAAATGTCTTCATAAACATCTGGTTAATATAGAATGGTCCAGTTGAGATTGAACTGGTCTAAGTACTTTGTGTGTTGAACTGGATGATCAAATGCTGTAGAAATTGTTTTATTTTCCTAAATGGTGAAAGTTTACGGTCACATGCCATCAATCACATGCCAACTTCAATGTCATTTTTACAGATCAAAATTACTGTGAAACTGTTTTATGTTTTATGGGTTTCCATAAGTAAATTCCTAGTCTTGGATATTATAAATATAAGAGTCGAAGCAAATTGAGTTTAGATTTGAGTGAATCTGAAAACGGTAAATGGGAGGATTCAAGTCTGAAGCCTACTTCAGCATTGATGGTCGTTTTTTTAAAAAACCTTTTAGACTTTAAAGAAATTAACTTATCTGGTCTACTCCTACGTTGACCAGCAATATTGTAATTTTAATACAACAATGTGACAAGTAACATGTGGGGGTAAAAGTTGCCAAGTTGCTGTCATCCATATTTAAATGTTAATTTGAATTAAATGTTTTGTTCTTCAGCCGCTTTTTGAAATGATGCAAGAAAAATATATTAGTGCCTTGTGATTTATTGTAAACCCAAAGGGTTAGCCTGCTGCAGTTTGTAGCAACTTGCTAACCACGATTAGCAAGGATTTTACGCCAGTCTTCGCTTTTCCTTCAGCTGATTTTAGAGAGTTTGAACTTGATTTGCTCTTCCGTCAGAAAACACATTTCATCTGTTTGACGTAAATCCTCTGTCCTGTGTGTCTGCGCTGCAGTGGCCCCAATCGCGGACACTACATCACCATCGTCAAGAGCCACGGCTTCTGGCTGCTGTTTGACGACGACATCGTGGAGGTAGGAGTGGATGTTTCTCACTCAGCCGTAACACGTCGAAATGTGTTGGACTATTTAGTCATTCAGTGGTCTGGGTAACACATTTAGAGCATTAATAATTGTGTGTTTTGTTTGTTTTTCTGTCAGCGTTTGCTTGTTTGAGACACTTCAGACAAACTGAGATGATTTTGTAAAATGTTGGCTGATTTTTACAAGTCACCATTTTAAACAGGACAAAACTAAAGTGGTTTAAAAAGGCTAAAAAATAATTGAGAACAAAAACATTAACATGACATTGATTCATTAATGGTGGGATGACACACTTAATAACTCAAGTGTTTTGTGTTGCATTGTAAGCATTGACTGAAATAATAAATGTTGATGTTTAATTTTGAGTAACGGTTAGGGATAAAAACTAGGAGGAGAAAAGGAAGCAGATTTTCTTTAGTTCTTGGTTTTATTTTCCAGTTTTCTTGCCTTCAGTCTCTTTTTCTTCGTCGACATCCAGTTCTGCTTTTTCCACTGGAAACATCAGTGATTTGCAGCGGAGGAGCTTTGCTGGTCAGGTCGACCTGGAGCTTTGAAAATTGAACTTCAGTCCGTGTTGAAGACAAATTTATTTTTAAATGGAAACAGAAACCAATTCAGATTCATTCAGCCACTGTTTCTAAACATTTCCTTCTATTAAAACCTTTTACATTTTTGTTGCATCTGCGAGTTCCAACTACTGTATTTTACTTAATAAACCAGTAGTTTATTTAACTATAAGATGAATAATATAGAAACGTTTTTTTCAAGCAATTGTTTAACTTTCCATCTGTGAAATATTTTGTAAGCTATCCATCATTTTCTTTCCACTTTTAGTTTATCCTTTTTCACTCAGAATCCCTTAAATACAGTGAAGTTTATGGTTAATATTAAATATATAAAATGCCTCTCAAGCTTTTATATTTGATGGGGGTTTAAACTTTTTATTTTTTTAGGGCAAATCCATCTGAAGAAGTGAGAGCAAATGTTCTGTTTTTATACCATCTGCGCTAGACCAGAACCAGAACCTTCAGGCATAATGAAGTTTGTTTTGATCGATACTCAAAAATTAGTCTCAGGATTTTTCCCAGATTTCTGCAGCCACATGTCCGACGGTCCAGTCCGATCTGGTCCGGTCCGGTCCGGCCCGGTGTTTATGAATGAATTGTGAGATTTTACTAACTTGTGACCTTTTCATGAACTCAGTTTGGGTCACAGCAGGCTGTTCAGCTGTTCAGACGCAGTAGAAGCAGAGAAAGTTGAGTAAGTTTCCCTCTGGTGTTTTTTAAGTAACGAGAGCAAGATTTTTAAAAAAAGAAAAAAATGTGAATCAGATAGTAACAAAACTATAAATTGACACCAAATACGAGCAGAGTAACACATTTAAAGTGCAGCTCTTTGCACAAGAGTGGGTTTAAGACTAACTTTGTTTCCTGTTCTGATGTAAATGAGTGACAGCAAACGCTAAAAGACCCATTTGAGGCACAGCTTCGGTTCAGAGCTCAGTTTAGTTTGGCTGAATTAACCAGAGGAAGCGTTTGGCTGCATCATTCACCCGTTTTTCTTTCAAGCGTGGGACGCATCGCCGTTCTGGTTGAGGGTAGAGAGGAGATCGCTCTCTTTGAGGGCCTGGCGTTGCAAAACGATAGCAGGGTTTTCCAGCCGCTCAGACATCTGGTCTGGATGATTCTGCTGAACTCGCAGAACATAAATACTAACTTATCATTTAATGCTTTGAGGAGATTTGCTTGGCCTCTCTTTTTTTTTTATTTCTGGCAGGAACTGGTGAGTCTAAATTGAGCCTGAAAGCCTGAACTGACACCATTTGGGGCGTTTCCGCCTGGAACCGAAACTTCTTCTGTGCTCCAAGATTTAAAGCTGCACTTCTTTCACAATCAACCCAGAAGCTTTTAGTGCAAAACATTAACAGACCAACAAAATGGATGTCATGGGGTTCGCAAAGATTTTAGGTTGAGAAAAAAATCTTCTTATGTTTGGGACAAATATGCAGTAAAATTTCTTAAATTTTAAATGCATCACTCACAGGTCTCCAATTTAATCTCATATATTCAGGTAGTTTTACCGTCGGAAGTTTGAGTCGCACCCAAACATCTTCATTTCAGTCACTGCTAACTAGCTGCTAATGTGCTAGTAGCATAACTAGCTAGATTTTTTGTGTGTTTATCATGAGTAAGTACAAATTTGAACAGCGTTTTTATTTATTTTCGTTATAAAGCTCTCCTCACGGTTCAGGGAAAGTAGAATAAATATTGAGCCAGCAATGCTCCAGAGGTCTGGAGAACAACCTGAGAGTCCCGACTGTGTCTCGGTTCAGACCCTCCATTCTTCCCTTTCAGAAAATCGACGCGCAGGCGATAGAGGAGTTCTACGGCCTGACGTCCGACATCTCCAAGAACTCAGAGTCCGGATACATCCTGTTCTACCAGTCCAGAGACTGATGTGGCCAGCGGTGAATTCCCCCAGCAGACTGTCTGGACTTGGCAGACGGGCCGCCGGCTGCCTCCCGTTCGCTCACACGAGTATCCGGGCTTTATTCCCCCTGCGGCAGGGAGCGGCTTTGACCCCGGGGCGCCGCTTGGGGAAACGGGTTTGAGGCGCGTGCCGGTTGCATGCCAGCCTCCGGGATTCCAAATCCTCCGAGACCACACTGCAACAAGCACCTTAACATACCAAGAAACCCCCCCACTGTAACACTCGCTTTGCACTGTGGCACCAGGAACGGAGACCACGAGGCCGAACCCATCGTGTGTGTTTATTAGCAGCTAAAGAGGAGGCAGCAGCTTCTTTCTGAGTATTAATACCTTGCTACGTTAGCTTCCCTCCCCAGCAGCGGTGGAACTGCCAGGTCATGTGTTCACCGGCCAGGAAGTGAAGCGACTATGATCTGACGGCGACGTTGGGACGTCCAGCCAATCACCTCAGGCCTCTTTGACATCATGTAGGGTTGGAGGCCGAGTGCTACCTGAAAAAGTGGCGTTTCTACGATCTGTGGCTCATAAGCAGTATCTTAGCGCAAGGGAGCCATTGGAGGGGTGGGAACACATCGCAAACTGATGAGCACAGCTTCGTATTTATGATAAAAGAGCAAAAAAGTTATTTTATTTTAAATATTCAAAGAACAAGTGACGTAAACTGACCAAAAATTCAATTTGCAGTATGTAGAACTTCATCTTTTCAGTGTTTTTATCGGTTTAATATTGTCTTTCTTTACAATGTATTTTTATTTTATTTTGAGAAGCTGCAGGTTTGTTTGGTTTTTAAGAATCAGGACGAGCAACAAGTCTTACAGTAGCAACTTTTGAAAGCTGTCCTGTTGTTGAATGAGGCTTGAAGGTTGGTTATGAAGTGGTGTTGTGCCTTTAAGAGCCACGTTTGATGACATGATGGAGAGGAAACTGAAGGAAGAGCAAGTCTGAAAGAAATGCATTTTTAAAAAACCTCTTAAGTATCCACTTTAATTTCTCAGCAGACTCAGTTTTGACACACTACAAGGATCTTATCAGTGTCTGCCTCGTTCCCTTAGTGAGCCAATTGAGCGCTGCTTAATTGAGAAGAATCTTTTTGTGATGGGTTTTTCTCGCTGCAATCAGAAACGATTCCCTATTCCGTGCTATAAAGCAGCAGATTTAAAGACGGCGCTGTCTTTTCATTTAGTGGCGACGCGTTTAGAACCGTTCGACTCCTGACAAGTTTAAAAAACAAAAAACATTTTATCTTCTCTGTGGCTTAAACTAAGAGGTGAAAATGCTTTAGGGATCTTCCCTCCCCCACATGTTGCTTTGTGCTGCCAGCTGTGCATGAGCTGAGTGATGGCTAACTTTTTCCCCTTTATCTAAAATAAAAGTTGCTGATCTGAACAGGGACTGTTTTGTACCTAATTTAAAAGTATTTTATAATCAACATATAACCTGTGAGAGCTGTTTATGTAACTCACAAACTAACATTAACTCATGTAAAATAATTATGAACCTTTTTGATCATGGCTTGAAAATTTAAATTAGCTAACACGGGATTGGCTCTGTCGTTTCACTCTAAAAGGGATTAGCAGCAAAATTAGAAAAATGGAACATAAAGTGAATTTTGCAGAAAAATAATAATGTATATAATTTTGAATTGTATAACAAATGAAATACAAATTGTCGATCCCTGAACTAAAACACAAAGTTGGCTATTTAACTTGTTTTTTGTTCATGAAATGCACAAAAGATCATAGCTTTAGGTTAAATGGCTAGCTTAAGCTATTAAAGCTTAATGTACCTTAAATAGCTGTAACTAACTTAAGCTATTTAGGCTTAAGTTAGTTAGCTTAAATAACTAACTAAATTGGTAGCTTAAGCTACCATAGAAAATTTGACAGCTTGCAACAAGAGTTAGCCTGTCTTGGTGTAAAGGACATCGTTAGCACGCTAGCTAAGGAAGCAGCTACCACTGACTTCAAATGTTACTGGGAAAACATCAGAAAGACCATTAGATTGCTAAAGAAAAAGGCTTCTTTAGCACCCCAAGAAAATCTTCTGGTGTAAGATTTAGTTGTAGATTTTCCACTAGTATGTTTGTCTGTTGCATTCAGTTCTTCTTCCAACTATATTTGCAGAAGACTACCTGCACACCTCTGCCCCTGTAGGTCAGCTCTAGAAATTACATACCGTTCAAATTTCAGTGCAATCTGTTTTTCATTCGTCAATTATGTTTTTAATTATTTTAATTCGTCGGTCACAATGCCAAACCCATTAACTGACACATTCAGCCCTCTTCTTTTACATACGAGAATTAGAATCCAATTATTTTATAAGTTGTTTGTATGTGGCGAAATAGTAAGAGGGACAATAAAAAGACAACAGCTGCAGTTCTGAAGTTGGATTTCTCTAGATTTAGATGTAAATTACCTTTTACACTTTTTTTCAGTTTTCTCTTCAGTTGCCCAAGTGACATTGCAGACACAATGGAGTTTGGATGTACCTACTTTAGCTATTTAATCATAAGGTTTTAAAATCACTCCTCAAGCACTTGTTTTAAAAGGTAGAGACCTCAAAAAGACAACACTACTTCCTCTCCATGCCTCTGCTGCTCTTTAACGCACTGAAGAAGGTTCTGGAAAACATTGCTTTGTTATAAGTTTGTGGATTTCAGGCAGTACAGTTGGTCTTAAAATGAAGAATTCAGGCAGAAGCTGACGACTTTTCCCACACAACCAGTGAGAGTGAGGTTGTTTTCATGTTTCTGAAAGCTTCACCAATAAGCACAAAGAAGTGACTGGGAAATAAAAAATAATTGCAGATTGAGTTGATTGTGGATCTTTTATGGGTTGTCAAATCTAATTTCAAACAAGACCTTTTTTGCTTTATTTAAGCATTGTTGTAATTATGAATGTTAACCTTTACTTTGAATGTTTTTTATACTTTGTCCCGTCTACCAATTTTGTGTAGGCAACTCTTGAGAGAGGAGGAGCAGTTACTTTTGAAAGTTTGTAACGAGAGACATTGACGTGTACATAAATACAGATATTAATATTATAATTGGGTTTTAAATAAATGCTTGCTTAAAATAATTAACAGGCCTGAGAAGTGAGGCTCGGTGTCGAGGGAAGACCTCAACTTCTCTGGGAAGTTTTCAAAAAGTTCTCCTGTTCTGAAATGTGTTGGAAGGAACAATTTGCTCTGAATTACATAAAGGATTTTGAGAAAAAAAAGACTCAATGTGTGTTTTATATTTATATATATACAGTATATGTGTAATTTTTATTCAGGGTTTCTCCCTGCCCCCCAGTGTATTATAAGCCTGGCGGGCCACCAGGCTTATAACTTAAGTTTTTTAAAAAAAGTTTGCATAAGACTTTATTGCTGGTATTCAGGTATTAAACTTCTGATCTTTCAATAATACACAATTATCAAGTGATATTTTTGTATTTCTTAACTTTAAAAACATTTCAACTCTCATACACAACGGGCCGTTGGATGAATATCTGTCCTAGCACTCAGACACCAGGCTTAGCAGGTTTTCTGGGGAAACTAATTCCTTTCTGTCTCATGAGAATCACTTTCATTTAATGGTGACCGCTGTGCTCTAAAGTGGATCTGTAAAGCGTTCCTCCCTCCTGTTAAGTGTGACATCATAGTTTTTTCTGAATGGTGTTTTTTTTTTTAATTATCTTTGTAACTCACACCATGTCTGCCGCACAAGTTTGTTTCCAAGCCAAAAACTTGACTTGAACTCCAGGAAAGTCTTAAAGTCAAGGACTGGGTAAGTTGATCCTCTTCTTTGTGTTTGGATCAAAACAGTACAAAACAAACGGCATTCGGCAACACTTTAATAGGTTATACAATCGTATAGAAAAACAGACAAAAGAAAAATATAGACTATTTCCTCTACAATGGGTAAAAAAAATATGAGACAAATTATCTGCTTAGATGAAGGACAGATTCTGTACAGGTTCTGTTTGTGGGTCGGGAAAACAACAGGAACAGAACATCTGCTGAGCTGTTGATACAAGCTGCATTTGGCTAACCTGATGTCATTTATCCATAGACTGGTCAAAACGGGAAATGCTGCCCTCTAGCGGTAAGAATATGACATTTTTCAAACAGGACGAAGAAAATCTCAAACACTGTCAAGAACAGCTTCTCGCATTTTAATTAATACTATACCGTTCAGGTTAAAATGTTTTAAAGCTTCTGGTTTGCCACATTTTTATTGTTCAGTTCACCCTTTCCTTTTCTTCAATGAGGTTGGAGAAATCCCCCTGGTGAAACAATCATTTCATGTAAATATAACAAAGATTTCTGTAATCCAAACTCCACTTTTAGAAGTTAATGGGAATGTGGGACAAATTTTAACGAGCAATCCATGATGCTAGTTATGGATTGAGTGAGAAAATGTGTACAGATAAGTCAGCTACAGGGAAACAGCCCCTTGCTGATACTGGCCAATATCAGTCAGAGCAACGATTACAAAGTTCAAAACAACTTAAAACAGGGGCATCTTTGGAGCTGTAGCGCTCATGAAGCGACAGAAAATGGAAGGCAACCTGGCTCGGTTTCAGATGTACAGAAAGGTAAAGCTGATGCTTTATTTACAGAGTCATTGATTCTCCTATGATGTCACACAAGGCAGCATTATGTTTAGGGTAATATTTTAAAATGCGTCCCACAGCAGCTAGTTTTCTGTTACCAATGTGAGCCCAACTTTATCTATGTTTATTCTGATGTCGGAAAAACACAATTGCAGTATTTCCGTTAAGAAACGCAGTTAAAATCACGTGAATTTTAATTACGACATGTTCATGCCATCATCCTCCTACCACTTTCTGTTCTCTTTTTTTAAAACTTTTCCACCAGCAGGAGTGTCCGGTTGTTGATCGCGCCTCGTGTGATGTGAAAAAAAGCAGCAGGAAAACCACCAAAATGTCCCATTAAAACCATGAGTTCTGTTTTTTTTAATTGACGCGTTTCCATCAAGCAAATTTATCTCCCAATTCCTAGTTGTACAATTTTGTAGTCAATGGAAACACAGCTAGTGTTTCAGAAACTTATGAAGGAGCCTCGACATCATAGTAAACCCAATGAATGTAAACATTTGAATTTGAAGAAAATTATAGTTTAGTAAATCAAAATACTTTTATTAATCCTCAGTGACTTTAACCAGGAACAAATATTCAGATGTAATAAAGACAAAGGAAAGAAGACGGTGTGTGTTTTCATAACTTGTTAAATATCTGGTTTCAGCTCTTTGTGACGGGTTAGTAGAGGCCAAACAGCAGCTGGTATGCAGAACAGAGATGTGTGTAAAATTCAGATTACAACATATGTACAGAAATGCATCCATTTCTAATAACTCGCAGATTTTGGCCTTCATTTGTTCATGACTGAATGAGCTAATCACATGTCCTCCTCACTTTAATGTCGTAAGAGAGACGCTCACTTGCTGTTATTCCTCATTTTTTGTGCATTGTGCAACTTCGTCTACTTGGAATTGTTCAACCTAGAAGTGAAGCATATTCGAGTCTCGTTCCAGGTTGTTGTTTTTAAGATCTCTAACTGACCGTTTGTTTTGTGGGATTCAGACAGGATCGACGTCAAAGCTCGTCCAGTTGTCCCTTTAAGCTCCTCCCCCTCCCCTTAGTCATACCACCGTCTCGGAGCCCGAGCTTTTTCCAGTAAAGAAGTCCCAGAAGTTGGCGGCCGATGACGATTTGCCCTCATCCTGCTGCATCTGCCTGACCCAGATGCTGTTCTCGGTGGAGCCGCTCAGACTGGAGCAGCTTCCTCCGCCGACGCTGCCCAGAGAGAAGCTCATGGCGGCGCCCAGAGCGCCACCCCGCCGGTCCTGGGGGTCGCCGTCCTGGCTGTGCATCTTGGACAAGGTGGACGGCTGGGACAGGCTGAGCAGGTTGTGGTGGGAGTGGAACTGTCGCATGTGGCGGATGGACTTGGCGGCGCGCGCCTCACCTGCACAGTCAAACGCAAGAACGCTGTCAGATATTCCGATTATGCTGTTGGTGCCACTCTGGTTTCTTTTAAAGTGTCCCGCACACGCTCTAACCTTTTCACTTTTCGTCAATTTACAAAAACATTCGGGTCGTTTATTGAGAATTCTAAAGCTAGAGTATTGCTGGGAGATAAATCAATCATATTGATTAATCGAATTTTTGGTAATTAAAGTTTTGGAAAATGTGGAGGAGTCCAGGGAGATGTCGGCACGCCGAACGCCGCCATCTTGTTTGACATTTTACAGCTTCCATTTATGTGGACTATGAATTCAGGTCATCAACTCTATGACATAATATTAAAACCAGGTTCATTTTTTTTTTAAATTATGAGGATAAAGTCATATTACCAGGATATGGTTGTAATATTAGGAGAATGAATTAGTAAATTTACAAGAACTCCAACACAAAAATAACAAAAAATTAAATTGAATAACGTTTTTGTGAAGTCATACTTTGGTATAAGTTTCATTGATAATAGAAATACCTAAATCTTTTAACACATCAGCTTCAAATTATTACCGCTAAAACGCACAAATCCGCCACGGATCGATGTTTTAAACATGCCAAGCCCATAGGGGGCAGCACAGCGCTGAAACCTGTGTCAGCCAATCAGATTGCTTCAAAAACAACTACCACCTCTTGTTAGGAATTAAAAATGTCGGCTGGAGTTTTCTTTGTGCGGACGTTTTGAACATCCCACACTGTAATGCTTGGGACCCTAAATCTCTGTTTTCCCACCTACACTCACAAACAGTAATAGAGAGTTTTATCCACTTTGTTCATAGTTTTTATATGTAATTATTTTTAGCTGTATTAAACCCAGTTTTTATGTGGATGAAAATGCAAAACGGTTAAAAACTGATTTGTGGACCAGCACCAAGTCTGTTACAAGGCTTGTGGTAAAAGGAAATGGGATTTCTACTGTTCTCTTTTAAAAAACAAACAAAAAACAAGCTTCTATCTATCTCACTTCTTTTCCATAAAGCAAATAACAATAAATGGCTTAGTCTCCACTGAAAGGAGTTTTTATCCAACATAAAATCTCAATAAAACGCTCAAGTTTGTGGCTGTAACGGCAAAATGTGAAAATGTTTAAGTGTCAAGAAACCTTTTCAAGACGCTACATACATAGAAAAACAACAGCTGACAACCTGCTGCACTAACCACCTCTTACTGACAGCCAGATGGCGCTGTTGCCTCATTTATCTCATCACAGTGAACAACCACAGGATTAAATCCTGAAATTATCCACCAGTTTAGAGACACTACTGGCTTTTTTGTCCAAGTCCAAAGCAAAATATTTATATGAAAAATGTAATTTAAACATCCACCTAATCGGTTTGTCAATAGTCAGCAAATCTCCTGTGAACCGTTTCTGTTCTAAAAATCTACCAATAAACAGAAATGTGAAAACATACAGATAAACGTCAATGTAAGGATTTCCAGGATTAAAACTATTAAGTAATCTGCCTGCTGCTGATGAATATCACCCAGTTTTTCTTTGACTAGCTCCGAATGGTGATTTTGGCCTGTTAGTTAAATGCATCATTACTAACAAACAGTTTGTTCTACGATGCACTCTGGAGTTTAGCAGAAATCACTTAAATGGCAGAAATATAACACTAGATTATCTTGAAATTACTTCATTTTCTGTTGGATTTAAAACGACAACCTTGAAACTACCTTTTATCCCTTCAATATGATTTTATTTAACAAGACAGGACATCTTGAAACCTTTTCTTTTTCTTTTTCACAGTTATTTGCAGAGTCGCTTTGAGCCATAAAATGGAGGAAACTGAAAGGAACACCAAGCGAACGGCGGCTGTCTCAGAAGATTGCAAGCCTGACGTGTTTCCTGGCCTTGTGCTGCAGCTGGATGTGCTGCGTCAGGTCAGGCAGACCTACCAATCATCCAGCAGTAGGACTCAGGTTGCATCGGCGCATACTGTGTTGTAGTTGCATGGTCACATCTTGGTGCCTCAGCATTAAGCATCATCTGATCAGATTCTCCAAATAATCTATGTAAACTTAAACGTAGAAACATTTATTTTTCCCCCAACAGATTTATGTCTAAAACATTTTTCATGTCATTGCCTGAAACTGTTGTCTTTTGCTGTGAATGCGCCTGAAACCCCTCAAACAAGCGGGTAAAACAAATATTGAACACATAACAGTTTAGCTGCTTGGCTGGTCTATAGCTTTTTTCTCGCTATGTTTGCTCTTTTATGTGTTATTGTCACCAAACATGAATTCTGTTGTTGCCACTTTCCTAATCTTCATAACTATCCTTTAACTTCTGGACTCCAAAACATGTGGGGGCTCGTCCGTGACCTAAACTGGGAATCCTCGCAGCCCAAACAAGAATCGTTCTTCTTAAGACTTTGCACAAATGGACAACATAAATATAAAGTGTGTAAAAATTTCTTTTAAAATTATTCAGATGGTAAATGGAACCAGTACCGAATCTCCCTTCTGGCCGGTTTCTGGTCTGGTTCAGTTTGAGGACGTTGAGGAAGACCTCGCTGGTCAGGCTGCCGTCGCCGCCGCTCCCGTCCGGAGGGAAAAGCGGCGACGGCGGCTCAAGAGGAGACAAACTTCCACTTGAGGCCCCCACGGAGTCCAAAGAGGCCCCTGTGTCCCGGCGACCCCCGGACTCGCTGCTGCCCTCTACCGTCAGGTGGCTGCCACTGTGAGCAAGAAGACAAGCTCAGATCGATGACCAGCAAGAGTCAGAAACTATTTGTGGCTGACCCTACAGCAGAGACGTACCTGAGTTTCCTCCGCAGGAGATAATCGATGACATCCGGGTCGGTCTGGATCAGACTCATCAAGACTTCCTGCTGAAGCTCTGCAGACACCTGCAGGAACACACAGACCATCCAACTTTAATTTAATCTCCAGCTACGGGGGAGAAGAGTCAACCCAACACATTGCTGGTGAAATATCTCCAGCGTCTCTTTGAAATAATGACCACAGCAAAGACTGCTGATCGGTGTGATTCTTCTGGTACCGTGAAGAGCCTCTTGTAGTTCTGTATGAGCACCAGAGTGATGCTGATGATGGCTGTGCTGTCCTCGATGCCCATCGCCTGAGGACTCATGTCTCCGCCTCCCTCCCTCTGGAGCAGGTTCGGCCCGAAGATCACGGCCAGGTTGGCCGCCGTCATCTTGTTACCGGGAATCTGCAGGGGCAGCGACGGCGGTAAAGATGGGGAAGGAAACAGTGGCTGTGTTTCCAATGAGCATATATGGCACAAATTGGAATTACGAAAATACATTTGCTTAAAGGAAACGCATCAATTTAGAAAAAAAAAAAAAAACCCTCAAAATTTTTCAGAGGTTGTTCATCGGCTTTATCGAAATTAGTGAATTTCGCAAAACTGCAATGGAAACACTTTTTCACACGAGTCATGTGATCAACAACCCAATGTTACTACCGGCAGAAAAGATGAAGACAGGAAGTAGTAGGAGGGGGACGGCGCGCCATGATTTTTAACGTTAATACGTGAAAAAAAAAAAAAGTAGCGATGGGATTTCAGCAGATAAGACAAGTGAACATTTTTACCACTTGACGTATTTCCCATCTTTCTTCTGACTTGGCAAAGAAAGACATGAAGCTCGACTTTTATTTTGAATTTCGACACAAGAGGACGTGACGAGCCAAGGAGCTTCGCCAATTTGACTTGCCTACCTCCTCGTCGTTGGTCCCTACGGTGTCCTGGGCGTAGCTCTGCACGGTCTGCAGCATGGACAGGAGGCGCAGCAGCGTGTCGCAGTTGCAGGGAGGGAGCAGGTAAAGGAGGTGCTGGAGGAACTGCAGCTGGTCTGCTCCTCTCAGCACTGCGTGAAGCACAAACCAGGGTTACCTGCTGAGCCACAATGATGCTGCAACCTCTGTGCTTCAAAAACTCACTTACAGAAGCATTTATAACCTGTAACTCTTTTTTTTTACATTTTATGATACTGTAAGCACAAACATCTGTCCACCCATTTTACTGGGATTTTACACGACAGACCGACACAAAGTAGCTTCTGATCGTTAAAGCTGCAGTAAGTTTTATTTTATAAAAAATGTACCTTGTGGTTCTGCTGCTATTTGCAGAAATACGCAGCTCGGTCTGAACAACCAATCAGAGCCAGGGGGAGGGTCTTGGCGCTGTCAATCATGCTTGTGTTGGTGCTGCTCACATCCAACCCCTTACTCTCTGCTAGGCTACAGCTAGGTCACCTCATCAGAAGTGTCTGTGAATGCTAAACATAGTTAGCATAGCCACTAATGACGGTGGGTAAATGGGTTTCCTGTGACGGTAAGTTACCATTAAGACACTAAGTGGCACACGCATGATTGACAGCGCTAAGACCCTCCGCCTGACTCTGATTGGTGGTTCCTGAGTAAACGGTGTATTTCATCAGATGGATGTACGACTAGAGGGAGCTACCATACGTCACAACATGTAGTGACAGTTTTAACAATTATGTCAAAAAACATACATTTAAAAAAAAAAAAAAGTTACATCGGCAGCTTTAATAGCAGGTTTTTTTTTTTTAATTATTATTATTTTCACAACAAAAAACCTGAACGTGTCCCTTCACTGTCTGCGCCTGTGAGGTGCAGTATTTGTTCAGGACGACAGCAGGCGTCTTGCGTTCACATACGGTTAGCGTGCAGGAAGGCGGGGTAGAGCTCCCGGGGCAGCAGAGGGTCCGGCATGTCGCGCAGGAACTCCTTGAGCAGCGCCGCCACGTCGTGGACGCTGTGCTCCTCGTCCAGCTGGACGTCCACCCCCACGTCGAAGTCTTCACGCAGCTACGGGAGCAAGCGAGATCGCTAACATCACAGAGGAGCTCGAGCTGATTAACATGAACAACAGGCTTGTGACATGCTGGGGTTACTCCGGGGCCACTCTGACCCCCCCCTGTGGATGTGATTTCTAAATAACAGGATATATCACTTCATCAGTTTGAAGATTAGGTTTATTTTTGTAGCATCCAGCAGAGAGTAGCAGGAAGCGGCGCAGAGTGAACCAGGGGACGACACGTTGCTGCAGGCAGCGCCGCTTTGGTGTTTTATGGTCAAGAAGCAGTCAAATTGGGGTCACAGCTCTTAAAATAAAAATATATTTATGGGTCAGGCTTTAGTTTGGTGGCCTTGACCTCGTTTCAGGCTTTAGCAGACCACAGAATCAGCTGCAAAAAAACTAAAAAAGGGTCTGGAAGTAGCTTGAAGGTGACGATGAACTACACAAATATTAGCCAGAAAGCTAAAATATCGCAAATGAATAAGTTCTACTTGAAAAGATGCGATGATTGACGTAAAGTGTCTCAAAGTTATGTTACAAGTAAACATCTATCCATAAATTTATCCATTCATCCTCCGAGTCAAGATCTCCATGGTAACAGGTGGCATTATTGCCAAGACCACTGAACCAGACAAGAACTTCAAGGGAACAAATCCCCTCAGAATTAATGAAGAGAGCTTAGCCAACCTGATGGTCACGTGTTAAAGCTATGGAGCACAGTTCCTGCATAATTTATGTTGCATTTGGATCTAGTTGTGTTAGCTTGCCTTTTCGTTTTAGCTTGTCCTAGACATCCACATTATAATTTATCCTCTGCCGAGTATCTTTGCTTTTCCACTTGATTTGATTTCCAAGTCAATTTTTTGTGCTTTGAGTGAGCAGATCTAATCACCGACTGCTGACTTAACGGCCGTTGCCACTAATTCATTTCAGTCCATGTTCTCTGTAAATAAAAAATAAATAAAAGATGGACAGGAATGTGATGCTGCGATGCCACAAATATTTGACAATGTCAAATGTGCACAACGCCGTTTAAGTCAAAACCCATGAAGCTTGGAAACTATGACTGACTTTTAACCCCACAGTGTAACTTTGTGGGTTTTATCCCTGTGCTATAATGTATGTTTACATGTAAATGTTCATTAATAGGTATTGTCTGTCAGTTTAGCTAATATATGCTAATAAAAGCTCTTAAGCATTTATGCTATAGTTACATATTTCATATACAAAGAAAAAGTATGATTAATAAATATTTTATTAATTATGCATGCTTAAATTATGACTAAGGCCAGTTCATCAATTCTTTTTGTATGAAACTATGCTAATAAATGCTGGTAACATTTATTATGCATTTACTAGCATTAAAAAAATAAATCTATTAGCTATGCTAACAATGCTAATAGCTTTTATTAGCATAGTTAATGCTACTAAATGCTCTCATGCATATACGATAATATATATTTATATTTTTTCTAGACATATTTTATACATGTATATATAAAATGTCTAGAAAAAATTGCTAATTTTATATATATTTCATATTAACATATTGTTATTGTGCCTTTTGTATGATATTACAGTTTATACAAGTACCATATACAATCCATTTTATTTATTTGAGATATTGCATTAAACTTTACTCTCTTAAAGATAAAAAGCTAGACGTCCTCACCTGTCTAACTCTCTTCTTGGAGCTCCCGACTCGGAAGATGCCGACAGTCTGGAGCCCTGGGGACGAGGTTTGTGAGCATTTACTGCTGGGCGTTTTGTTATCAAAGGGAGACGCCCAGGATGACCCTCCAGTCTCACCATAGGTCTCGATGTGGCTGCAGCACCTCTCCACCACCCGAGGAACCTGCCTGTAGATGGGGTTGAGGCTCAGCTTGGTCTGGGTCCTCCCTTCGGACGGCGATTTCTTCAACTCCAGTTCGGCCGGGTGTGACAGCTGCAGCGCCTCCAGCAAGCGGGACTGACTCTCTACGAGGTCAGAGAGGCAGTCCACCGACAGCCCACCCTGTGGGGCAGGAATACAGGGTCATCAGGTTCACCATACTAAACTCTTTTCTGTTTCAAGTTGCATTAAATATACAGTGTTGACGTAAAACACTGGGTTGCATGTGGTACGTTTTACTTTGGACATCGTGTTGTATTGTATTACTACTGTACTGTGCCAAGTTGGATCTTATTTTGCCGCATTGTATCACATTGTATTACATCAGAATTTCTAATATTCTATTATATTATCACCTTTATAAAATAATGGTCTTTTTTTTGCCAAAAGTGATTTTTTCCCTTCCAAGTCTAAATAATCTTTAGACAATAAAAAAAATTGGTGATTTTTCTTTTATGTTTTTTTCTTTTTATTTTTTTTGCAAAACTTATTCATGGCAAAAAAATGACATTATTTTAGGAAGGTGACAACATTATTATTACAGTATTATACAATATCCCACAGAAGTAACTGGCCATTTATCTCACCTTACTAGTACTATTAGCGTTGCTGGTGCTTTCTTTCACTTATAACATGGAAAAAAAATTCTTATCAAGTTTTTAAGTGTAATAATAATAAATAATAAGTACTTTCGTATATCAAAATTAAGAAATAATTGACTTAAAACAAGCTCCTATTTCTTGTTGAAAAGTTACTAAGTTCATTTTGTCTCATTTCAACTGTAGCTGCACTAGAAACCAGACCAAAAATACTTGGTATTATTTTGTGTTTGCAGTGTGAAGGTCACACAGTCTCTCGAATCAAAGCCACATCTCTTTACTGTCTTTGCTTGGACGGTAAAATGTCACAAATTTCCGTAGTTTTATTTTAAACCCGAGGCGTGTTTGTCATCAGGAGGAAATGATTGGTCTCTGAAGGATCACTATTCTCTAAGGGACACGTTTCTGTCTACGTGTCGAGAAGGATCGTACTCTTAATGCTCGGTTGTTTTGGCTGCAGATCAAAATTCTGCACACATACAATAGCAAGGAAAGCCCCAATACTTCAGCCTGGGACATAACTACACTCGCATTTAAGTTCTTCTAAAACAAGGCATATTCCAACTCGCTTTTATCTATAAAAGTTGGGATAAGTAAACTTGTAAATAGCACTACACACCTTCAGATTTAGATGTCCACGTCTAATATTTGTGACTAGACACGATGGTGTGCTCAGAAAACGATGTTACAAAACTCAGAGTGGGGTTGAAATAATTTGTGCCTCAAATCTCCTGGAGGAACATCAAGAGTCTGGAGGAATTTCCTCAGTGGCAACGACACTGTGGCTCATAAAGCCAAAGATATTTCCTCCATCTGAAGTGTGTTAAATGCACACATGGTCAAAAGGTTTGTGGACGATGTGAAAAATGATCAGGTTTGTTTACTTTAAATAAGCAGAAACTATATTGGAATTAAAAATTTACATATTTTCTGCAAAAATTGCTGAATTTTAAACCAATTACAACTGGGTCATAAAATACTACACTTTCCCTCAATTCCTTCTACTTCAGTCACAATATCTCAACCGTTTTATAAGAATTTGCTTAATGATCTTAATCAAGCAGCAATAAAGAGTCACAGTCTTGGTTAGGGTCTGTGCTGTGCTGGCGTGAAGAAGGACGAACATGAAACAACCAAACTGAATCTCCAGCTGTTTGTGTTTCCGTTAGAAGCATGTGTTAGCAAGGCGGCGCAGCTAGGTTCCACAGGAAGTAGGAAAACCAGACAATTAAAACCCTAAAAGCCTTTGCTTTGAAGATTATGGTGTTCAGTTTTCTTTTATTTTCATTATATATATTTTAAGACATATTTATTGAATATTAGTGATGGATAGTCTCACTAAATACGCTGTATAGTAGAGAGATCTTTAACTTCATTCATGACTTTTATGTACATTTTTAAAATTTTCTCTAAGTTATAAGTGACTTAGTGAATAATTCCAAAATTCTTTGAAGGAAAAAAAAACTTCTTTTTTTTACTTTAACCACATTTTGACACTAATCCTTAAATGTAAATTGTGAGTAGGCTTCATTTTTAATACAAGAAAATGTTTATTAAGCAATCATTTAAATGGATAATTGCCACAAGTCCCAAGTGTTGGTGTTTTTTCTTCTAAATGCTTCCAGCCTGTTCAGAGTTCACCTCCCTGTCAGGCTCCTAGAAGCTCCGCCTGATTGCTGCTTCATGCTCAATTGCTGTCCTCTGTGGCTGTAATGATGCTCATTATGAGCTTAGGAAAACAACTGGTTTCACATCAGCATGCAGACAAATAACTGGTGAGCCTTAATCATGTGCGCACACACACACACACACACACACACACACACACACACACACACACACACACACACACACACACGGAAACAGACAGAATTTGTCCAACAAACACACAACAGTGGAAACAAGAATTTGATGGTCAAATGCACAAGTTTTCAAATACCGTACATATTAGTCTGTATATTTTAGTTAAGATCCAACAGCACTACCAATTGGAATTAGCATGTGAGATTCCGGTCAGAGTACACAATTTAAAAATGTCCTTTGTTTTTGTAAATGCTGGCATTTCATTGCTGATAACAGTGGAAAACCTTAACGTTACAGTGCTGGGGTTTTTTTTATTGTATGGTTAGTGTGAGTTTTTTAGGTTAGCGTGTAAAAAAAAATTGTGTTTTCAAGAACCATTGTCAAATCAGATAGAGTAAATTTATTAGCTTGCGAAATCCCAAAAACAATCTGCAGAAATGCGTAACATTGACAGGTTTCACGGACTAAACGTGCGTCCCTTCAGAGCGACGTCTCTGTGGCTGAAGACTGAAAGCGAAACCCGTCTCACCCTCCTTTGTCCTCGGCTGGCGTTGTCCATAACTGTCGGAGACGCCGCTTTGCTCTGCGTGTCGTACACCGGCGCCGGAGCCACTGAGTTGGCGGAAGGCGACCCGGGGACTCCGCCTGTGATGGACGAGGAGCTGCCCAGAGGTTTGGTCCCGTTGAAGAACTGCCTCTTCTCGGCCCTGAAGCGCAGGACGCTGGCCTCCAGGTCCAGGCAGTCGCGCCTGCTCTCCTTCAGGGCGTCCTGACGCCGCTTGTACGCCTGGTCGTTGGCGATGGCCTGGGAGAGCGGGATGCCGAAGGCTTTAGGGGCATTTTCTGGGGAAGAACGCAGGGAGTTATTCCAAGAGACTGACACTAACAAAAGGGGTGACATGGAAACGTGTGACAAATAATCACGTCTAAGAGAAATTTAGAGACCAATTAACCCAACTGTTGTGTGTTTGGACTGTGCCCTGCAAAAACACAAGATCTTACCAAGTATTTTAGGTCCAGTTTCTAGTGCAAATATCTTAGTAAACTTGAAATATGACAAAACTAACTTACAAGATATAGAGGTTTGTTTTAAGTAAATAATTCCTTAATATTGATTAAAAAAAAAGTTTGTTCCATTGGCTGATTATTTAGCTTAATTTATCTGCCAATTGAACATTTCTCATTAATATTAAGGAAATATTTACTTAAAACAAGCTCCTGCATCTTGCTGAAAATTTGCTTTTAACTTGGTTTGTCTTATTTCAAGTGTAATACTTGGTAAGATTTGGTGTTTTTGCAGCGTGGGAGGAAGTCTGAGTACCCAAAGAGCATCCAGGCATACAAATATAAACAAATAAAAACTCATATTGAATTATCTTAACAAGATAATAAACACAGAGAAATTATCATCATCTGTCCTAATTCTAAAAAGAAAGAACAAAAATTCTTAGCAGTGACCATCTTCTCAGAAAAGACGACGGCTGCATTTCCATTCCATGTGTACGCCAAACTTGTTTTATATTCTGCTAATGTTAAAAACACAATATCGCAAATTGCAGCATTTCCATTAATCACGAAATGCATTTAAAATCGCACTTTTATACCTTGTTCACATGTTAAGTCCGTAAAAGAGCAGGGCAATGACAAATTTTGTCATACATCAGGAGGACAACAGTAAATGACGGCTGAACATCAGCTTCAGGTTCAAAGTTTGCTCTTTCAAAATTAGCACGTTTCCTTTAAGCAGATTTGTCAACGTAAGGTCAATGTAAACACAGCTATGTCCCAATTGATTCCTCTTATTAATCCTGTCTTCATTTCTGATCACATCTGACTTTCTGACTGCAACCAACACTCAGGCGCACTTAATGAGTTCTTGTCAGAAGACTAGATCTCTAAAAATCGCTAAACAAGCCGAGCATGTAACAGGACTGAGTTACTTTGACCTGTGCCATTAAAATGCATGGGGTAGGAAACGGTGAGGAGATTACCGTCGCTCCAGCTATTCACTCTCGCACTCAGAGAACCGTGAAGCAGCACATGATGGCCTGAATGAAAAACACATGGGCCACCAAGTGACGATCGCCCACGTGCGCCAACACCCAGCAACCAGGTCGCGCAGCAGAGAGGGACTGGAAGGAGGCCACGCAAATCCTTAAATATATGGGATTGACTGAGCCTTAAATAACCGCACAGACCTCGGCTCCCAGCAGTTTGGCTGCAGCCTTTCCAAGATCATCAATAAAGACAGCAAAAGAAATTTAGGAATGATGAAAATAAAACTTTGACAAAGTTATTCTTTTTATTAAATGCGTGTACAGAATGCCATATTATGTTCACGTCGAACCAATTTAATACTTATTTTGTCTGACGTTTCTGCAGTTTTTCCAATTCTTAATATGGAACATAATACACAACGCAGTAAAATTCAAAGTGAATTTCTTTTTTACCCCCCCCTTTTTCCTTCAAATGCTGCAGCAGCTTCACCTGCAGCCAGTTTTCAGTTTAAATTTCAACTCTCAATAGCTCAGTTTTCCCCTTTTTCCCTTTAATGCTGGGTAATTTCAGGCTGAAGTGGCTGAGCTCACCCCTCCTCCACATGTACCCTGGTCAGGTGCCACACCACAGATAAGCTCCTTGTCCTGATGGCAACCTGCCTGCAACAACTAGCTTGTTGGCGTGGAACATGTTAATGGACACTGCAGCATGAGGCCACAATAAAGCAGTATTTACCCCACTAAATTTTCTACCCGATTAAATACAAAAGGCAGTTTTCAAATGATTATTTTGATTTATGAAGGGGGAAAGCTATTCAGACGAACCTGGACCAACGTGGAATATGAAACCGCCTTGTTGCGGATTCATGAATCAGTAGTGATTATCTATGTTGTCTGCACCACTTCAGTTTGATTCCAACAGCAATACGCAGGACAAATTATTGTCAGAAGTAATTTAAATAGCATAGATCTAGAAACAAGAAGTAGGTTGAAAGATCTCAAAGAGTAAAACACCCTGATCTCTAGAAATTGACGAACAGTCTAACTAGAAAAGGTTACAGAGTTACTTCTTGAGCTTAAAGACTCATGAAAACCACATCGAGAGCCGACGAGCCTACAAAATGACTCAGAGATCTGTGACATTTACACCGTTACATCTGGAGTAAAGACAACACAACATCTCAAACAAGGATCATCATCAGACATGGTGGTAAGAGGATGATGGTCTTAAGATTCTGACTTGCTACAGAGGGAAAACATCCAACTCCTATTCTGGCCTTGAGGTCAAGCGCAGTTGGGTTAGCCAGTTGGACGACGATCCACCAGGAAGTCCGTCTCTGAACAAGTAAAAATAAATAAATAAATAAAGGTTTTGTAGAGATCTAGTCTACAAAACCTTTGTCCAAAATACTCTTTTGGCAACTGAAACTGGCTGCTTTTTGTATTTCCTCAATCGTTCAATGATAACACATTTATCTAAAAGATGTAAAAGATGTAACCAAACAGAGGTGAAATCTAAGGAGGGAAACACTTTCCCACAGCCCGGTTTGGGTTTACCCGAGTCCCTACATAGTCTAGAAAATTTGAGGAACTTCACTGAAACATTTTCCAGGTGTGAATGAGCATGAAAAAAAGTCTGCTTCCACCTTTATTCCCTAGCTCTGTTTTCTGTGACAGGTGGTGATACTATTAGCTCTATAAAGTCAGCCAATGACAATGTCAACAACTCAAAGTTGTGTTTGTTGCTCCCCAACACAACACAACTTTCCACTTCCATTAACATCTGCCTTCCAAAGCGCCCTACCTCAGAGGGCTTCCCCAAGGGTTTGTTTGGGTTTGGCTTTGTGGTGCACATGATGCAGATACGCTTCATGCCTTTCTTGCAACACAAATGTATGCGATTCAGTGATAAGGTAATGGTGCAAGGTGACTTAAATCAAGACTGACGCCACAGTTTCTAGCAGCTAATGAGGTGAGCAGGATTTTTCACCCGCCACAAAAACTTTGATATAGTATCGGTCTGCTTAATAGTATCCAAATTAATAAGAAACAATCTTCTGGTACTGTTCTACTGATTTACATAACCACAAATATTACAGGAAGTGAATCACCAACAATCGTTCTGCTGATCATTTTTGTTCGTCAGTCCTTATTTGGTTTTGTCCAAGTAAAATAATGTCATATGCAAATAAGCGCCTACGTTGCTGTGATATGTGTGCCTCTCTCTTAAGAACCTAGAACAACAAATGATGCTTAGTTTTAACATGGGATTCTTTTTTAGGCAAGTTTCTGTACCACACATTGAGAAAATTGTCAGAGTAGTAGACAATAAAACCTTTTCTAGTGATATATAAAAAAAAAAAAGTAGAACATGTGCTTTCCACACTTCAGGAATTTCCTCCACACTAATGACCACATCTGCTTCTTATCGACACATCGGCTGAGTCAGAGCATATATTTAGTAACGATAATTCTTCAGATTGCCACTAAGGGACGAACTGCTGTCCATAAACACCAGCAGCAGCGTAGACGAACCCTGTGTCTTGTTCCCCCCCCCCAACAATGTCTCTCCTAAGTAAGCGAGGCGTCCTCCAAAACAGGAACAGGCTTCAGACTGTTGTTCAGTAAGCCTGAGCTTGTTCCTCAGTGTTGATGTTTGCTGGTGAACTGACCCATCATCCATGGTGCCGTCTCTCTTTTAGCTGTAATTACTAGCAAAATAATCACAGTGATGCGTTTAGCTGTTTGCACTTCAGCTGTTTGCTTGTTCAGGACGCAGAGCATTTAACAACCGACTGGTTCCGCCAACAGACACATGAAGTGGATGTTTAGATGCCCAATAGCTGCAGGCTGTATTGATAAAGACTTTATGGTAGGATGTTGGTTGGAAAATGTATGCTTTTAAGGGAAAGTTGTGCTAAATTGTTCATGACCTGTGCCTCTCTTATTTGCTTTTTGTGCAAATCTTTTGAGATATATACACAACTACTAATCCTTCAGTTCACAAATATGGTCTTCCTAGAGGCGAAAGAAATAAAGTCCCTTCCTCATTTAGCCACAAGTTGTATGGAAAATGGAGAATGAACTGCATCCCACAAAGTGTTGAAAACCTAACATTACGTTATTGTTGGCACATTGAAACACGGCGATGGCAGCATCATGACTGACAGCGTTTGATGGCTCTACTGCAGTCTTGAAAGTGGACATTATAAGTTACTTTAAAAGGCGTTAAAAGACTTGAAGCCAGTGGAGAAGATTGTCTTCTAGCAGAACGAAGACCTTAGACATACCTGCTGGCCTAGTCAAAAGGCCAGACCTCAGTCATATTGAGCAATTTAATGAGTCTCAGCTACTATGACCGACACTAATCCCAAAAAGATTTGCAGCTGTAACTGCAGCAACATCTGGAGCTACAATATCCTGAGTCAGGGCTCCTTATTTGTAAAAAAACCCCAAAACATCTTTCTTCTGTTTACGCTTCTCTACAAAATTACATATCAATATAACTGTACTGAATTTAGACTCCAACAAAATGCTTTGCTTATTTTATAATGCATCAAAATTCTCAATATAAAAGTCATCCCCTGGTCAAGAAAGACTATCTTTTAAAGTTTGACGTTTTATTGTTTAAAGATGGTTTGCAACAGCGTTTTCAAGACCAAAATATAATATAAATATATATATAAAAAGAATATAAATTTTTTAAAACGATGACAAGCTTCTGCATTAGCTTTATCCTGACTGTTTGACTGCCAGGGCAGCAGGGATTAATTGTGAAATGAACACTAAAGCTCAGACAGGAAGACAGCTGTGTTTGTGTTCATAAATCTGAGTCCTCTGCCTCTGGACCGTTTCCAGTCATCAGCTCAGACTCTTCCAGTAACGTAGGATTGCAGCAGATTTATTGCACTGCTGCTCAGGATTCTCCTCTGTTTTTCTTTAGCCACAGCAGCAGTCGGATTACAATATGGGACATCTGGGGTATTAATATTTAAAAAGAACTGTTGGTTTAACAGTTGTTGCCACCGAGGGCTAGTCTATGGCCTAGTTCGCACAGGTAAATGCTGAGGGTGCCAGGAGTCTCGGGGGGGGGGGCATAAAAACAGGCAAGAAAGAAAAGTTGTTTTTTTTAATGTAAAAGATTCTGCACTGATTTAGCTCCGTAGAAGAAAATAATAAATACTACATTTAAAAATAATATGTTGCTTAGCTGCCCCTCTTCTTCTCTACTAGTTGGTCTGTTCCTGCAACCCGACCAAGAAGAAAGACGCTGGATTTCCATTACAAGTGTGCAAAAAAACTTTGTCGATATTCCTCTAATGTGGAAATAAAAACATAATTTCGGAATTGCGGACCATACATTTAATGAGAAACTCAATATGAATATGTTTTTTTTCATGATAAGTCATTAAAACGTGCTACACCCTCATCATCCTACCACTTCCTGTTGTCTTCTTCATCTTTTCTGCCAGTAGCAACATCCGGTTGTTGATCACATGACCCATAGCAGTTTTACAATTTGCGAAATACACAAATTTCAATACAGCCAAAAAACTGCATTATCCTAGCGCAAAAACCTTTTAGCGAAAACCGTGAGTTTTTTTCTTAAATTGGCATGTTTCTATAAGGCAAATTTATTTTTGTAATTCCAATTTGCACAATCGGAACTACGGCAGAAAACGATTTAAACTATTTAGACAGAAAGAGCCTCAAAGTCAAAAGTGACAAAATCTCGCCTACAGCGACAAAATGTCCACTCCCATTACAGTAACTCTGGTACCAACCAGCTCGCCACTCAGGCCTCACATCTGATTCCTTCCCAGCCACTCTCCAAACAGATTACGGTTGCCACCGCATAATCCTGTTATATGTACTGTAATCTGCAACCTGCTGACCCCTGGAGGCAGCAGGAAAGCAGCACCAGGCCCCGATGTTCTGTGTTTTGATTAGCCCGGTCAGCATGGCCGCTCCAGCGTCTGTGTGTGAGAGGCTGCAGGCGGGATTTAGAGGCCTGCACAGACAGCCAGGAATGTGTGTGTGGAGTGTGTCGGATGGTATCTCGCCCTGCAGCGATAATCACCTGAAACCAGAGAACATCTCATTCTGAGAGGTTCGTGTCACGTGGCTCGATGGAGGTAAATAAACGAGATGAGCAGGCAGGAGGGAGGGAACAGAAAACACAATGAGGCTAATTTGGACAGATGAGTGTGAGCCGCCTCTGTTTCTGTTTACACGCTCGCAACTACTGATGCCCCGGGAAAGGGAGCCGGATCGGATGCAGAGTGATTAAAGCAGCAGCAGATGCAAACAGAGCCGCAGAACGTTTACAACCGACGCAGCTGTCTTTGTTTTCTGTTTGGCTGCTCAACAGAAAAATGAAAATTATAAAAAGCAAATAGTGTAAAACTGTGGGAAGGATGTGGGATAAACCCATAGCGTAACAACAAACACATGACCCACAAACATCCATCCTGGTCCATTGTTGTAGTGCGAGTCCTTGGTTTTAAACAGCACACAAAGAACTCTTTGGCTTTCGAAAATGTAGCTGGATAATGCAAAAAACGTTCAAAGACCCATCACAGAGAAACCTCAACTCATCTTTACACCGGTTCTGACTGCACTTATATGGCAGCATCATTGTTCCCAGTTGAATAAAACTGTCAATCCAGACAGATACCATGGTTCCTGTACACCAGAATGAAATAAAATTCTTTGTTTTTGCACAAATTCTATAGGCTGCATTACGACAAAGCCTGGGGATTAATGTGGAGGCAGCAGAAGTGACGATGCCTGTGATATGATTCAAAATAAAACTACATACTGCTACAATTAAATTGGCAAACTCAGTCCTGATTTAGTCAACAAATTCCTTGTGCAGAGTAAGCCAAGACATTTTTTTTCTTCGACTGGCTTATTTGCTTGATGCTCCACTCCCATCAGTCACACATCCCAAGTCATTTTCACCCGACTCTCTCTGCAATATTTGAAATTTGGCTCCGTTTAGGACTTGAAGGTTTAAATTCAGTTCATTGACCATCCAAATTTGACTCAATTTGTCAAACTGAGTCAAATTTGACTCAATCTGACCAAGAAGCTTGGGTCAGATTGAGTCAAATCTGACCCAAGAAACTGCGATTGTGGCATTTGGTTGTTGAGTAATTCAGTCGTAAACTCTTTGACACATGCTAAACAATATTGTGGTTATTTCCAGAAAACGGGCCGTTACTTTAACAACGGTGACACAGCGCCACGTAAAAGCGCGCAGCGGGTGTCTGCATTCATTCATTATTCGGTTTATATTACACTAAACCAGCAGAAACAAAGACGCACATGCCTCCCTCTGGGAACCCAGCATGATTCAGTCTGCAGCCCTGAGCCTCCTTGTGCTTTATAAACACTGTTTTCCAAGAGGGACCAAAAGTGGTTGGCGCTAGTAAAAGCCACTGGAAGTCAGCGGTGGTGATGCTGATTGAACGGACAGAGGGGACATTGTGCTTCATGATGACGCTCTCTGTGGTAAACATCGGATTCGCGGAAATGCGTTCACGGCTCGTCTTGAGAGACGGCCTTGGGCCGTGGATGGTATTGTGTTTTACCGCTTTAATGTCAGAGTGCTGCGTGAACTTACCTCGCTCCTTCTTTTCCTTTGAGAAGGAGTCAAACCGTCTGCGGAGGGACTTTCTTCGTTTGCGTATTTCTGCGGGCAGAAAGGGAATAGAAGTTACAACGAATGTCAACAGTCGGATCGTCTGCGCTTCATTCTCAACAATAAAGGTTGTGCAATCCACGGTCTGAAATGTCTTTCTTATATTTATCGTGTATTGTTGAGATCAAACAACGCGCTGTCCACTGTGTGGAAAAGCTCGATTGTTTTTGGCCATCTTATAGGATGGAAGTGAACCCAAAAAGCTCGCTAACGTCTTTCTCGTGTTCCGTACAGACTGCATCCTCAGCACAACTTTCTTCTTTCCTCAACAACAGAGCCGAATGTTTCTGCAGACGAGCCGTAGCTGTTTGTTTGGACAGCTTGCTTTCCTTCGTGAGCGTAAGAAGAGGGGGTCCAAGAAAAACACAGAGACAATGTTTAATGTTTGCACTTTGGATTTCTTGTGATTCACCAACGCAGCGCTGCCTGGTTGTGAAGTGGTACGTACATGTCTTCTGTCTTCTGAGTCTTCTTTTGTTTCCCTCTCGCTAGCATCCAAGATAGACTTTGTAAAACCACCTTTTCCTGCTGTTTTATACTCACACTTGCACATGTATAGATTAAAATGTTTGTCTATCCTTTTTTTTTTTAAAGAATTGCTCAAGCTAAGAGTCACTGCACTGAAAAATCAACTATGTTACATCTAATCTAATTTGCTCAATTTGATTGAAAATCAAATCAGATATCCATCCAGATCTGATGTGAACTAGCAGTATCCTCATACGAGAGTCGGTTCACAGGAACTTCACCGATTCCTTATGTAATTTGTTTCAAAGCAGGCCCACGTTTCGCTTTTCTGACTTGTTTATGTGCAAGAATCCCGGGGTCTGGTGTTTAGAAATGACTAATCCGAGGATGGATCAGTCTTTTCCCGATTACATAAGGATTTGATTTATTACCTACAGTTGCGCTTTCCAAAATACCTGCGACATGAGTAACAAAATTCCTTCCTTTCCGTTTTCACCCTTACTGACAAGGACATTTTCAAAAATAGACGTAAAAATAGAAACAGAGCAGTTGGGGGGGGAAAAAGAGCATTTCAGCTGTTGGGATAAAGAGGTCAAATTCCCACGACTGCAGGAAATTAAGGTTTATTTCTAAAGTGCAAAGCTCCTCCCAGTGAACACACGGCACCTCCGTCCAAGACTTATTTTCTATTGATGAGTGCGTGTTCCTGTTTGTACATTTACGAAACGCAGAAGAAAAAGTTATGGTCAAACAGAGAGAGATGTTTGCAGACATGCAACATTCTCATCTTATTTTGTTTAACTTTTACAAACTTGTATTCTGGCACCTGTGTAAATAAATACCTGGGAATCATCTGCATCCAAGCCAACATTGCTAGTTTGAGAAAGGAAAAAGATGAACTGCAACGCAAAAGATGCAAAGATGCTGAATATTTTCCAAAATCTGACAGGTTCCAGCCATGAACGTCAATCTTTATGCAGATTTCCGGGGGACAGACTACAAGCAAAATATCACCGTGAACTGGAGAGAATGTGAACATGATGGTCTGTTGTATAAATCCTAAAAAAAACTAAAAAAAACCCCAAAAAACATGAAAGTATGTGATCAAAAGTGAAAAACTAAAGGAGTGTGACAATGTTTTTCTACAAGCCCTCTGAACTACTAGAAAGTAATTTGTTGTTGGTGTCCGTGTCCAAACACATGGCAACAGACATGATTAAAAACCCCTGGAAGTGCAAATATTTGCAGGGATTAGTGTGCGAATTATGTTCATTTAATTTGGTTTTTAACAAACAAAAGAGTTCAGCATAATATTCTAATTATATATCTGGCAATATATAAAAAAAACAATAGCAGCTGCAAGTTTTATTAAATTCTTAATCCTAAATTAGTCTCCCTCAAAACTTAATCAAAAGATCTGGTGTTTGCTCCGAGTTTGATTATTTCTGAATTAATAGAAAGTAGACAGGCTGGAGAAAGGATAAAACGAGAAAAACAGCACAAAACACAAAGCGGAGACCCAGATAGTTTTCATCCCGGCAGAAAAGAAACTCAAGAATAAGGGGGCATGAGAACGAGCTCCATAAACAAACACAAAAATTAGCAGCAAGGGCTCCGGTTAAAACGTGATATGAGACAACAAAAATACAGAGCGAAATCTGATAGAAGCGAGCGACGCAACAGCAGCCCGGGGAGGACGAACGGGGAGGAGGGCGCAGAGCAACGGACACGTTGCTCTGCGGAGATTTCCCCCCTCAGGGGAGACGAGGAGCTAAACTATTCCCACACTCGCTCACTGAGAGCTTTGTCTGCAAGCCAGGCAGAAAAGATAAAAAAAAATGTTAAAGAATCTTTCACTCAGCTGATGCTAATAACCTCTGTCACGTTGCCCTTTGTTGTTCCAAGTTGATCTTGTTTAGAGCAAACTTACAGCGTTATTATCTTTAGATGGCTTTCGAAAGAGCTGAACTGTGACTGCTCAACATGAAAGATGTCACTAGAAATTATGAATTTGAATGATTTTAGAAATCTCCAAGGAGCAATAATGACGGTTTGCTGTTTAATGAGTTTCAGATTATTTGATTACAACCTCAAGTTTCCAACAGATTCTATACCGTCAATATTCCTTGAACAAAAATAATCAGCCAAAGAAAGGATGTGTGTATAAAAAAACCCAAAAAACAATTAAGTATACGACACAATTTCAAGGCATAAAGATATTTAGCTTTATTCGTATCTATGCTTCAATTCTTAATCGACACAATTTCAAACCAAATTTTAGCTTTTGACTGTAAAATGGTTTGTTTGGAATATACAACATGTTTCATATCAATAAACTGTAAAAGTTGCATAGTTTAATAAAGGTTATTGAAAAAGGTTGTATTTCCTTTTCCAGTACTTCACATATCAGTGTATACTTGACATTTTTATTGCCATGGAAACTAAAGAACAGGAAATAGAAAATGATTCATTCGTTTCCCACATGATTTTTTTATTTTTTTTTGTCTTTCTAATCTGCGGCCCAAAAAGAGAAAGACGTCAAGTTACATTAATTTTTTTAAATGTTATGAGTAAGATATGAGAAGATTTCCAGAAAATGATACAAGCAGAGAGTTTCACAGGAAGAGGAAGAAATGCAGTAACTCAACCTCAAAAGACCTTTCAGAGTTTTTTTTTTTTAGAATATTTCGGTGGTTCTTTTTCAATCAGGAGGGTTCTTTTGCTGAAAATGTTCGTTTTTAACTTTTAACTTTAAGATCAAATTTATTCTTCAGTCTATTATTGAAGAAAGAAATAACTTCAGAGGAAAATAAAGGAATTAAAAAAAAAAGTGTGACGATTGTAGGAGTGCCTAAATGTAAAAATATATTGTTTTCCAGAAAACACAATCAAATAACATTCTCTGGGTTCTTCACAGAAAAAATCCAGGAAGGATTATAGTCCGTATTTTCCGAACTATGAGTCGCATCGGACTATAAGCCACAACCCCAAAGTTTTTTTAAAAATTTTTTAAACCAGTAAACATACACAAATAAGCCTCAGATATCTCTGCCGCTCCAGGTTTTCCACAGCGATGCAGCAGCAGCAGATGGGGGCGGACACCCAAAATATGAGTCATAACAGGTCAATGAAATATCACATTTATTACAATGGAAAAAGAAAAAGTTGCCAAGTTTAGATTTAACTGAACTGATTACTGTAGTTTCCGAACGGTAACTGTAACAGTAAAAGTGCTGATCCTTCGTGTTGCTACTAGCATGTGCTAAATGAAAATGGGCGCTTTCTTCTTCTTCTTCTCTAGATTTCAACAGCAGCTTGCATCCATTATTGTTGTCCTACTGCCATCTACTCAATCCTAATATCGATACCTCAAATTCTCATAATGATCCCAGTATCATTTTAAAAAAAAAAAATCTTCTTTTTCCCTCAATGCCATTTATCTGATCAACAACATTCTCAAATTTCAATTCCCTATTAAAACCTAATTCTGTTTAATGGGCGCTTTCTTCCTTTATTTTCAATTTTACTTCCAATGATTCACTTCCTGCTAAAGAGCCCCTGGTGGTTGAAGAAAAATCCACATATAAGCAAGTGGCGTATAGTCTGGAAAATACAGTAAATGAAAAAAATTCTGAATGCTCTCTGGTATTGCTCAGGGTGTCGGACCAAATGTGGAGGCGGGCCGGATCCGGCCCGGGGGCCGTAGTTTGGGGACCCCTGGTCTATGAGAACCAACGGGCTGCATCTAAAAACGGGAAACTATGTAGGGTGTATTTTGATTTTTGGAAAGCTTAGCCTCAATTAGCCTCACAGACGACAATGTTTTAGGATGCCGTTTGCAGATAAGAGGTTTGTTTTGGACTGGATGAGGTGCTGGACAAACATCCAGAGGAAAGTTCTGGGTCCTTTTAGTAAAATCCTTTTATAGCTCTTTGGACACGTTTTCGTTTGAATGTCCACAGATTTCTCAGAGTAGTAAAACGCTAAAAACTTATTCCAAGCAAATATAAAATCTAAAATGCTTACAGACTGAATTTTCTGTCATCTCTGGTTATATAAAGTGATAGATGCACCAACACATTTTCACTATGCTGGTTGATTAATTTTTTTTTTATTCCATTTCTTCCCACAGGATGATGTCAACAAAACTCACTGTGGTTTAGTTTCCCCGAGGGGGGAATTTAAACACACAAACGTTTTGGGGGACGTTTTTTGAAGTTGGGTGGCCGCTGAAGTTTCTCCTTGGGGATGCAAACAAAACCCACAAACTGAAGAAAAACGCATAATTGAGCTGAAAACAAAAAAAAAAAAAAAAAAAAAAAAGAAGTGTACCGAGCTTCAAATAGAAACGTGGTTAAAGTTGAGCCTGTTAGTTAAAAAACATTGGGAGTCTGAGAAAACTATCTTAATGGCCACAGCAGAAAAAAAGAAAAAAAAGCCCCTGTCTGCACCCCTCAGGTCTCAATAAAACCTGGGAGAAAATGTCTGTGAGGTGTGTGTGTGTGTGTGTGTGTGTGTGGGGGGGGGGGGGGGGGGGGGGGAGATAAAAAAAAAAAAAAAAACAGTTGTGGCGCATTGGAGCAACTATTTCCCATTACCACGTGGATTCAGCTCTTTGGAGTTCAGGCGGATCAAGAGGTTCCAAGAAAACAATATTTCAAAGCGGGAAGCATCAAGCGGAGGAAAATAAACATCTGAGCCAGGATGAAGGCTCGACTTTCCTTCTGAAGCGCTTCAGAGATTCTTACTGCGGTTGTTCGCGATGCGTCAGCAGCTACAAAGTCAGGCACCTTTGGATTGAGAAATGTTTGGGGGGTTTTTTCCCCCGCAGGTATTTCAAAAAGTCACGAGACAGGAAGAAAACCCCTAGAGTAATGAATCGATCATATGACGGTTTAACGGCTGATTTGTTTCAGCTTCTGTTCATCGGGGCAGAGATAATGAAATAAGAGGGTCACGGAAAGGTTAATCTCGAGGCTTTGGTCACAGTGTTATCTAACAAAGCAGTAATATGCTGGCTTCTTCTTCTTCTACTGAAAAAAGGATGATGTAAAGAAGCTGCAGCCTTTAATATTTCAGCTCAGATTAAGGTTTTATTAAGGATAATATGTTTTAATGATTCACTGATCTTGTGAGATGAAGACGGTACGCCAAATTTGGTTTAAGACAGGATGGGATATTTACGGGAAAAATCCCATTCTTGTTTTTCTGTTTCTTTCTGGGAATTTATCCCAAAGGATGATGATGATGATGATGATGATGATGACGATAATGATGGAAATCTGGGGTCAAGCAAAGAAGCCCCTGTTCTCAAGAAGCAAGAGATTCAGCCTACACTGCGAAAACACAAAATGTTACCAAGTAGTTTCGGTCTAGTATCTGGTGAAAATAGTACGATTGAAATAAGACAAAACTTATTTTGTCTCATTATAAACTTATAAACTCCCATATATATAAAATATATGGGAGCTTGTTAGTGACAACAAAGTTCCATTTCCACTGCCAGATTATTTGACTTATAACCAGCACGTTTTCCATCAGTTTCAAGCTAAAGGTCGAAAGGTTGAATGCTTAAGCATCGTCCTCCTCCTACCTCTGGGAATGTTAATCTTACAGTCCAGGTCTCTCTCCTCCAGGTGGTACAGCGCCACTTCCTGCAGCCGGGCGCGCTCCAACTCCGACAGGCTCTGGATGGGAACCGGCTGCAGACGCACACTCTGTCCCAGCATGGTCGCCCAGGTGTGGTCCCCCTGCAAGCAGAACAGAGGCGGTCTAAAAACCTCTGCAAAAAAAGTCTGGACACTTTGTGGTTTCTCTTTCATCCTGAAACGTTCGATGAAACTAATCAGAGTTCGTCAAATTCTTCAGGGAAGATGATCAAACAACCATCAAACATTTTGTGTGATGTCTCAAAACGTCCGCAACACAAAACGTAAGAGCTTTCTAATGATCAACTTCAAGTCAAGGGCTTTACAGTTTTCTATTCTGGAGTTATTACCCTGCCAATTGTGTTTACAGGTATTATTCACTGGTTTATTTTTATCTGAGCCATTCTTTGCAAAATACCATTTTGAGACTCTCTGTCTGTTGACCTTGAGGTCTTAGGTTTTATTCCTCTCATTAGACAAAGCTTCAGCCAGCACACTCATGATACATTCTGGAATGGAGCATGAATGTCTGTCAAATTTCTGTCTTTAGAAAACAGACTAAATGTAAACACAGACAGGAAAGTCTTCAGAAAGTTGTAATAATATTTCTACGAGTAACTTTTTTTCAAAAGACTGTCATATCCAGATTTACGATTAGCTAACTTTTTCCAAATGGTTTAAAATTCTTTTTATTGAGAAGCCAGAGTGACGAGAGTCAGAAATTCACTTTCTCAGGCAGCCTAGAGTAACACAGATGTCCCCCTCCCCCACCTGTTACTGGGCAGGCTGAAAGACGACAACATTTTTCTTTACATGCAAGAAACACAAAGTCGACTCTTTGGCCGGTCGTGCATCAAAATAAAAAAAAAACCCCAGCAACAACAGTTGGCAAGCTAAATATTATGATAAATAGTTGTTTTGAGACCATTGTCATAGAATATATTGATAATGGGATAATAATGCAGGTTTGCCCTCTTAAAGACCAACAAACTTCAATTTAGTAAAGAACACTTAACACTGGAACTGAAACACATTTTAAATATCCAAAAATAAATCACAACAATCAAAACCAATAAACAGGAATAAAAAAAACACACACAACCAAAACCGTAAATGAAATGGATTATGATTTCTCTATAAACAGAATCACCCTTCAAGAACATTAATCATCAGAATGGAACATATGGAGCTCAAATAATTTCCCTTTTCTCTGTCAGTAGAGCTTGTAAATGTTACTTTGTAGCTCCCGTCTCCTCTTATTGAGCCTACGGAGCGTTTGACTCAGAACAGCCGTCGGCTGCACAAGTAAAAATAAACTGTATATAAAATCCTTATATGGCGGTCCAATTTTAAACCGTTAACATAAGCTCGTAAAATGCACTGTGTAAAACATGCAGTACCATCAAACATCTTCTGTATACATTCATATTACTGGGTGTCCTTACAGGCACACAAAACACAATCACGTCTCGCTTAAACATCCTTGTGGTCAGTGGAATGAAAGTATGAAAACGTGGCAGCGCATTGACAGAGGTTTCACTTCACTTTAATAGCCCAGTTTCATAGCAATTTATGTCTAAATGTGTTTACTTTCAGTATATATTACATTTGGACTGTTTTACACAGCTGCAGTCATTGGATAAGCTCAGGATATAAACAAGTTTTGTGTCCCATCAATGTATGACGATGTGAGTTTTTAGTTGCGAAATACTTGAATCAGCCTCAAAACAAAAGTAAAAATATGTTGAGGAAGCTCACTGAAAGAAAAAAAAGCCATTATGCAACATAAAAAGCCAAACTTCAGTTTTAAAAACGCACTCTGGTATTTAGGAGAAATGTCCAGAGGTCTAGTGAGAGTCAAATTAAAATGTTAGTTTGTTACATCCAGAGGGACCGGTGTGCTTCACGAAATAGACGAGGAGTAAAATATATGTGGAAATGTTGATGCAACATCTCAAGACATCAGTCAAAAAGTTAAAGTTCTGATGGAAATTGGTACATTGGATGAAAAATGACCATATGTACACCACTAAATTGGGTACAATTGGGGTTAAGAAAACACAAAAATTTAGAATGGTCCAAAAGTGCAGTTTTTAGTGAGAAGTTTGTGGGAAGAAACCTAAAATGTTTCATCCAAAGTACCAAACTCATGCTGGCAAACTGGTTCATTTGCAAGAGAGACTCATTGTTCTGGAATCTAGCAAATAAAAACAATAAAACAGCAAACATTTAGTCTGATCTGCCATGTCTTATCTGAATTACTGGTATTTCCAACTGAAATCATGTCGCTTAAAAAGATTCTTGTGAACCAGAGAAGACTATCTTGAAAAGAGCAGGGTGAATGTAAAGTGTTTGGTGGACAGATCGGTGAGTCAAAGGTCAACCACAGCCAGACTAACTCATGAAATGTCCGCCTCCTGACTTTTCAAATCCTATCAGACAAAAATGCAAATATGTCTGCAGGTGACAGCAGGCAAAAAGGGATTCCTTCATCCAACTGCTGGGCTCTGAGGAGTAACTGAGGAGTTTCGTACAGAGTGTAAATAAGACATCTGTATCAGGAACACTGCGTTTACTAAAATGTTCAGAGTTTTGGTGTAAAACAAACAAAGACTTTAAAGCTAAAACTCAAACGTTTTAGATGGAAAGAGCTAAATCAATGTCACGGTGATTTTTTTTTATTGGAAATGGTTCAATTAGTGCATGGAAAAGTCGTAGCTAAAACTTCAAAATGTTTTGTCGTTTGCAGACTCTGACCAGCATAACTGAAGCTTGCAGAATGGATTCGTTTATGCATTCCACTCTGAACCAGTTTTGTTCTTTTATTACATGACCTGAAGGAGATGTTTGCAACGCTGGAAATATTTCTGCAACTGTTGCCATTAGCAGCTGCAGAAATGGCATGTATGGTTAGCTGGATAATATGCTGGGTTTAATTTGTTGATATTTTATGGAGTAACGCTGATTTCCACTTTGTTTATGACAAAACGTACAACAGTATATTATGTTTCAAACAGAAATAAGATTTATAAAAATATAGAAATATAAAGTGCTTCACATGTGGCTATATCTATGTCTACTTTGATGTATAACGAAATATCTGTTTCAATAGCTAATTTTTGTGTTTATGTTGATTTTTTTGTTTTTTGTTTACCTTGTTGATGAATTTTGCTATTGAAATAAACTTTATTGATATGTACGAGTGATGTGTTAAGAACTTTGATTTACCATTTATCTTGCTTTTATTGATCACAGCAATATGAAAGTGTAACCAAAAGACGCAAACATCTGATTTTACAGAAGTTTAATAAAAGAAGATGCATAATGTTTTGTAACATCACTAAAAGTCTTATTTATTGTAGAAGTCAATAATACACCATGCCAGGTCCACAATTTTGCTTTGTGTGCCTTCATGATGACACCATATCAGCAAAACGGAGTGATATTACATTATGACCCCATAATAAAGGAAACACTACTTAACATTTCTTACTGCACTGACTCCATTTGCAGCCAGTTTTAGAGTTAAGGTTCCATTCTTCCTGACCTTTTCTTATACCGTGTCTAGTTATGGGCTGCTGTCAATAGCAGGAAGTAGGAAACAAGACAATTCACGCCACTTGACAGCCAAACCACACAGGAAGACGCAGCAATGGAATATTTTGTGCCAAGCTTGCAAGATATTTTTCCACATGTGAACCAAAAACAGCAGGACAAGAACATCAAATACGAGACAGATTTTTTTTTTCTTCCTTACATCTTTGTCCTAATCAAGAAAGCTGGGTTTTTTTTTTGCTAATTTGCATCAAAAGCATGTTGAAAGAATTGTTTAAATCTGCAAAACATTTGCTTTGACAGAATGAATAATCACTGCAGAGAAACACCTGCTGTACCACACTGACTATCTAGGCTTACAATGAAATAGGGCTATTTATCAAAGCAGCAAAAAAAGATAAATAAAAAATTAACTAATGTGTATGTATGCAAAGACCAGCCTGTTGATAAGCCTGTCTCATGATAAGGTGACAGAGTTACGGAAACGATAACAGCTGGCAGGTGTTTCTCTTTCTCCTCTCCTCCACATGTGGGATCAAACACGTCTCGCCTCCAGGCCTCAGTGTTTCCCTCCGTCTTCGTTTTGTGATGTTGGTCAAAAATACTTTATTGATTCCAAAGGGAACTTAAATGTCGTTTGTCACTCGCATTGATTCAAAAGAATAATGAACGGAAACCAAAAACTCAGATCTTATCTGAACGATTCCTGAGGTTTTCTGCATCTCTCTCTTCAGGGGTGTGATGATGTGATCAGAGGCTCGTCATTCAAAGATCATTTCAAGATGTCACCCACGCCAACAGAGGAACAAAACACACTGTGACATCAAGCAGATTTTAACTCATTCATTTCAAGCTTTCTGCTGATTTGACAAAAGCTTTGGATTTTCTATCAAGGAAACTCAAACACGTCCTTCATTGTGTTCTGTCCTGTGTGGGGATTCACATAACGAACATGTGAGAACAAGAGTTTCCTCAGATCTAATGACGTCTCATCATCTTCTCATTATTCAGCTTCGCATCGTGTTCCTGAGAATTAATAGGGCACGATGGCTGGTTTTCATTAAGATGGTCTCAAAACACAGCTTTACACGCATTAGTATGTAAATGTGCTCTGCGAGTGGCTTACATGCAGTCACACACACACACACACACACACGCAGGTAGGCTTTACTAATAGGTTCTTGGCAGAGCCAAAGGCTTGTGCCTTAACAGGTCACTCACTGACACAGCAGCTGTTGTGTCAGGTCCGACTAGAATTTCATGTTTACATCACAAACAAATAGATTCAACTTTGACGTGTTAAAGGTGAAGATGATGTCATTTTGACTTTGTTTTTATCCATAAATGTAAAGATTTTTCAAAGAATGTGGCTGAAAACCAATCTAGTAGTAGTAGAGCTGTGGTGCAGCACCGAAGCAGGAGCGTTCACACACAATCCAACTTCAGATTGCAGGGTTTTTATTGTTTTGGGTTTTTTTTGCTGACACACTAAAATTAAAACTGCCCCACATCTGTCAAGTAGTGAAACATGAGGCCAGATCTGCACAACTAGAGGCGCATTAACAGCTTCGCACTTTGTAGAAAACACCAAACATGTCGATAAAGCTTTGACACTGGAATAGATATTGGTGTTACTTCTTGGTAATATCAAAGGCTGCTGCGTGTAACTGTTATAAAAATATTTTTTATACATTTGTGAAAACTGACAATATGTCGTGATATGAGACAGAATCTGTGAGAGAAGAAAAATTGAGCTCTTCTGCCCTCTTCCAGTGCCAACTAAAAACAACCAATCAAAACCAGGAGGCAGGTCTTAGTGCTGTTAATCATGCTTGTGCACATATGGTGCCTCTTTCCCAATGGTAATTGGACGAGATACAGGACACACCCTGGTCAGGTCGCTAGTCCATCACAAGCCAAATACCCTAAATATCTACAATCAAT
Source organism: Poecilia picta (assembly GCA_033032245.1). Lineage (NCBI taxonomy): Eukaryota > Metazoa > Chordata > Actinopteri > Cyprinodontiformes > Poeciliidae > Poecilia > Poecilia picta. The sequence continues at coordinate 8,467,354 of CM065370.1, read as the reverse complement.
ATTCCAAAATTTTGCATTATTACCAACTCCAAGAACCCAAACGCTCCCCCTGCTCCATCTCATCACACCTCCACCGCTGTGCTTTAACTGTGACATTTCATACTCTGATGTGATCCTGAACCCAACCTGAATAATTTTAATGCCTTTAAATTCATTAGCCCCCTGCACTTTTTTAGCAAAGAATCTGCCCCTTTGTGAAGAAGTCAAATATGTTGCTTGTTTTTCCAGATTAGATAAAAGGCAACATATTTGTTGCTTGGCAACTGACATTGTTCAGAGTTCAAACAATCTGAATTTTCCCAGAAACTTGTCTGATGACAACCCCTCAAAAATTTACCTATTTGTTGTTTTTCAGGCAGGAAGGTCATATAGGACCAATATTGGAAAGGTTCTACTTTAAGGCTCATTTCTATTTCAATAATCAAAGTTTTAAGAGAAAACATCAGCAGGCAAAAACTTGGATTGGGTTAAGTTTATAATTTGGACTACATTTTCAGATATGCTCCAAATTCTGCTATCTAGTTAATTTTGTTGTAGCAGAATTTGCTACAAATTGAGGAGTAAAGACAGTAAATGCATGTATCACATAAACCAAACTATTAGTAAACACAGAATAACACAACTAATTCTGCTATGTTAAGGCCTATTTGGAGAAAATATGAAGTATCATATAAAATCTGAGTTAATCTGGAAAACCTTTTTAACCAATTTATGTAATTATCTGTAATAATCAGTGATTTTATGAGGCCTAAGAGGAAAATAAAACTAAAGATAGATATCCAAAGATTGTCAACATGAAAATCACACAGTGTCCACACGCACACAGACCAACTGTACCTGTAGGAGGGCTTCACCTGTTCTCAGTTAAAATCCCCAAACTGTTGTTGCCTTTAGTTTGCAGAGCCTTGGTTAAACAGACTATGTTCAGCTAAACAAATTCATCTCAGCTTCATCTGAGCTGAACGAGACTGACTGGGGAGGGCTGAGCAGTGTGTTAGATTAAGAGAGAGAGGAGGAGAAATGGGAGGAGGAGGAGAAGGAGGAGAAGCGGTGCCGCCGACTAGACTTCTTACAACATAAACACAAGAGAGGAGGGAGGGAGGCGGGACGGGGGAAAGGGGCAGAAGAAGTTGGATAGATGGAAACGCAGTGAAGGAAGACAGTGGGAAAGACAACCGGGCAAAATTATCAGCAGAAACCATGAAATTAATAAAGAGAGGAGGGATTTAAAGAGGCAATAAAGGCATGTTATTGCCACTTTATGAGGAGGGGACTTAAAGAAACCCATCAATCTGAGTAAACACAGACAGAAAGACAAGTTTGGAGGGAAATGGAAAAGAGAATCAAAAAGGGGGAAACATGGTTACTGAAAAGGAAAAAAAAAAGATGGTGATCAAGGAAAGCTGGTCACATGAGGAGGGTTAAGGGGACAGAAAGTAGGAAACAGGAGTATGGTGAGAAAATATTAAAGGGATAACTGAAGAGGAAATGAAAAAAAGCATCAGCTACCAATGAAGAGAAGAATAAGAACGGTAGAATGCTTCCCAAGACTAGATGATACACAAATCCAGGTTAGTATGGCAAAGCAAGAACGCTTTAATAAAAGAATACTTTCTCCAATTTAGATTTGTTCAGATGAAATAATATGGGTTCCATTCACACCAAAAAAGTCTTTTGGTCTTTTTGTTTGGTCTGGACGAAAACCAGGCCTTGTCTTTTGTTTTTAATCTTCTGTTGCGGTTTGCTTTCACGTTGTGTTTTTTTGGAAGTGGACTATAGAATGGAAACAAAGTGACGATCAGTGGACAGAAATAGAGGAGGAGGACGAGGTGCTCTGTGTGTCCTGAGCCACAACATGCTAGTAGCCCGCTTTTTGATATGGTCCACTTCCTAACAAACACAGGCCTGAACACATACCTTCCTCAATCCAAAACAACTTACAGGAAACGTAGTTTTTTTGGATTTCAGCTACCGTTGCTGAATATTGTGGCAAAAGTGAGCCCTTCAGTGTTGCTAACGCTACTACTGCTTGTAGTTTTCGCCAAGCAGAAAGCAGAGGTTCTGGTACTATTTCAGTACAATCAGTACTTGCAGTAGTAGCGTTAGAAGGCTGAATGTGTTAGAATGCTTTATGCCATAAAGTTCAGCTGGTGAAGTCCAAAAAAACCCATGTTTCCTGCAAGTTGGTTCAGATTGAGGAAGGTCTGTGTTCACACCTGAGTTCATTAAAAGTGGACCACAACCATCTCAAAAAGCGGGTGTTGGTCCGGTTGTTTGGTCCATACCCTGGTTAGCATGAGGGTTAGGGTTATCACACCTGCACAGAAGGTCTGGAGCAACTAAGAAATGAACTCTGGTCCGTTGAAAGTGTTTAAAGTACTCTTAATTTCAGCTCTCTAATTTAGAAAATCCTTGTCATATTTATATTACCACAATAACAAAAATGAAAATGGATGGCATCAGGTTACTGTTATTGAAACAAACGAGGGCAAATCTCTTTTTTATTATTTTTAGCTCTATTTGGCCTTTTTTTGTAGACTTAAATTTTTAATCACTTATAAGTACGTTTTGCTTCATGCAAAACATAAAACATTTATTTCTAAATCAGTTGAACCAATTAATGTTGAAATGAGGTCCATTACTCAAGGGCTAGAGAGACAGAGATAGATTTTACTTTGAAGAACATGTAGAGTAAGTAAGGTACTGCTAGGTCAGGACGGGCGAAATGACAAGATGTTGGATTGAGAAATTCAGATTTTAAAAAGCATCAATACTAATTCATAAGAGCCAATAGGAAGGTAAGGACACAGAAAAAGTTAGGAGGAAGAAACACAGAACGAGAAGAAGAGGGAGGCGAGCGGGAGGGAGCAAGCAAAGGATTAAAACGACAGGATAAAAGGTCTATAAAAAGGACAGGGGAGAGCATAGCTGAAAGAAAGAAAAAGGCCGTCAGGAAACCTGAGACCGGAGAGATGATCAAGTCTTAGGATATGTTAGTGGGTGTCAAAAGCTTCTCTGAGCCTCGATCTGACCTGGATCTCCTCTAATTGAGCTGGAATTAAACCACCTCTATGACGTTGGATATGTGGGATCATGATCTTTCATGATGTTTAAAAAAACAAAAGAACAAGATCAGCAACAAGTTTACATAGCACAGCATGAAATCAACATAAGTTTTCTTTTTCCCATTACTGTGTTAGTTTGATCAGAATTACAAAAACCATTTCTATTTGTTGGATGCCAGAATAATGAGAGAGGAGTTTTCTTTAGTACTTTCTGTCAATTTTTGAATTTCTGACAGGCTGAGTCAGTTTTGTACGACATTATGCACACAAACACACACACGGTCATATTTTCATGACTTGTGGGTACTTCACATCGACCTCCCTTTACTTTTTACAGCCGAGCCCTAATCCAAACCCTAACCATAACATACCTAACCCCTAACCCAAAAACAGCATTTCCCCTCATGGGGACCAAGAAAATGTCCCCACAAGGAGCAGTGGTCCCCATAATCCTACATTGAGGATAGAAACAGGTTTCCACAAGCATATGAAAACCTGGTTCACACACACACACACACGCACCTTTTAAGCTCTGTCCACTGTGCGATGGCTCCCTTCGCAACCAAATTAAAGAATGACTATGATAATTTGTGTTTGGATGACATCATCAAGTGTGTGCCAAATGTAAAGTTCACAGCTGATAATTTAAGATGTGGTTTTAATATTTCCACATGATTTTCTCTAATTATGATACCACATAATTTGTGGATTGCACAGAACCATCAAGAAGCAAACAAAACAAAACAAACCATAACATGATGCCGTCATCCCCGTTTCTTATTACTGTGGTGTACTTAGGCTTACAAGTTTCCACTGTTTTCCTCCAAATCTTAAAAAAAAAAGTAATTATGGCCAAATACTTCAGTTTTAGCTTAAGCAAGACTAAAAATAATCTTTCCAAATATTTAAATGTCTATACTTTGTGAAGAATTATCCTTCTTGATGTATGAGGTTGAAGAAGAGTCAGTGAGTTGAATTCATGAATCCCATTTATTAATACCAATATACATAGCGGTTCTTGATAACCTTAAGGACGAGCCGAACAAAATGGCATCAAACAACAGTTTGTTTTTCTCTATCTAAGCTACACCCAAAAGAGGGTGTTCCCTAGTGTGTCATTTCCTTTAGCTTTACGTGCATGTGATCTATGGGAATGCATGCATGTATATGTATATGTATACGAGAATGAAAATAGATAAAATGTCTATAGAAAAACACAGAATAATTCATTCTCAGCAACTTACAAAATGAAACTCACCATCATCAGCAAAGCAGTACTAAAATGTAGGACTATTCTTTATCTTGAAAGACGGTGCAAAGGGAGAACATGTGAAATGGGGCCAAGAACAAAACCCAGTGGAACTCCATGATTCAAACCAACAAAAATATAGTTTATATTACACTAAATTTGTAATAGATGCACCTCTAAACAATAATAAAAAGAAACCCAACTGAAGCAGACTGCATCACAGTGTTCAAAGCAACAATCAAATAAAGTCCAAATTGACTTATCTGTTCTTTATAAACTCATAAAAAAAGGGGGGAACCAGCACATAATCATCATTTACTTATGAGTGAAATTATGAATGGTTATCTTAAAGGTATAGATAAGAATAGATAAGTGGAATAACGTTTCTGGAGTGTCTTTTTGTTGCTAGTTTTTTTTATTAGTTATCTTGAAGCTTGTGTGCGTGTGTGTGGAACACGTCTGTCACACACACCAAAGTCCAAAACAAAAGCAGCAAATGTAAGGGGGGGGGGGAATCTGACTTCTCAGGTCAGCACAGTCAAATTTGGATTCAATGACCTCGAACATCCCATGATGGAAGACAAATACAAGAGATGGTGGATGGAGAAGATACCGCAGAGTGGAGGACGAACAAATAAACTACAGACTGCAGGACAGTGAAGACTAAACAAAACAAAAGAAAAACAAAGACAAACTGGACCAACAGAGACGCAAACGGACAAACAATTTCTGACTGATTATAAGCTCTCAACTTAGAGAAGCCATTTTCTCCTCTCAGGGCTAATTCACTTTCCCATCCAGCTGCAAAAACATCTCCCGCAACATCAAACATCTACAGCGTTTTAAAACTTATTTGCCCTCATGCAGATTTATTCTGGTTTTGATTTCAACACATTTCAGCTTGTAGAGAATATAACCTGGATAACTACAATCTGTTCATGGCACAGATTCAGGAAATAATTTAATAGAACCTGTCTGAGGGCATGAAGTAGCCTAAACAATCACTGTGCTCAATTCCAAAGAAATTGAAGTTTTAATGGTCTGGTGTTGGCCTGCTTCATCACAGGCTGGAAAACTTCCCATAACTGATGTCATTTTGAATTCTGCTCTTAAGCAGAAAATCCTGAAGGACAATATTCTGGCATCGGTTCTTCAACCTTAAGCTCAAGATCACTTAAGTGATTCACCAGGACTTTTAGCACGCCTGCAACTACGCCTCTATAGAGTTAATAAAAAAGGTTTCACGACGGCCAATTGAGATGTTTTGGCGTGATCTTAAAGGAGATCTATCATGCAAAATTCACATTTTACACAACTTTCCATTTGGGTCTTTACTGCTTCTAAAAACAGCCCAATCACTTAAAAAAACTCAACTCTCACTGGTTGCACAGGAGGCTCGACTAATGCTTTTCAGAGATGTATAGATGTATAATTAATGACAATAAGCCATAAAAAAAGCTCGTTTTGAAATTAGTACTGAATAAATGAAAAAAGTGAGCATTTTTCTGTCTTAAATTGATTTGTTTTTGCAGCAATCTTCAGCTGACTGTGAGTTTTGGTACCTGATGTAAATAATAAACTGAGGAAAAGGTGGAATCTTGTTTTTCTGATGTTTGCAACAAAGCTTTTTAAAAATATTTGTGCCATATTTTGCCAACATTCATAATTAATTACAATGACTATGTTGAAAACACTTATTTCTTGACATATATCTGACATTTTTGTATATGACCCTATACTTTCATAGTCCATATGGCGTAATTTTTTTTCCCTTCAAAATATGCATAAAATAAAGGCTGGGAATTTCTGATTTTTGAAATGTGAGATTGTACCGTGGTAATAAAAAGTGGTCACTAAGAAGGTCACGTTCTTATTAGGTTTCTGGGTTTTTATTAGGACATGGTTTCAATGCAATCCATTCCTTTAATGACATTCAGATGATTTAATCATTCCAAAATTAAACTTTACTGAAACTTTGGTCACTAAGCGTTTCTTATGCCACTGTTGGTAAACATCTTAAATGCCAATCTGATTTTTGTAGCAAAAAGCGTCAAACATGAAAATTTACAAAAGAAAAAAACAGAAAAACATGAGCCAAAGGTTTTGCTTCCTATAGTGAAGAAAAGCGCTTAGTCCTGTAGAAACCATTTTGACCTGCGGCCCTCCCTGCCCGTCTTGTTCCACTGATTTCATGGATATCTTCTGGTTGTCCTCCCCGTCATCGCTTCCTCTAACCCTGCCACTCATTTCCAGTTCAAAGGTCACAGGTGGCACCGCGTGGTCACGTCCCTAACCTATGTGCTGACTCCAGCGCTCTTCTTCAAAACAGGATGAATGATGCACAGGCGACTCTCAAATTAATGCACTCTGCCAGAGCAGGAAATCCATGTCAGGACATATGGATGAACTTCAAGGACGCAGCACCACCTATAGGCCACAATATGTTCAACAAGATGGCGAGAGCAGCAAAAGACAGATGGATACTTTTAAGTTCAATGGTTGGTGAAAGAGATCATTTAGATTTAAGATCAATTTTAGGGTTTTATTTACATGTAAATATGAATATGTGACTTTTAAACTTTAAGATGACTCAAATTTAGAAAACACTAGGTCAAAATAAGAGGAAGTTATCTATAGTTGTAAAAATATGACATGATGTTTAATGCATTCACATACAGCAGGGTGAGAACAAAAAAAAAAAAAAAAACATGCGTCTTAGAAGTAGTACATGAATGATGAGCATGTTTTACATCACATGTGTCAAACTCAAGGTTTGGGGACCAAATCTGGCCAGCCATAAGATTTTATGTGGCCCTTTAGAGCCTTCAACATAAAAGTTAAATGAATATTTTATCAATCAAAACAAAGCAGTTCTTATCTGTATACTGCTAAAATACATTGATGTATTTAGCAGAACCCCATAAAGTCATTTAACTTTATGGGGGCTTAAGCAAGAGCACAGAAGCATCAAATAAAGATAAATCTTCAAAAGAGTCCACCCAGAGCCATAAGATGCAAGTGTGATAACACACAACAACACATGGCAAAAAATAAAAACCATAATAGAAAATCCCTGGAACAGGCCATTTCCCCCTCTCTGTTAATGTATACCAAACCTACGAAATGAAAAATTTACTTTTATGGAAAAACATCTCCCCATCTCCTTAGTCGTGGTGAAACACTTCTCATATTGCCTTTCGTTCAGAAATGCATCAACAGAAGGGATATGTTGGGTGTAGCCAAATGTCCTGCACATATTTGTCCTCTCACAGTTATTACTGGCTCTGCTGCTTCTTACATGCTTTTCCTTTCCCTTAACTTTCTATTAATAAGTCTGGTTAAAGCACACTGTGATTGTGTAAGCTACAAAATAGGTTTATTTAACATTTTTATTGGTCTTCTAATGCTGAGTGTACCTTTTTACTAAGGAAACAAATTTCTGGTTTTCCTTGCCTGTAAGCCATTATCATCAAAATTGGCTGAATTAAAAACTTAATAATAAAAATAATGGTTGGACTTTTTTATTGACTTATTAAAATGAAACAGCTTTTTAATTATTTAAATTTTTTTAGAAGCCCCGGGTTCGTAAACCTTTCTGTATATCCCCTGTAAAAGAAACCAAAAAACTATTTACAATTGCTTTAATGTCATTAAACTTCTAAAAAAAGAGACTAGACTGAAGGCTTAAAGTGCAGTCAGAGGTCTTGAGTAAGCTGAATTAAATATGTTGCAACTTTGATGTTTCAGTGCACAGAGGACAGAGTCCAACACTGCAAGCTGCACATTACTGGAACCAGATGCAATTATCTTCACACTATCTCTCTCTCTTTTTTTGTGCAGTTTCTCTCCTCCTGCACCCACATACATATTCATCTATGCACACATAATTATGTCTTTCTATCTTCACACTGACTTCCATTCATTTTTTTATTAACTTCTATTTCCTAACCCAGTCCCTTACACTAACCCTAACCATTAACCTAAAAACACTTCTACCATACTCAAAACATTGTAAAAATGGGCCTTACAAGGTGAGAAATGCTAAAACCCACATATATAGGAAAATACACATATACACAAAAACACACACCTATTTGACACAAGAAGAAACACAGCCAAACCCATAAATACACACACCATACAGTGATAAAGGAGGACATTATGGTACTTTAGAGAAGCAGAGCAGGTGCAGTATAATTGATGAAGCGCTGCTGTTTATAGAACCACTGGCACATATAGTTACAGATCACATTATGTGAGAGGAAGACAGTACACATAACGGTCTTTTAAAGCCAGCTCAAATTGCTATTGCAATATGAGATATAGGTATATCCCTCACCCTATTTTTCCAGGGATGGATATGTCACAGTGCACTTTGTTTGGATCATAATTAGGCTTGAAGATAAGTTTCTTCTAAATGAAAGCTAAGGCTATTTATTGACTGTGGGACATAGCAGGCGTTTTCCACAGATCAAATTGAACTGCTAAATAGTAGAGTTCAATTTGATCTGTGAAAAACAGTATATTACTACTGAGTGAATGCATGTGGTAATTCTAAATATTCAAACCAGAAACCTTGGTGTTTATTTTAGATAGAGGGATTTCAAACAGTGAGAAAAACATACATTCCAACAGATACACAGGGTCACTTCAGCAGAAGATTGGCTAACCATACTTATTAGAGAAAATATTGTTTTGAATTATAATTGTGACCTACTGGTCTCAATGGAACAGGGCCCAAATGCACACTCAAAGTAGGAAATAAAGTAGACTGAATTTATTTTCTAGTAGTGCTTTAGCTACTGCTGGACACGATTTACTGGAGTTTGGGATTTGCCTCTGTTAGCTAGTCTATGCGAATGTTGTGGGTTTTAGTTCCTAAATTGAATTCTCAAAACTTTATCAAACTGTGGTGTTTAACAAAAACATGCAACAACTGGAAGCATAATTTTACAGGCATGATACTAAACTGTAGCTCACAAACAGTTAAGCTACAATTAACTGTGGCTACTGAAGCTAAACCTAGCTTCAGTAGCTACTGAAGCTGCAGTTAACAGTTGCTGTAGCTACCAAAGTTACTGTAAACTAGTTTTAAAATCCTTAGGCATTTTTAAAAGGAGCTACTGAAAGCTAACCCTAGCTACTGTACTTCTGTAATTGCAGTTAACTACAGTTAACTGAAGGATTAGCAAAATAAATTCCAGGGTTTCCCCCAGAAAATTTGCTAAACCCGGTGGTCAGGGTGACTAGGCGGTCCACCGTGTTTTTGTATTAAAAGATGTTAAGTTGATAATAAAAGTACAAATATTACTGGGTAATTATGTTATGGGAAAACATCGTCAGTGAACTGCTATATAAACCCACAACTAGTCTTAAAAACAATTAATCAAAAAATACAATTAAAATAAATATCAATTATGTCCACTTCTGTTAAATCTAAATTAAGTCAGCAGCTCCATCAGGCCCCCCAGAGCTTCAGTGGCCCCATAAATGCTAATATTTTAGCACAAACCACAGATATATAAATGTAGCATTTGTTTATTGAGATTATCATTGCTGCTAAATTTGACATAATGGTTTCAGCATATATAAATTAAAAGACTTTAAATTATTTAACATTTATATGTACGATTTTAAAAAGCTGGCAGGTTTACTTTACTTTGAAGTTCAAAGAACAATATTCATAGTCAGATTGGTTTGTTACCACAGCTACAATTTGATGCTGTGAGTTTAATCTTTGAGTTTCAGCTGCATTTGTTCACAAATATAGTAAACTGCAGTTATAATATAGTAAACTGCAGTTATAATTTATTGCTTTTTAGGTTTGCCAGTTAAACTATTCCCCTTGTCCTAGATTTCACTAAATCTAACACAGAAGCTATTAGAGGTGCTGATCTTTATAGCAACAAAAGGGGCCCCTAAGTCAAATTCTGCTCCTGGCCTCATACACCCTTGGACCGGCCCTGTATGATATGGTAATCTGCTGCACGGAGCAGAGATGTGCAACAATTGGGAGATTTAATTCAATGCTGCTAATGTGGCTTTAGTAGCTCTTTCATTTCGTGTCAGTTGAGTTTTTAACAAGGGGACACAGAAACTATTCTGGTTGGTCGAGTTTCTGGATAAGTTTTTCAGATGTCCGGTGGCCCCACGCATTAACTCTGACTAAGTGGGTAAAACATTTGATACGGTTTGGCGCTTAGTGTAACCGGAAAAATAATACTAGTAATAACAATAAAATAATATAAATTCAGCGTGATGCGTGACTGCGAGGAGAGCGCGAAAGCTTCTCACCAGGTTAAACCTGCACGATGAGTGATTAGCCTTGGGTTGTTAACCACTAACGTACCGGCTAACCGGGAACACATACATAAACTTCACAGGGAAGACAAGGCCAAACGCTGGGCAGCGTGTTGAGATGAAAACACAGCGTAACGTTTTGTTCACAAATATGCATCACTCATCGCTCAAAGCACCTCTGAAAGCGCGACTACAAGTTATTCCTGCGGTTCACGTAGAGCTGCGCAACCAGAGCTAACGCGGTGGGTTTAAACTCTTGCCTTAATCAATAACTCCTCAGAACTAATCATAATTCCTCACAGGGGGTTGATGTAAATATCCATAGCGGTCAGCCTGTGTCCAGTTTGAGTGAAAGGAGGAGCGTGAGATCCGCGCTGAGGTCAACTTTAGGCATCCAGCTGCTGCAGCGCGCGAGGCAACGCGCAGAGGCCCAGCGGGTGTGATTGGTCCGACTTTAAATGCATAAACTATAAACATACGTATCTTCTATAAACATATCTTTTAGGAATAAATCTGCTCTGATAGTGAAACGCTCGGAGCACAGAAACACTTGCAATCCGGCTTAAAAAAAGGTGATTTTTTTTTTTATGTTCCAAAAAAAGAACAAGAAAGGCTTAGCCTGGCAGTGCGCTAGTAAAGCATGGCGGGCCGCCAGGCCTATAATACACTGGGGGAAACCCTGCAACTACACTGAATCGTAGTAAAATGGTGACTAATGTGGTTGGAATGAATTAGGGAAAACATTTTTACATCCTGTCACTTAGAAAAGACAGATTTAGGTGCAAGGAAAACATCAGGTGGCAATGAAAGTCCTAGCATTTATGAACGTTTCCTCCAAACACAGAAAATAAATGAAAATCTGGACATAGAGCTTCAGAAAGAGCCATCAGAAAAAAACTAATTTACTTTATTTATTTTCCGCACTATAAGGTGCACCGGATTTTAAGGCACATAGAATAGACGCTACAGTAGATGCTGGAGTTATGCATCCACTAGATGGAGCTGCACTAAAGAGAATATAGAATCAGCTCTTCGAACGCCAACACTCTTTCAAGGATTTATAGTACGGTGGACAATTAGACAACATGTTTTTTCACCTGAGTTTGCCATTGGCTATTTAGTTACCACAGGGATGAAGAAGCTTTTTGATGAAGTATTTCCTGATAACAATTCAGAGCAAAGTAGCTCTAAGGAAAAGAGCGCTGAGTCTGATGCATTTGACACCTTCCTTCTCGAACCCTCCCCGGCTGTGAAGGTATTTCAGAGTCATTCCTTGACAGAGAACCAACATTCCCTGGCTGGGGAGGTTCTTCAGGATTCTTACTCGACTGAGAAACTAGCTTCCCCGGCTGGGGAAGCGTGTTTTCTCAAAAAGATGTGGCAACTTTTGTTATTGTTGTTTGCTTATAATACAGTGGGGGAAACCCTGAATTCAAAGTAGGTATGCTAGCTAAAGTTCTCCAGAGAGTTGTATTTAAAAAACAATTTAATCGGAAAGGGCAATAATCATAAACAAGCTGTTTAAAACGCATGTTTTTAAACAGCAAGCGTTTACAAATAAACTTTTACCTAAATTCATTCTATAGCTGTGTCCGAATTCAGGGTCTGCATCCTTCGAAAGCTGTGAATAAACGAAGACCGGAAGAGAAAAGCTGTGAATTCAGACAGGTCTGGCCTTCACCAACTGCCCCCGCGTAACTCATGTTGCCTAACAACCGTGACAGCGTGAAGTTGAAGTTTGTTTTTGTAGTCATGCATTACTCCTGATTTTTGTATTATTTACATTTAGAGTAAAGGCTGTTCAATAGTAAAAAGAAAAAGAAAATAAGAATATAGAAATCTGATAGTTTCATTATAAAATGTTCAAACCTATATTACACATTTCTATGAGGAATAAATATAAGCAAATTATTCATTTTCAAATACTCTCCATATCTTAGATAAGCCATTAGTTAAATAAAAACTGTTATGTTTGAAGTCTTAACTGTAATCAAACCGATTTGCTCAGGAATAAATTAAATACTTTAGTAAACCAAACATTTTACAACTAGATATTACCTGTCTGATTAATATTGGTGTATAACTTCCACTCATTGGGGAAAGCTAACAGGAGCTTTTAACCCTTGTGCGTGTGAGGACTGAGGCAAACGTACGAGAACTAAGGCAAATGATACAAGTGATATGGGTGTGGGGTCAGTTGGACCCCATTTGAAAACACAAGGGTTAAAAGAACGTGCCAGCAAGTCAGGCTCTCTCCTGGTGTGCCGAAACTGACAGCTGACTTTCACACAGAAAGAGGCGCTTGGTTAAGAACGAAGTCCTCTTTTCTGTGAAGATGTAGAGCTAAAAACTGCATCATCGTGCTGTAGTCCAAAATATGAGATTGAGGTTGAGGTCTTTAAATGGTTCTCTGAAACAAACTTCTTGCTTTTTTTGTTTCTCCAATCTGAAACTTTTGCAAATTAAAATTTCGATAAATAATAGGACCTTTTTTGAGGACAATATCCATCATTTTGGAAATTTGGGGGAACCGGAGCATCCAGAGAAAACCCACAGGCATTTTTTTGGTCCAAAATATTAGATGTAATTTCAAATGGTTCTGACCTGGAAACGTTTTGCTTGTTTTGGAGGGGTCCAGATCCATGGATTCAGCGTCAAGACATGTTATTTTCAGAGGTAGTGTCTTTGTCCCCAATTTGTACTTGACGCCTGACCACTTTCCTTCTCAGAGGTTCTAGTTCCTCTCCATCTTGCAGCTCAGTTTTGTAATTAACCTTGCAGGCAGAGAACATTTATTGGAAGTCAGTGAGTTGTTTTTTTTAGAGCAGAAACATCTCCTTCGTATCTAGTTTTAAGTTCCTGATAAGAACCTTTGGTCTGCTCCAGTTCACTTTGGAGATGTTGAATCGTCTCAGCCGATTGCTGCTGCAGGACAGTGAACGCTTGTGCTGCTCTCTGTCACATATTGTTCTTTTCTGATCTGAGTGTGTTGATCAGATGACGGTCATATTTTGCCCTTTCCAGATTTACTTCTTTTTCACAGTTCAAGTCATGCTGATAACCGTCGGCTTTCTGTCTCGATGCAGAAACATCTGTTTCATACCTACAGTCTAGTTCTTGGTATGAAACCGTACTCAGTTCCAGCTGACTGCAGAAGTTTCTGTTTCCTGCAGGCAGGCAATCTCCTTGGCCATTTGTTCTTGGAGACTGTCCTACTCTGCTCTCAGGTTTTTATTGAGATTTTGCTCCTGCCTGATTTTCTCCTCATAGAATATCTGCATGTCAACCTGCAGGGTCCCCACACCTGCAGCTTCATATTTTGATTGAAGCTCCTCGTACTGAGTCTTCACCTGGTCCAGCTGTTGTTGAAAGGTGTCACTTTTTTCTTTTTCTGCCCTGATCTGTGACATAAATGCTTTCTTGCTGGCAATATAAGCTGCCTTCAACTTCTCAAATTCCTGCAGCAGCAGCATTTTCTGCTTCTGTTTTATGCCGTTTTGCACCTGGCAAGCGGGAACAGCAGGGCTCAAAGACTCCAATTGAAAAGTTCTTCTGCTGTCGGTCGTCGTTTTTTCATCTCCTTTAGTCATATCTGCCTTTGTAATTCGGCTCGTTTCTCTCAGGACGTAGGCGACCTTCTGGTGCTCCTCAAACCATCTTGCTGTCTGAATTTCTAAAACAGAGCCCAGTCTCTGGATCTCTCTCTGGTACTCAACGGGAGGCTGATGTTGTCCAGCTCTTCTATCCCACGGCTGAGGTCTCATTCCACCGTTGTAAGTATTGTGGTCTTCCATGACATGTTTGGACATAGGAGGGGAGGGTTATACAGTGTTAGGGTGGCTCTGATTTATTATTCCTGTAGACTATTATACATGGTTGTTTTTTATTGAGGCATTGCGTCTTAAGACTGTTTGATTTCAGTGTTATCTGCTGACATGTTAATAGTTTTACAGCAACTTGACATATTTGAATGGAGAACAGTGGACCTGTCAAATTGTTTCCTCAATCAGTTACAGTATACAACATTTATTCAGAATTATGTTCTTTTGTTTGTTTTAATGCATGAAAAGCAAAAAAGGCCTACAATTATTTTGTCATCAGCCTGTATTGCTATTTAGACTCAGTCAGGTAAACGAGAGCAGCTAGTTAAACTGATTCCCAACACTGATTATCTTCGACTGTGTTTCTTCCGTCAGCGTTTGGCGTGTCTCGGTTTCTCAATGGAATTTGGAAAAAGCAGGAGAGGAAATGCCAACAGGGACAGAAAAAACAAGATTCCACTGAGGGCATCGATAATGTGCCCTTCCATCTCTGTCCCTCCTCTCTAAACAGGACATTCACATCCACGCCCATCGTCCTGACCATCAGCAACCTCAGAGTTGGACAGCCTCCTGCATCCTAGCACTTCCTCCTGTCGCAATTTGCTCCGGCGAGAATGGGGCAAGTATTCAACAACTTCCTGTTGGGGGAGGAAATTGCTCTTTGGTTTTGTCTGAGATGGCGTCGGTATTGCTTGTGACTTAACATTGATTCCGTTTGTACTTCCTGTAGGGATTTTAAAAAAGGAGTGGACATTAGACAGAATGCTTGAACTAAATGTCTGGGGTTAAACAATATTTTGGGCGTATAAATTATAAATGAAAGCAGCAAATAGATTAATTCAAATTCAAACTAGAACGAGAGACTGCAGCTTCCTTTCATGTCTGGCCAGTAGCATTTTGTCAGTCTTTATCACAAAGGTTCCCATCAGTACTTCCTTCTTTTTTTGCCATTTTTAATCACTTTTTCCCAAACAAATTCAAAATGTTATAATGTAAGCCAATCGTTTCTGTGGCCGCAATCCAAAACCAATTTAATTTTATTTATAACTATTACATTCTGTACTGGAAGGAACATTGACACAAGGTAGAATCCCATTTCACTACAGTGAAAGTAACAACCAGCTTCATAAACACAGAGACTGAAGTTCTGCATTCTTCCTTGCAATTTTACCCAAGTCAAGTCAAAGTACATTGATTTTTTCCCAATAGATTATGATATGGATTAAGGTCTGTATGCTTTAATATAGACAATTTCCTTGTAACTTTGGCATTTTGCTGCCACTAGGAAGTCTTCCATCGGTTTCCCTTTCAGCTCCGACCGGCGCCGTCCCTGTCCTGTCAACGATTTCTCCAACATTTCTCCTGTTTTGTGATGGTCTCACACGTGACATTCATGGCAATATTTGTGCAACATCAATTGAAATGGGGTGAATATATGCAAGCTGTAATTCAGGATTCCCATCCTGCTCTTGCTGTCCTACTTTCAGAGCATCTATTTGGAGTCTACAAAAACACATGTGCTGAATAAATTTTAGTCTTCCTGGGAGAGTCTTTAGTTCCGCCAAAAATGTGCCGAATCAGAAAATTACTTGCGGGTACATGAATGTTTTTCTAGTACTATGTAATGGAAAAAGATTTTAAAAAAAATACAGTCAGATACAATGGATTCTGGAATACTCTGAAGTTTGGATAACACACTGGTTTGGTTTTCTTTAAACAGAGCGTCCATCTGTCCAAAAGTATGTTTAGGTATTTGTATTTAGGATGGTTTTTTTCTCTTTTTTTTAATGTACTATGATGTGTACAAGAGGAGTTATAAACATGTAATGTTGAAAGGTCAACTGTTCTGTCACTGGCTGTGGAGACTTTAGACTTTGGTAACTGCTCTGATTTCTACAACCAGGAGCCAATAAACCCCACCTTTATTGTTCTTATCTTACAACTCTTTGTAAGCTTTTAATGCTACACTGTCAACAACGTGAGTAATGTAGTCTCCCCCATTCCTCCTATTAAATCTATCTATTCTGCTCGACCAAACACCCATCACAGGAAGGGGAATTAACTTGTCAGCAGATAAAACCTTAAAACCCAAGAGAGAATTATGCAGCATTAATAAATCACATGAGCAAAATTAACACTTTTTTAAGTGCAGTTTCTGAGCAGCTCTATCAAATGCTTCCCAAGAAATTGATGAGGCAAATGGCTACAACTTGGTTTAGGTATTTGCAAGAATCTCTTCTTCTTAGAAAGGCGAAGAATCAGGTTTTCACCGTTGAGGAAATGCTTGTGATTCGCTGTCTTGTTGCGTGCTGCAGTGCATTACCACACGGTACTATTCAAAGCGCCAGTGCACCAACACTATCTTTCAGATCCTCTTCCTTCCTAAATTTATGTCAAGGGTTTTTGAAAAAAAAAAAAACACTGATAAGGTTGGCTTCTCTGCTGCTTTCTGATAGGTACTTGCATGCACATATGAAAGATATCTAGATAAAATACTTGGTAAATACTCTGCGTCAATAGTAGTGACTAATTTGTTTTCAGAAAGGAAATCAAGTAAAGTACGAGGCCAATAGAATAATTTACAGCATTTCTGCACCTGTACCACCTGCAGTATTGTATACTTTGCAACAGGATACACACCAAAAAAAAAGTCTCACCAAGTATTTTTGGTCTACTTTCTAGTACAGATATCTTAGTACCCTTGAAATAACTTGGAAGTGACTTTTTAGCAAGTTATGTACTCTATTGGCAGATTATTTCACTTCTAAAATACATTTTTTACGTGATATATTTTTTAAACTTAAGCACCTGTCCTCTAAAATGTCTCTGGATTCATGGTTACTGGATGGATTCTTCCTTTCCCCATCTTTTAAGAAGTTTTCAGATAATCAAAAGAGATGTAGAGACTTTCCAACACCAAGTTGAGAAAAAACAGCTCTGAGGGCCTGAATTGCTTAAATGAGAACAGGGCCCAAATGCACTAGACTAAAATTAATTTAATATTTTTACCAAAACCTCAGACTGTGTTTTTGTTAGTCTGGTTTGTCTCTCACAAGTTTATACTTGTAAAAATAGATTCATTATTTTAAATAGTATCAAAAAATATTCTTTTATTCGAGTTACAGCTTCAAATCACTTAAAACGTGTTCTCCCACAAAGTATTTTAAGATAATCTCCTTTAAATTAATAGTTTTTGGTTTATTTTCGTTAGATGCCGTTTTTAAGGAATTGATGTCACATGCTCTGCCACAGATTTTGATATCTGGCAAAATACCATTTGACTCAACGCTCAAACTCAGTTGTAAGATTTCTTTTGTCTGAATCTTGGATTTGGTGCAAATCTGTGGTTTCTTGCTAAAAGCTGATTGTATCTAAGCAACTGGCAGTGAGCTGTGGCGTACATGTTGCAATCTGAAGGGAAAAAAATGAAGAAATAAAGATGATAGAGTTTATGTTGCAAATTTGCTTTTTCCCCCCCATTTCACTAAATGGATGAAGACCGATTGAAATGTATAGTGACAAAAAAGAAAAGTAAATAGATACTGATCACAATAGCTGTCAGTATTTAACTCAACACACATTTGGTGTTTCTTCTTCTAGCTCTTCTTGAGCTAGCTAGCAAGCTACTTAGCTAGCTCGTTTTAATTAGCTTTAAACTCTAAAACATACCTTTGGCTGTTCCTTGACATAAAAACGAGCAACTTGCTTGAAGCTCCTCTGCTCATTCTCTTCCAATTAAACAGAGACTCACATCTTTATTTCACTCATCACCCTGGAGGCGCCCCAAAGGACGGAGGAACCATGCAACAATCGGCATCTGTTTGCCGTTAGCATAGGTGTAGTGTAGCATGAACGTGCGTGGCCATACATTTAGTTTCCCGTCAGGCTGCGTTCGCTCACCGAAGGTTCATGTGAGGTTTTCATTGTTTCCACCTTTGATCCGCGGCCTGCTTTTGTAACTTTGTTTAATTTATGATGACAGTGATAATAACCAGGGCTGAAGCTAGTTGCTATTCAGCCTGATTCAAGGAAAGTGAAAAAAAGGGAATATTCAAGGAGCTCAAAAAAGAGAGAATTTTGAATGTTAATACAGATTATATATGTGAGTCTGTTTGTTTGAGATGCAATGAGCTCATGTAAAATATATTTTTAGAATACATAAAAAGAAGCAGAAATTAGCTGAAAAAAGAAAAGCTGAAAATATGCAAGGTGAGTGGACATCTATGCGTTAAACATTGCAAAATAAGGCAAAAAAATTTAAAAACTCTTCAAGTATTAGGACATGAACAGACACAATATTTGTTTGGTTTGTTAACAAATCCCCTTGTAAATCATACAATGTGGCTGCTTTTTTTAACTATAAGCCTGGTCAGACATCAGGAAAAGCTCTTAAATCCTTGTGAATCTTCGACTATGACCAATTAAGATCCAAGGCAAACATGTCTGAATAAATTCATAGCATGGCTTTAGCGCACGAAACCTGCTGAACACATTTCACCATGTTTATATAACTGTATTATGTAAAAGGCCATTTACTTTGAGTTACAGTTGTTGCTCCTGATGATATCTGGAGGGCTGTTCATGATTGAAAGGTTTCCTCAACAGTCATGATCCAGAACCAAAAACCAGCCAAGTTTGTTCACAGTTGTACCGTGCTTGGCTTTACTGAGGACAACGACTAGAAATAAAAATACAAAAACCGACTGTTGCCACTTAAAAAATTGAGCCAGTATCTAAGAAAAGACTGCCAAAGTTTGTCCAGCCAAAACAAAATCTCATCCACTTGATTAAACTGAGGAGGATGGGAGGAGCCGAGCGATGATTGATATGCCTTTATAGAGTGGTAAACATTAGCTGTTGCAGTGAGTTTTGGGAAAAATGCTAAGCTGATGTTAAGGTGATATTAGTTGATGTTTGAATCTATTAAACTTTACATTTGTAAAGATTAAAACTTTGAATTGCTGTGAAAAAAGTGTCTGAGCGACGACGTTAGAGGTGAACATTTTCATCCACGACTTGTGACAAGTCAAGGTTTTGGGATAAAATGGCTTGATGAATTTATGAAAATCACCATTAATTACTGAGATTAACCTTTTGCATCAATGTTTAGCTAGATAGGAAGTGTGAAAACTGGACTTTGGAATGACAAACAAGAAGAACAAACATCAGAAGATTTTTTTATCTTCCCTGAAGGTGCAGACGTTTTCCAAGATCGCCAAACATGAAATCTCCTGGAGTCTGAGTCATTTTTACACGTGGACTGGCAAACAGAGCCAAAATGTTATGAAATTGGACAATGTTTAGTTCATAATACAGTAGCAGGTACAAGACAAAAAAAGGCTAAATTGAATGGATTGAATTGCACAACAAACTGTTTTTATGGATGTAATTTGTGAGTTTGGGTTGTGCTCTATCAGCTGTAGTAAAATCTTTCTAGAATTGCACAGAACCTTAGAATAAAAGTTGAGTTTGTTGGTGGGCACTAGGAGGATGGGAGGGGGCTGTCTGCAGGGAATAGAGGGGAAATGTGAAAAATGTCAACTGAGACTTTCAAATCTCAGTCATGAGGAATCCTGCATCTCTGAAACTGACTTTGAAAAGTCATAACCCTTATGTTAATGCGTCCTTAACGGTTTTTACCATCATAATTCGCTTGCAAATTTTAGGCACCCTCGGAAGTTTTTTTTAACATAAACAAACAATATAATTTATCACTCCAAAACCAATTCTGTATCTGACTCTTCATTCCTGGAATGCTCCAGCCCCATTAACTACTCACATTTGACAGCTTGCCCACCACTTGTATAACAAAACCAAGACAACGTTAAGAAGCGGATTTATGAGCAGAAAACATCAAGTTGGAAAGCCCAACATACGAGGAAATCTTCTTAACCCGCTGAAGCTGCTCAACGTTATAAATAGAAGCAGCATGAGGCACCATCTAAACAGATGCTGCCATAGTAAATATTGTTCATTTGAAAGGCATGTGTGCTTTTTTGAAAATAGAAAACAGTGGGGTTTGATTGCCAAGAAACGGCTTTTACTAAGCTAAAATATTCTTATCTATTTTTAGGAAAGTGGTGAGTCTTTCTTGAAATTAATAGAAATAGTGAAATTGTAAGTTACATTTGTCCTCCTACAGCTAAAGAAAATAAACAAAGTTCTATTTGAGATAAAATGCACTGCATCTTTCCATCAAGGCAAGTTTCTACCTGCATCAAGGAGCAACAACAAAAAAACTAGTATTGTCTTTCACGTCTTTAAAAAACTGGATAACCAAGTGATTTAAAGACATGAAAGACAATACTTTGGCCTATCGAAATCACAAACACACCATGGTGAAATGGCCAAAGTACAATGGTGTGCACACATAACGTAAAAACCATCAGTTCTTGCATGAAGAATACATTTCTTAAAACTCTTCAGTCTTAGAGGGTGTCATTTATTTTGGTTTGGACTGTAAGGTTCATTATCTTGGCAAGATGCAGAGAGTTTGAAAACTCATCCATCCTTTGGCTTCACTTTGCGTGGCAGAGTCACCAAGGTAAATATTCCATACAGAAAATCCAACCCTCTAAATGCCATCGACAGTCAAGTAGTCCTTTTTGTGTTTAATTTTATGACCTTTTTTTAAACCCACGGTGTTCTAAACAAAGATGCTGAAAATTCAGGCATGGTTAGTTGAATTTGTTCAACCCAAACCACCTTTCAACCAAAGTTCACACTGGCAGGTTCCAACGTACTGTCAGTCTAAAGAGCTATACCATATACATTATCTGGGTTTGGGATCTGGGCCTTATTCCCGGACTGTTCTTTGGTTGGACAAAGAGATCTAAACAAGACTGTGTTGTTACCAAACATCTCCCATTTCTAAATAACAGAGACCCAAGAACTTGTAGGGACACTCAGCATTGGCTGACACAATCTGGTGACTTTATAGGTTGGCCCGCTGTGATACCATCGAACTGCAACACATCAAGTGTTTCATTCCAAATCCTCTTCTATCAATGGGACATTAAATTAGTCCTGAATGTCATTGGCTTTTATTGTGAACTGGATGTTGGATTTAGAGGGAGTAAATTAAGGCTTTAACATCTGGATTTAACATAAAGTGGCAAAATATTAGTACTTTCAAGAGAGCATATTATATCTCTACAAAAATACAAAAGGGTTATAGAAGGATGATAGTTTTAATAATACTGATGACTGACGTATGTTTTTTGAATTTCCTGAAGCCAGAGATGATCTACTTCATCGGTGTTTCTGCGTCTCCTTCATCCATTTTGATGAACAAACGTCGGAATACCATTTAAACCTGTTCCCACCGTACACTGACAAATCGCCAACAGACGTGAGCTCATTTCTGTAAAAACCTGCTGAATCCTTCGGCTTTCTTGCTTCATCTTAAAGAATTTATTATCTCCTGGCAAAGCTCGTAACTTGGCCGTCAGATTGGGCTGCACAACAGCGAGACACAGGACTAGAGACACTCTGCCCCATGAGAGGAGGCGGGGAGTGATCCTCCAGTGGCGGCAGGCGCCCGTGAGTCAACCTATGCTTGAGGGTGCGGTTGACCAGCCGAAGATCCATCACATGTCAGAACACCGAGTGCCGCCGTATTTGACAATCGTACACTTTCATACAAAGACGGGAACATGTGGACGGACTTGAAAACCGAGAGCCTGTCATGTTGGATGCAAACAAAGCAGGAGGTTGTTGTTTTTTTTTCTCTTTTTTTCCACATTCACTTCATTTTTCAAAGGTAGAAAAGCAGGAGGGAAAACAGAAGATAATTGTTTCCAGTCGTTTATTTCCTGCTCCAGATGATGGAAACAAAACATGCTTGTGAATTGGGAATTGTGTGGTTTTCCTGCCATAACTCTTAACAGGACAGAGACACACACACCAAAATATGAGATTGTTGACATCAACTGAGTGAAGACATTCTGAAACTAAAAAAAAATCTATTTATCTATCTTAAAATGGAGTAGTGGTGTCACTGCAATGATAAAAATTGTAAAATATGGGTTAACTGAATTGCAATTCTGAAAAAAATTGCAAAACACAGCAGAACAATTCTGCAGGGAACAGGTCAAACTGTGCTTCAGAATTGATGTCTTGTTTCCTCCGATGATCCAACGGTTAGTTCTGTTTGGTGACCCACTGCACATGCGCACAACATAGGGAGGTCATACCGCGTTGCGGGGTTGGCATTGTCCAGCAGAGGGCGCAGCTCCTACTGGATGGTCTTGAGCCTCCCGGGTTGGTTCGCCATCTCGTTCTCCAAGCTCAGTTCCACACAAAAAAAAAATGCTCCAGAGCGCAATCAAGGTGAGAAGAAGAAAAAAAAATAAAAAAAATAAAATAAAACCACACGAAAAGCTCCCTCTCAGGAAATCAAAACTCTTGTCAGGGACAGCAAGGTCAGCCACGAGTGGTAAATCTCTCCCATCTGTTTTTTTCTTCTTAGCACAATCGTGTTCGCTTCTGCGCTCTCTGCCTCTCCTCACTCAGAGAACCAGCAACTCCCGATTGGCTGAAGCCAGTCACATGGGCCATATGCAAATGTGACCCTTCAAAATAAGAGAGTTCGCCGACAAAAACTGGTCTATGCAATTTCTCCAATCAACCAAAACATCAAAAATAAAATACAGCAATGTCTCTAATTGTTGCTTATTTTAAATATATATATATATATATATATGTTTTAACAATTTTAAGATCAATTAATTCCCTATTTATTTATTTCCTATTTATCTAATTTACTATTATTTTATGAAGATGCTATTTCAACCTGGGTTACAGTTTGTTCTTAGGGTTTTTGTAGTAGGATAATGGAAACAAAGAAAATATTGGTCAGACATAAAAAAGCATCCCTGCACCTGTTACATGAATACAAAAATGGTGGGAGTAGGTGTTGGGGCATAGTGAAGTTAGGATTCACACTGTAAGTCTGCTTGCACCTATGCTGAGAAATTTTACTCATTTGTTCAACATCTTTGAGTCTGACCAGACGCCCCAAACAGTTAAAAATAACCAACAGGACAACAAATGAAAAAATATTGTAATTTTTTTATACATCTTAAAGAAAATCCTGTGGGTTTAAATTTCATGCATACTGCACACTTTCCTCAACATCCTCCAGGAAAATAAAGCACAGCCCTGATATGATTTAGAGACGAGACCAGTCACATAGTTTTCTCCCCATTTGGGACCGATATCAGGTTTCAGTCGAAAAGTACAACCAGATGTTGTTTAGCGTACAATAAATTAACTCTGCATCAAAACATTCCAGTCCCAGTTTTTGCAAAAGACCAAACTCGCACTATTAATCGTCACCTATTAAACACGTGGCAGTGAAAACCGCAATGTGTTGACGCTGCGCTGCGTGAAGCAACACTGATCAAAAAGTTCTCAACGAGAGTCAACAGCAATAAATGATCAACAGGATGATTTGGGAAGACTGAGCCCGAGGCTGGAAGTGGCCAGTCTTATTTGGGTTATGTAACTGAAAGCAGGCTGATGAGAGATTAGATTGTTTATGAGGACACCCTGAAGGCACCCAGTGCAAAGCTGCATGCACACAATAGGAAGGTTAAACCAAAACCATTTCTTCCAGTCAGCCAAAGGAACTGAGCAGAAAACAGAACTAACTCACATTTATGCTAAATTTCAATGTTTGATCTGTGAAAGGATAGAAACTTTAAAAAAAAATTATATTAAAATATTTCTCTGAAGACCAGAGTGACATTAATTCATTTAAAACAAGCTGAGGCTGAGAACAGCGAGCCGAAGCATGAGTCACTGAAAGCAGCAGCAGGTTTTTTTATGTCTCTCACACCAACCAAGGTTTAATTTCCATCTGCCTTCATCTGATTCATTTCAACACAATGTCTTTCTTTCTTTGTTTTCTTTTGTCAGAGTTGAATGTTTCAAATTATATATAAAAAAATGGATACAAGACAAAGAATATATGAGTAATTAGTTTAACTACTCTAACTAGTAGGACCCATGCTAGCCGAGTTCGGAAAACTGCGTAGCGATTGCAATTGTGCAAAAAGCTTAG
This sequence comes from Poecilia picta, assembly GCA_033032245.1. Taxonomy (NCBI): domain Eukaryota; kingdom Metazoa; phylum Chordata; class Actinopteri; order Cyprinodontiformes; family Poeciliidae; genus Poecilia; species Poecilia picta. The sequence continues at coordinate 8,442,853 of CM065370.1, read as the reverse complement.
TCATGTTTTACTCCTCAGAGTAATTTCAGCAGGGCAGTCCCATCACTGGGAAATGCTTTCTCTGTTTGTAAAGACTATAATACTCTGTAGTTTGTTGATCTGAAACACTTTTGTCAGACAAAATCCCCCAAAAACCAAAGAAATCCTGTCGCCGTCGATCAGACGTTACAGTTAAGCAAAAGTCTCCTTAGGGCTCTTCTGAGGATTTGTGCTAAACAAGTCTTTACCTTGTATCACATAGTTTAAACAGCTAAACAGATTTATGCACGGAATGTTTTTTTTCCAATTAGCTTTTTTCCTGTGGAATCTTTTTTTAGGCGTGTCTCTTTTGGCACATCTAGCCTCGAGGCATAACTACATCAGCTGCTTAACGATGGATTAGTTTTGCTAGCAAACAGCAACCCTCTAAATCTTCCTAAAGCTTTTCCAACGGACTAAGCACTGGTCTTTGACAGGTCCGTTTCAAGAACTAGAGATTAAAAAACTAAAAAAGCCAAATTAATTTTACTGTTGTGCACCTGACAAACTCCTTGTCTTGAGGGTTATTCCTCCATGAAGACCACCTTTGTAGAGTGCAGGTTGGTCCTGTTAATAGACACTCAATATCTGATGTGAGCTCCGGAGTGAGGCCTATTGAGACTCCAAGCCTCCCTTGAAACAGTAATCGAATCCCCTTCAGTAAAATTCATCTCCACCTATGACTTCTGGTGAGGTAAGAAAGCTTTTCCATCTTCAGCAGATCAATTGTAAAACCTGAGTCAAGTTTAATAAAAACTCCCTTGGTTGGTTCCACCAGCGAGTCCCAAGTGGAGAACACCCGGGGGACGGCAACGCCATCACTCACGTCAGGCAAATCCCCACCTACTTAAACGGGATCTACTGGTAGACATCAACGTGCCAGAGACGCGCTCACAAATCAAAGAAAAAAGGCAAGCGTGAAATACGACTGGGTCCTGCAGTCTGTGCCAAAGCAGGGCCGAGCGAGGCGGCCGATTCTAAAACAACCCGACCAGAAAAGAGATTGAGACCCGATGACAGATGGGCCAAAGCAGAAATATTAGTTGGGAATAAAGCGATACAGCTGTCTGATAATGCTGGAGAGGAAGGAGAAGGGGAGACAGAGAGCGAATGGAGCGCCAACAAAGTTTAAGATTTAGCTGCAGTTGATTGTGCAAGTCGAGGCCAAGCAGTGCTCCAGCGCAGATGGCAGGGCAGTCTTCTGCATCATTACACACACTTCATAAATCTACAGCGGCTGCCAATTTAGAGTGTCTTAAACTCTTTTTTTTTTTTGTACCCTTTGTGCTGCAGCACAACATATTGAACTCCTGCCTTTCTCATAGGGAGTAAATATCGACGTGTTAGCAAAGTCATGTCCAAACTTTTATAGACCGCAAATTCTCCTCTTGCTGTGAAAACTGTCAACTGCCTCTAAGCAGTAAATTCAGCTGGGAAAAAATAAAGTTTACAAGGAACACGGCACAAGATTTAACTTCATACAGTAGTTTATTTATGTAGGAAGTAGCTTTAGCTAGCTAATTTGTAATGCATAGATGATAAGTATTTCGAAGTTGGATGTGAAAACAATTAAAAAACATAAACAATCATGGATCAAAAAGAACAAACATTTTTAAGCAGGAATGTTTTTTTTCTACATGATATGAAAAAACATGCGAGAATGCTAAGTGGATACGAAGCCAGGAATGGATTCTTGGGATCTTTCTGTAAAAGAACATTAAAACCAGTCACAGTTCTGTGGTGCAAATCTCAGCACAAGTTCAGGAAATCTCTGGAAAACCACACTTAGTATTAGGAGCACAGATAATTGCTGCAGATGATCAATTATTCTAAGCAAGTGTTTTCTTCAATGCCGTCAACATGATTCCACGGTGAAACCTACCCATTCAATTCATTTACAAAATTTAGTGCATCTTTGTCCATAGGAAACAATACTGTCAATTGCTGGACAGTTAGAGCACTGATTTTGATCAACGAAATGATGGAGTGTCAGCTGAGTGCTCACCAATAGTTGCCAAAGGCAGATGGACACTGGACAATGAAGACCCTGAGGAAAAACAGGTGCTCATGAGGTGAAGGGGAAAACTTTTCATTGACCTGATTCTTCATGAGTCACAAGATGTGTCCAAATTTTGAGTGAAGTTGTGATGGATACATGATGTGGTTGGATCATCTCCAAAACCTCAGCTCTTCCCAGACCACAATGGTCAGTGTTCATTGGGTTGGTCCAAGGAAGTTAAAGTGTTGAACCCAAATTGACCAAACCTCAGTGGTGGTCAGCAAGGTTCAAGCCACTGTAGCTCAAACTGCTGAAGAAGTTAGTGTTGGTTCTCAGAGAAAGGCATCAGAACACACAGTCCAACAGTTTGTTGAGTGTAGAGACGCCCAACCGTAAACCACCAAGATTGGCAGCTTTGCTCTCTTTCACCAGTAAGATGCTAAAAACTTTAAAGAGAACAAGAAGTTTTGAGGTATTCCACAGATCTTATCCAGTTCAACCACCACCAAATCCAATTGATGGAGACTTCAGTTCACATATCACAGCACTGACAGGACCTCTTCGAGTCAGATGCTTCACCACACTTGCAGGGTTCTAACTAAAACCCACTACTTCACAGGTTATAGTGGCAAAATGAGGACAAACATACTATTTGATAGTTAGAATGTCAATCTTAAATATACATACAATATTCATTCTGCCTGTCTCTAGGGGTTCCCCAGATATCTCTTGAGTAAAATGCTTGAAAGATCCCTCAGGGATTTTTTAAAGACATTGCAAATTTTCTTCCAGGAAAAAAGTTACTTTGAGGATCCATCCGCCTGGCAAGATTCTGCGTTCCTGTCAATGCTGCCTTCCATTCCCTCATCCGTAATATATAAGATTACATTATACGTCGTCATCGGCATGAGAACGGTCCCCACCAAGCTTCCTCCTCTCCTCATCATTCCTCCACTATTTTACCGTTCTGCCCACACCAAGCAGATGCCAACACGCACTACATCCTTTGCATGTCCAGGTATCAGAGTTACAGCCACGCAACCCCCAACAATTACGAGCTGCATGTGTGAACAGCAACTGCAGATAAAGTGCAGGAACTGTCTGCACACTTAATGTGCTAGACTGGCTAAAGGAGAACGCGTCTCCTGGGCCAAGCAGGAGGACGACCATCTGGACCTTCTTATACGAAGCAGAAAATAGAAAGCTGTTTTGTTTTGAACAACTGTGCTGGTTTAGTCCACTTCCAAGTGCTTTCAAAGTGTTGTTAAAAAGGAGTGGAAGCAACATAGAGATGAAGAGACAGCTTTGTAAACCTTGTTTATAGTTTTATGGTCCGATATACCATAATTAATTTTCAAAGGGTTTTTCTTGGCAATGATAATTTTTTATTTAAGGGTTTCAGATATTTCCACCGTAATTTTGTATCCCTTGCAAAAAACAAAGTGTAATAAAACTTAAAATAAATATTTACTTTATTGAAACAACACATTCTCACACTGAACATTTTAGAAAAATAAGACCTTTTAACCGTGGACATTTATTTATTCAAAGCTCAAAACTAATCTATGTTGAGAAATATTTATTCTTAGAAAATTACCCAAAACAGACCCAGTGGCGTCATCAACAGATAATTTGGGAGGAACAATTTCTATTAAAGTTTGTTCCTCAACCAGTGAAAGTTTTTTTTTAAAAAGAAATGTTTAATTAGTAATCCATGAGTTCCTGTTTCTGATTTTACGGCAAAATCTATTTTCCTTTGCCACTTTTAAATAATTCTGGTAATCGAGTAAATAAAATGTTATTTCTGATTATTTATGGTTGGTATGCTCTACTTTTATCCTTTTTTAACTTTTCAGTCACTAAAAGCAGTTCTAAGAATGTGTGTTATGATTAACAAATTCATTAATCAATAAATCAATGTTGTACTCAGTATTTAGGTGAACAATTCATTACTACGATTATTTTCAAGAAGAAAAAAAGTATGTCTAAAAAAAGGCTCACTTTGTTTCATTTTTATCCTTAAACGATATGCAACAATGTTCACATAATGTCTATATTAACATAAGATGCATTTTTATCTAAAAGTTTTTAAAACCGTCCTAAGACAGTCATGACATTTTCACACATGCTTTTATCTAGTTGGGATTAGGTTTGATTGATGTTGCCATTCAGTCCATGTTTGTCAAAATGGATCAGACCTTTTGAAATATTGCTGAAAATACCAAGCATGGTCAATAGTACTTTATTTCCTCTATTGCACTACCACTTTGGAGAGGCATTTCACCAGATTTACTACAAGGGTAAATCCCAGAGATGTCTACCCTGAGCCAAGCTGAACAAAACCACATTAGCCCCGCAGAAGAAGCCAACTGGAGTCAGACTCTCCACAGCCTGAGGCAATGAATGGTGAGTCTGTGCAACAGGTGTGGCTACCATAATTTTGATAATGTTTTTACTGTGGGATGCAACCAGAGTACATGGGGGGGGGAAATCCCACACATGCATGGAGAGGACATGCAAACTTCACACATACCGTTTCTTTTCATCTACACTTTACATAAGCCGGTGTCTATTTCTAGCCGTCATGGGGCAACAGGTAGGACAACAAAGAGACGCAACAACCAGTCACACACACACACATATCTAACAGTCATGTTTTCTGGACTGTTGGAGGAAGCTGGAGTACCTAGAGAGACGCTAGCTCAACGTGGCAACCTCAGTCTTCATAATTTGTGAAAGTGGTGATCCAAAGCATCCTCCTTTGTGGAAAATCTCACTTATGTACAGTGGAGTATTGTGGGGTTTCAGTCAGGGCCACTAGCGGAACAAGTCAACGTTGGGCCTTGGGGGGTGGCAGCGGCCCCCCATCCGCCCACCCACAGCTCCGCGCCTGGTCAGGGCCCAAGATGTCAACTATACCTGAGCAATATCATACGTTGTGCAGGACAGTGCAAAAACTGAGCACCACACCAAACCACGAGCATCCAATAATATACAAATAAATAAAAATATACCAAGTAAAGCAACAATGCAGCTCAACAATTCATATATCAATGTGTGTTTTAACAAAATACACAGGCAACAGCGCACAAAATTTAACAGCCAGCAATTTAGCAAAACTTTTCTGTTCCCCCGTTAAGCTCAACATCAAGCTAAACTGCTCAAATAGCGCATGTGAACAATTAAAAGAAAAAGGAATTAAGTAAAGTTTGAATGAGAATTTAACAGAAACGCAAAACTTACCCATTACTTGTAAAATAAAATCCATAGGCTGTTGTGCTCAGCGCTAGCTGTTAGCCTCTCGTAGCGCTCATAGTTACAGTCTTTAAAATGCCCTACAAAGTTCTCATTGGTCTGTTATAGTGAATCCAGGTTTGGTATGGGTTTTAAATTTTTAATTAGTTCCTTTTTTTATTCATGAAAGACCGCCTTGAAAAACACAATTTAGCTTGATCTTGTCAACCGGGGTTGAAGCGGATGCGGTCGCCATTTTGTAAATACCAAGTTCACTACAGCGACGGGAGCTCTTTACAGCGAGGCCTGTGGGACGGACCGTTACTGTATCTCAATTTTGATTGGCTGATAATTGTCAGTCACGCCATTTTTAACGAAGCTTCCTGAGGAAGAGCAGCTCGCCAGATGCGTTTAAGGCACTTTTTAAAGTAGGAAATTAAAGTGAAGCCTCAATAACACCAACAATCAACTAGTTAATACAAATTAGATGATAGATATCAAACTCGGCTGTGTAATGTTGCACCCCAACTCCCGTCAACGCTATACCTGTCGAGCTTTGTTTTGGAGAATACGGGAAATTTGATGGAAGGGCAGTAATGTAAAAGCGAAGTTTGGAGTTCCAATTCAATTCAAAATTACTTTAATATTATTCGTAATATAATACGGGAAAATAGCTGCTACGGGAGCCCGACAGGGAAACAACTAGGGGGTAAAATGCGGTAGTCTCCAGGCCAAAACTAGAGACTTGATAACAACGTTCATCATTTTCATTCAGACAAGAAGCAACATTCACTTTCTCTTAAAAATGTCTGCAACAGCTAGAAGGTCTGGGCTTGTTCGCCGCCTTAAATATTCGGCTTTTTATTTACAAAATGCTCCCAGCACATGTATCCATCAGCCAGACGCCATTGCTGTACATCAGGCGGCGCGGGGGCCGGCAGGTGTTTACCGCAGACGGACAAACCTTTGACACTGAGCTAGTCAAGACACTAAAATGTTACGTAAAAGCTTGGAGGGGGGAAGAAGGGCAGACCGGGCTACGTACGAAGAGTCATGGACAGGTTGAAGACACATGCGGCCTTTAAGTGACCGCGGCCAGGCCTGCGCTTCCTTTCCATAAAACAAGCGGCAGCTGAAGATGTTCAGATGAGTTTCCTCACATCAACGCCGAGCTTCAGCAGGCAGCGCCACATGTCAAAGGTCTAAACAGCTGATACGGGCTTTTTTTATGCATCAGAGGAAGTAGAGCAGAATCACAAGTTTAAAAAAAAATGTGCTCACGTATGTGTAATGATGAAGCAGTTCTCCTTTTTGTGGGTTAAGAAGACGTTCTGCGTACTCCAGTCTGCTTTTCTCAACGTTTCAGGCAACACTTGCCTTTTGTTTCCACTTTTACTTTTGACGTACTTCTGGCTTCTTCTTCTTTTCTTTTGTTTATTTTTTATTTTCCTCTGACACATGTTTAAGTTTCACAATGTGCTTCTAGTTTTCCGTGATTAAAAGAAACCAAAACTGTGCAGTCTTTATAGTTAAAGAAGGTTGAACAGTTTTAAAAGTGATTACCATCTTATAATATGTGTTAATAGATTGTAACTCAACTTTTGACCCTGAGGATTTTTTGAAAATCTTTTTATGTATTTTTCATTTATTTATGTTTGTAACACCCTGTAAAGAGTTTCTTTTTCAGAAACCCTGTGATGCATTCACTGTCATCTAACACAAAATTAGCAGATGTCTCTTACCGTGTAGTAGAACTGCATGTCTGTCCACAGGGGTGAGTCTCATATGTCCACAGCTGGAAGAGTGGAGGTGAATGTGGCAGGTCCATCCAGCAGCATCATTAGTGAGTGTGTGTGTGTGTGTGTGTGGCTCAGGTGGAGAAATCAGGTGCTGATGAAGAAAAGCAACTCCCTCCTCTGTTAGTCCTTCTCCCTCTTCTTCTGCTTCTCCGTCACGATTCTGAACTAGCTGCAGATTCTCTCTTCCCTCCTGCACTTGATGTCACTCCTCCCCATCTCATTTTTTTCTCCCTCCTCTTTCTCCTCCTCTCCGTATGACTCCAATCTCCAGCCCCTCCCATTTGCCACTTTGGCTGGGCTTCCTCCAATATATATTTTTTCTGTCCACTTGCTGCTCAGGTCAACGTCAGTTCCTCTCTTTCCCTCCTTTTATTTCATTTCCATTTAAATTTCTTCCTCACTTTTTAACCATGTCAGGTGTTTATTCCCCCTGTTATTCAACTTGAGTGAATAATTGGTGAAGCCTCACAAGCCGCTGCACAAATGTCTCCCTCCGCTTCCCTCGGTGCTGACTGCAGATTGCTGTCAGCTCTTCCTGCGTTGGCTGCTGTGTGTGTAAGTGTGTATGTAGGACGTAGATAGCATGGCACGCTCTGAGCTGTCAGAAACAGGAAGTATGCAGCTTGGTAGTTTGGCCCTGATGAAAGCGCCTCCCCCCTTCACCCCTGTGTGTGAGTGTGTTGTTCTAACACGCTCTATGGGAATAGATGGAGAGGTGCAACAGGGTGAAGCAGCGGTAAAGGGAACAGCTGTGGGTGTTTGACTAATTAGTTTATCCTCCTATATGTGCAAAATCAAAGAGATGGACCAACTTCAGAGACTAAAAGTTTTGGTTGCGTGGAAATATAATTATTCGTTTTATTTTAATATGTTGCTTTTTTAGCTTTTTGCCCATATTTGTATTTCGGTCCCTCATTAAAATTCAGTGTTGTATGTTTAGGAATTTGTGAGGACCTCATCAGTTCAACGTATTATTTCAGTTAAGGTTTTACTGCTTTCCCTTTTAGAGCATAATTTGAGTAACCAGTGTAAGTTCTCCTGTCTTTTTAGCTGTTGTCTAACGTTTTCCAGCTCCATCTTGTCGCTTGTTGTAACAGTAGGGTGAGTCAAGTGCAACTCATCTGGGACGTGTGATTGATAGGAGTGGAGCATTGTGCACAGTCTAAGAAACTTCTGCACCTTACTTTATACTTTATTTAGATAATAATAACTAAATTAACACCACTTCATGTTGTGCATTTTGTTTGCTTTTCTCTGTGCTAGATGAATACAGAAGCTTGATGGAAGCCCAACCATCAAGCAAATCATTTTGCTTGATGGCTGGATCTAAACTCTGTTGGCGGTATGACGCTGTGGAGAGACTTTTCTTAAGTGGGGTAAAGGGAATCTGGTGGTTGCCTGGAAGATGGATGGAAGTGAAAAGAAGATAATCCTGGAATAAAACCAGAAGACCCAAGCTGAGAAACGCTGATTTAGATCATAACATATTCGTGTCTTGGGTCCAGTCAAAGTAAAGACCTAAATTCAGAAATGCCTTTCTGAAGACATCTCTGAAAGGCATCTCTGAATGTGTACTGAAAGACACCCATTTAAGAGTCTTTCAGTACACAACAGCCACAGAGACATCTCTATAATAAAACTCTAGTGTTTTATTGTGAAGTTGTCACTTTGTTGCACTACACACTCAACTGATCTCATTGTTCGTCAACCCCACAGGCTTCTGTGTTACGCAACTTGGCAGACCTATTTCCGGTCCGACGCAGCCTTTAATTACTCTCAGTTGGCTAGCCAGGCATTTCTGCCTGAATGTACGTTTGTTTTATTGGCCTCGGCCAATAAAACAAAACAGTGGAGGTATGTTTTTCAACCCTACTTGTGAAGAACGTGAATCTGGTCTATGTTGATATCTGATATCTAAAATTGTTAGCTTGTTAAATTCTATGTGGAGAAGATCTGAACAGAAATCTGTTGGGATTTTAACGTCAGGTGTGAGCGGTCGTCCACAAACATATCCACTCACACTTGCCTGATCAGAATCGGACGCATTTAAAATGGAGCGCTTCCAGATTACCCCAACGGGATAGCTACAGATGAAATGGTTGAAAGCGGAGATTACGAAACTAGAAAGCAAATCAGGAGGTGTCGTGTGTTGCAGTTGCAGAACGGGCGGGCGCCCGTGTACAGAGGCTACAGACATCATGGAAATCCCGAGTTCAACTCCCATCCTCAGTTGCTTTGCCATGTGTGCTTCTCTTTGCCCACTTTGTCAGATTACTGTCGAATAAAATGCCACTATTGCCAGAAAATAGGTAAATCATAGTGTAACAGGGAAACATTCAGGTAGACATTAGAACTTTCTCAAGGCATTCTGGGAGGAATTCAGGATCAATTACTATTTGCCTCTGAACAAAGTGTGTTTAAGAAATGTTCCATGTCAGTGCTTCATTATGCAACACTTTCAGCTGCTATATGATCATTTTGGATCTTTCCTCAATAGATATTATCTTTCACTGCTAAGTTAACACCTTCAAAACTCTGAGCTTACAGAATCTCAGGAGAAGTGAAACCTCTGGGAAAGCAGCAACTTTCAGTTGCTTGGATTATTTTGATGTATATTCACCCATCCATTACTCTGAGCCTTGAATGCCCACTTATCAGGAGGCATTAAGGGGGACAGGTTGCCACTTTACAGACAAACAGAAGATAGACAACCATGCATACACCGTCATCAATGCCAATGGGTAGTATATCTTAGCAGTCATGTTTTGAACTATGGGAGGACGTTGGAGAACCCACCCATGCATAGGGAGAACATTTGTCCATCCGTTTGTCTGTCAATCTATCTCCATCAATGCACTTTACAGCTTTTGATCATCCTGCACTGCTATAAGTCGGCCACTTAAGGGCACTAGAGACCAGAAGAAAATTGAAGAGCTTGCAAGTATGTTGAAATCCAACAGACTGATCTTGAGGCATCAATGCTTCTTGATAGGTGATACTGCATATTGTATTGATCCAATACACAAAGTGTCCCCAATACCAATATTGATACAAATACTGATACTTTTATATTGATATATCAAACTTCTGACCTTTGTTGTTTTCCTTTGTAAAAAATACTGTCCGAAGTTTGAACAAAATAATTCAAAGTTTATCTACAAAACGTTCTATCCTACTTTAAAAACACATTAACATGATTGGTGTGCATTTTTTCTTAAATAAGTGCAAAAAGAAATTATAGTTTGACAGTAAATCAATTTGAGAAACTACAAACCAAAAATAAAACTATATTTCAAGATGGAATCTGAAACAAATATCAATTTTACCACGCTGGCAACAGTCCAATATCGACTTGGTATCAATCTTATAGAAATTTTGGATTGGTCTGCCCACTTCTGCTTCTTGAGCTCAACTTCAAACTCTTGTTGTTTGTTTCAAAAGGGACAAAGCAGGTCACACAACATGTCAAGAGTTAGCCGTAGAGGTTAGATGATCTCACAGTATGATCTCAAACCATCTAAACTCCATTTGGAAAACACATTCCTCATAAACTGCCCTGCGAAACACAAGTTCGGGACATCTAATTAGCCGAGCAGGCCTCGTAAATGCTCAAACAACCGACTCTCCCTGGACTTCCAGCAGCTTTCATGTTCTGAAGACAAACACAGACACAAACTGAGACGCACTCCATCCCCTCCTCTCTCCCCCGGCCTGGGACCATCCTGTGTTTCACACATCAAAGGAGGAACGACCCACCACAAACCTGCTCTACAGACGATGAATCTTTGATTAGCGGATCCAGGAGGGAACGAGGCGTCGATAACAACAAAGCTGCTGCGGCGCTCGCTCTCGAGAAGCTTCAGTCAACACAACGTTACGATGTAATCCACTCCTTGTTTCTGACTATGTGAAAATGATCCCACTTAAAACTGAGCACACACAGTCTGCATCTTTTTTTGTTTTGTTTTAGCTCCGATCAAACAGATTAAATGCTTCGCTTCTTTTTCTCGTCATCTTCTGGGGGGAAAAAATTTAAACAATTTCCTTCCACTTTACAACTTTGTGTTTCTCTGCCACATAAAATCCTATTAAGATGAAGTTTGAGACTGTAACAATGAAATTCTTTTAACTCCTTCGAAATAAAAATCACAACCTGCAACACAGCAAGAGCTTAGGCAAGAAAAATAATTTATTTATAATGATATAATAACATTTGTCATCACATTGGCATTGGATAGCTGCAGAGAGGAGGATTTGTGTGGGACGCCACTTTGCAGCTACAGGTTACACCGTCGGATGGGACCAGGAAACAGAGGATATTCAATACATACATGGAATATTCCTTTAAATACAATTTTTTAAAACTTTTCATAAGATGTAACAAAAATAGAATCATTCAAATAAATCTGGCTGTCTGTCTTGCTTGTGTTCCTCTCTAATTAACGTGTGTGTGTGTGTGTGTCTTTAGAAGCTGCCTTCACAGCGACAGTGCTGCGTTAGAAACTGAGTTTAGCTCGAAGGTAGACCTCGCTCATGTTGCCCTCTTTAAACAAGAACTTAATCGGTCCAAACACTGCAGCCTCGACATTCTCCTGGGGCTTTCTGACGTCCAGAACTCTGGGTCCAGACAGATCAAGAGGTGGCTAATTGGAAAGCCTGTTATAAACTCATTGGAGTGGGGTAAGTAGGATTCAGAGGGTATCAGAATCCCTCCCTGTCCATATTTAAAGGTTTATCCATAATTTTTGTTATAATTCACATCTGCAACTAAAAAACATCAATTGATATAAAAGTTTCACTAAAGCTACATCGTCTATATTTATCAAGTGGTGAAACTGGCACCTCCAACAAGCCATTAAATAGCTTCCTCTCTCACTTTCTAATATAATATAGCATCTTCCACTTTTATCTATTGGTGCCCTTGATGTGCAAGAAGCCCTAGAAGAATATTTTTTGTCAAACTCATACACAAAAAAAGAAGCATTTGCTTTTAATTTGAGTAGATTTATTGATTGGGAAAAACATCCCACATTTAGATATAGTTTGGTGTTTTCCCCCTTTATTTTCTTTTAAGAACGGCCATTAACACAATTATTGGCACCCCTGCTTTTAAATCTTTTGCACAGCGTTTTAACCAACATTAACAAAGTTTTGCTCAGACTCTCCTGATTAGAGGTCTGAAATATGCCACTTATATTTGGCAGCTCAGTCAAACGTAAGACTTTGAGCTCCGTGTCTCTAGTGGCAGAGGAAGGTACTACAAAAACAAACCGAAAATCTGCAACAAGATTCTCGACAAAAATAAAAATTCTAATTAAGGGCCTCCAGATGATGATCAACAATGCAGTCAAACTTAGCAGCACATACGCATATAGCAAATATGTTTTTATACGATATTGCCATAGAAACTTCATTAAAAATGTATTTTCTTTTTGTAAATGTCTAGAATATTCTTTTTACTGAAAATCTAAAAGAAACACATTGTGGTTCTTTAACTTAACCCAACTAAATTTGTTAAACAAATGTAGTTTAATCAGTGAATTTAAGCCTTGAGAAATCATCTATTTTCTTTATTTAGGCCCTGCAGATTTCAGGAAGCCCCCAATGATTCTGATTTTAATGGTTGTTATGGAGACACCGTGACACAAAAATTAAACTCTTTGTTGCTTTACTGTTTTAATCAACCACTTGAGAGCGTAAAATGCTTCAATTGTATTCAGTTGCTTCAGGTGCATTACTGACTTTACACGTTTTGTTAGGGGCACTCAAAATGGCGATGTGGAATTTTTTTCCGCTTTCACTGTATAAATTAATTTAAAAGAGGAGTTTTTGCTAAAATGCTCAGTGCAATATTTTATTACCGCAATAAACAATTAAATGCTTTGGGTACCAATAACTGTAGAGGGTGCTGTAAATAAAGTTTTATGCAGCTGAGATGGGCAGGAAAAATAAATGAAGGTCAGTAGAGTAGTTAAACCCCCACTCATCTTTAAAATAGCACTTTTTATTTAATGGGGGAATAATAGTTCATCTTCATATAGTCCTCTTATTAGATATTTATAGAAATGTAATTCTCCGATATAATAAGCTGTCAATATATTTGTTTCTATTTATTATTTAGCTTAGTGCTGCAGGCAGAGAGAGCTCGGCTCTTTGGTTTGGGGTTTTTCAAACGCAGTCCGGCTCTTTGCACTGGCCGTTTTGTTGCACCAATGCAGCTCCGTGTTGGTGGTAAGGTTTCGGCTGATTGTGGAGCTACGCACCAGCTGCATCGTGTTTTTCTTCATAAGTGAGAATACCTTTACATGAAGGAACGCATCCCTATTTGTTTGCCACCGTACCCTTATGTTTTGGCTCGTCTGTAACGCTCCTGACTTCTCGCTTTATAGGAATCTGTCTTACGAACACACCGTGGACGGCTAATGTGCTACACAAATGAACCGTCCAAACAATTTTACACTTTTTTTTTTCCTTTTTAAAATGAATTTGTGCGTCCAAACGACATGGAACGATCGCCTTCCTTCTGCTTCTTTGATTTGGTTCCTATCTATCTGGGCTCAGTTCAAAAATAACACTTCTTTTTTTTTTTTTACCCCCAGTCAACCTGTCTGAGAAGTCTAAGGAATATTTAGCTTCATATGTGTGTAGAAATAGGGTTAAGGGCAAAGGTTACATAAATTTCTTTTAGGGTATATATGTAAGTTCTCTCATCTGGGCCTGCTGTATGTTATTCATTTTTGGTGCAAAACACATATTTCCATCACCAAGGCAACTGAAATCATAAAAGTGAAATTCATAAACAAAGAGACCAAGAAGTTGCTGCAGCAACATCCATAGTCCAGTATACAAGGCAAACAAACACAGAGTTCTATAGTTTTATCGTTGTCATTCACTAAATATTTAAAACAAGCATCACTTCTACTAGTCGTCAGAAATGGATTCATGTATTTTTCTTCCCAGAATGACTGAATACCTGAAGGACTATTGTTGGGAAGAAAGACAGAGTGTTTTTCTTCCCCTTGCTTTTTTTTGTGATGCTTCATTTTTCGTCCACAAGATGGAGCTCCAACTCAATAGCACCAAGAGATACTTTGCCAAGCAAGAGTCAGGAGATGAAAGCTTTCCCTCCTGGGTTTGCGCGGTCCATCCATGCAAGGAGGTGGGAGGGGGGGTAAGTCGGGTTTAGGAGCCTGGAACGCTGCTCGTCCGCTCATCCACAAACGGATTCAGAAGCCATAATCTTTGTGTTCACAGTTCTGAAAGTCAAGGTCCTTCACGCAAAAACACCTCTTAAAAATCCATTCACCCTTTCTCATTCATTCATTCTCTCACTCGTTCGTAGGAATCCCGCGTTACGTGGGAGCTAACAGTATAATGAAAAAGGAAAGCTCACATTATGCATTTTCCAAAATCAAAACAAAAGAAAAAAACAGCATCAATGTTTTCTAACAGTCCTTTCATTGACATTCATCCTGTGTCGTCTCTAATACTGAGCTCGGATGCATAGACCGGATACAAGGAAGGAGAGACGGTGAGGTGGATGAGACGGAAAAAAGAGGTGGAGAGATGAGAGAATGGAAGAGGTTTCAGGGAGGAAAGGAGAACTCGCTCTTTGCCAGATGAAGGGGGTTATAGTGGCACAAAAGAGACAGATGGAGACGGATCCTACAGTCATGAGAGGAGGAGGAGGAGAAGGAGGAGTGCTGGGAGTGGTCGGGGATGCGGGTGACTCAGACAGTCACTGGGACAAAACGTACACAGGGGAAGGCTAAACAAACAGAACCTCTTCGATGCCCGGAGCGTCGCTCTGCTGTAGCGCCAATGGACAGACGGAGGGAACCACATTCTGAACCAGTTTTCAACACTTCGTCTGCTAAAGCCGCAGCAGGCTCACAGCATTCCTTCAGTCCGACAAGCCAGAGTCCCTGGGGCCGTTGGACTCCTTCATAACAATATTTGCACAGTTGGCTCCTCAAGGTTCCAGAATTTCTTTTTTTTTTAATTATTTACATTTTTGTTTTGGAATGTTAAGGTTTCTGGAAGCCATTTTTAATCTTGGAAATAGAACAGATTCCACAATCATTTAGATGCGAGTGCAAGGCGGAATCACTGGTCCAGACCTTTAAGTTCGTTCCACTCCAGTTGCTTGACTGATCTGATGCGGCACTGTGACATAAACCAGAATATTCTGGGCTGGAAATGTGTTCAGTGAGCTCTGCAGGAACAGGTTAGTATTTGGGTTATTAACTAGGCATTTGAATGAGGAAAGAAAGTGGCAGTGACGTCTCCTTCACCCCATTACGAACATCTTCTAAGTGGTAAATGGAAACTGGACGGCAGGCTCTATGTTGCTCTGCTCCGCTTCTAATCGAAGCCTTGATAGGAGCTACACAGTTGCAGTTGCTATGGTTTTAGCCTAAGAGGTCCCAATGCCAACAGGGGCCTGGTGGGTGTAAGAGAGGGTTTTTTCTGGTTCTCTAAATTGAAAACCAAATCATTTGTTTTCAAAGTTTCTCCATAAAGCAACACAAGTAGACAGTTTAGCTACAAGCTTCACCTCTCTAATTATCACCGGGATAATTTCTCTATACCAGTGGTTCTTAACCTTAACCCCCCCACAATACACAAAATACTTTGCGGTATTCTGATTTAGTAATGCAATTATATTAGCTGTGTAACCTCCCCCAAGCCACTAGAGGCAGTACCAACCCCGAAAAGATGCGACTAAGGAGCAGATTTAGACTATAGAATTTGGTAAAAAAAACTGTGAGCTTTGCTGAAGTAATTAAAGAGACAAGTTCAAATCCATGCTGAGTGGAGCTCCTTCAATCAGTGCTCCTCCGCAGCTCTGATTGGCTAAGCAATGTAACATGATCCTCTGCAGCAAGTAATGGCAAAGCGAGGCGTCATCACGACTTTACACAAGTGCGTCTTTACCTCCGCGCCAGAGGCTCTGCCGAACCCCTGAGACCGACTCATCGAACCCTTGGAGTTCGATCAAACCCAGGTTAAGAGCCACTGCTCCATACTGTTTTAAACAACAGTACTGGTCTGTGCTCACCCCTTCCTACGTGCATACCTATTTTGTTCCTTCCTACATCTATTTTGCACCAAAAATCAAGTCACTTCATGCCCCTGTGCATACTCAACTTTATATTGGTTCACTTTTCTTTCCTTGGTATGTGTAAAATATGCATCAACCATCATTAGTGGATACATATGTCACCTTTGTTGCAAAAGGAATGGAAGAGGTTTGAAACACATTTGCCAAAATAATCTACGAGAAGTTAAAGTTTTTCGAGATTTAAGGAGATAGTTATAGTGAAGGCTACAAATCATGATTTAATTCACAAAGCAAACTGTCTAGGTTGTGCCTAGCAAGTACAAGCCGGGATGGATGGATGGACGGATGGACAGACAATTTCTGATGAGCCTATTGGGTTTGGTTCTGGTCTTCTGGAGAGGTATCGCCTTTAAAACGGTCAGATTTTTGTCAGATTATGACCTCTGATCAAAGCAAGACAAGCTAGCGCATTTCCTGCCAATAGATATTGTTGAACAGAGTTCACATTGCCTTCCAAAAAACTATCAGTGGATCATACAAAATTTCCCGATTACGGATTAAAACCTAATGGATGGTCAAAGAACTTGTTGGGTATGAAACAACCAAAATTAAGGTGGAAGAATATTTCAAGTTTACTCTGCCATGAAACATATCCAGTCTCTACATTTGTTGTGGTTATTCCCCATGCCTCTGAATTAAGATCTAATGATTGAAGAAAAGGTTTTCGAACCTCATCTTGAGCCTTTTAGTGATCCGCAACAATCGTTGAAATTCCAGCTAGGTTCCTGTCTACTTTAAATTAATCCAAGACCTCGTCTTGTTAAGCCAAAAGGATGACTTGGATCATTTCAAAAGTGACAAGTGAGCAGGAAGACTCACCTGAAGGGACTTCACGTAGGTCATTCTAATCTATTAAGGGCATGCAGTGTGACGATCCACACATCCAAGCTCTAATGAAAACTACTGGGGAGGCACACCTCACGTTAAACGTAAAACCATCCAAACTTTTGTGCCCTAGCTCCATGTTCGCTTTGTGTAGTTGAAGCGTCCATCTATACACACTCACACAAACAAAACATCACTGTAGGTCCTCTGTGGTCTGTTTGTAACAGTTCTTTGGTCCCCCAACACCAGAGACCAGAAATGAATAAAAACCCTGTTCAATAACCAGGCCTGCTTCATGATCTCTGTGCAGAAACATCAGCAGGCATGATTGCATCCACACAAACACACACACAACTCGTGAGAGACGGTCGTTTCCTTTTTTCTTTTCCTTTCGTAGCATGACTCTTTTTAGTCTGTGTGTGTGCTGAAAGTGTGTGCATGGGCAGTTTGAAGTCCAAGCTTCTCATATCTTTGTACACAATTTTGAGTCATTGTTGATAGATGCTTTCGATCTTTGTACATGATACATACAGTATAATCCCATTAAACATATACAGTAAATAGACATTTAGAATGTATAAAAAATAGGAGCAAAACGTAACATCTAAAAACAGATTAAGAAGATAATGGACGACGAGGGGAAACAAAATGCAAAGCGGCAAAAAACGGGATTTCGCCATGTAAACGACGTCTGAGGCCAAAGGAAAGAAAAGTGCTTCGCTTTCCAAGCAGAGTCGGTTCGCTTGGTGCCTCTGTGGAATGCTTACCGAAGATCCACGTTTACGGTCACAGCACGAGCAACAAAATGAGGGACATGCTCATGCCTCATCTTTGGTGGCAAAAAATAAAAATAAAAATCCCCCATGCAGTTTGTCTTTGTCCAATCTGGCACTTCGCTGTTGGGCTGCTATGCTATTGCATTGACCGTGGGGAGGAAAACGGAGCCACAATGTCTAAGTTTACCTTCCTCAGTTTCCCCATCGCAAAACCGCTTAACTTCGTAGAGGCCTACAGGTGTTACACCTGTAAAGTAACTGAATCAAAGGCAGATTTTGTAATTGTATTCCAATTATTTCTTGAATTAAGTCGATTCCTTGTCCTCAGTGGTGTGGTAGATCAGTATGGTTGCAGATTCAGATGTGATTCGGATCTGTTGTTAATGCCAAACTAAAAGGAATGTTAGATATATCCACCATGTATCTCTACATTCCCAGCGTCATATATCCACAAGTCCTTCTGCCCATACATTTTCCTTACTTAACAGTTTTTTTTTTAGATCTATATATAGTTAAAAAAACAACCTTTTATCTCCTCTGATGAGTTTGACAGGCAAACACTGAGCTCCAACCCTAGGAAGGACCATTTTGTCCAAAAAATGTGCTCCAATTTCATTGGACAATCCAAATGGTCAGTCAGAGGTTGGAAAGTTCAGGACGGTCCTCTGTGTGTGGCAGATTGCAGAGTTGGTTTGTGTTGTAGTAAACAGGATCCAGACCAGGTCAACGTCTAGAAATTGTACTTCCATTCACTGATCGTTGGGTTTGTCGGACACAGACGGCACCTCCCCTCCCTCGGCGGCCGATGCGTTGGTGTTTGAGAATTCCGTGACACGTCGTGCTAGAGGGTTTGTGCTCTTCAGGAGCTCCATTGCGGACACCCTCGCTCCTCCACTGGAAGACTTGCTGCCTTTCTTCTGAAGCAGGGCCATGAAGTTCTCGTTGCGAGAGCTCGACCTCTGGCTGCTGCCCAAGGTTAGGTTCCGATGGTCACTCACAATGGCGCTGTGCTTCACAGGCGACACCAGGCTCTGCCGGCTGCCAAAAGAATCCGAGGGCTCCTTACGGCCCAGAACCTTTCGCTTGGACCTGGAAGAGAGTCATATAAATTCAAGTGGTTGGAATATTTCTCATTAACTTCTTAAATGCTACACAATGACTGGTAGTTTTGGTCTTTGCTTGCTTGGCAAAGAATTTCAAGATCACCTCCTCTGTTGATTTGCTGAAAACATTAACTTACTTCTCAGTTCTCCAAGCAAATTTCAGCTGCACACAAAGTAAAACTATGAGCACTTGTTGCTTAGAGACTGCATCTATAAATGTGTCTATGAGAGAGAAAAAAAAGAGGGCAAAGTAAGAATCTCTGGTCAGCAATGTACATGGGGCTGTTGCTAGGGAACTCTGTACTCCAGCCTCTGGTTTTTAAAAAGCCTCTGCTTATGTGGTAAGAGGAAGATTGTATGTGTATGTGTGTGTGTGTGTGTGCGTGCGTGTGTGTGTGTGCGTGTGCTTGTGTGCATGTCCAAACCTGTGTATAATAGTGAATAAGTCCTCAGTGGTGTGTGTCGTAGGAGTGCTGGTCAACAAGACATCTTCCGTTTCCTCAGCGATGTGGAGAGCAGTCTTCTCATCGGCGGCTGAATCATCTGATCAGTGCATAGGGAGACATTATAACAGGGCTCGGTTCCTGCATGAGCCTTAAATGCCAGAAAACACTGCTCATGAATACATACCTGCCCCGATACCAGTGCTTGCCATCTTTTCTCCAATTTCCGTGAGAGCGGAATCCTGGAGTGACGACTGCAGAGATGACTCTTTTGAGCTGTCCTCATCTGTTCCCAAGTGGTTTTCGTCCTGCTCCGACATGTCGAGACCAGTAGAACTAGCTGGCATGTCATCTGATGCAAATGCTCCAACTGGAGACCGCAGACCCACCGGACTGTCAGACTGTGGAATCTGCCGGTCTGTGCTTCCATTAGTGGAAGGGTGTAGTGGTGTGGGAAGGAGTAGGACATTTGGTTTCTTGGGAACTGGAGGTGGAACCTGGATAATAGAGTGTAAATTATGTTTGTTTTATTTTGCTTGACAGCAGGTGATTTAACCATCTGTGAATTAGAGCAAACAAGTAGTATCCTACTCACCTTGGGTTTCTTTTTGTCAGACAGCTCGGCCAGACAGGAGATTGTCATCCTCGAAGGTAGAGTCTTGCTCTTGTCTTGGAGCTCAGGGCCCTCTTGGGAGCTGCATGGAGAAGGAAGTGAACCGCCATCCTCGGGTGCTAGATGGATATCTGGTTCTCCTTCAAATTCAGGTTCCAACATTGGGTCTTCCAGCAAAGGTTGGGGATCAGGGAGTGGTGGAAGATCAAACAGAGACTGGGAGTGAGGGAGGAATGGGTGGTCATAGGCAGTGGGTGGCACATTGGCTGAATTCAAATTTTGGGGAGCGGCAGGACTTGTTGGAATCTGTGGTGGGGGCTTTTTGGGTTTGGGCTTTTTCATGACTTTGTAGATGTTACCAAGAGGAACTGGACGTTCCACAGGTGAGGCAGGAGGAGATTCAATAGCAAGAGGGGAGGTGGAGGAAGGAGAAGGAGACTTGAGGAGGAGGTTGATGGGCCTTTTGGGCAATGGAGGCTTGACAGCTACAGGTGGTTTAGGCTTTGGTAGAGTTGGTGGCGGGCTTGGGTTGTCGCTGATGTCTCTGCCATGTTGCTCTTCTTCAATTGTGTCAGAAGCTCCATCGGGGCAATCTTCCAGATCTCCTCGTGAAACAGACCGAAGTCTAATGGTCTTTAGCTCGTTCTGGGTAACCATAGGTAATGCCTGTGAAGAACTGGGGTTGAGTTTTCCTGGTTTGGCAGCAGTAGAGGTGTCAGAATGCCGCCTGCTTGCCTTCTGCTTTGGCTTTAGCGATGACAGCTCCAAATGTGCATTTCCAGGCATTTCAAATGACAGTCTTGACCTGGCAGCTGGGTCCTTAGGTGACGGTAGTGAAGATTTCCTTTCTGGGATCTTTGGACGCATCTTACACCCTGTCGTACCTACTGTCCCATGATTCATGGGAACTGTTGGAGTAGGAGTCTCTGACTGACTGGAATAGCCACTTGAGGGAGATATAAGTCCTGGAGGCTTTAAGGGTGAGGAAGCCTTAAGGTCGGTCTCCATGGATAACTGTGAAGGGGACGTGGCTCTGGACGTGGAGGGAGAATCTAGAAGGGACTCTGAGCTACTTCTCACTTTCATACATTCAATCACTGTGGTACCTGTTGCTGTGCTGGAGCCTGATAAAGACCTGGAAGAAGGAAGAATGATTAGAAGGCAATAATTTAACTAAAAAATGTACAAAGTGGAGTACATTTGACACATTTATTCCTCTGAGGCTTTTTTTTTACCTGTAGGGGTCATTACTCTTCCACTCTCCCAGCTGCCAGTGAGTTGGGAAGGTCATCTGTGTTTCTCCTTCCCTCTCAGGTGCCTGGACTTCCAAACTTGGAGGTCCATCGCTACCCCCTTGGCCCAGCTCCCTTTCTCCTACACTGGCTTTAGAGGAGCAAGAAGAGCTTGTCAAAAGGAAATCTGGCTGGAATTCTGGGAAGTTGTCCCTGGGTATGTGCAGGCTCTTTGGTCTGCCGTCTCGGTAAAGACCGCCCCCATGCCTTATTCTGCCCTCAGCTTCTCCAAGGTTTTTCATTAAGGAAACACTTCTCACAGGGGGTGGAGGCTTGCGCTTGGACTTCTTCAGTGAGATCGAACGAGAGCGAAGGCGCAAGCGTCCTTCTGTGCTGTAATCTGAAGCCGTGACAGAAATAGTGTCCGTAGTACTTGTACTATCCTCAGAACTTCCTCTAGGGTAAAGAAGGGCATAATTCTCCCCGTGACCCAGATAATTATGATGCTCTTGATGGTGGTCCATTACCATAGTGTTCCCATTACCAGTAGTGGTGATGGTCAAGTCTGGCTCTATCCCACCCTCTGTGAAGCAAAAGGACCCGGAATCAGTGGGCGTGGAAAGGGAACGTTCCCGGAACTTGAAGGCTTTTTGAGCTGCTATGGATCGTGCTGACCTCTGCCTTCCTCGCCCTGCCTCCACACCACCCCCTCGCCCTCCGTCGGCTGGTGCCCCCTCTGTTTCCCTCCGTTTTCCCACTGTGACCACAGGCGGAGAAATCCCTGACCCACCGTTTCCTGTTCTCCCAGTCGGGTCCGTCACACACGTGAATGAGCTGGAGTGTGAGCTCACAGACTGTCCCGAGCTCACCAACATGACCCTGTCCTGTATACCGCCAGTATGACCGATGACACTGTGATGTTTGGGAGGAACTGCTGGACCTTTGCTCATGTTGTAATTGTACGTCTCATTCCACGCAGCAGGAGAAAATGTGGATCCTTTTGGGCCATTCCAGGTGGATGAGGGTGTGTTGGAGCACAGTAACCCAGAGTGGTCCATAGCTGCTGTATGAAGCAGCTCCGGGGGGCGTTGCCCCAAACGGTTATCTGTAGGGGGCAAAGGGGCAGAAAACAATTGAACGTGCCTACAATTAGATAAATGTTACCTGCATTTGATTGTTCTTAAACTCTTCTTAGAAGTCTTATTTAACTTTAACTTATACTTAAAATCAAATGCATTTAATTATTTCCCCTCCTGAAACAAACACAAAAATGTCAACAAGATGGATATAAACATGAATTAATATTGGGCCAGTTTTAAATGTGGAACCATTACAAATGGTAGAAAAAGATCGACATCGCCCAATAACATTGTTAAAGCAGATATAGTGAGCATCCCTAAATGATATTATGTGTCCTGTAAGGTAAGAAACTGCAGCTCTTATGACGAGGATGAGTGTTGATTGAGATGTTACAAAAAATAAATAAATAACACGTCCCTGAATCCAGACTTATGTTTTTCTGACAACTGAACCAACCTGTGGGCAGGGTTGTGTCAAGCTCTGAGTGTGTCTTCCTTATTGGGAGGTTTTGATGTGGTGTGTCCGTGAAGATCTCCAGAGAGTGGGGCTGCTGGGGATAGGAGTACCCAGGAGAGGGGGACGGAGACGGGGAGTGCTGCAGGAGGTCGACACCGTGGAATTTCACTGCTCCCACTTCACCTGGAGGAGACAGACGAGAGCGGGCAGTTAGCATGCAGAAAGGACCTTCTGGTGCATTAAATGTGACCATTTTTTCCCACATTTTAGGCTATTTATTGGGTTCTGTTGCAATTTTTTCTTCCCAAATATTGAAGCGACTTATACTAATTACTAGGGATGAATGATATATCAGTTTCAACATCTGTATCAGTCGATGTTAGTCGTGTTTTAGCATATCGGTATCATTCGGCTAAGTAAAACTGGACCAGTACAAATGTTAATTTCCATCTTGTTGTACGAGTTTTGAATGAAGTTGGCCATGTGACATTGGTTTGATCAATAACAAAAGTATTAATATTGTGCATCAATATCAGCATACATTTTTAGATTGGTGCATCCCTAGCTATTACACTGCAGTGTTAGAAGAGAGGGTTAAATGTGGAGTCAGATGGTTTTCTTTTGGGTTAGATTAAATTGTGAAAAAACAAGTCTCCTGGGTATGAGCAGAGGACATTTACACATTTGTGACGTGTGATTCCTCTTGTAAAAACAAGAAAGTGGTGTAGAACGAAGATTTCAACTGGACAGCCTCCGTTGTGTTTATGTTTTACAATGTCTTTAAACCCAGGCAGATTTGCAGCAGATGCTGACAGACATCTGCTGCTCTGTTGTCCGTTTGATGTTCTGTCAGCGCTGAGTCATTGGAGGCAGCAGCTACGTCCCTTTATTACCTCGTGAACAAACGGCTCTCTTACTCACCCCGCTGCATATTTCTTCTTCCATATTTCCTTGTAAAAATAACATCTGAGACGAAAATTGTACAACTGAGTGAAGCACAATCATTTTCCAGGTGTGAAGGTCAGTGTGCAAAAAAAAAAGTTTGCAAAATAAAATAAGGTTAAACCCCCCCCGCCCCAAAAAAAACCAGCAAATGAACAGAAAAATAAGCTGAGGTAACTGAGAGGATTATTATACAACACTGACACCAGTCGGGTTAGCACCCCGATTACAATTTAGTTTCCAACAGAGAGATTCAACGATTGTGACTGAATGTGGAACCCCGACCTGCATAGCTTTTATGAAGGGTAAGTTGCACTTAGCCATATTTCCTTTTGCACTAAAAACAACCAGACGGCTCTGCACCATATGTGAAATTGACCAGCACTTTATCTGCAGAAAAAAAATGTAATAGAAATGAAACTGAAGAACGATCAGAATTTTTACTTAATTTATTTTTGAGATAATCAGAGTGTCTAAGTTGCTTTAATTATCCATTAATTTCTGTTTCCCCGGTGCAAATGGGCAACGCTTAGGCTCACTTCACTTAGCAACTCTTAAAAAGTTTTAGGAAGTGGGAAAAATGTGTTAGTGGAACTGGAACTGGAAAGGACCCAAGTTAATGCTGCCACCAGTTGGTGATGAAGACAGAAAGGGAAGTAAAAGATTTCAAAGTTTAATGTTTAGAGGACAGCAGCAAAAGCTAGCGTCGATGGTTTGGCAAGTCTCCATAGCAACCAGGAAGTGGGATCTGAATTAAAATTTGTTGTTTCGGAAGATTATCAGTATTTCAGGAAAAAATAATTATTTTCCTACCAGCAAAAATGTTTGCTAACTGCAACTCCCAGCTGTTGGTGTGCACTAAAAGATGGCTACTGGAAAATATGCAAAAAAAACTGAAAAAGAAGAAAAAATAAACAGCCACATTCTAAAAACGAAGGGAGCATCACCCCCTCACTTTTATTAACCTGGCTTTAGCTTCAAGCTAGCCTCTGTACAGAAACCAACTGCAGGCTTGATACCAGCAGGACAGACTTGACAACTTGTGTTGTTTATATAGAGAAAGAAAACCGCTCACTTTAAAGCCATAAATTTAACAAGTACAGTGGATTCCTGGTATTCGCAGGGTTGAGGGACCACAGCCACCCAACAATAGTTGACTTTCCAATAAAAACACTCATTTAAATAGTTCAAACACCAGATATACTTTAACATGCATTAATATGCACAGTGGAAACCATCTTAGAACTTATTTCCATTCTTGTGAGGGACAGCCAATCAGCTCAAGGCCGCTCCTGGATTGGCTGCTTTGTAAACCCCAGAGAGTAGCATGCTAACTAGCTGTGGTGCTGGGTGTATTAGCTTCCTAAGCTGCATTTTCTTTAGATTATTTTAAACATGTTGTACAAAAAAAATGTAAGTAAATCACTTTAAATTGTTCCACTCAAAAAAATTGTTGAATTTGCAAATACTAAACCCAGAAGCGCTGTACTCATGAGAATCATACTTGAACATGAAAAACTGTAGAAACATGCAGCTTCGATGTGGAAGAAAATTCCTCCCTCTTGGCAACTTAGGGCCTAAGAATCAGCACTAGGTTACTCTCTCAACTCCAAACATGAACTAATAGCATCAAAGAAAGAACAACAAATAAAAAAGCTTTTTTTTTTCTCAATCTGCTCCACTCTCCCGTTTTCTCACTGGCTAACAGTCATTCATGAAAATTGCTGGAGCGAGATGGGCAACAGCGGTAAGTAACACTGAGGCCGAGAGACGAGTGGAGGAGGAAGAGGAGGGAGCAGTGACTAACCTTCATTGATCCTTTTTTTTTTCTATTCCCCCAAACACATTATCTCAACCACTGTCATCCATTTTACTCATCAAAATTCCTGTTTTCTATCTTTCACGTTTCTTCTTCCTCTTCCGTTTTTGGCAGGGATTTTTTTTTTCCTCTCCATCTTGGATGGAGGGGAGAGGAAGAGTGTGGAGATGCCATGGTAACAGTAAGCTGTCTGTGAGCTACCTGTTCTCTGGCTTTCAGCGTAAAGAATGCCGGAGAGGAAGGTGAGCAGGTTTAATAGCAACAATTTGAATGAGACACGGGATTTGTTTTTAAAGGACCAAATATGATGTTATAAACATTTCCTTCTGTAAAATAAAACATGTAGTTTAGTTTCAAAAACACTGTTCTAATGAGTCAGTTGGAGCTTGTAATCAGTGTTCATCGACTTCTAAATATAGTACCAAAAAACTAATACTTGGGTTAAGTTTTTGAAATAAAAATAAACAGCCTACGATTTTTGCATAATAGGTCAATGGGCAGCTTGATCAGAAATAATTCTGTGTTGGTTTATATGGTATATGTATATCTTTAATGAGTTACTGCTTTATTTTATATTTGTATCCAAATAAATAAGTTTTTTTGTAAGTTTTTTCGGTTTCTTTCTCATTCTGTCTGTTAATGTGCAAACAGTTAAAACTACAATGTGCAATTCCATAAAAAATACTTTTGAATTACAAAAAATAAATTCTTTATTTTAGTAGAAATGCACCAAATAATCAACCAGAGATCAGAACCGGCTCTGATTCGCAACATAACTTTGTCGGGGGATTTTCTATTAGAAGCGTTTTCAATCGGACGCTTCCCTTCCCACAGCCGACACCGTCTACGATGCCTCTTTGAGTGATCTGGATTTAATACGAGCTACAGCAACATTTAAGTCCCATTTGGGATCAATAAAGTATTTTTTAATTGAATCACTAGGATTTTCCACCATTTTCTCCTCTAAGCATGTATTTGATTCACTCTCTTCATTCTGATGGTTAGAGTGTATGTTTTGATGTATTTATAGGCATAATCTCTTAAATACCTCGCTTTCTGACGAATTCAAAACGACCCTTCAGGACATTTGTTTTCCTCTTTTCCATCATCCTTAGAATAAATCAACCGGTCAGACCTAGAAGAAAACCATAAATCTGTATTGACCAGGAAGCTTCAAGTACACCCCTTTTCACCGCTCGCCTTTTATCTCTGACAGAACGAATGCCCGCGCAATTCAAGACCGCCGGCGTGGATTAATACACCTGACCTTCTTTTCCTCTGAAGCTCCCACCCTCACCACCCCCACTGAGCGGAGAGGAGGAGAAAGAGATGTTTAACTATAGATGGATACGCTGGAGAAAAGGAGGGGAGAGGCACCTGGTGACGAAGCAGTTGCTATGCCAAAAACCAGGAGGTCCGCGCACACGCGCAGAAACACACACACACACATACGGAACATGCAAACAAGAGGGAGCCTCGGTTGAGACGAGTGGAAGCGGCGGTGTCAGAGAGATGCTGCTGAGGCTGACCGTGGCATGCTGACAGCACATGCACACACACTCACACACACATCCAACGCAGAGGGTCTGGCAGAGAGCGGCGAGGGCGTTATGCAGTCATGAGGAGAAAATGTTCTTGACGTCGATTCTTGTTTCATCAGAGCAGACTCGCGATAGGCTTGTGAGGAAATTAAGTCATCCTGATTTGAGAGAGACTAGTGCCTGTCTACACCAACCTGTTAGCTGTGGATGCAGAGAGCAGTGAGTCCATATATTGTTGCGCTGCTGCAAACTTTAATGTATGTCATTGAAATGCACAATGTAGGGAATAATGGCAAAGTGGAAGAAATTTTTTTTTTCACTTAGTCTCTCTGAGTTAATGCTAAGTAGAGCTGTCTTTCAGCACATTTACAGTTTTGAATCATATGTCTCTACTGTTTCAAACGATCTTCTTCACAAGAAGCCCTCCTACATATTCTCAGTTATATTTAGGTCTGGACTTTGACATGTCTTGCGCTCCAAGGATTTCCATGTATTTGGCTCCATCCGTCCTTCCACCAACACTCACCGGCTTCCTTTGACGCCGGCCAGCCTGTCGATTTCGGTGGACAACCATATCTTGTTAGGTTTTTGTTGCAGTATTTAAATTTCCATATGATGGCTTGAGTGGTTCTCTGTCAGATCTTCAAAGTTTGGGACATTGATTTATAACTGAGCCCTGCTTTAGGCTGCGCTTACACCAGACTGCTGTCTGGAAAAACTGCAGGATTTTCAGAAGCCGATTGGGAGAAGTTCCGCATTCAAACGGCTGTAGTTGTCATGCCAGGCCACCGGATGGCGCTGTGATTTTAGCATGTCATCGGACGCACATGCACTCTCATATAACTCTCAGTTAAGTCCTGTAACTGAGAGTAAACAGGCAGGATATTGACTGTAATGTCTCCTAATTTTAAAAAAGTTTATTTTACTACCATCTATATAGTAAATATAATTCGGATTTTACATTTTCCATCCTCAACAATGAGAGGTATAGAAAAATAGGGAAGCAACAGTGAGGAGAAAAAACAAAAGTAGGTCATATACGGTTTATTGGGCCATCCAATGCAAGAGGAAGGCTCCTTCCTCGGAGGCTCATTAGGGCTGTCAGCTCCAAGAAGTACAGTAACAGGGCCAGGTTTGAAGGTAAAGGCCCTACGTTAGCCTACTTTTGTACTCCAGTGACCTGAAATAATAACATTGGTCTTTGTGTACCATCTTCAGTCAGTGTTTTGTTAATAAAATGCAAAAAAAAAAAGAAAAGAAAAAAAAAGTGCCTTCATAAGATTACGAATAGTTCCTGGTTCATTGTGTGCTTATTGACCTGAGGACATAATGTCACCTTTTTAAGACAGAGTTCTTGTTAAAATCAAAATCGACCATAAAGCAGATAGAAATGACAACAGTTAATAACAGGTTTTTAACCAGTTTTCAAAATAAATGGCTGTGTAGCCTCCTTTCAGTTAGTGGCACATGTGGATTTGTAACAATGAATCTCAGTTTTCTATAGTAAACTTATTTCTAAAGGTGACATAAAATGTTCACCAGGTGATGGTAGAAATAAAAGTAGCAAAGAAACCAAAACAAGCAAGTTCAGAAATTTGCAATAATGTGAAATGGAGTAAAGCATGGACAGCCAAGAAACTGGCCGAAGTCCGTCAGTTATCAGAAACGGCCAGAGCTCCTCAAAACGCTTTAGCATTCTTGCGTTTTCCATAAATGTGCCGTACCTGTGACGTCGAGTGGCATGCAGTGAGCCGGCGTGCGTCGTAACGGGTGCCAGCGCGGTTTCTCGGCGACAGGCGGCCCCGTGGTGGCGGACGTAGCTGTGCTGCTGCTGCTGTTGTTGCTGCTCCAGCCCAGAGGGGGGCGATCCGAGCCGCAGGGGGACGGGGTCGGGGACGGCGACGGGTTGACCACAGACCTCAGGCCAAACACGGAGGAGGTGGTTTCATCTTCGTAGAGCTGCTTTGACGCCGGCTAGAAGAAAGGAGACGCAAAAAGGGAGGTTGTGTTTTTCTCCAACAGGAATATTGTCTTAATAGGTAAAGAAACACATGGAAACACGGTGGTTACTTTAAAGAAATCAATACCTTTTGAATTTTTTAAAACATATTTTCAAATTTTTTTTAACATATTACAGATAAAATTCAAGTTTTACTTGAATTTCTCTTCATCCACCTTTACTCTCACACCCATGAAAATAATAGTGTATAACTTCCTCAAGATGCATTCATAATGTTTTGCTTAAAAAACATGACAGCTACTGCAAGAGTACCAGCTACAAACCTACCAGGACATGACCGGCAACTTAAACTGACCCTGGGTGCTAGCACAGCAAAAATAAATAAATGAAAAACAGGAAGAAAGTAGGTCCTCTGCTCAAAAAAACATTTAAAATATTATGGATGGAGAAAATCTGAAACTGAACATCCTCCTGAACACACAAGCCCCACTATGAAACATGGGGATGGCTGACTCATGCTGTGGGAATGCGTAAGCTCTTCAGTGTGGGTTGGAAAATGGATCCAGCTAATGACAGAGCAACACTAAAAACAAAACACAGAGCTACAATAAAATGACTTGGATGAAGCATTTGGGCTGGGCTACAATGGCCCAGTCAAAGTTCAGATTTAAATTTAATAGAGAATCTATGCGCACCACAAAAATGTTGAAGAGACTGCGAAAAAGATTTGCAGGCCAGGTATCCCTTACTCCACTTTTCCTTCTCTGTGTCAAAATCTAATACACTTTAGTGACGTTTGTGCTTTTGACATGACAAGATGCAGAAAACACTGCAGTTCATCTTTAAAGACGACCGTAAAAACTGCGACTGTCTGCTGCTGCAGAAGCGCGAAGAGCAACGACAGCTTAACGGGAATCTGCCAAAAACCCAAATAAAATCATGAAATTAACAGAGCTGTAACAGGCAGGAAGTGTGCTGCAGTAAACGCGGCGTGAATCCTTTGTGACGCAGTCCAAGAAAACAGTCTGAGCAGCAAGAGTACATCCAGGTACAGATACCATAGTCATAAGACACATTTGTTATGAAATATATAAATATATTAATTTTCATCTCTTGCTTTTAAAAAACAAAAATCCATTAGTAACAGCTTTGTGTACAGGAGATGCCTGTCAGATAGCACTAATATTATCTGGTGTTTTGATTTTTTTTCCCAAGGATTATTATAATATTTCCATCTGGAAGACACTAAGTCATTAAGGATCTGTTTATAGACAGCAGCTGAGAGAGAGAAAAGCACGATGACTAATTCTGGTGAATCTGAATGAGGGGGTGGATTGCGCTGTACAACAGATTTTCGGCTAATTCACATTCAGCCTGTTGTGTTAACGGAATGATAAACATAATGAGGCGTTCAGTCACAACACAACTTTTAGCTGTCATTTGCTCGATTCATGGGGGGAAAAAAATCATAATAATAATAATCACGCTGTATTGTTTTAGTGATGAAAGTCTGAAACTGGAGCAATTGAAGTGAAGGGGTTAGTAACACCACCCAAGGTCATTCCGAACAAACTAGAAAACAGAGCATGAAACTTGTTTAAAGTTCATGTTGTTTAAGTTTTAATTCACAAAATGTCAACGAAAGAACCTTTGGCGAAACTTTACTTTTCACTTTGCATTTTTATCCCAAATATTTGAATTTACAGCAGGAAATATCTTATGAATTGACATGAGGATGCACCTGTAGCTACAACAGAAGCAGTACAAAAGATCCCATCAGTCACAACATGCAAAAAAAAAAATTAAACCACAAGAACTAAAAATCCAGAAGGTATCTTCAATTCCAGTTAAATTTTTTTAGAATCTCATCCCATTATGTTTGCCCGGGTAAACATAATGGGTTTGACAGCGCTGACTGACATTCGTTAAGACTCCGAACAATTTAAGATCTAAGAAGGACAATTGTAGATTTAAGCAATTAATTAATGGGTTCACACTATTTTACAGAAATAGAATTTATCAAATGCAATGGCACTACACCAAGGTGTAGAAGAAGAACCGAACTGAAAAAAAAAAATGGTACAAAAGCAAATTCGTTAATTCGTTCAAACCTTCAGTAGAAACATAAGACACCCCAGGTATGTTCAGGTCTGCTAGAAAACAAACCATGTCATCTTCTGAGGTCAAGTTGATTCTCTCACCACTTTTGATTGAGAGAAATAAGTTCCTGTTTTGAAATCACCAACCCAAAAAGTTTCCCACAGAACATTTCATGGTCAGGTGAGACAAGGATTAACTTCACAGTCATAGGTTTGGAGGAATCAATGAGGCTTTAATGCCTACAGACCAAACAACTGGTGCATGGTGGTGGCAGCATCATGGTCTGGTTCTGTTTTGCTGCCTCAGGTATTGATGACACCTTCTAACTTCATGTTAGATCAACAGTTAGTGCTTTGGGATAATGCCACAACGATCTCAGTCATCCAAACACTAAAGCCATCATCTCTCCATCATGAATATTTAGTATATTTTTGAGCTATGAATACAGTTTAGTCAGCAGCTAATCATTTGTTGCACTGGTTTTAAGCAAAACTTGAGAAATTCAATGTAGCATGGGAAATGATCCCCTTGTGGCGAGTTAAGGACATAGCAACTAAACTGAAAATATTCAAGCTTACTAAAAACCAACTTACTTTACACAAGTATTAGAATAGTAATTGCAATAGTTGACATAGCAGCAAAAAATAATCAAACAGAAGCATTAATTTGCAATATTTCTGCTGTGCAGGACATTGTTTTGGCATAAGCCATCATTAGCCACAACAGAGAATCGTAGCCATGATCAAACTATCACAATTTCAAAGAATGTCTTTGTATGAGATTGTATTTAAAGTGTTCACGCTCTCCATGCAAGTAATATTTGTTTCCAGTTGGATTGATTTGCAACTGACCTGAATGCCTACACTTGATGTGTTAGAGGCACTGTGTCTTAAAGACAGGAAAAAAGTAGCACAATATTATGTTCCTGAAGCTGTACACCCTGCTAGCCAGCACAGAAAGACTCTGTGGGATTTCATAGAGTGGCAAGGTTTTGAAAAGTTGGAGAAATAAAACACTAAACATCAATGTGTTAAGCTAGTTTTCACAGTGTAGACACAACCTGACAACCTGCTGAAGTTCAAACCAACCGTCAGAACGGAGAAGGAAAGGGAATGAACAAAGTGGTGTAATGTTGTTGTTGGTGCCAGACAACCGTCTCTCGGGTTTACAGAGAACAGTCCACAAGAGAGAAAATATCCAGGGAGCAACTTTGTTGAAGTAGGAGATCGAGTATAGCTCACATTTACACTCAAGATGTGTGTGGAATAGCATCTCTGAACATACAACATGTGGAACCTTGAAACAAATGGGCTACAAATCAAATACCATTCCTGCTAGCTAAGCTCGGTTGGTTTTAGGGCTATTTGAACATCTCTGTAGCAGGTGAGCGATGTTTGAACATGTTGTGGACCATGTCGAACCATTTATGACCACAGAGTACCCATCCACTGGTGGCCACTTCCAGGTTGATAATGAGACATGTGACCCAGCTCAAATCAACTCAAACATGTGACTTGCACACAACAATGAGTTTGTGATACTCCAGTGACGTCCATCGTGGTCGCCACCATCGTTGCTTGGGGCTACGGCGGTAAGAGTTTTTCCGTAATCAGGGAGTTGGTAGTTTGAGCCCCCACTCTCTTGTTCTGTCCTTGGGTAACTCTGTCAGAGTTAGGGCAGCTGTGGCTACCATCCAGTAGCTTGCCACCATCAGAGAGTGAATGTGTATGTGAATGATGGAATGTAGTGTGACACACTTCGGAGTGTACTCCGGACTTGATAAACACTTTACAAGTACAGACCATTTACCATTTAGCATTGACCATAGTAACCAGACCTCCATCCAACACAGCACGTTTGGGATGTGTCAGACAAGGCGATTCAGGTCATGGATGTGCAGCTGACAGATCTGCAAAAACCACCTGAAGTCATCTTCAGGTAGTTTAGTCAAAACTGTGTTTTAACTAAAGGTAGAAAGGTTAGAGTCCTTGTCAAACGACGTTTTGACTAAAGGCAGAAAAACCTAGAGGTTGGAGTCCTTGTCAAATGGTGTTTCTGACTAAACTCCCAGAGGGTTAGAGTCCCAGTTAAACAGTGTTTAACTGAAGTCATAAAAGTGGTGTGAGTTTTAATGTTTTTATCCTTTTTAATCTTTTTTTTTTCCATTTTCTTTTTTTTTTATTTCTTTCTCACGCTTCATTCAATGTCTGTTTTTATTTTAATTATGTAAGGCACTTTGAAATGCCTTGCTGCTGAAATGTGCTATACAAATAAAATTTGATTGATTGATCTTCTCAACCTGGACCAATATCTCAGAGGAAAGCATCAGACACTTTGCTAAATCTATGCTACTAAGAACTGAGGAATCTAAAACAGGGACTTTAGGTGATCACTACTGACCACATGTGTTTTTTTTTTACCAGCAAAACAAAGTGTGGAAAAGATCTATAAAGAGGTTCAGCAACATGAGACAAGAAAAGGCTTTGTGTTAGAAGCTGCATGCGTGTTTGTTTACCAGGAAGATGAAGTCCGGCCTCTTGTTGTTGAGAGAGACTGGCGAGCGGCTGAGCGATGTGGACGTGTCGTCTGAGCTCTGCGAGGATGGATGGCGAAACGTCTGGCCGGTCAGCTTGGTGTCGTACAACTGCTCCTCAAATTCTGCACACGCACAAAAACACACAGTGAGAAGCAAATAAACCTAATCTGGAGTTCACAACACAAACTCACACACCAAATATTTTAGGCGCATGGCTGAGAGCAAAGATCCAGCAGAGCTGTTGCTTCACATCACAGGGAAACCTCCCTCCTGCGAGTCCCCGGCACACCTTCTGCCAGCTTAACAGTCTGCCTCGGTTTTCATTTAATCCTCTCCTGGGTTCTCCTGACTCTCGTGATGTCCTTTAAACCAAACATTCTCCGTCGAGTTACCCTCTCCTTTTGGATATCTGAGTTTCTCCCTCTTGCCAGGAGCTTAAACTCTCCCCCTCCAGCTATTGTAAACAGATTCCTAAAACCCTCATCCACCCCCACCTTCCTAACCACACACCCACTCCCCCTCACAGCCCTTCAGCCAATCCTTTACCCCCAAAACACACTCCTGACCCAAACCCCAGTCGCCACTGAGCTGTCTGACACACATGTGCACACACAGACGTTCCCAATGCAATCCTGCTGATGAAACAGCAGCATCAGAAAGACACGGGTTTTAACTTGAACACGATTGAATAACAGTGATAAACAGAGTAAAGAAAGTTGGATGTGTTTAGTATTGGGGTGACATGCTATTTTAGATTGCAACAAAGTGATCACTTCTTTTTGGAAATGGCCTGTTTTTGTTGTTTTTTCAACAGAGGACGGCTGAAGAGCAACTTTTCAATGCAGCTGTACAGTTTTCAGGGGGATCACAGGTTTCAATTAAAACATACGCAAAGGTATTTAAATCCCGCATCCATCTGCCTTTACAAAAATAACTCAAGCTTAGTCAAATGAGATGAAAAGCATCAGTGAGAACCGATTTTCAAGTCTCAATGCAGATTCTCAATCTAATTTATCCCTGGACTTTGACTGGGTTGTTCCAACACATGAATGACTCAAACCATCCCACTGCAGCAATTTCTTCTACATGTTTGCAGTAATTAGACTAGATTTCTTCTGGTTTTCTTCGGGTAAAATTGTCAAATCTGCAAAATACAGGACTAATAAATGTCCTTTAGTCCACAATTAGTTGTGATAATAGACTTTATTTTAGAAACATTTCCTTTCATATGTAAAAGCAACATTTAAAAATATGTAGGCTGTTTAGTTTTTATAAATTCAAATACAGTTGCTCAGATGTTGCCATATTGTTTACACTGCAATGCTTTCTGGGTAGATGACGGAGGCTAGCTGCGTCCTACAAAATGACTGTTTCTGTTCAGCTGAAACAGTCATTTTTATGCAATAAGTAACATTCACTGTCACTTTAATCATCCAGTCATTATCTGCTTTGTCAATATGAGTTTTGATTTCACGTTAGCTGCTGCTAACGGTGTTAGCTGCTGCTAACGGTACTAGCTGCTGCTAACGGTACTTGCTGCTGCTAACGGTACTTGCTGCTAATGGTACTAGCTGCTGCTAACGGTACTAGCTGCTGCTAACTGTGTTAGCTGCTCTGGCTGATATAGTTAAAACAAGCTGACCACGCCTGTTTGTTTCAGCAGAAATCTTGTGTATAATGCCACATAAAAACTTTCAGGCTGTTTGTCTCAGTCCAGACGTTTTGTGGGCTGCCCTGGTCAGCCTCCACAACCTTGACTTCTTGAGTTTTATCAATAAACTCGACTACATTTTTGAAGTAATTCTTAGTATTTACTTATCACAAACTACAGCGGATTGGTTGATATTAAAATTACAACATATTTAGATCAACATGTTCAACTAGTCGTGGATCCCTTTAAGATTTAAGATGAAGCTGAGTTCATTTATTAAACTTCATTGGTTTCCAGCAAAAAGGCTTTTTATGCATGCAAATAATTTTTGAAAAGTAGGGTGGGTGGGTGACGTTAACTCAGCGAGGCAACGTGGGAGAGATTTGGATTCAACATTATAATCATGCACAGTAATTAATGTATAACAGCAACAGTGTATTAAATAATAATGCTGCATTTTTTAACAAGTGCAGACAGTCCAACCACCCACAGCTTTGGTGAAGCCTTAAATGGCATTGGGAATCATCGCTCTTGGCATGTTTCCTCGCTCAAGTGAAACTTGCCCGGAGAAGACAACTGTTTATGGGATCTCACTCTGTATGAGTGCAAATATGTCTCCAAACATCAAAGGAAACACAGGAAGCCTCCGCGAGCTCAACATTTCCAAATTATTCACTACACGTTAAGATGTTACGTTTTGAACTTTGCAAAAGTTTTATCAAAGCAAAATGAGAAAATCTTGAAGCAGTGCACTTAAAAAAAGATTAAACAAAGTTGTTATACCAAAATGTTTCAACTAAAATACAGCTGGTTTTAGTTGTAATTGGAAAAAAAAAGTGTGGAAATTTTAAAAAATGACTACACAAAGGCATAAGCTGTAGAATCTTAGAGGCTTTTTAGGCCATATTTCATAAATTAAAGACAGACTCTGCCTCTTTCCAGTTCAAACACTCACCAAGTTAATCTGGTTGCTGATTTTGCTCCCTCTGCTTATTAATTACAAAAGGTATCACACTGGTTTAACTGCAAAACAGATCTTAAAAGAAATAATACAACAGTTGGTAAAAGTAAATCCAAAAAGTCGTTTTTAAATGATGATTTAAATTATTAAGGGAAAACAGATATGCATGTCAACCTGAGTCAGTGAGGAAAAAGAAAACACATCCGCCGAGACAAATTTTGAATTAACAACAGTCATTGGACGGCTGTGTTCAGGTCACATCTGTGTCTCATTTCTGCCGAACTTACAGAACCCAAATGAAAATGAAGGAAGCAAAACCAAACGCATAAAAGATATTCAATAACAGCTGAGAAGAAAGGCAGCTGGGAGCCTGGAAAGGGTTTCATTTCTATGGCCTCCAGTTTTATGTGAACTGCACTTAAGAGTCATTACCACCAGTGGAATAAAACACGGAACTGTGAACCTTCCCAAATGATTATGGTCTACCAAAATTACTCCAGGAGACCATCAATGACTCATCAAGGACGTCACCAACAAACCCAGAAAACCATCTAAAAACTCATCACTTGCTTCAGTTAAGGTCAGAGTTCATTATTTAATAGTATGAGAGAAATTGGACAAAAATGGCATCCAGGGGTTGGTTCAAGACCAAAACAGCAACAAGGTTTGTACCAGAAAACCATCAATGCTCAAGCACCGCTAATTCCTCAAACACATAAAACAGGTAAGTTGTGTGTCTAAAATTTATGTGCTCTCTATCATCAAACAGCACCACTTAGCTAGCTAGCTTAAGTGGCAAATACAGCTAAAAGGCAGCTGAATTGTCAAAAAGCTAGCATGTTGTGATTGTAGCTAGTTAAATTTGTGTTGAAGAGCATGCTAGCACATAAACCTTTGGCTAGTGCGCAAGTTTGCTTCAGTGCGACTCCGTTTTACCTAAACTCAATTAAAAATGGAAAACCTATTGTAATAGTTCAACAGCTATACTTTTAAAATATTTTTTATTTAAAGGGGAAAACTCCCCAGGCTTTAGCCTTCTTGCCAGTCCAAAAATGCTAAGCTAAACTGCTTGAAGATACACACTGGAAGACACTTTTTTTTTATTCCAAAATGTTGAGTTGTTTATGAATTTGTAATACTTTTTTCTCCACAACTAATCAATAATGTTTCCCTAATCAATCACTTGAACGGCACAGCTGATAGTCAAACGGTCGCAAAGCGTTTAACATTTCACAGCTTCCAAGTCCTCAGCAAGGTCACTGGCCAATCCGTACTTGTCATAATGAGGTACGTTCCCCTCCGCCTACCGTCACTGAGGCATATTACACACCGGGTGCTCGTTAGAGAAAATAATCAATTTTGCGGTGATTAAAAATTGCCTGACTGCTGCATGCAAAAGTAGCTGGATCAGCCAGATAGATAATAAACAGTGAAAAGGAGCTAAAAGTTGTCTCTTTCCAGACTGCAGTGGCCCAAAGAACTGAGGTGTCAGCAAGAGTCTGAAGATGCAGGGGGTAAACAAACTGATTCGGGAGAGGAAGAGTGAGAGGAGTGAGAGTGAGGCAAATGGCAGACAAAGAAAAGGAGAAAAACCCCCAGAAGGTACAGTTGAGAGGTGGGAAAGTAGAGAAAGAGACTTATTGGAGATAGAACAATGATTTATATGCTGCTGGGCTAATGTAATGCAGATATAATGGAAACAATTAAGACATTCAAATGGATATTTCTTTGGAAAATATAAACAGAAGTTAAATCTGATCTATAAAGTGACAAGACACAGAGCAATGTTGGGGAAAGAAAATGATTGGGTAAAAAGCCAAGGGCAAAGTAATACGACAGAAATAGATGGAGTTAGGAGGAGAAGCAGAAAAGTCGCAGAAGTGGAAGAGGACAAGATAATAATAAAAGAAGAAGCGAGAGTGGAAGAGAAGAAGGAAGACAATTCATTCTACCCACCAGTGAGTCTATATGTGTACATATTAATGGTACTATGTAAAGGAAGAGGAACAAAGCTACTGGCAGAGTGAGCCCAGGTCTGGAAGAGATAAAAATAATCTCACAGTCGGAAGTGAGCGAGAGCACCTTCTTTTTGTTCCCCGAGGCTTTTGCTCAGAGTGCCAAAATCAGCCTTAGGCCTACCCACAATGTTCCAGATGGATTTCAGAAAGTCATGACACCAGATTTAAAACGAATCCAACCCCAGACTGCATTCAGAGGTAGCTGAAATATACGTATTTTTATTGCGACGTGCCAATCCGAGTGCTCTGGCTCCCCAGACCGTAAGGTCAGAGTAATGCGAAACACAGAACGAGCGTTGCCGAGCAGAACAGGAAGCGTTAGCAGCAGAGCGCCACGGCGAACATTCAAAATGCAGGATCGAGGCACAACACATGACATTTGCAGAAACGGCTCCCTCGAGCATCCCGTCACTTTTATGTCTCCTTCTCATTTCCTCACTCAGGTCTGACGCCAAGAAAATCTGATGGTTTAGCAAAAAGCTTTAAACAGCAAACAAAACAGAAAACTGATTTGTAATACTAGAACAACTTCATAACGTTTTATTAAGTCCAATTTCTGCAGGTCTGACAAAGGCCACAAACTTTGAGTGCCATTTTTCACCCATCAATCTATATATAGATGCGCTTCTAATATAAATGTAAGCAAATCTTTGTCTATATTCTGCTAATGTCGAAAAAATACAGGTTTACAATTGCAGAGGAGACATTGGTGCCTTATTCAGGCGTTGGAGCGACAAAACTCTTATACTTGAGAGTGGTTACGTTTGAGCCGTTTTGGGGAAATTATAGTCATTGATTTTACAGAAGAGATTCAACACGTTGTACTGACGCACAACGTTTTATGAACTGTGAGAACTCTGGTGGAGCTGGTGCCTCGTTGTCCCAAAAAAATTAAAACAAACCATCATCCTTCTACTCCTTCCTGTTGTCGTCTTTCCAGTTTTTGTCAGTAACATCTGATTGCTAGTCACGTAATTTGTGTGATGCAATTTTGCGAAATAAATCTGTTATAAACGTCTAAACAGATGAAAAACCAAAGACTTTCTATTCTATAGCTTTTGTTGTAATCAAGTGTATGTGTGCGTAATTGACTGTCTTCTGCGTCTCTGTATGGACTTATGGTGACTTTTAGATGGTGTGTCCTGCCTCTCAACCCAATGTCTGCTGGGTTACGCTCCAGCCACTCCAGTGACCCGGATCACCTCTAAGAAGGCATAAAAATGGTTGAATGGATTCAAGTCAGAAGAGTCCAAATATTACAACACCTACTTCAACACCTACTGTTTGCAGTTTTCACTTCATACCTCGATGTTCATGAATGCAAACCCATGAATGTGTCTGAGTAAGTGTCTTGACAGCTGGCTAATGGTAATAAGTCCCGTCCAAAAGCTGCTTAGCTGCATTCATGGCTACTACTTATTGACGATGAGTGGATTAAAGCAGTAAAGATTCATTCAGATGGATTGTTCTACTGAAAAAGTGTCAATATAGACAATTTCACTATAGACTAGTCTGATAAATTGAAGTGTGTTACTTCAATGTTTCATTAAGCGGGTAGCACATGGAAGCATCTTTGCACAATGTGAAGGTTTGGAGTGAAAAAGAAACAAAGCGGTTCCTATAAAAACTAAAGCAATTTCAGTAAACAAGATATTTGTAAACCATAACCCACACAAAGTTACAAAATAAGCCACATTAATGAGCAACACTGAATACTTAAAAACATTCTTTCATCTCACAATATGAACAAAAAGTTATGACAACAAAAAGGTTTAGGGGGAAACAAGCCAAAACAATTTGGGTATTTCAGCATACTGACACAGCAATTCATTGAATCAGGAATGTAACACAGAACCTTTACCAATAAGAAACTGACGTGTCACTCATTGACACACAATTTCCTTGAATCTTTTCTCTTTGAAGGCACTGCAACTTTTACTTACATTAAAAAAAAACAACTCCAGGTTTCACTAAAAGCACCGCAGAATCTCTCTTCCAGCGCCGACGCGTGGTCCACCGTTAAAGGTTAAAGTTTGCAGACAGCCGTGGTGCGCGTGCCGACCGTGAGGAGACGGGGTCTTGAAGACGGCAGCGTTTACAGCGGAGGGAGAGGGAAGGTAAACAGACGTAGATCCACGCTGCAGATAGCAGCCGGGGTCCGCTGAGTGCAGCTCTGCTAAATGACTGCGGGCTACTGTGGTGGGAAAAGCAGGGAGGGAAGGGGGAGGAGGAGGGATCCTATTGGTGTTTAGGGTGTAAAGGTATGCCGGTCACTCCCACTGGTACACACACATACACACACACGCACAGAGGGGTTAAGAATGGCCTACCCCACCCCTTTTCCGTAGACCAGACAAGCGAGCCAAGCGCTCATGCATTACTAACCTGTGCATTGTGTGACTTAAGAGTATCTTCAGGTGTTCATGCATAACCACTACCAAACTGGTTTGTGTTAAAGTTTCATTTAGTCAAAGATTTTTAAATTTTTTTTAAGTTTAATGATCTATGCAAGTCAACGGCCTCACGACTACGGGTAAAAATAGATAAATAAAAA
Organism: Poecilia picta; assembly: GCA_033032245.1. Classification (NCBI taxonomy): domain Eukaryota; kingdom Metazoa; phylum Chordata; class Actinopteri; order Cyprinodontiformes; family Poeciliidae; genus Poecilia; species Poecilia picta. Next base: position 8,402,069 of record CM065370.1, on the reverse strand, counting down.
CATTTTCTCGCTTGTTTACAGTGCAGCCACTCGATAAACCCCCAGCCAACGTTGACCATATTGCACCCTGCTCATGTCAAATTTGGGTCATCCTTTCTTCTTTCCCTTGGAAGACAGATTGGGGAAGGCTGATATTAACAATACCCCTTATTCACCACCGCCAGGGGAGGCGGGGGTTTATGGAGGGGCAAGAGACGGAGAGAGAGAGGTTGTTTGTCTAGTAGCCTGTGCGCCTGATGCCATGCATGTGCAAGTTTGTTTGCATGCACTAACATTCATGTCATGTCTGCGTCCTTGGGATTTAGCACGCACAACTGATCAATCCATTACAGGAAAAAGGGCCAGTGTTTGAAAGCGTGTGTGTCCCAAGGAGAAAAAAAAAAAAAAGAGAAAAAGGGAGGTTTGTGACCCAGTAGGACGTAGTTGGCAGTTAGCGACCTGGTTTGTGTCGGCTAAATGAAAATGTAAGCAGGGTTGTGACTTAACTATCAGGATAGTAATGGCGCTGAGGAAGTCCAGATTAGAATTGTCGTCCACAATTGGAGGAGAAAATAAGCAATAAATAAGTTTTGTGTGTGTGTGTGTGGTGAGGTGATCAGTTTTTAAGAGTTAAATTGTCTTTTTTCTTAAATCAAACTCCAACATATTTAGTTTTTTGATTTATTAATTGAAAAATAGATCCTACATGTGCGTGTTGGACTAGCATTCAGTCTGAAGTGAAATCGGTTATAGTGAGAGTATTTGGCAAAATTTTCAGTTGCATCTTCGAGCTTTCATTTTACTTTTACTTTTCATTTTACTTCTCAAAGTGTCAATTAAACAAAAAAACAAATAAAATCTTCCTCTTCAATTAGTCTAAACCGTGTGGAGCAGGAAAGCACTACAAGCACACAGTACATCGCTTCTTGAACTTAGACGATGTTCTCCCAAAACTACCATTTACTTTCCCAAACTGTCTGGTTACCCTGGGAACTTTTAACAGGTATTTGTATACAAAGCATAGAGGCCTTTCCTGAAACATACAGAGAACTTTTTAGGACCTGAGTGATTACTTTTCATCAAGCTTCCAATTAATCCATGAAACGTACAACAGGATTCGTTAGAGGACATTCCAAGGACTTCTTACTTACTTTCATAAACTTCCCGATTGCTTCCACGGCGCTAACGAGGTACATTTGGAAAACTCGTGTGGTTCATTACTCTACCGCAACTTATTGCGTAATTTCTTGGTTTTTAAAGGGTAGTTTCAAGAAATTTTATTGGGTACTTCTAGTGAACTTGCACTGTTGTCTCCCAAAACCTGGAGTGCTGTGTCTTTAAATCAGCCAAAGACTTTCCGTAAAGTGTCTGCTTTCCTGGAACCTACTGGAAGCTTTCCCAAAACTTCTCAGTTACTTTCTCTCCCTGCTTTATGTAGAGATGAACCAACACAATCAGGCTCTGCTAAATCAGAAGATAAGAGCAGAGAAGAAATGCTTCTCTTGCATTTGGTGTCACTAGCAGGTCTTGATGCTCACTTACGACTGTTACCGGAAATCTTATTTTTTTTATTTTATTTTTCTGCGTGGTCGTTCATACTACTAATGAATGGCCCTGAAAGCGACGTCACACCGCAGCGTACTGTAAGAAAATCTGCTTAAGATGTGAAGTCGTGGGATTGTGATGAGATGCACTTCAGTGACACAAACTTCTTTCATAAGTTAGAAATCATAATTTCCAGACATTGTTTACGTCCTGCTTTACCGCGTCTGGCATTTTCCGGTGGAGAATCATGACACACGTCTCTTACAGACGTCAAACATGACATGACTGGTTTGAAAACAGCTGGATACACGTATGATTTAGAAGCACATATGGAAGTGGAAACAGGCCAAGTAAGGATCAGACATTAACCCTGATAGATCTGAAAAGTTAAGGAATCACAGTCATAAAAGACACGCTCAGAAAAAAGATTCATTTTATTGACCTCTTAACGTTAAATGCCAAACAAAATATTTTGTTCAGTTCCAAGACTTAGACTCTAATCTACACAAAAAAGGTTTTTCCCTTTATGTTGTGCACTAATAAATAATGAGTTACAAATATAAGGCTTTCTGTTTGCTTCAAAGCAAAACCATCAGCGCACACATCTCAAAATAGTGTGGCTTTAAATTAGCAACTGACTCGTTATGCTTGTCATTTTAGAGGCCGAGACGCAGAAAAACGGGGGGAGAAACTCCTTTATCTTTCCAAATACACTCCTCTTATATAAAAAAAGAAAACATTAATACTTAGATTTTCTTTTTATCTTCTGATCAGTATGGCTTTAATAGCTTCAGTATGAAAACAGGGAATATATAAGCACAGCTTAATGGACAAAAGCGCTTTATGTCACATGAAATTTTAATGCAGCGCTTCATCATTTCTAATTTAGGGAAAACTGAAGCTCTTTTCTGCTGGTCCCATATAAAACTGAATTAGACTGAATAAAAAAATACATACATTATTGTTCTACTGAGTTTCCCAGAGGATTATTTCCACTAGAGTGGAGTTTTTCTTGTCACTGTCGCTACATATATACACATATAATTTACTGTCCTTCAGAAGGAGCTGCATGTCCATTAAAATTCTGTCCAAAAATTTGTAAATATTCTGCAAACGTGAAAAAAAACCAACACAATTTTACAACTGCTGTGTTTCCATTACATAAGAAACTCAATGTAAGTCACACATGAATTAGTTTGTTCACGCGATAAGTCAGGATGCGCCATCATCCTCCTGTCACTTAATGATTTCTTCTTCGTTTTTTCCGCCAGCACTAACATCTGGTTATTGGTCACACGACCAAAAAAAGTTTTTCCATTGCAGTTTTGTGAAAAACGTCAATTTTAACAATTTGAACAATCTCATCGTCTCAAAAACTCTTCGTCGAAAACTGACATTTTTTTCAAAATTGAGCAAATTTATTCCAATTCGCTGGGATCAGTTGGAAATTCACCAACTCCTCTGAAACGGAGGTGCTGAATCTGAGCACCACCGTCGCTAGCTGTTTGCGTTAACCCGTTGCATCCCGTAGTCTGTTGCGTGCATGGCAGCCAAATAACACTTAATCTTCCTTCCCTTTCATCTGTCTGAGCACCGGAATAATTCATTACAACAAATTATGAAATCAAAGCGGCGTAGTGTGATAAAAGCATCCGAGGCATCGACCTAACCGATCAAGACTTCAGCTGTCAAATTAAGCAGATTCACCACAAGCTTCACCATTCACTTTTAGTGCATCTTATCACGCACAAGTAAAGCAAAAACTACATCAACACGGTGAAATAACTCCACTGAAATGTAGGATTTAATAAAAGCCACCTGAAGAAAGACTTATAAAATATGCAAAGTGCAAAGGAGAAGAAACAAATATGAATATTTAAGCTTTTCCTCATGATTCATCGCAGCGCTACGAAGCAGGAACCCTGTCTGGATGCAAAGACAGAGAGACGTAAGGAATGAAAAGTGGACTATTAATCCAAAGGGTAAACTTAAACATCTGGTGATTAATCGTTGTGGAGACTTGATAAATGCAATTACGATGCGGCCGTTGTATAGGTCTTGGAAAACGGATAGTGCTGGCGAAGGAGAAGCTTTTAGCAGCGATATAGATTTGAGCAGCGGCGGGGAAAGAAGTGGCTCGAAATGTCTTGTTTTTGTAAATCAGAGTCGGAGAGTTCATCTGTCATCACTGCACCGGCTTTGAAGTCCAGGCAGCAAAGCAAGAACACTTTGTGATAAATGTAGATTAATGAAAACCACGTTGAGCACCATGTTTAGTCGGTTAAAATACTCACAACAACAAATAAATTAACTTGCTCCTACAACGACCCAAATATGCCTTTATGAAAAGGTTTTTTTTTTCTTCAAATCCAGCAAGAGGGGCTCAGATGTGGTTGGGCGGTGGTGAATGGATTAGGCCCGAGACGCATTTTAAAGGAGATCTGAGTCGGGATTAATTGTAGGATGTCTGAATTTTCTAAATTCTTCCCGTCTGGTCTCAACAAAAAGTTAAAATGAACCTGCTAAAGCCGCGTTGAGAGTTAAAAACACTAATCGTTCAGTCTGTGGCTGAATTATGTTCTGAGTCGGGTCTTCTGATTTCAGTCCGGTCACGGGTAATAATATCTTTTATGTTTGTGATGAACTAGAGATGCCTTTTCAAGAAGATAGTTTATTTTTGTACAGTAGACAAAAAACGTTTACACTTTTTAAATTGAAAAATAACAACAGCCTCTGAGGATATCATTTCTCATCTTCATATAAACAATTAATGAGGACCAGAGGCTAGGAAAAAAGATAAATCAGAATAGTCTAAATAGATCTACAAAAACCTATCCTCAAATACTGGCCAAAAAAAGTTGATCAGTGCATTCACGGGGTGGATAATAAATCAATAATAACATATATATATCATGATAAACATGTGATCCATGTCAGTAGAAAATATGTCTGATAGAATATTCAATATGTAGAATATTCACTGAACACAGATCCAGAACCGCACAGCATTCTGGGAGATGTTGGCAGAGGAAAGGCGTTAGCTGCTCAACCTCTCACGATCAGCTTAAGGTTGGTAGAGTCAACTGACTCGCTCACTCTTTGGTTACATAGCAACCAACTCATTCTCTCTTTGGTTACCTAGCAACAACCTGTTGAGTAACTTGTGCAGCAGCAGTTTCAAGTTTCACTACTGTGCTTGGTAACTACTGAAGAATAAAAAACCTACAACGGCATGGAGTGAAAGTTGTGGTTAAAACAGGAAAGGTCACACCACCATCTTGGCTGGATGTCAAATATTTTAAACTAATCAATAATCATTGGTTATCGACGGATGTCTTATGCTCATATCATGATGCGTTGTTCATGCCGTGTACTTCTTGGTGCAATTTTAGCAACTCTGATAGCAAAATCATCAGAGTTGCTATCATACTTCATTCAGAGGATGAATCCGATCAAGGCTGAAAGAGACATCAAAATACTGTTTGTCCTTTAAGAACACGCCCCGGTATGCTAATGCTTCGGATGCTAATGCTTAGCGAGGCGGGCGGCCGATGACCAGGAGTATCACTTTCGCGCACGCACCCTGCACGGCGACAAGTAAAATAAATCTTGCATAAATCTTTCCGGCCACGAGGATCTCAATCCGCCCGACACCGGAGGTAGACGGCCCGCTTCATAAATATGGAGGGCAGAAGAAGAGTGTTGAGGAGCGGGCGAGAGCATGAATATTTTATGGAGAGAAGGCCAGCGGGAGAGCGAGGGCGAGGACGGCCAGGGAAACCACAGCTGCTTCGCCTCCGTGTTATATAACAGACGCCCAAACAGACGGACGCGCGAAGCGGGGAGACGTACAGAAACTTACACAATACTGACACACACACACACACGGCAGGGAGTGAGAGGAACGCCGAGCGACGGAGAATTGATGAATGGTCACGCACACACGCATGTTCTGCGCGACCATTGATGCTGTCCACCCACGAGTGTTTTCATCCATCTTATTTTCATCGTACACAAGATGCCAGCCTGTGTCAGACAATACCGGGCGTAATACACACATAAACACACACACACAGAGAGACAGAGAGAAAAATAACATTTTTAAAAAAGGCAAAGGGATAGAAAAGAGGAGGCAGACAGAGATGTAAGATGGGGTAGCTGTATAACTTTGCATAGAAAAATCAAACAGAAGCAAATCACACCTGAAATCTTAGTAATCAGAAAACAGTCAAATGATGATGTGGGAACGTCTGAGCTCCCAGAATGCCTCATTTTTCACCAGTTCTCTGTGTTCCTAAAGAACGTGAGTACAAATACCTGAAAGGCTGCAGAGCTATCGTTCCTAAAACACAACATGTGGTTCAAAGGAGGCATTAATAATTCACTGCGTCTGCTTTTAAGGGATTTCCAAACAACTTATCGTCATGTGGATGTGAAACAAACTGTAAGATTGGGGGCAAGTGTAAGAGTCGCGACGCTTCATTGTTCGCAGGGTGAAATTACTCGACGGATTTGCAACCGCGCCGTTTTAAATGTACAAAATATATGTTACAGATATGATGCTAAGAGAGGAGACATGCATATCAATCCGATTGTATCCTGTTTTAGGTCAAGCTAGGGGTTCCCAAACTTTTCCAAACCCAAACAGTTCATTAGCATAGACAATGCTACAAAGTACAGGAAAAATCCTCAACTTTTGTTGTCTCAACAATAATCGTATTTGTTTAGCATAAATGCTGCCTCATACCTTCTGATATTAGCTGGCTACGCTAAGCTAGCTTGAGGAGCAAAGCAGTTTGGTGAATTTGCCTGGCATCCAATCAGAAAGATGAGAAAGGCAAATAACATTTTAATAAGATTTTCTACCCCATATTCCACAATATTAATAGAAGAAGAGATTAGATTTTATGACTAAAAACAATGTGATGAACGTTTTGTATTTAATTTTTTCCACCCCTCCACTTTGAAAAACTCTGGGTTAAGCTAAAGTGACCTTAAATTGTAGGAAACTCGAATAAATATTCTGTTTTGAAGAATATTCATTCTTCTGCCGCTCACTTTCAGCTGTGAGATTTTTGAGGAGGCTTCCTTCAAGTTCAGCCTGTGTCAAGCCAGCCTTCAACTCCCAAACTAGATCCAGGTATTGACTTTAACTCAGACCAGCTCATTTCTCAATTCTCAGCCAGTCGATCGATTGTCTGAAACTGGAATGAGTGTGGTACAGCTGCAAACCAAGTAATCCAGACAAACTTGCATGGAGGTACGAACGAGAAGACAAAACCAGAGTTGGCGTTTTTAATGGACTTTCTATGCAACTTTTAGAGCAACTTTGCATTAAAAATGTCATTATTTACCAAATGACACTTCATGACAACTGTCATAAACATTCATAAAGACTCTTTATGTTCATGACAGATGTTATGTCATGTTTATGACAGTGTCATGTCAGTCTTATGCACACCCCTTCAAATAAAGTGTTACCAAAACAATTAATCATAATTAATCGATTATTGAAATAACCATCAACTAATTTGGTAATCGATTAATCTCTAACTGGAGTAAACAGATTCAAAAAACAAGTAGTAATTAAGACAAAACTGTACAAAAAAATGCATTTTAGATGAAGACCCTTATTTGTCTGTAAATATATTCAGAGTAGTTTCATCTTCACCTGGTTCAAATTCTTTAAAATTCTCCCATTAAGCACCTTTAACTGTCCAGTTACTAATTGGAAATTAATAACTACACTGCATTGATGTTTTTTTGCTTTTCTTTTTTTTTTTTTAAGCTTCTTTGCTACAAATGTTCACCTGTTTGCTAAAGGAATGCTATCTTATTGCATTTTAGGCAGTAAAATGTTTATTTTCTTATTTTATAAAGAAATTAAATAATTCGTTTACTGGCGATTTTTTACATATTTTCAATATTTTATTATAGAAGCTTTAGTGGTTAAATGAAAAATATGCCAACTGTTTTATCAGATTATTTAATCGATTATTCTGACATCAGGGGTGCAACTAATGATTAACAAAATAACCGAAGTCCCAGTTAAAATCCAGCCAGGTTGAGCTTTAGCTGAGTTGGGAAGAGAGGGTGAACAAGTCTGTAGCTACATGAGGCAGAGCAAAGTTGGCACAGCTGTGATTGTAGTGAAGGGTGATTCCACGAAGTACAGGCTCAAGAATACAAAAATACGAATGCGTCCACCTTTTTTAAGATTTTCATTTGTGAGACGTTATGAAAAGAAGCATTGTTTTCCTTCCTCCTTTATGCACCACTTTGTGTTGGCCTGTCACATAAAATCCAGACTGGACACACTGAAGTTTGTGGTTGCGACGTGACAAGATGTGCCTTGAAAAAGTCACGCTGTGAATTAATTGGCTTCCGCTCCTTCAGAACTTTTAAAAGTACTTTCCCTTTGCACACATCCTGTTCAGAGAGTTTGAGCTAGAGCTCAAACGGAAAACAATTGATTAGAGACAATAAAGAGGAGCACGAGCGAGCAGAAGAGCACCGTCGCTCCTAATCGAGTTGCATTCAGTGTTGCTCATACACACAAGGTGAAACGGAATGAAATTTTAATACCGCATTTCCACATTCAAATAAGCATTCACTCTGCAATGTTGATGCAACATTGACGGATTCATCAAAATTTTATATGTGCAGCAGAGACGAGGCAGCGGTGTCCTCGATAAGCCTGAAACGTCAACGTGCCGATCGAACAGGCGGCTGGAAAACTCAGCAACTGGAGCAACTTGCTCCACAACTCTTAGTAAACGTACGTTTCAGTAGTTTAGCAACTTTCAACGTCTTCATTAGTAATCGATTGTCATCTTTACCCGTCTTCCCTTGAAGACCAAAGGAAACAATGATGCCAGTCCTGGTCAGACTGATTCTTCAATCAGGGGGAAGTTCTTACCTCAGAAAGAAAAATCAGAGCTAGCTGTCTTCAGTATCAGTGAGGTTTTTAATAATGAAGTCAGAGGAAGAAGCTGCTTGAAAACACACCATATTTCTTCTTAAGACAAGTTTAGGATTCACTGAGCCAAGAGAGGCGAGACAAAGCAAAACGCAAAGCCTCCCAAAAATAGGAGATCTAGCCACAAAACGTGTGCTTTTCTTGAAGCTATCGAGGCAATCGAGCTTCTGATCTCTCGCTTTAGGACAAGACATACAGTGCTGTGAAAAAGGGTTTCTGCTTTTTTGTCACCAATTTGTCAGACAGATTTTAATGTTTGATAGACATAACTAGAGTGCAAACAGAAAACTGAACTCAACTCTGTAGAAAATTTTCAAATTTGCCAAGTTGAGGATTTGTGACCATGAACGGCGTTCTTAAGGTTACGTTACAGAATTATAGACCAGATTTTGGCTACTTCAAAACTTTCTGGGGAGTTTTGAATCATTCCTATTGCATAACCAAAGTTTTAACCAATAGTTCTGCACTGACGGCTGGACAGGATGCAGGATGTTCTGGTAGAGAGTCGTGACTCCGTCGATTACGGCAAGTCGTCTAAGGAGCCTCACTTCCCTACAGTACCACAACTATTGTCTGTTTCTGAGATCACGTGTAACATGAACCAGAACCAAAACCAAACACGGAGCATTCATCTTACAACATCCACAAATTTGGGAAAAACTTTCAGAAAATGGAAAAACACCGAGTTCCTTTAAAGAAAAGCTGAACACATGTAATTTCCCTTTGGGATCAATCAAGTAATCTTGAATTTGATTAGTAGTTTGTGGAACACCGATCAGTATATTTGGTGATTTCAATGATGACCAAATGTAATGTTTATTGCTTGTTTCACAACTTGCTACTGTACTTTCATTTCATGACCTGAAGCACTTTGAACTTCTTATTTATTTAACGGAAATAAACTGTTTGTGATCTTCTTTTCGGGTGGTTGTGGTTAAGTGCGTCTGTTTGAGTCTGGAATAAAGTTTCTGTCTGTTGTTATTGTTGCTGTTATGTCAAATTTGTGGAAGTTTGCGGCCGAAGGCGTTGTGTTAGATCTTTTTCAGACTCCGAGCAGAAGATGTTATACATTGTTCTTTTATGCCGTTTCTTTTTTAGGGTTGGCCAGAATTAGCCATCAGTGACGCACTATAGTCTTATTTATTATATCCTCACACCTCGCTGCAAATTCAGCACACACCACGTTTCATAAAAGTAGCTTACTATAGCAAAGATGCATGTAATGAATTAAAGGGTTCGCTCTCTCATTTATAGCCTCCCCAAAGTGTTAAGGGTTGTCACATTGCCTTTTCCTTTTTTTTCTTTTACCTCCCTTATGTCCATTTAGTGAACAACCAGCGGTAATTAGAATAATGGCAGGCAGCTAGAGCATGAGTCACATCAGGAGCGATAAAAAAAAGAGCAAGTGAGGGAACTAACTGGTTAAAATTGGACTACCGAAAAAAAACACAAGAGCTACCCGAGACCATAAATGACACCCTGGGTCCTTTAAGAGGGTGAATATGCATTCACACACACGCGCGCACACACACAAACACACACAGGTTAAACGCTCACAAAAATCAGAGGTGAATAACAAAATCTCAATGTCCCCCTATTAAAAACAACAATAATTTCCGACGCTGTAAACTTCTCTCACAGTGAGACGCAACCCCCCAGTTCCATCAGGTCGTCAAGTGTTTAGTTAACACAGAACAGGGTGATTTAAAAACAAGCCTGCAAGGTGATTTTGATAGCACACACACACCCTACGGTGCAATAAAACCACATGGTAACGGGTGAAAACAACACGTCCACAGGCTTCGTATCTGCATGCAAACACACACACACACACACACACACACGCGCGCGCACGTAAGCATGTTCAAGGTGGCCGTCACACACCCATATCAGCGCAGTCCATGTAAACACTCTGCCATCCGCCCCTGCTTCAAAGCCTCTCCCACCCACTCAAAACACAACACACACACACACACACACACACACACAGAACACACACTCCTACTCCATCCGTCTACACGCCCATCCTCGCCTCTCCTCTCTTTTTTTTTTTCTTACATCCGTCCGTCCGTTCTTACCTTGCAGCAGGCTCTGGAGGTTGAGCTGCGCCTGCTGGTGCAGCTCCTCGACACACTCCGGCCTGCTCCACGAGCCGAACACGTTCACGCTCTGTTGCCATGGAGACCTGAAATGGGCCGCGCTGCCGCCACCGCCGCTGCTGATGCTGCCTCCGCCGCCGCCGCTACCGCTGTGGTTACCGTCGCCGTGGCTGCTGACGCTGTTGCTGCCACCGCGCCTTCCGCTCTCTGCCTCGAGACCGCTGGCGGCTGGAGGAGGAAGGGAGTGAAGGGAGCGCGAGCGAGGAGAGGAGGGCACGAGAAGGAGGGAGGGAAGAACGGTGAGAGGAGGTGATAGATGGATGGAGAGACGAGGAAGGGAAAGACAGAGATGAAGAGGAGAGCAGGAACATCGTAGGGAAAAGCGGGAAGGAAACGAGCAAAGAAAAGAAAAGAGTTAATGAGGAGCGGAAGGGTGGGGTGGAGAGGAAAAAAAAAGGAGGAGAGAGAGAAAAAACACACACATATAAATAAAAATGCATGATTTGCATAACTAATACCCAGAGACGTAGATTACATAACATTATCTGTTGTCAGGGAAAACAAGGACCTAGGAAAGAGGAAAAAAAAGAAGGTAGCAAAGAGGGAAGGAAGAAAAGGATTCATAATTAAAAAAAAACTTCATTAATGCGAAGAGGAGGAGAGAAAAGTACAGAACGGATTTGGAGGGGAATCAGAGAGGATCGCTTAATTAGCCAGGGAAAAGAGTTAGAGGAAGAGGGAAGGCGGAGGGAGGGGATGAGGAGGATACATCAGGCCAGAGCAGGATGAGAGGATAAAAAGCAAAAAAAAAATTAAGAACTTGGAGAGATGGGAGATCAAGAGAAGAAGAAATCTGATACTAGCAGGGAGGAGGACAGAGATGGTGGGGTTTATTAAAACACGAGTGGAAAACAAGGCAGAAAGAAACCAAAACATGACGGGAATGTATGGTTCTGATCCGTCACACGTTTCTAATTAATGAGCCGATCTGAGACATTCAGTCACTGATGGTCTCACAGCCTGACATGTCACTAGCTGCTTTTCCATCAATGAGAAAAGTGCGCAAATTGAAATTTCCAAAATAAATTTGCTAACTGGAAACCTGTAAAAAAAAAAAAGTTTTTTAATAAAACGTTGTTGCTATTTTGAGCATAATGAAATGTGATTAAAATAAAGTCGTTGCAGAGAAAAACTGTTCAAAAGCAAACTGCAAGATGGTGAGAGAGAGTGAAGCTTTAAGTAGACAACAGGAAGGCTGAAGGTATTACGACACTGTTTTCCCACACAGTCTCCTACGATGGAAGCGGTCTTCTAAAATCTGATGATCTCAAGTATCTGTGCTTTACATTCAGTATAATACATATCTGCAGTTCAATACATTATTGATATGCAGATGAGTTTTAACTTGACCTCAGTTCACTCTGATTCAATCTGAACCAAAAGAATAAAATTATTTTCCACGAAGGCCTTGAACAATTATTCCATTACCTGCAATAGATCAGCCGTTCAGTAATTAAACCTTAAGAATAAAAATTATATTTCCTAGTTTATGAAGAACAAATACAAAGTTAATCACACATGGAAATAAAGAGCTGGCGAAATTCAAAGGCTACAATCATAAGACACATTGCTCAATCAACAAAAACTCAAAAATAAACACCAAAATATTCCAGAAATATTGACAGACCACATTGCAGGCAATTGAAACCAAGTAGATAAAACCAGTGTATTTAGGTAATTTGATCTATATAGCACATTTTCAGCAACCAGGCAATTCAAAGTGCTTTACATGAATTAAAAGGAAACAGAAACAAATTAACAAACCAAAGGAAAGAAGAAAAAGAATCAAACAATGTTGATCTAAAGTTTATAAACTAGATATTCCTGATCTGGGTTGTTAGGCAAGTATAATTACTCCCACATACCAAATAATAAGGCGCTTCATTCCATAACAGCAGCTGATCTATGTTAACAGAATAAGTTAATCTCTCTTAATATGGCTGCTTCTCGTCATGATCAAGGTTTGTTCTGAGTCTCAGTTCAAATCAGAGTTTGTTTGAATTCAGAACAGCTTCCTGCCGCCTTGGATTCAGAACCTTACGCGATACAAACTGTGACAGCCAACAACAACAACAACAACAGAGGTATGATTCTTACTGACAATGGCTGCAGCTAACTCTACATGTTTGATAAGAAATGGTGATAGTGTTAAGATTTTTGGCTGTTTTATGAAAATTCTGTTAACACAAACTTTCAGATTGAATACTGTTTTTTTTAGACAATGAAGAATATGTGGAACAGTATTTTTCTTTAACTACTTATGTCTTATGTACACTTGGAGCAAATCAATGCATTCTGTGGAACCTGCCTACGACTCTGTGTTATGAAATGTTATCGTGGTAACTATGGATACCTGATGGAAATGTGATATTCCCTGCTTGTCTGCCCAAACAAACAAACAAAACAAAAATGAAATTCCTTGCTATATTTTTGAGTCAGTCAACTACTTTTCTAACTCCTGGAAGCAGCCAGCTGTGCTGCAATAGACATAAGCATAAACTGCATGTGGAGACTTTGTTCACAATTTATGTTTCTCCTACTCTTTTTGTCATTGTTTCATTTTAAGAAAATATAAACCGTTCTTTGTTATGGCTTTGTATATTGAAATGTAAAACTGCAGTGGAAAAAATAAAGTTGTGAGATATTGTGTAGGGAAAAGATGACTCAATCTTTGTGAATCTAAAACTCGGAAAGGATTTTGAATGCCTGGTTAGCCAAAAGAAATGCTCCCAGTTCGCTAATTCTATTGAGATTGACTGGGGAAAATTAAAAAAAAAAAAAAAACAGCAAGTTTTTGAACAGGATATGAGTCACTGCATTTTTGAAAACACTTGATGTGTTTAACCAAGTTCAATTAATTAAAAGCAGATTTGAGAGCATCAAACGTCTGCTTTTGGTTTAAGGCACTAGAAAGATACTAATAAATCAAAGAGAATGGAAAAAGCTTGGATAGTAAGAGACAAATGTTTTGTGTTTTACTTACTTAATGTTTTTCTACCGCAAGAAGAATTTAATTAATTTAACTTAATTAAGAATAAAAGTAAAACCGATTCTAGTGGGACAGATTTGTACCATTCTTGAACTGCTCTGCACAAAATCCGTCTCACGGGCACAAATGATCCCAAAAATGGTTTAAACTCTCCTGATCTACAGGGTGTGAAACGTATAACAACCTACAAAGACAAATTAAATGAAAAAGTCAGAATGAAAAACGTTTTAACATTTATCCACCAAAAACAGTTGGATTGTCATATGTGACAAAAATAAACAACAAACTCCTTCAGTTAGATCCCTTTCTAACACAAATCACTTTTGACGCAGATATATGTACTTCTACTTTACATTCTTGAGAAAAAGCAGACAGGAACAGGAACGCTGCCTCGTTCAGTGTGAAAACATTCGGTAGCTGTCTCGTCTGCTCTAAAAGCAGACATCTTCTCTCACAAAACCAGTCACAGTGTGTGGAATCACAATTTCACCCTCTCAGCTTCCGGCTTCATTTTCCTAATCGGCTTTCACACAATCAGCTTCCGCCAGACGGAGCTGCTGCTGCTGCTGATGCTTGGGGTGCAGACGGGTCGGGTAGCGTCTCAGTTTGCGCCGAGCATTTTCACTTTTATGCAGATCGGCTACGCTCTCTGTTGCGTTGATTCCTCCTGAGATCAATCTGTGCTCGCAAATTGTTTTGCTGATCTTGTCAGAAGGTAAGTGCTCCATTTGGGGGTCCGTGTTTACCCTAATGCACTGTTTATGTATATACACTGGAAGATCTTTTTAAAATCCTGAAAATTAGCATGACATTTTCTGTTCAGACATTTATGTCAACTGGTTTGTACAGTAATTAATTCACTTTCCTATTAATAATTTTTTAAAAATTGACATTTTCCACATTTTTACAATAGATGTCCTGTTGCATTCACAAACTGTGAAAGGTCTCACAAATGTTGACATAAAGTAGAAAATACAAGAAGGATGTTTTAAAAGTCTCAACAGAAAGTTCCTTCACACATCTACACTACATTTACAAAACCTTTTTTTTTCTTTTTTATTGGTTTGAATAAATAGGTCCTTTAAAGAATAAATTAAATAAAAATTAATGTTTATGCTCTTCTTTTATCATGTATTGTGTAAAGTGTGACTGTATGATTCAGTAAAGCTAGGAGTTTGGTTTCAAAGGAATTTAATTTGGAATAAAAAATGTTTCTATTGTGCCACCCTGAACTCCCAATCTTCCCTGGGACGTCTGCTGCCTGGGATTTTATTGCTCTTTATGTAAACTACATCCACTGACGCTAAAAGGGTTACCGGACGTGAAACTCTTCAGTTGCCCAGCGCATGCAAGTAATTTGTGAGCGTGTGAGGAACAAAGGAAAATAAGTGATGCCTTCAATCTATACCTTAAGTTGAGTCGCTACAAACTGTAAACTTCAAATGTGTTTTAGTGGTACAGACTTTCATAATTGGCTTATTTGAGGCAGATTAACTTATTTAACTTTAGTGTGAACTTCAATTTTGTTCTGCATCCATCACTTCATATTCTTTTGCAGCATTAAATTTTAACACAAAATGAAGAAACGTGTATAGTTAACAAAACTGAACTACATGTCCAAAAATACAAAACAAAATTCGTTGGGTATCAATTCCTGAAGTAGGAAAAAAAAAGTTATACTATCTCAGTATCCGCATTGATTTATACAACGCGTTATATTGATCCCTTCTTATTTCATAAGCTCATCAGACATCCTTTTTGTCCGAGTGTGGATATTTTGTGTTATATATTCTGTTCACAAACGAAACTGTTCTGCTTAGCAACTAATTTCCATCTTCACCGATGTTTAATCAAGCAATGAGTGTTTGAACCTGTGGGATTTTAAAAAGTTAAATGTGTGGTGAGTGTGTTGGTGCGCGCTCCCATGATGGATGAGGTAACGTGCCGGAGTCAAACAAGCCTCAGGAGCTTCTAAAAATGTGGCTCAGATTACTGTAAATACTAGATCCGAAGGGAGAAAACATGTTAACTACCTGATCTCCTCTGAGACACCTCTGCTGCATCCTCGCCGTTCTCTCAGCAAATTAATGACAACAGGAGTCGTCTTCTCTCTGTCGAGGTTTTCCACGGCCTCACAGGACACAAGTGTCATTCGAACACACCACTAGTGAGATTTTGTCAGAGTTAGACACTGGCTCTCCAATAAACATGCAAAGATTAACCCCAAATTACAGATCAACATCCTTTCACATCGTACAAGTTGATCCACGGAGATCACATGGCTCCGTCTGGTGTAATGATGAGAAGGGAAATCTCCAAAAGGTGAAGCTTTACGTCACAATCATCATCCAGGTTTTTCCAGTCCACTCAGTGGTTTGTATACAGGCAAAGTGTATTTTTTTAAGATCCACAAAATGTTAAGATTATGTGGCCCGAAATTCACCCAAAATCAACAGATCTCTGCACTTTTTTTTTAACTAATTCATGATTGAGTTTATTGCAAATTTTTCACAAAAATGGTTCTAAATGTTGGGTTCAAGTGAGCGCCAACTCCCACTGTAGGTGGCAGTATGTCTTATGTCTACCATGTTGTCATCTCAGTCGTACTTGATGTCAAGCGATAGCTTGTGATCAGAATGAAGAGTAGCACAAACTGACAATTGCCATCAGAGGCGCAAATATCACAAAATTTCTTTCCAAATTAGCTCCGCAAATCTGTAATTTTGATAGTGGGAAAAAACACAAAATCTCAAAATCCTTAAGGTGTTGATTAGTTAAAAAAAGTAGTACTTAGCAGACAAAGTGATTAATTCATATTCTAACAGCTTGTCACTGGGTTTTAGAAACACAATCGGCCATTTAAGAAGATTCATGATCTTTATACTACTTAAAATGAGTCTGACGCCCCTGCTCTGGAAGAACATGCGACCCAAACCAAATATTAGTGGGTTGACTTCAACCTCTACTCTCCATGTCAGCACCATTCAGAACTAGAGGCATAAAGAACACGTTTCTACAGAGCATCACTTCATCTCCTCTCAAAGAAGAGAAAAAAAAGCAGAAAAACTGATTCCAAACTCTGAAAATAACCTTCCCAAAGAACTACAGACGTACACAATCTGTCAGCTCATATAAAAATGTAAAATACTGCAGCCCTGATGTGCCCTTTGGAGATTAGTGCTGGATGTATTTATAAGCTGCTTTTCAGGGGTGTTCCTCGCAGGAAATCCCAGGAAATGGGGCAATGTTAGCTAAGCTATCCCTTACAAAACAAGCAGGGTTCACAGCAGTTCACAGGATATACATTAGCTTGAGAAATAAATATTACATGCTCTGCTTTGTTGTTGAAGTAAGGGTTAATGAGGGGAAAAAAAGATTTTTATAGCTAGGTTAGCCAAATTTGAGCAACTTTAGCCACTTTAGCAGTGATGCTCCTGCATCAGGATATCTTTACTAAAAGCTGATATAAAAGCTGTTTAATAAAATTCAGACCATATTCCAAATAGAAAAAGGAAAAAAAAGAAATTTTAAAGTCCTAGCTAGCTACATTAGCAAGAAACATTTAGGCTCCTGAATTAACTAGCAAAGTAAAAATGTTTTGAAAATCCTTCTGTTTGTAAAATGTCATTTTCTGAAAGAACAACTAAATGTGCTGCCATTATTGAAATTCAAATATTTAAACATTTCTCTCTCAACATTTAGGTTTAGAAAAACATCACTATCATTAAAAAAGGAACAATATACCAATTTATCGATACTGAAAGTGAACTTAAGGTTGAGCCCATCTTGGCTGGATGTAACCGTTTTTCCCTCCTTGGTTATATAAGAGCAGTGTCATCAAAAAATGAAAGTCATAAAGAGGAATTGGATAAAGGACAGGAAAAGGCCTCTGGGCATCACGGGGCAGATACAAAAAATCTACTCAGTGCTTTTAAGAAAAAAAAAGAAAATGTTCTGAAAATAAATGCTATGAAATATGGTTCAGTGCTCAAAAAAAGGAGAAACATTGGAGCTCATAAATCCAACCTAGCATGTCTTTTTTACACACATAGTGAAAATGATGAGTCAAATATCTGAATCCTTTAATTTAGTACCGATCTAAAATTTTGAACTTAAAAGTAAGAAAATGGCTTTCATCTAAAATTGTTCAATGCGGATTTTAAAATATAAAAAATTGCAATAATAGACTATTCTTGAAGAGTTTTTTTTCCAATTTTTGTTTCACAAACAGCTCAACTCCACCATATAATCTGGACTCTGAACAGATATTCACCATTGTTGAAAACAGTGAGGATGTGTAGTTATGGACTGACTACATTTTTACATTATGATTACTTTGACTAAAAATAACTTATTTTCATGCTCAAGACATAACTTTAGAACTATTTCAGTTTTGTGATGGATTCTGCTGGACTTGGTCAGCAACAATCTGTATGAGTCTTTCAGCAACCCAGTCATTCCTTAGAGTCAAGATGCCTTGAAGTTTCTTCAAGTACTTGATACATATTTTCATTCTACCGTTATTTGGAGGTATTAGCTGTATTTGCTTAAAGCTCGTTCCTGATTTCCTGATTCTTTGTTAGCTCTTGGTTCACAATCTACTTGTCTGACACCAACAACCAATATAACATAGACTGTTCTCCTTTTTCATTTAGATTCTCAGTTTGAACTTTAAAAAACATTTGTAAAACATCGACCAATGAGTGAACATTAACATTGACAGCACAGTGAGCTCATACTCAGGGTTTCCCCAGAGTATTTTAAGCCTGGCAGACCACCAGCCTTTTTTTGTGCTTCCACCAGGCTTAGTATTGCTTTTTTATTTAAAGTTTTTTTTAATGTTTGCATTTTTAAGACTTTATAGTTGGTGTTCAGGTATTAATCTTCCAATCTTCTCGTAACACGTAACAATTATCAAGTGATATTTTCAAATTTTCTGTCAACTTTAAACATTTTTAACTCAAAAACACGACGGGCTGCTGCAGCGCCTCAACCACCGGACTTAGTAAGTTTTCTGGGGAAACCTTGCATACTAGAGTTTTGACTACTTAGTAGTATTTACCTACTCATTAGACATGCTTACTAACAGTAGTTTTAAAGCAGCGTTACCTTGGTAACAGCGATGGGGGACACTGCTGGATTTTATCAGTTTTTATAAGTGTAACAGCCTTCATTCAGTGTAATGGCCAGCAATTTTCAGTAACAGGAGGAAGGGCTTTACTTTGAGCCTTAAAAATGAATCCTATGAGGAAAATGTATTACTTTGAAATGGTAACCTTCAAATATCTTTATCACTGTAAACAAGTACATGGCCTTGTGTCATCATAGCTACATTTGCATAAAGAAAGACAAGCGTAAACCACATTAAAATGAGGTAGTGCACTTCCTTGTCCTGTCTTTCCAGTGACTAAACAGAAAAATTTAGACCTGAATCGCTCCAAATGTCCTGATTGCTGATTTATTACTGGACCACACACACACACCAGCACACAAGCTTTTTCAAGGTCCTTATTGCTTGTTTGCGGGCGTGTGTTTATGTGTGTGTGTGTTTGTATTTCAAACCACAAAGTTTTTTTTTCCCTCTCGAAGCTTATGCTAATTTACTTCTGTAACCATTGGGGTGTCTGCGTGGAGGACGGAGATTTAGACAAGCTGTTAACGCCGCACACTCACAAACACAGACAGAGATTAATGGGCAAACACAAGCTATCCGTCATCTGCGTCTCATCGTCCTCTCACATAATTTTTACAGATGCATGATAAAAACGGGAAAAAAAGAGAGGTTTGTGTATCATTCACACATTCATCAGGAAATATGCTGTGGTTGTTAGCCCAACATCTGACCTGTGTGTGTCGCGTTGTGTGTGTTTTTGTTAACGACAGGCCGTTTAGTCTGCGTTAGCGTTAGCCCCGTACTCGGCAGGCTCGTTTATGTTTGTCTTAAATAAGGTCGTCTCTGCTGACCAAAAGAAGCCGGCTCAAATTATATTTACAATGGTGTAAGGGTGGTGTGGTGTTGTGTGTGTGCGTGTGTGTGTGTTGTGTTTACTCCCAGCTAATAACAGCTGTGCAGTAAACCTGATTTACAGACTACAGTGACACTCGAACCGAGCGTCCGCAGTACTCCTGGGTGTTGTTATCTCGAGAAACCAGGTTTGAAAAGCCGCCTCATTATGGCCAAGCCACACCAAAGGTCGGAGTAGATAATAAGGCTCTGTGCAATGCCATCAGCTTAATAGCTGCTACGCTACCTGATGAGCCAAAATGTATTATGTTGAGGGCTAAATAATTGATCTGTTGAGTATGAAGAAATGTCAACTTCTAAATGGTTGGCAATAAAAGAATTGTAATTTACCCAAACACTTAAAATCAAAACTGAACTCGTATTAAAAGCCTGGATTTAATCAGCCTTACCCCAGGCTTCAGCAATTAGCCAAATTACTGCAGTTACATCTGGAAACGGAAAACTTGTTACGGCTTTAGGGAAGCTAAGATAGCACGCCGTGGCCTTTGGACCCTCCGAGCGTGAGTCACACGGGTTGATCTGCAAAGCGCCATCGCTCCTCGCTTTTCATGACTCGACTTGTTGGCCCACGATGCCACGGAAACCGAGTAAGCCTGCCGGCTAAAAAAGCAATTAAGAGGCTGTGAATCCAAGGGCTGCAAAAAGGAGACGCAAGTAGGAAAATCAAGATATTTCCTGTTATGGTGGAAAAAGATGAGACACACTACTGAGCATGATCCAAACAAGACCTGTGATAGACAAATATTTGAGATATAATTAATGGAGTTTATTTTTAAGCATCAGGTATCAGTTCTCTATATGCCAACAGTAAATAAATTTGCTATCTTATATTGTTAAATGGCCAGCATTGTCAGTTTTCCAGGCATATAGTGTCATTTTATAGCATTATCAATTAACTATGTTACCTTCAGTTGTTATAAAAATGCTATATATGGTATGTCAAATATGACTTAAAGAAATAAAGAAATTTACCTCCTGAAATTGGGCCTCTGTCTCTTTAAAAACTCTGCCTTCAGAAAGTCATCATAACATGGCTCCTCTATTAACCCTTTAGCTACGTATTTACCAGCATTTCACTGAGAAGTAGCTCCTAGAATAAATTCAGCAGATGTGCAGTTCTACCAGGGGTTTGCTAATTGCTGCCGGCTAGTCTGACGGAGTTGAGTGGGGGAAGGTGATCTGTGAGGCAGAAGCTTTGAGGAGGAGATGCACCTTGAAGGCGGAGCTAGGTCCACCTGGCCGTTTTGAACAGCTATCTGGTTGCCACGTGAGATTAAAGGATTTCTCAAACATGCATGAAAGAATCAAGAAAAACACTCAAGGTGTGTTTTTGATGAGAGAATGACATTATAACATGAGATAAAGCTCAAAAGAGGAGATTTTACATGACACTGCCCCTTTAAAGTCAGAAGAAGTTACTGGAAAACCCCCCAGAAATATCTAATAATATAGTACAAATCTGTATGGACAAACATGTTTGAGAGCTTTGAAGTGAACAATGTTGAATTTTAAATAAACAAAACAGGTAAAGCAGCTCACTTTGAGCTTTGTTTGGGGGATGAACAAAACTTTGGCAATTTCATAGAGAAAGAGCAGCAATATTTTGTCTCAAGGCAACTCAAAGACTGCTGTGTGTCTCAGAGACACTTCTCAGCTAAGTGAGGTCCTATATTAGTACCTTAGAGCTCACCTCTGTTAGGTCTCATTTTGTTCACTGCATTTCCTTCAGAGCAGATTTCAGGATGTGTAGGCTGTGGTTTTCTTTACACAGCTCAGTGCTGCCCTCAACAGGCAGCTTTGTGTAAAACAAAAACAAAAACAAGATGAAGAATGCTGCATAAGCTACTCTAGTATTCAGTTTCTAAGAAAAATGCTAAATCCTATTATTAAAGGAGACTTTATGAATAGCTTGTTTTTGTTTTTTAAATGTCTATTCCCATTTTTGTGTTCCTATAGCAACTACTGTACATTTCTAACTTAGGAAACAACCTATCATATCACTATGGTCTTGCACATAGTTTTTCCTTTAACTCAGAAATCTGCTCATAAAATCCAAATGAAATACAAAACTGACACATATCATGAAACATTAAGAACAGAAAGTTCTGCACTGGTTAAACATGCATCCCTTCCCTCTCTGTACACAGACAACGCTATGTGCAACATCTAGCTCTCGGATTAAATTTATAGTGACATGTTCCTCATTCCACCCCGTTTGCCTTCATTCACTCTTCTCTTCCTCCACTTCCTGTCTCTTTAAATCACTTCCTTCCATCCTTTACTATCCTTCGCCTCATTTCCTCACGACTTCCTTCTGTTTTGCCGTCTCTTCCTTCCTTCACTCGCCACATCTGCCATTCATTTCCTTAGGCAACAGGCCACGTTAGTTGGGAGAAGAGGTGTGGATTCAGGTCGAGTTACGGGAGAGGAGTGTGTGTACGTGTGTGTGTGTTTGTCTGCCGGAGATTAAAAGTTTCTCTGGCGTGACAAGAAGAGTGTTGCGTTCAGCCATGTTTTCCAGCAGGAACAAAGATCCAATTTATTCTAATTTACCAATGGAGACATTTCCGTCATGTTGACTGAGACGGCTAGCTGGACACGCAGAGGAGCTTAATTCACCTGCAAATCCTACAAAAAAAGGGGGAATAACTAGTATTTTTAGAATTAATAGTCATTATTTTAAAATGCTGTGCCCTTTGCTGTGGCCTTGTTACCATGGATACAGTCGAAATCTGCAGGGAGTCGCATACAGAGACACACCTGCACTTATGCCAAAGTGTTTCTGCTCATCCCTAAGTGACATGTCAGGCTAACCTGAGTGTGACTGAGCGTGTCGAAGTTTTATTTTGAGTTCAAAAGCCGAACAAGAGAGATTTTGTTTGCTTGACTGTTGCAACCAGCAGCATCAAAACGGATTCATAATAAAGAAAATATCAGTTTTTGTCCTCCAAAGTTGTATTTCAATCTTTTTTATGGGTGTGTTTTATCTTTGTTATGTTTCTTTGTTTAATATCCAAGTTGTATTTTAATTGGGTTTTGATATCTGAAGTTTTGTGATTTATAATGGCCGGTGTGTTGCTGCCGTCCTTTTGCCAGGTCTCTCAATGAGAGACACCTGTCTCTATTGAGGTTTTTTATATACACATTTCTAATCAGTTACCCATACACAAACATAAACATCTTCTGTATTTTTGTTAGTAATTATCCCATTCAGTTGCACATCTTACTTAGATTGTTAATGTTACAGAATTATCTTTCTTCTGTTGTAAATTTGCCTCTTATTCTTATTTTTTGTTGTCGTTTTATGTTTTCCATAATAATATTTCAGTACATTTTACAACCTTCCCCATAACATCCTTTTACAATTTCTGTTAGCTTACATTTATTCAAAGCCCTGTAGCAAGGGAAAAACTTCAGCAGATTTACTTATTTTTTTACTTTGCTTAACATTTCCACTGAAATCTTAAATCATAAAATGGTGGAATGACTTTCTTACGTCCAGAAGCTACAAAATTCAGACTGAAAGACTAAAACACCCCAAAGGCTTAGATGAGAGCTTTGCCAAAGAGTCAAAGCTATCGCTAAGTATCACGACTGACATGTACAGCAGCTGCACTTCAACATTGGAATATTACACATCAGCCTTGAGATATGATGTGGGAGTGTTTACTTCTGAGCAAATGTCAACCGGCTTATTATATGTGCTGTGGATAAACAGGTGGTGTTTTGCTTCAAGCCTATTTTTGTTACTTACCTCGTGCTTCACCCACTGTTTCAGCCAAACAAAGACAATTAAAGCTTTCCTGAAACCCATCAGTTCTGGGTAAAGGGTTCCCATCCATTGTGTAAGCAATTTGTTATGAGCCTACAGTGAATGGCACCTTTATTAGCAGTGATATTGTACTAAAACTCATCCTCTGTCACAAGTTTCTAGAGAAAGAGAGCTTTTTAACCATCATTTGCAGAGATCTTCTGGATCATCTAGAGTCCTGGGTCCTGTTTTACGCCATTTACGGGATTCTGGGTAATGTGACAGTAGTCACGGTTGACTTTGTGTTTTCTGAACCATTTCTCCGTTGATTTGGCCAAATATTTCCGCTCATATCCTCCTGAAAGATCCAAAGAGTTTTACAGTAGAGTCCACTTCAGAGTACATGAGGCCACGCGACCCAGCTAAGTTCCCAGAGACTTTGGATCAGAAACAGCCCCACACCATCACAGATCCCCCACTGTGCTTAACAGTAAAGGAGAGTTGCTTTTACACATTCATCCTTTGGTTTACGCCAGACCAACCTGGACTGTTGGCTGCAGCAAAACTCAACCTTTATCTCTTCTGGCCAGAACACAATGAAAGTTCCTCTAGAGTTTAGCAAACTTCACATACTTGCATTTAAATTAACATTAATTGGCTGCTTAACTAGCATGGTTCCTTCTGTTATGCTTTTCTAAGAACTTCCACTTCTGTCGTAAGGACGCAAAACGCCATGGAAAACCTTTGAGAAACCTACAGATTCCCAAAATAATTTGGAAAGTAGTGTTTGAATGATGGAGATGTTGAAACGGAGAAAGTAAATTGATAGAATAGTTGAAGTAATATGAGTGACACCATTAAATTGGTCAAAAACATAATTCTCCCCCTCAAACTTAAACGTACTCAACTTAAAGGTTGGATTTTTGTGAAAACCAACAATAAAAGCTGAATTATTCTCAATTATAAATACTTTTAATGTTTACCCATGTTTACTTTTAATGTTTACATTAATGTTAATGTAAACATTACTGTTTTAGCTTGCTGCCAATTGTTGGGGCTAGTCCACATGCTAACGTGTAAGAGTACAACGTCAACTTTATTCCAAAAATTAATTTACTGCTTCAGCATTTGCTAAAATTCCACTTATTACAGGAAGCCTGTCACAGACAGAAGTCATTAAACAGTTTTGACATGTAATAAACCAATTACCTTTAAAATAGTCAATTTAGTATTCAAATTCAACAGATGAAAACAGGCCTGTCACGTCAGCCAAACCCAGACTGCTATAGCTTGCTAATACATTAGAAGAAAACAGATCATCCATCCATCCATCCATTTTCCTACACCCTTGTCCCTTAATGGGGTCGGGAGGTGCTGGTGCCTATCTATGCGAGAGGCGGGGTACGCCCTGGACAGGTCGCCAGTCTGTCGCAGGGCAACACAGAGACACACGCAGGACAAACAACCATGCACACACACACTCACACCTAGGGGCAATTTAGACAGACCAATTAACCTGACAGTCATGTTTTTGGACTGTGGGAGGAAACCGGAGTACCCGGAGAAAACCCACCATGCACAGGGAGAACATGCAAACTCCATGCAGAAAGGCCGGGGCCGGAATCGAACCAAGAACCTTCTTGCTGCAAGGCAACAGCTCTACCAACTGCGCCACTGTGCAGCCTGAAAACAGATCATATAAAACTTAAACAGATCTAATATGGAGAACTGCTCTCTATGGCAACCCACCCCTCTTCGCCCCCCCAGCCGTAAGGAGACGATTTCATGCTGTCAGACCTTCAAGTTTAAAGTCGTCTCCCGGAGTAAGATACTTAATCTTTGACGTCACTCATTCTCAGCAGCAGCACCTCTGGCTGTGTTCGAACGTCTAATTCTGGGATTCGAGCCGCCCGACCCACATGCGAGTGTTATCTGTATTCCCACTTATCTCCTAACCACAAAAATCCCTTCCCTTTCCCCTCTAAAACTCTCCCCCCACAGAGACCGTCTGAGTTCGCTCAGGGTGAGATGAGGTCACCGGCGGCCCGACTGATTCGGCTTCACAGATCTGAAAGTTGGGTTACGCTGCTGCAGACAACATTAGAACAGCATCAAAGCTTGTTCAGGCAGGGGGAGCCACTCTGGTAACCCTAAACAAATTAGCAAGCACAGAAACGGATTTTCAGTCTTAGCAAGAACATCACACTTGAATAAAGAAAAATATGGCACCTATTGCTACCGTACATGTTAAAAATGCCAGGAAAATGATAATAATAACTCAGAAAATGACTGACAAGATGAAAACAAAAACAAATCCTAACCCACAAATGTTAATTTAATTTCCATTTCTTAATTTGTACCCTCTTTTTTAATCTTTTCTTCATTTTTTGTAGGTCAACACCTATGTTTACTAGTCAGTAATGTTTGTTTTGTAAGAACTAATTGGTGAATTTAAAGGGAAAAAAAAAGGAAAAATAAGTCATAACTGACAGACAAGAACTCCTTCCTTCATCTGCTCAGGTTGTCATAATCTATAGTGTAACATCAGAAAAGGCTAAAATTAAAGTCAAATTGCTTCCGATTCAACACAAGGAATTAAGTTTAATCATACAGGCCAGAGTTCAAAGTAAGCCTGACATATTATATAATTTAATTACGATTTTACTGCCTTTGTCCACTGTTGAACAACCACCGTTCAAGAAAGCAGTACAACTTCTCCCATTTTTAGCTTTTGTTCAACCATCTTGTCGTTGTGACCGCAGGGTGAGCCGGGCACAAGTCATCTGGGATGTGTGACTGATGGGAGTGAAAAGGGGTGGAGCTACATCTCATTAACTTCTGCACTCTACTTTCTTTCTTTATTTCCTCAACCGGATCAAATATCTACGCCTCTATTCAGATTATAATAAGTTGATTAGCACAACTTTATGCGTTCTCATTTCGCTTTCTCTGTGCTGGATGTTTTGCAGTCTTATTGATCACGCCACAGACGCCCGACCCCGACAATTTCCAGTTGGGCCACAAGTCTGAACTTTATTCAAATCTATTCAATGCAAACATTTGTGCCACAGAATGCTGCAACATCAAAATGAGCAGTGCGTCCGTCATGGTTGACCTGACAACAACGAAGCTGCAAGGAAAGGAAGCGAGTTCTCGTCCTCTTTCTGGGATTTTGCATATGAAACCAAACATTTGTCCCGTCTTTGTTTTCTATTTGCAGACTCGGTCAGAAAGCTCTGCTGTAAATTCAGCCCACTTCACCGGCTCCCATCTGTCCCACTGTGACGGACCGCGTGTCGCTTTTCCTGCTGCAGCTGTAAATTCAACTTCAAGCTCCAGGCAGACACCACACGCACAACACACACACACACACACAGACACCGATTATCTATCACGGTGATTGATAACGCACATACACAATGCCGCCATCACCGGGCCGCACCCACAGAGCTGACTCAGCATCGTCTGGCAGAGGTTGGGAAGTTTCTCCATGACTTGTGTGCGCTTCTGAAAAAATAGGGGGTTGTGCTGTAGATCTGTGTGCCCTTTCATCACCCTGGAGGAAAAGACTGCGGCAACAGGACAGGAAATGATGTCAAAGCTCTGTCAAGGTCGACGTCTTTGGCACGTTCGCCTCCCAAACCACCGCTGTTTCCTTTATCGAGGTTCCCCCCTCTGTGACACTGCCGGACCCCATCAGGTAAGGTGAATGCGCACTCGTCCCGCTGTACGCCATCAATCTTCCTTTATCACTGTACCTCACACACACACGAACATGTGCACACTGACCCCTACAGTAATACTCATGTCCCAGCTGATGGGTACACCTGGACACAGATGGTCCAAGCTCTCCTCTGCGGATGCACAAAACGCACTGGACAGCTGTCGACTCCCATCCCGGTGAAACACGTCTGCGAAGCCTCGTTGCTACAAGTTTCAAAATCAAAGATTCAAAAGACAGGAGCAGGAAAAGGAGGGGGTCGATGTCTCCCCACCGAAACCCACAGCGAGACAAGTTACTCACAAACCCCTTCATGCAGCAAACAAGCTGCCATATCGTACTAACTGGGTAGTTTTTGCTCACTGCAGCCACAAAACATGATGTCGCTTTAACGTTTCATGCTTTGCAACACTTGTTATGCTTTGAATATTTAATGCTGCAAACAGCAACGACTGTCAAACAGAGCTACTGCTTTTATTTCGGCGTTGAGACGCACAACGCTAAGCTATGCAAGAGGTGTGATCTCAGCTCCATTGATGGGGGTAGTAAGACCAACATGTTTTTTTTATCTCGACTGATTCAATGTATGTTGAATTGAACACCTTATTGGCTGTTTTGGGATAATTGGCAAGCAGTTAAGTACAAGAACATACACATTTCAATGCTTCTGCATAACAGAATCAAAAGTGATTTAGACCTTTTTCATTCTCAAATGCCTGCTCAATCTTTATTAAAAATTCTAAACAACAACCATCCAGTCAGCGACTTGACCTGATAATCCTTTACTAATATACAAAATATCCATATCCAGAGATAAAAATGTGTAGCCACTTTTTTTATTTCTCTTGACTAAAGTGAACAGAAAATGTACCAAGCAGTACTTTGACAGTTTTCCTCATTTACCAGAACAGACTACAACCTCCAGAGATCCTTCATCACCATCCGTCAAGCCCTCCAATTTGTCCTGGCATGCTCGCTGCCGTACCTTTGTGGACAGATATAACCCCCATCACAGAGCAAACTCCAGTGGTGCAAGGTGACCGACACCAGCTCCCACTGCAACACACATCCATAACCCTCCATAATGTCTTTTTCCCAGCCCATAGAGTCAGAACAAAGAGTCAGTGTAGCAGCATGTTTGTGCTTTTGTCAACTTGATGCTGTGCAGACCTCCCAATAATAACTAAATGTAAATACCCTCTGGACTTGAAGGGGTGTGCTGCCTCATTCGTTCAACTTCCCAATGCAGCAGCCTTTGTCTCAGCGGAAAATTCAAAGGAAACGGCACTCCATATGCTTCCTGTTCTCCTTTCACTCACTGGACAGATAGCTCCAACAAATTTCAGTGGTGCTCCATGATGATCTAATGAGCTAATGGCAAATCGACAAGCTTGTCAAGTCACTTTCCCTTTAATATGAAGGCAGTTTTTAGCTTCTTTAAATTTTAAGTTTGGTTATGAAGATATGCGTCTTTGAATTACTCTGATCCAGCATCGTTTTTCTACACATCTGACTGCAGAATGAGTGCAGTTTGGCTCCCACAGACTTTTTGGACATGTCAACTAACTACACACACTTCACCTGATTTTTCACAAAATCCCCTTGGTTTCTTTAAGTTTGGACCAACCTACAAAGTGTTTCAGTCAAGTCATATGTTGCTACATCAACATTAATGCTGTTTTTTTTTTCCATCCACCTTCTTTAAAAGACTTAGATGAATCCTACATATTACCGGGTTTAGTTTTCTCCTTATTGTCTTGAATTTTAAACTCAGCATAAAGAAATACAAGAATCTGGAAGATTCAAAGTTTGTTCAATTTCTACACACATTAAAATTATTAACTTTAAGATGCCATGTGTCCATTTTTCTTCTGCTTTGAGGAACTGAGACTTTAATTACATCCTAACACACAGTTCAAAACAAACTGGGGATACAATTGTGGATGTTAATACACTGAGAAGCTGGATGTCTACAATCTTTTTTCCTCCGTTTTGTAAACCTACATGCAATCAAAATACTTCAGCAAAAGTAGTTTAAAGGTCAGAGCCGTCATTAAGGCAGGAATTTGCTTTAGATTTAAATCCACACAGTAGCATATGTTAGCACTCCAGACTCTGCAGAGCAGCACAAATGTTCTGTGGTTTGAGGGACTTTCTCTGGAGATGTTGGCTTTGCTGTTTGCACATTACGCCTTCAGTGGAAAATTTATTGCATCTGCAGACTGTCACCTTGTTGCCTTGGAACAAATCGCCTGCTCTTTCTATTGTATTGTTTTATGAAGACTTAAACTAAAGCAGCTTTTTTTTAACTTCAGACCATCTCTGATCAAACTACCAAGTAAAACTATAGTTAAAATAAACAAGTGGTGATAATTATTGGCTTGGTTTGCAATATTATGACAATTTTTTTTTACCATTTAAATGGAATGTAATAAAAATACCAGGGTTTCTATGATGTCTTAATGACTCTAGAATAGTATGGAATATGCTTTTAGTGTATTTCTGGTCTGAATAAAAACAGAATTTTTACAGGCTCTAGTCCTTGTTGTTTCTGCATTTCTAAAAAGAAATACCTCAAACAAGTAGAGCTTACTTTATTACTGATTATTTGAAAAGAAGGAAAGAAAACTGGTTGCTTAGCCCCGATTATTTACAGTCTGTCAATGTATTGGGAAAACTGAAAAAGCTACATTTGCACAAAGTTTTTGCATAACTGGAGCAGAGCACTACTTTTTGTCCCAAAGGCGGTCGCATTTAATAAGGAAACCAACTAACATTTTATTAGTCACATATGTAAAACTCCACTTTCTATTGACATTTTTGACATCACTGTATTTTAAGACAAACACAAGAAAAAATGGGAATGGAAGCTCAAACTATTATCAACTGAATAGGTCGTGCTGCCGTCAGTCGGAGCCCCTCAAAACTTACAACATACACACAGGAGTAAATCTTCATCAGTATCTGCATCGTGCATCGTACTACAAACCTTCCTACTGAACTGTAAGGCACCACTAAGGTTTGATGTGGACGTTGGTAAAAACCAAGTGGTAGTTTTGTTCTCTGAAACTGTCCTTTGTTTTTGCTAGGTTTCTTTTTTTTATGTTATCTAAGATGTATGAAAAATAAAATATAAAGAAATGATTAAATTTAAGAAAACTTTGGTGTAAAAATTATACAAAGTGGAAGAAAACAAATTTCAGCCTGGAAGAATATGGACATTTAAAATAAATAAAAACTCTGAAACTTTACTTTTTTTCAACCTTATTTTTAAAATCTAAGTTAATGTGTGTAATTTGTATAATGTGATGTCTGACTAATTTTGTAATATACGTAAATGTCAAAATGAAGAAACATGGAGATGTAAACCTAGAAAAATATGAACATAATAGGACCATTTAGTAACCAACAATCTTCCTTGTTGGAAAATTAGTAATCACATTGTTGGAAACTAATGGGAATCCTAATACATAACACTATTATAGTGTACAATTAAATATGTGTCTCTATAAGTGTAGAGTTTCTTTAAAAGAGCACCTTCTCTGAGATGTAAACCTAGAAACATTTTTGTTAGTGTGGCTAATAATCCTCAATGAAGGGTCAGATTAAAATGAAAAGACTCTCAAGGCTTTCACAGTCAGACATAGTTGAAGTTGATCCGGCTAATGGAAGTTCGGACAATTCTCCAGACTTTTATATTTATTACTTCTACTCAGTGTATGTTTCACAATTTTGTTTGGATACAAATGAAGATTAATGCAATGCCTCCATCAGTACCTGCATGTCATTCAACCTCAGAAATCCATCAAAGTTGCTCCCTTTGTGCCAAAAATGATCAATTCACATATTAGCCACACGCGTCTTTAATCTCTCTTTGTCTGCTTTCACTCCCCTTCCCTTCAAAGCCGTCAACTCCGTCCATCTGAACCGGCTGTTCTGACAATCACGTCGCCACATTTAGCAACTCATCAGCATAAAAATTCAATGAGGCTTGATTTCTTCTCCCTTCATTTTCATATTAAATTGTGCAGAAGAGCTAATGGGCAAAAGACTTTGTGGCGTGAGATAATGATGTAGTAGTATGTGTGGTGTGTGTGTGTGTGTGTGTGTGTGTGTGTGTGTGTGTGTGTGTGTGTGTGCTCTTTGTGTAACTGAATATGGGCATGTGAAATACTGAGTGTGATCACTGCTGGCATATGACTGTGTTGTGGCTCATGCTTCCATACTAGAGGGTAAAATGTTGAAGATGAAAATACTAACCACGTGTGCGTGTGTGTGTGTGTGCGTGCGTGCGTGTGTGTTACATGTAATCAAAGTAGCACTATGGTAACCACTGTAGCTGAGCACAAAAGCTGTTTCCAAACCACAATCAGAACTCACTCTCAGCAACATGAGCAACTCAGTGTGTTTTGTACGCCAATATGAACAGGAAACCTTCAGTGACCAAGCAGCGAGTTAAAGGGCCAGGCACAAGGAGTCTCACAGGGTGGATGAGACAAAGATCCTTTCAAAGGAGATGGCTCACCAGCTGTATTTCCGTTACAGATGTACGCAAACCTTTGTCAATATTTCTGATGATATAGAAAAAATTACATTTCGCGATCGCACTGTTTTCCTTAAATATGAAACGTAATTGAAATCACACGTGAATAAGTTTTTCAGTGAGATGAATCACTAAAAAACAAACCACTGCATTATCTGCCAGCTACTTCCTGTCGTCTTCTACTTCATGGGTTGCGCCAGTGGTAACATCCAGTTGTTGATCGCTTGACTATTAGGATGGGAAAAACGTGTTGTCATTGCAGTTTTGCAAAATAAGTCAATTTCAATACGGCCCAAGAAGGAAAAAAAAAAGAAAAAATAACACTGTGTGTATCACATGAATCAATGCGAGTTACAATTTTTAAAGCATCCTGTTCCTGGAGTTTACCAGTAAATTCACAGCTTTTACAGTCTAGTTTTCACACCTTTCACATACTATACAGAGAGGCTTACATGTTGGAAATTATGTATTTATGTTTTCTTATGAAAAGCTACATAAAGATCTACGGCTAGACATCATTTAACCCAAGCGGTTTAGTTTTTCTTATTACATGTAAAAGAATCAATTTAAAATTTGGAAGGTTTTCAACCACTTACTCATCTACTTTCGGGGATGTACAGTTGGTAACTGTCACCTTGCAGCAAGGAGGCCCTTCATTCAAATTCCAGCCTGATGTCTTCCTACATGAAGTTTGCATATTCTCCCCATGCGCGTATTGGGATTTGCATTTCTCTAAATTGCCCTTGGATATGAGTGTGTGTGTGTGTGTGTGTGTGTGTTTCTCTCCTGTTTGTGTCTCTGTGAAATACTGGTGACCTCCCACTCAATAACAGCTACCGATAGGCACCAGCTCCTTACATGGAAAAGTGGGCTTAGACAAAAATGGATGTCTCCTTCACCCTTTGTTTATGTTTATAGTATGAAGCATAACTTCTAACTAGAATGGCTACACAAGATCTCCTATAAACCTACTGCTACCATGAGCATTCTCTCCTTTCCATTTATGAGAAAGAAATGCTGATGTGCTCAAGGATTATGCAGGCAACTCAGAATTGAGACTTTGAAGAACGTTATGAATGAAAGTTAAGACCTATATCACGACAAACATGTTTGAACAAAATGCAGGAAACCAAAACTATAAAATGACTGACTACCAATTTACTAGATAGTCATAGAGAGTAATATGCTAGCTGCTAATGGCTTGTTTGTTTGCTAGCTAGGTAAGCTACAAGCTAGAATAACTTGCCAAGTTTAGCCAAGAAGGAGGAAACAGAAGAGGAGATGGAAACGATACTTTACAACTAATATCTGCTTTTCATTCTGGCATTAGAAAGAAAGAGGAAAAAGGTATAATCACAGCATTTGCTAAATATAGCAGCCGATTATTCAACACATTAGCATAAATGAATGTTAAAGAAACAACATGACAATGGAAGCAATAATCAAATGACAGCAAAGTAATACTTGCTATCGATTCCATTTTTCTTTTGAATTTTCTGTAAATATTGTAGGAAAGTGTGAAAACAGCTGGAAAGGTTAAACAATTTGACAAAAACTAATTGCTTTCTCCACTTTCTTATTAAATGCATCAAATAAATCAAATGTAAGCACATTAATTTAAGTTACATACTTCTAAATAAAGTAAACAATTAAACTTTTAAGCTGAAGGGTTTTTTCCCAATAGTAGCGCATCAGTGTAGATTTCATATGAATGTTCAATTTGAAACCATTCGTATCATTAGAATATAGCAGTGTCTTAATAAAAAAAGCAATTCTAGGTTACATAATATATTACTCCTTAAAATAATGTAAAGCTCTGCTCTGCTTCTGTTTAACCAGTTATCTGTGACTTATTTACATGAAAAACAGCAGCTTCCTTTCTATTTATCCCCCCAATAAAGTCCAGAAAAACCAAACAAAACCAAAACACCTCAAAAGAAATAATACACATCCATTCTAACCTCTCTAACACCAAGGAGAACAATCCTGAGCTTTGCTAATCTCAACAACAAGCTGAACCCATCGTGTCAGAGTAACTCTGCTCCCTGCACCAACTTTTTCTACGTGTCTTTTAAAGCATTCCTGGTGTCTCTTACCTGGTATGGGCCATAAAAAGTCCATGTTCGAGTTCCTAAGCTCCTGCTGGGAGCAGCTCGCCTACATCCATGTTAGAAACGAGGGAGGAGGGCGAGAGGAAAAGAGGAAAGGAGGAAGAGAGGAGGAAGAGAGGTGCGCTGCTGCCTGCTGAAGTGAACCCAGTGACTCACTGAAGGCCCGGGGCCGCTGGAGTGTCAGCGGGTCCGGTTCGAGAGAGAGAGGCGGGAAAAGACCGAGCAGAGACCGGGGACAGCAGCTCGTTCTTACTAGCGGTGTGAAAAGAGAAAGGGAGGAAACTCTTGGTGCCGGCTGCAAGCGCTTTAACTCGTATGTTGTTTTTTCCCCCACACACACACACACATATCTCTTCAACTAACTCCACATGACTTTTCCCCTCTCCTCGTTTCCTTTCAGCTGTACCAGTACGGAAACATAATTTTTTTTTTTTTTTAAAGTAAAAAAAAAAAAACAAAACATCTGCGTTTTCCATTAACCATGGAATTCCGTAAATTGAAATTACAAAGATAAATTTACTTAACCGGAACACGACAATTTAGAAAAAAATAAACGTTTTTCGATAAAAAGGTTTTTGAGGACGATTTTCAGCCTTATTATTTCACAGAAATGACAAACACTTTTGTCCCCGCGTCACACAAGTCACGTGATTAAAAACCGGATGTTACTACTGACAAAAACCACAAAGATGACAGGAAGTGGTCTTCTTCTTGGTTTGCAATTTTCTTCCAGACAAAATGCAGCTGGCTCCACCAGAACTCTCACAGCATCACGCAGTTCATAAAGTTATGTGTCTTTTTAACGTTTTGAATCCAAAGTTCTTCTGTAAAGTTATGCACTACAATTTCCCCAAAACGCAGCATACAGAGACCCTCTCTAGTATAACGAGCTTGTTGCTCCAGAGACTCAATCAGACTCCAACATCTCCTCTGATGGCTGATAGATGATGGCTGCTATCGATGGCTGCTGAATTATGAAATAACTGTTTACATCGTCGCGGCCATGATTATTAATGACTTGTCAGTGAACAAGCTTATTCTCATGTCATTTTAATTTAATTTCTTATATAATGGAATCACACAATTGTGTGTTGATTTTTTTGCTTTCTTCTTGGTTCTTTGCTCTTTTTTTTTTGATCCAACATAACTATTGTCACCAACTTTGCTCTTTTCCTTCCTCTACTTGACATCAGCTTCCTGAAAACGACAGAGGTGACTGGCAATCAGGCACTTTTCTGTGTGCACACACAAAAATCCGTGCAACAGTACCACTCTGTGGGCGTTAACAACAGTTGATTTGAGCAAGAAATCGGGATTTGTTCCCCAGCAGAAAGGCTCTTAGATCTCCACTGCAGCTGCACAGTAACCAATGAGTCTGCGGCTGCAGCTCGCTGGCTCCAAGGAAACTGGGTCTGAAGCATAGCAATGCAGAACAATGCCGGTTGTGGAGGAGGACAGGAGCTCAGCGTATGGTATCCTTTTAATCAAAAAAGGTTAAGGATGTCACAGCAGGTCTAAGGGATATTTTTTTAGCCATTACGACAAAACATCTTGGTTGTTCTAGCGATCCGTGGGTTGTTGCATGTTCGTCCAGACAGAGCTATATTTAGTGTTTGTTACCTGCTCTGCTGTTATTGCTGTGACCCAGCAAAAATAAGCGCTGACATTTCTAAGGACTTGCAGCAATTCCTTTTAAAGAAAGAAGGAACTCAGACCAAAATAAATGTGTAAGAAGCACAAGAGTCCTAAGATAAAGCTTGAAGTTGGGGCAGGTAGACGAAGATAGGAGAACTCTTGTAACAACAAAACATCACTCTTGCTAATACGTCTTTGCTGATACGCTGCTGCATCCTAAATGCACAAAGGAGCGTTATCATAGCTGCTTCCTCCCAGTGATTGCACCGGACCACATACTTTCAGAAAGTCTCTTTTTGCACAAATATACAAAACTACAGCATGTACAGTTTTTGTATGATCCTAAAACTACAAGAACACAAAATCTTACCAAGTATTTTTGGTCTATTTTCTAGTCCAAATATCTTAGCACCCTTAAAATAAGACGAAACTAAAATAAGTAACTTTTCAGCAAGATATTGGAGCTTTTTTCATTAACAGTAGTTTTAATTAATTAAAACAGTAGTTTTAATGAAAACTACAGATTATTTAACTTATAACATGGGGAAAATGTCCTGTTATAAGTACTTTCTCATCCATATTAAAGAATTGTTTACTTAAAACAAGTTCCTACAGATTTAAATAAGTTACTTGTGAGTTAGTTTTGTCTTAGTTTAAGTGTACTAAGACATTTACACTAGAAACGACACCAAAATTACATGGTAAGATGTGTTCTTGCAGTGTTTTCACTTGTACATTTCTTAGAATCTTCACCTACTATCTTTAATAACTATAGTTTTTCTGACAGTTTATTTTTACCATATTATGCGGTCTCCAAATTATTTTTCACTGGATTCATAGGGTTGCTGCATAATCAGTGGGTTGATCACAATCAACTGGACTTTCTTAAACAGAAAACTTTTTACCAATTGACACATTGAATTAAAATTATTACTAGTTTAATTAGATTAACATTTCTGGACATGGATTAAAACTGTTGATCTATTAATAGCGAAATGAAACTGAATTTGCTTTAAAACATTTTCTGTTACTCCCAGTCAGGTGTAATGTAAATATACACACACACATTATTTATTACAATAAACACAAAACACATACAAGAATAGCTAAGTGCACTCAACATGTTTTTTCTTGGCATACCTCCCACACGACTGGCTGACATGTAGACATAATCTAATGGTTGTTATGGAGACATGGTACCAATCTTGGCTGCGGTTCTGACATTGAGCTTTGAAGTCTACTTCTTTTTTGTTCGCGTCTTATGGTCAGAGAGATTTAAGAGTCTAAGCAGAAGGAAAGAATTTGTCACTTGTAGCACGCTGGACACTGCCATTCCAATAAAAGTAAGGTATTCCCACAGGAAACAAAGTGCGACACACCCACCAGGCTGCGGACACATCAGTAGGCAGCACACACACGCACGCACATACGTACGCACACACACACACACACACACACACTCTCTCCTGTTAATGAATGAACAATCTGAAAGCATTCACACTCTCGCGCAGCTTTGCCGCTGCTGGCGAAGCGCCGACCGGGAAATCAGCTGACCCGCTTTAACACCTGTATGGTTACTATGGCAACAGCGGGCCCTCCACGGCGCACGTTCCCACGGCTCCGTTTCCGATCTCTTCCCATTTCTCCCAAACTTCCTCCTCCCCATACACTTCTGATTCCTCTTCCTCTTTCTTTATTCTCTCATGACCATTTCCGAATTCTTGGTCCACATAAACGCCATCATCATCATAATCATCATCATCATCATCATCATCATCATCTCCATGTACACAACCCTTTCTCCCACCCTCCCGCCTTTGCTGCAGGAGGCTGAATATGACATCATCTATCCATT
Organism: Poecilia picta; assembly: GCA_033032245.1. Classification (NCBI taxonomy): domain Eukaryota; kingdom Metazoa; phylum Chordata; class Actinopteri; order Cyprinodontiformes; family Poeciliidae; genus Poecilia; species Poecilia picta. Next base: position 8,364,777 of record CM065370.1, on the reverse strand, counting down.
TGAAAATATCTGAATGAAGAGGTTCAGCTTGAGCTTCTACGGAACATCATCCCTGCTAAAAATATTATAGGTATGATTAAGTACAGAAACTATTGGGTTTTGTGTGTGTGTGTATTGTAAAATAAATTAATGTGTAAGAGAAAAGTGTGATAGATATGTGAGGAAAATCACGTTCTACATTGATAGTCTCATCACTAGCATTGCCAACTCAGTGCAATTCTGACTTCCTTCAGACTCCAGTTCACCACAGAATTGAGCATAGCAATTGCAAATTGTGTTAACATTAGCAACATAAAGACTAATACTTGCACACATTTGTACTGGAAACGCTGCTACTGTTATGTTGCTTATGCAATGTTAAGATGCAGGTAAAACTAACAAGACGACAGATAGTCAATCTTCTTTTCTCAATCCATTAATTTTAAAAGCTGGAGGAGTAAAAAAAAACCATTTTTATCAGCATCTCTTACAAACGGTCTAAACTGTAACTGCACTTCAATAAAATGTTTTGCGCAGTGATGACTGTAGTAAAATGTTGTCCAGATCGCCTGAGGTTGCTTCGTGATTTGGTTGGTGGCTCTGATGATTTAAGAAGTATGACACTATAGCTACTGGAGACACAAAACAAGGAAGATGGTTCATTTGCATATTTAATAGAGTGCAGAAATTCCACAATATACTTTTGTGGTATATTGAGCTGAACAATATACCACAAAAGTATCAATTATTGTATCATTTATAATTTATTGTGATGCATTTCATATCATAAGATTATATTTATTGTTGTTACAATAAATTCCACTTAATGATGTTTAAAACGCCCCAAAACTGTCTGTATTGAGATTATTTAATTTTTTTTTACCATTTTCTCCATTTAGTCAAAGAATAAATCAATTAAAAATATAATTAAAAGTAGGCTCTGTGTAGAACTTAGTGATACAAATTTCTTTTTTATCAAGTTGGTGTCCAATGGAAACGTGTTACAAATGGGAAAGTTTTTCAGTAGCACTATCTGTGCTTGTGGAGCTTTGATTGCTGAACTATACAGTCAGAGCCAGAGAAATAAATAGTTTGTATAGTTACTTTTATTTTCACAGCAGTATCACAAAACATCATGATAAAACTTTTAGAGTTTAATCATCTCCCATCCCTACATGATCACATTATGTCAGTGCAATAATAACCTTGCTAGAACATTTTGGTAAGAAGTACTTGTTGGCTAATACACTCCACGTGTCACCAGTTAATACTTTACATGCCAAAGCAATTTTCAGCCTGACACAGACTAACAGCTCCAGAGATGCTGAAGGTCACAAAGCGCATTGGGACCAAACATGACAAAGACAAATGTGGATTTCTCTCAACTCACATCTCCACTGCAGGATTCGCCTGTAATATCGCTACAGTGTGGTATTCTGATGCTACGTGGGTTTGGGTTGCAAAAGTCAAAAACTAAAGAGTGATTTAAACTTAAACCAAAGAGCTTCAAACTGGCTGGTGAAACGAGGTTAAAAGGACTATGGTTAAAAGTTATTCCTTCATCAAAAACACACCTGGAGTGTTGCCTTGATTCTTTCACACATGTTTGAGAAATCCTTTAATCTCCAGTGGCAATCAGTCAGCTGTGCAAAACGCTTGGGTGGAGCAAGCTCCGCCTTTGAGCTGCAGTTTCCAAGCTTCTGCCTCACAGAGCACTCCTCCCCTGTGACTCCTTCAGACTAGCCAGCAGCAATTAGCAAACACCTTGTAGAACTCTGAGGAGCTCCGAATATTATATGAGCTCTTTCTCAGTGAAATGTTGGTAAAAATGTTGTTAAAGGGTTAATAGAGAAGCCATGTTGAGATGACTTCCTGAAGGTGGAGTTTCAGAAAGAAGCAGGAGCTTCTTAAAGAGACAGAGGCCCAATTTCAAGGCATTAAATCAGAAATTAACATTTATATTAAGTCACATTTGATATAAGTAGCATTTCTATAACAACATAGTATAATGACTGCGCTATAAAATGGCACTATGGGCCTAGAAAACACATGATACTGGCCCTTTAAAAGAACCTAAATTATTTCCAGCAGCATCTGGCAGAGACACTTCATCCAAATCCAATTTACAGCAACGCTGTCAAGGTTACTGCCACAAGACAAGAGTATCACTTTTTGCCCATAAAAACCACTTATTTTTCAGCATGGCAGGTATTTCCAAGCGTGCATCACACACAAGTTTTTGGGAAGCTCTTCACCTGAAAAGCAAGAGGTGTCATTTTTTCCGCCGAGTCCAAAATCCTCTGATTTATGAAAAGTAAAAAAAGGAAAAATAAATCCTCAGATTCGCCTCTCGTCCTCCGCTCTGTCGTATGCACAGCACTAAATCATGCAGCCGCATTTGTACCGCAGCACTGAGTGACGGTGATGTGGTTGTTTCCTGCTGTCTGAGGCGAGCAAATGAGCTTCAGAAGTTGATTAGAGCCAAGGTCAAACGGATGGGCGGCTGTCAGTTTGGGTTAAAGCTTGCATACATTCTGCACAAACACTCTACGATAGGGGACCATGCTTAGTTGTGGGAGGAGACGGGGAGTAAATTGATGCATTTCTTTTATTGCAATACCTTCCTTCTCTTAGTCCTTCAACATGTCTGACCTTCCAGATCTCCCAAAAAATGTTTTATCTGGAATTTTTCGTCTCGGAGGAACCCCTCGCCTTTAGAGACAATTAAAGAGCTCGCCGGTGATGCCGTCCAGCTGTGCAAGATGGGCAATCTCACACAGTGTGTGTGTACGCACTCATCCGTACACACACTCAAGCATGGACAACGCTGCAGGATGTGGCAGTGCATCGAAGAATGTGTGAAGCCTTAGGACTCACAACCCACAGAGAGAGAAAGAGAGAGAGCTTTGCAGTAATAGTGAATCGGAAGCGTATCAATTACACACTCACACAGCGTTTCACAGTCTGGTCACACGCCAAGAAGAAAACGACCAATTGACCTACTTCACTCAAAACCTGGCAACCAAGACGAAGCAAAACCAGCATGCCAGAGGCAGGTGAGTGGCAAATGAACGGGGTTGGCGTCCTTCACTACGAAAACAGTGGAATTGTGGAAACAATGGATGAAGCGACAGCGAGCTGGACGGCTAAAACAAGAAGCCGGAAAGCTGCACGAGTCTGGGAAATGAAACAGAGTTTATGGACAGAGAAGTGACAAAATCAGGAGACGGATGTATTTAAAAATTGTCTTGATGGACAAGTGCTGTTTCCATATGCAGATGCAGAATGAATGGAGGCTTCCCAGTGCGAGTGCATGAATGGAGGGGGGGGATCCACAATGGGAAAACGCTGAACTGGGTGGACCGTGAGAAGCTTCATAATCCATAATGATGAGGGATTGATTGTTTGCTCTGAGGCTGGAAAATGGCAAAGATGCGCAGGCGACATCTGGGTGTAAATGAAGGCTTGATGAAGGGGAATAATGGGCAGAAGTAGGAAACAGGAGGGAAAGCCACTGTGTGGCTGTGGGGAAAGAAAATGGCATGTGTGAAGCTGTACGGTGGGAAAAAGGGACAAAAAAGGAGGGATTTAAGTCTAAGTTTGAATAAGTGAGTGATGAGGGTTAGGAAAAAGATTAAAAGAGGGATGGATACAAAGTGTAATTACACAGAATTACACCAATCACAAAAATGGGAATGCATGGATGTGAGACGCATGCCAGGGGAGAAATGCGACGCTGACAGCAAATTATTGCACAAATAATTATTTTTAAAAAAGCATAAGATTTAAAGTACCTGTTGCAGATTTGGGTCTGTGTCTTCCTTTGGGCCGTCTTTGGGAATTGCCCATACTATTCTTCCTGTCCCAGAACATCACCGCTTCATGCCACCGCCACACACACACACACACACACACTGACTGACAGACAGACGGACAGAGAGGCTCTGTGGTCTGAAAGACGAGCCCGGGTCGAGCCGCCGTGTGACCGAGGAGGACGACGGAAAGAGTCACAGCATCGCAACAGACCTCAGAGTGTGTGACTGCGCGCGATCTGTGATGAGTGTGTGAGCCCGGCGGGTGATTGCAGATGAGCTACGTGCGTGTGTGTGTGTGTGTGTGAGAGAGAGCTGGGATGCTACGTGAGCTGTTGACAAAGCGGACTGCATGCCGGTGAGAGCGTGAAAGGTTGCGTGTGTGTGAGGGGGCAAGAGGGATTGTGCTGGAGGAGATGCTCTGACGGTTGCAGGTGAACATGGGAAAATGTCTGTGTGTGTGTGTGAGAGAGAGAGAGAGGGTGGGGGGGAAAGGAAGCATGTGAGTTGAGCTGATTCCAGCCAGTCGAATTCAGCCACTGCTATTCAATTCATAAAGAGAAAAGGGTGAAATCAGCCAATCAGGAGCAAGGGACTGTGAGAAGGAGAGATGGGCAGTAGAGTGAGAAATGGGGAAAAATCTGGTAGAAAAGAGGAAACTGAAAGTGCTGAGGCTGAGATGCGATTGGACGAGGAATAATGCTTGTCTGCTTCAAATATAAGGTTGGAACAAGCATATAGTGCTGTGGAGAATGATTGATGTCTTCAGTTCGGCTTGTTTGTGTCACAGTGATTTCTTTCAGATCATTGAACAAATGATCACTCACACTGATTGCCTACATTCCTCGTGACAGATTACTTCATTTCCCACAATCGGAATGGATTCTAGCAAGTCTGGTGAGCTACTCGTGTCTCCTCGCAATTGGTGGCGACGACTGTTGGGCGCCGCACGCAAAAACCGTTCCATGTTAACGCCTGGAGCAGTTTACACCGAGTACACTGTGGTAAAAACCGAACTCGGTTCAAACGTCGGCTTCAAGTATACGCGCTGATCTCCATGGAGTAAAGTACGGCAGAGTGCGCGGGGTTCCTCGACAGGAAGCTCGTTCCTTGAAGACTTTTCGCCTCTCATCCAAACTTGAGTTACAATAAAAGTTATTGTCTTGAAGTTCCCCTCGAGTTGGATGTACTGTATGTTGTCAACACCAAAACACAATTGCTTTTCGTCCGCACAGAAAAACTGCTTGCATGTGGATGAGCGATGCAGCTTGAGCTAAATAATTAAATCTGACGTTAACCTGACTTTCCCGCCCCGCAGTTTGACACAACCTCACACACACATTGCAGGGGAGAGACTCTGGAAGTCATGTCCATTTGGCAGGAGTAGACCGTAAAGAGCACTGGAGGCCATTCTTGTTCCTGTGCCTCTGTCTTTGAGTTCACTTTAATGATTGCATAACCCATTCTGGAGTCTGGCTTCCGGAGTCATTTCTTTTTGGAAAGTATTTTTAGATTTTTCTGTCAGTTTTTCCATTTTATGCATTTCTTGTTTCTCTTCATCTAAACTGAAGTCTGTAAAATAAGTCCAAATTTTATTTGTTCTAGTTGTATGTTTAAATACTTGGTCTACGCTGGAACATAGCACACTAGAGCCACATATTGATGTATTGCAATGAGAACAGGCTGCAGCCTTTCCATGCCTCTTCGCTCTGCCTCGTCGCACATCCTAATAAACAGCTGGTACAAAAAAAAAGAAAGAAAAGGTGCTGAATGAACACAATATCACCTAATTGGAAAGAACATTGCACATTTAAGCTTAGTGCTGAAAACACGGTGAAAATGCCTGGATGGGTCCAAGCTGCTTGTTCCAGTTTGAAAAGACGTCAAAGTATTTGCTGAGTCAAGGCAGAAGAAGATCGACTGCAGCTAAAATACTGAATGTTTGCTTGGAATTGTGATGAACTTCTAAACAACGAGCTGCAAATACTGAGCAACATGCATGTCCGATTTGATAGCATGGACCCACTCACAACTGGTTCGTTCACATTCATTTAGTGCTTGGATCAACAATCAGGAAATGAAAGCACGGCACACGAACAATGACTTCCGTCTGCTCTCTTATAAAGAAAAGAAAATAAAGGATTTTTTAATTTTTTTTTTATAACCACTTCTGGCTATGGCCTTCGCAGCAGGAGACTAAGCGAATAAATACCTTCATGGACCATCTCTCCTCAGCAGACACATTTTTGCGGCTTTTCTTTGCACTTTAATAGCATCATTACTGCTCCTTTCAAGACTGGAAACATTTTGGTTTTGAGAGGCTGTCGTCTTCAGTGGGCTTTGGATGTTTGTTTTTCTCTTTTTATGTAGGGTAAAAGACCGATTCAGAAACATAATACTACCTTGGATAAGACAGTTTTTAATAGTTGTCTGATATTTATTTATGCCAAACATTTTGTATTTGGAGTAAATTGGGATTTGCAAAACGATGTCAACTTGGCTCAAATGTATGAGTCATTTTTAACAGAGTTCTCAGTAGCCTGCTAAAATTTCACATATTACCTGCATATTAGAAAGTGCCATCTTTGTCAGGTATAAGCATCTAAAGTATTGAGACTAAAGCAGAGGAATGAATATTACACTGCAGTTTAGTGATAACTTTGTGCACAATTATTGTGTTCCAAACATTTCTTTGGGCATGCAGCTCCTGTAAGCTACAGTGTATGTAAATATCTGGTTTCAGATGTACATAATGTTAAAGAAATAGTTTTATAAATGTAACTTTTACTGACTTAGTCATGTTAATTCTTTACTGCTGAACTGGCCAATTTCCATACATGAAACAAACCATCTCTCTAATTTATACTCATGATTGTTTAATATAAAATCACTCTCCTGAATATCAAAAATATATTTTACTGATATAATCAGTCAGAAACAAAAAAACAGCAATGCTAGACTTGGCTGGTACAACATAAAAGCATAAAGAACATATGCTAACTGCTACAGCCAGACGTAGATGCTAAAATGACAGCTAAAAGAAACAGCAAAATAAGGGAAAACATTTACAGCATTTATTTATAAAAGAGCAAAATAGAAAATGTTTTGTGGTATTTAGGCCGTTGGTGGAGTTTGTTCTTGTTAAAATAGAGAAATTTTATCGAAAAAGACTGTGGGTTAGCATCACGTTGCTAGCTCGTTAGCATCAGGTCAAATTTCTAAGACAGTTAATCTGCTATCGTGTGGTGGTGTTAGCTTGGAAGATACAGATTTTGTAGCCCCAAAACTCTACCGCTTAATAAAAAGTGTCGCAAACCCAGAGCTTTTTTTTTTCTAGCAGGTTTTGCTAAAAAAATTATTATTTTTATTTATTTTTTTCTGATATTAGCACAATCCCAAAACCAAAGTTGGACAAATTTAAACTACTTTCATTACCCACCAAGGTATTCCAATGTACCAGAACAAGAAGACCTGACAGATTCAGAAAAGATGGACAAAGTATTCTGTTTCATAACAGAATACTTTTATGGAAGCAAAATTATTTTTATTTTTATGAAAGTAATTAATGAGTTCTTCCTTCATTAATTGCGATATTGAAACTCTAAAGTAGGATTCAGTACTAGATGAGAAATAGTCTGAAAAGTGAACGTGAGGTATAGACGGTGCCGCAGACACATTGAGGTTGCTTTCACCGCTTTCCTCACGGCTCTTTTTAGACGGGCGCAGTCGCCCTGGAAATCTTCATTTCTTTTTGTTTGCAGCTAATATTCCATGGCATATGCGATACATATTTGATTAGTGAAATCTGCTGGGATTCTCTATTACAAATATCCTGAAACCATCACTAATCCAGGTTTATCTGTGGGCCTCCCACAGAGATTGCTTTTAGTTTTCGCTCATGCTTGATCCTGCTGCTTATGTATCGACTCCAAGGCCCAGAGGGGGGAACAGGCTGCCTTTAAAAGCCAAGCTGCTTGATTTCTTGCTGATTTGCAGTTTTGCCATATATATATATATATATATATATATATATATATATATATATATATGTGTGTGTTTTTTTTAAGAATCTCTCGTTAAGTCAACAGCATTGATTTCACACGTTCTGCCACATCTCCTTATGTCTCTTCGCTATTTTCGGTTCGGCCACGTGCCGACAGATCCTTTTTAGCTTGTTTTTCTAGTCGCTACTTCTCTGTCTGAATCCATTTAATCAGATTCTGACTTCCTCTGTCTGTCCCAGAAAAGCCACCGCAGGTGAGACAGTGTTTCTTTCCTCCTCGTTTCCTCTCTTTCCTCATGTCCCAGTCGCATAACGAAGCAGGTTTTGCATCCGGCTTCGGCTTCAGTTTTGAGAGAAACTCCTGACTTTGTGCGAATCTCAACCCCGGCTCTCATAATATTTTCCGTCCGCTGATCTCGCCCTTGCAACAGTCTTGACCCAACACTAAGACAATGCCAAGCCAAACCTTTTCAGAATGGTCTCCACAAGATCAAAGCCAGGTTCTTTTTTCAACCGTATTCAAGCTTTATTTACCTCTACTTTGGTCTGTTCAAAGCAAAGAAACAATACACCTGTTTGTCCAGGTCCATGAAACCAAAGTAGGGTGGAATAATGCGATTTGTTTTGCTTTCAGCTCCACAGAACTTGTGTCCTCGATGTGAAAAATTGCAAGCAAACCAGTTTGAAGGACAAAAAGTGAAAATTATATTACTAAGCTGCTGATTGAAAAGGAGAGTAAGAACATATGTATGCAACTAAAAGTCTTCCCTTTGCAAAATATGATACAACTAAGAATGCCGTCATCCAGACGACCAATGGGCTCAACGGAGAATTTAGTGTTCCCTACTCAGTAACTCTGTCGATACATTTAGAGTAGGTTTATAGCCGCGCCGTTTGACTCCATGAAAGTCACAAAAGTATCCAAATCTGGAGATTTTCAGAGATTCTTATTCAGCAGTTGTTGTTGTTGTTTCCATCCCAATTACGATCCGTTCCAGCGCCTACCACAAAGGCTTTTTGACTCAAACCTACAAAGTTGTTTCTTAATACACATTTTTACCAAGTAATTCCAAATATACATTAAAATTTATTGTGATTCATCTTTTTGTTTGCTAAATTATACATCCTCCAACTAGGAAAGGGTGCAGACGAATTCACCCCATGCACCACATGAATTTAAAACTCACCCATATTTCAGAGTGATCTGTCCAGTCAGACAGCCACTGGATGAAAGAAAAAACAAAGCAAATCTCAATATGTGTCAGTTTTTAAAGATTTAATACACTCCTCAATCGCTCTGTCCTTGTGAATCAGGGAAAATGTGCACTGACTTGCAGCAACGTGTGAACACAGGGGGGTCACGCAATCTGTTTCTGCACCAATGAAGCCCCTATTTGCAGAAACAGAGACTGCTAAACCAAACACAGACATCTTTAAATAAGCACACATCAGCAAAACTGGCACTAAATGAGCAAATAAATCAATTTTATTGTTTTTTTATGGATTTCTTCACCCGCTGGAAGTCACATTTTTACCCATCTGCACCTTGCCACCCCAATAAATTCTGGTCATATACCTGTGTCTTATACTTTCTTTATTAATAGGACACATTTTATTCGGATATCCTCCAAAAAACCAATAATATTCTGAAAAAAAAGAAAAAAAAGGGTTTTTTAGTTCAAGTGGTGTGGTATGAGGATGCCTGAAGGTAGCGTCAACGTTAGCGTAGCGTGTCAACGTAGCGCATCAACGTTAGCGTAGCTCGTCGCTATGGGATTCACCGTGAAACTAAGATGAAAACTAACAAATGAAGATGTTTATAATGAGATGTTGCTTCACTATCAATGGTTATGCATTTGCTCTTTAAAAAAAACCCCATAAAACTGAATGAATGCATACTTACTGTAGTAAATATTACAGAGAAATGCACAGTAGCTACGTTAAAAGCCCTTAAGCCATGTTAGTGAATAGTTTTTGTTTCAGCCATCAGATGCATATTGCTTCAGGTATTTTTCTGTTTTTTAAAAAAATAAAGAAAATGTGTGTAACTCATAATAATGACAATATAAAAGGTTTAGTTGTTTTTTTTTCTTTTTTTGCAGAAATGCAAATTTTTCACAAAGTACTTCTATGTCGAGCTCAAATGTAGCGCCACAAATCTGCCTAAAATTTACAGCACACTTGTGGAATCCCACCAATTTAGGGTTCTAACCCAAAAAGCACGATTCCAGCGAAACAACAAATCTTCAGAATACAGTCATCTTCACTGCCACCAAGAAACCCAACAACCTTTTGCCCCGTCAAAAATAAACTGTAAGGAAACGCTTACAGAGGACAATAAAGCTGCGGAAAACCAATAAAACCAGCTTATCTCCCAAGCGAGAAAGTCGTCACAGCTTCACTGTTCAGACTCTAACTGCATGTATCTGCTGTGTAATAAATGCAAATGAATAAGCAGAGGTACAGTACCGTGCAGTGGTTCAAACAGCAGGTGTAAGCTGAAGTTTTATTAGTGATGACTGAATCAAGTCGACTCCCTCTGGCTGCGAGAGAGCGTGAGACAAAAAGCGAGTCGAGCGAGAAGGAGAAGGAAGAGGGAGGAGTGGATAAACTTGTGGGCAGAGAAACAAACACACAGAAAGAGAGAAACAACTTTGATGGAGCAGAAAAACTTAGAGCACTAAATACCCTCAAGGGATAAAAGAGGAGGGGAAACATGAAAAAAAGCATGAGTAGTGAGGCGAATTGATAAAAAAAAAAAGAGCAAACGCACATATACACACAAATAGAGGACCACTCTGAGCAGACATCTGGACCAGAGTGGATTATGGGTAATTAAATGCTCTTTAATGATCCCTACAGAGTGGAGAATCCAATAGGAAAAGCAGATTTTCATCCAGCAAGGTTTGTGCCAGAGGAAAAACTAACATTGCGATGTGAGCCACTAAATGTCATTAAAGATTTATTCATCTTCAGACAACCACATTGTTTGGAGCATCTCTTGTTGTTTTTGGTGTGTTTTACTTGAGTAAAGTTTCATTCTGCCTACTGTGAGGAACTTAAACAAAGAAGAATAAAAATGTTTTAATCAAAAATGCATCAGACAGAAACACCAGCAGTTTATGTTTAAGTGAGACTTGTTATTTGCAAACTTTGCTTTAACATTTGTTTTGTTTGTTTTTTGTTTTCGTCTGCTTTTTATACCGGCTCAATGTGCAATCAGTTGTAAGCTAGCATGCTGCAGAGCTGCTAATTAGCATTTGTAGCATGCTAATGAACCAAACAATAACCACTTTTCCAAATTCATTTCCAATGGGTTGTTATATTCACCAACAACAACAAAAAAGAAAAACACTGTTTTGCTAACTCTAGCTTAGCCGCAAACATAAGGTGTTGAGTTACTTTGCTGGATTACTGAAAATCATAAACTTAATTGGAACGACAGTTGATGGTGTGTTCCTGTAATAGTGTGTAGTGGGCGTCACAGACATACCAGACCAGAAACATGCCAGCTGGTTTAACTGGCGTTTCTAAATGGATCCTGAGGCGTTAGTGTGTACATAAACATATATCGGTTCAATGGCTCACTCCAAACAAGGTGCTGGGGAAGAGAACTGTCACCTCCAAGCCTTAATCTTGTATTAATCCCTACATGTAATCGTATTTGAAGTAACTCCTTCTCATCTGCGTATCTATGTGTTTCTTTGACAGTCGCTATGCTCTACAGGAAGACTAATAATCTGCTAATCCGCCAACCAGTGCAGAGCCAGATTACTGTTTAGAGTTTGATAAGAAAATGTAGGTGGGTGTAAAACATTGGTCAAAATTAACCATGCAAAAAAAAAGGTATTTTTCTTAAAAGATTACACAGCTAATGATGAAACCATCTGAGGTAATCCAGTTTGACAGAGTGGTCTTTAGTAAGCTACACTTACTATTAAACTCCTTACTCTTGATGAAAATGCTTTAAATATAAATGGAAGGTCTGTTCATGAGACACTTTTGCAAAACAATTATAATTAAAAATATGGAAGAAATTTGATGTTTCCCTGATCATGTTCCACCCATGAAAAATTTACCATATCTTCTACCACAAATAGCTTTGGTAGAGGCAGTGTTGTGTTTTAGAGCAGGGGTGTCCAAAGTCGGTCCTGGAGGTCCGACATCCTGCATGTTTTAGTTCTCTCCCTGGTGGTAGCAACAACCTTTTCAGCAGGTCAATGTTCCTCTTAGGGCTTCTGATGAGCCATCATTTGATCCAGGTGCATTAAACCAAGGAGAGAACTAAAACATGCAGGATGCCGACCCTCGAGGACCCACTTTGGGCACCCCTGTTGTAGGGTATTAATCACTACAAGGAGGTAATTTCAATAAAGAGTCATTTCGTGAAGAGATTCTGCAGCCAGTGGCAATAAAATATCACTAGAGTCGGGAACAAAACTCTGTAATACAAGATAAATTACCTTTACTTGTAAAGAGAACCTGACTACACTCAGACATTCATACACCTTTACATGCTGACACTGGTGAGCTACTGGATTGTAGCCACAGCTGCACTAGGGCCTGACAGAAGTGAGGCTCCTTACCACCAGCAGCACCAGGCAAGGCGAGGGAAGTGTCTTACAAACTGGTAACCTACTGGTTGCAGGATGGACTCCAACCACCATCGCCCTAAAATAGCAGTCTTCACCCGTAGCAAGAAGAACTTATCAAAGACTACCTCCAAAAACAGGGAGTTGGAAGAATAAAACGGTCTGGTCAAAGTCCTGACTTCGATAAACACTTGGAGGGTTGGCCACATTGACTGGGTGCCATCGCATCCCCCTGTACTGTGTGACCAAACTGGTGACCATGAAGATGAAGTGCTGGGCTACAGTGGCTGTGTACAGTTCTCCCAGGGCCCAGCCTCTTAAATGAATCAATTGTTGCATTTCCACTATGTTGTTGTTTCTTCAAACTTTAATCATCCGATCCATTAAACAACATGAGTTTACAGCAGACCAGCAGGATTAGCTGTTTGGCACCGGCAGAGGAGATTCAGCACATTTTTAATGGCCGCAGTCCACATAATCAACTCTCCTGCACTATCCACAAATCAAATTTCTTCACAAATGTTTAAAGAGAAATAAACAGCTTTTACCATCAGGGGGAGATTTATTGCCAAGAAGAATTGTTACGACAAAGAAATGATCAACCAGGTACAAATCTCCTTACTTTTTTCTGCTCATAGTGGTTGAACCAAAAGAAAATTTGCACTCTACAATAAATCACAGAAAAATGCAACTTTCTCAGCAATGAGAAAGTTGAGATTGAGGCATTGGAGCAATTCACAGCATTGCATATGACCACAAAATTAAATTTACATGGTAGAAAGAAAGGAAGAAAAAGAAAATGGATTTAGATGTCTTATAATGATGATAAATTTTGTTTTAAATAAACAGTTTTTACCAAACTGTCCTAACCGACAACAAGTGTGGTTTTTTTGTTTTTTTCCACAGAAATGATATCCACTTAGGCTCAAACATTTACTGATGAGTAAATAACAGCTCAGCAAAACTAAATGCTTTATTTTTTCCAAATATTGCAGTAAAAAATGTGTAAAAAGATTGTCAATAATCATTGGCACATACCTTTTCTAACTTCCACCTACATTTTTATCTATTTTTTTATACCTTGTTTACATTTGCCACATCATAAGACACTGTAAAATTCAACACATCTGGCAAAAAGATAGAAAACAGGAGCAGAAACGAGATGGGAGGATAGGTTGACAGTTTGAAAGAAACAAACACAGCGGTATGATGTAAACTCCCTTCAGCTGTTCACACACTGGGAGCAACAATGATGCAACAACTGAACTAACATAGGAGAAATGTTTTTTTTATATGCATTCACATTGTGTTAAGCAGGATCAGATTTGAAGCACCGCTGACATTAATCCCGCAGCTCCAAACTCTCAGTTTAAATAACAATATATAACAATATAGTATAACAATAGCTTGAGCCATTAGATCTCCCAATATTAAAATGTATTCTTTGGGCGTTTTCATCTGGTCAATTCTAAGCTATTATTAGCTTTTTAATTAAGATAGTAGCTTTAAGTTTGAGATCTTGGATGTATGAGACTCTTATTGTGAAGTAAGAAAGGAAGTAGTTCTTGACGATTGTGTGGCGTGCAGCAAAAAAACAAATAGTTATTTAGAATCTTTAGACTGTTAGGCAACAGCAGCTAGCTAGCAGGAGAAAGCTAACCGGAGCTAGGTAACATGAGTGAGGTAACAGGAGCTAGATAACAGCAGTTAGCTAACAAGAGCTAGGTAGCAGGAGCTAGCCAATAGCAGCTAGGTGTGTGTAGCAGAGGGCTAGTTGTACCCATCTTCCTTGGATGCTGCTTTGCCCAGAAAACTTTTAATCAGCTTTTCTAAAAAGACACTAATTTCAGCTGGAAGTACTTCAGCTCTCGCTCTCATCTTTCAATTAGCTGATCATCGCTAACTTTCTTTGTAGCCTTGATGACAAAAATGCCCCAGATCATTTTTCTTCTTTTTAAACCATTCATTGAGAATTGAACAGAAATAAGTCAAGATGTATTTTTTGTTCAAATATCCTGTGATGTTTCATGGACAGAACATAATACAAAACTACTTCAGCTTGCTAACGCCTAACTATGAGAATTTTCTCGAGACAGAAGCTACTTAGCATGCTGCATGTGTCTGTAGGAAGAGCTGTATTTAGGTCATTTCAGTTTGCAGTCAGAACTTTGAACCACGAGCGTTGCCTTTTTATGTTTGGGAATATTCTGCCGTCAGGCTGTTCCTGACAGCAGCACTGAAGGAGCTGCAGGAACGTCTACTTACTGTTATCTGTGTTATGACAACAGCCTCCAAATCTCCACAGCCATCTGTATTTTGATCATGTCCTTGCTCATTTATGTTCAATATGCAGAAATTCTGTTTATTTTTCTGTGTTCATTATTGTTAGTAACATGTTCCTGTATCAGTTCTTTCCTTTCAGATAAAGTATTCAATAAAGTATTAATTTAAGAGTATGCAAACTTGGAGAACCAGAATGTTTTAGTATTTATTTTTTGTTTTTCCCACCAAGAGTTTTGCTTGTTTTTAAGTTGAATATTAAAGAATAAACGGCATGTGAAAAGCGTAAAAATTTTGGAAGTGACATTTTTTTTTTTTTAGGAAGAATACCTGGTATTTTTCAAGAGTCTTTTCAGAGTCGCTGTATCTTTAAAAATTGACTCAAACTTTGTTTTTAAACAATGGCGCCACCATTTTTTTAAACTTAGACAGTAAAAAAATTTCTGTACAATTACATGTTTATGCTCCAGTATGAAGAATTACTACAATAAAAAAAATCCCATTTTGTTCTGTCAGCTCTGTCTTATTGTGCTGAGGGGGAGTTTATGGCTCATGAGTGTTTTGGTGTTTAGTTCTGCTTTATTATGCTGTTTAATTTCATTTGCATCCTGCTGTCTCCCCCCGCAGCCTCTTAATCAAATAATAATCAGCGTTGTTAGCTGGTGTTTAAACATTTAGCTCTCACCCCAGCCCCCAAAGGCCAAACAACAACGTAAATAAATCAGGAAACCACCTAAATTTGTTCCAAGATGCTTCGAGGCCAAATCTGTGGCAGCGTCACAGTACGCAAAAGAAAAATGTACCACATCAATACTTTATATCGAGTACTGTACCACTTACTATTTAAACCCGAGACATTTCCACAGAGCGATCTCTAACATTTTAACTGGAAAGACATAAAAAAAAAAACATCACATCTACCATCCATATTTCATCAAAATGGTAATCTAGAAATGAATGAAGGTGTAGAAACACAGTAAGTTTCGTTTCATAGAAGCGTTTGCACAGAGAATATAAGTAATTTTACATACAGATAATTCTTACATTTCATGCTACAGCCACAACCTTCGCTAGATCTTACTGGAATATTCAGACTCAAAACCTGAAGTCAGTAAACTTTATTCCCAGAAAATTCAGGCACTAAATTACCTTCTGAATCAGATAAGATAGTCCATGTTTTACATTTTACCCCAAGTCCTAAAAGCTCCTCCATAATAAACAGAAAAGTAATTGGTTTATCGGCTGTAGAAGCTTTAACACCAGCGTTGTGTTGTGAGCAAAACGTCGAGCAAACTGTTTTTATGGACGTCAGTTTAAAAGAACAACAAACTGCCTCAGCGAGGCTGGACTCGGCGAAGCCTTGGCCTGGAGGAGCCGTCCTGCAACAACATGATGTCATTATGACCAGATGCTCTACAGCTGCTGGCGCTGGCTGGTGACACGGCCACAGATGTGTGAGAGCGGCGTGGGAAAACGCATCGCATTTGGCATGACCCGATCGTCCCTACAGCTGTGGTCCAAACAGGAAACATGAAGACACTCAGAGTCCAAACAGGGACATTTTGAGAGAATGAGTGTGCGTACGGCTACAAATTAGGGCACTTTATTACAAAACAAATCAGTTCTCCATGTAGAAATGTTAATTTTATGCTTCCTAAATAGAAAGTTTTTCATTTATTTTGCAAAAGATATATTTTTTAAAATGTGCATTTTAGCAGTAGAAAGGGCCTGGTTGAAGTCTTCGTTCTGTATTTACACTTCTTGTTTCACTGGTGAGCCGATACGTTTAAACTGTGACTAAAACACAGAGATGGAATATATCTGTTTTTCAAATGAAAATATTCCCAAATCCTCACATCCTCTGTCAGCTCTTAAGAAAAACTTCCAAGAGCTCAGCGGGTTTTTTTGGGGGTTTTTTTTACAACCGAAGAAATATTTTTCTAAGAATACATGAATACAAGCTCACTACCTTTAATAAATGAAGTACATAAATATATTCAGAAAAGAGTGTGCACTGATTGTTCCTCCCAGGTTATCCCTGATCGTTTAATCTCTCCACACATTACAGATCTCGGAGGGGGTTTGCGGTGTATGCACTAAATATTAATATCCTGTTTAATATTAGCATTCCGACTGAGAACCTGCTACGTCTCAATCTCAAACTCTTCAGGCACTTGGAGTTTTGGAGTTTGGTTTGATGTGCTGCTCACTTTGCCAACCCGGCTCTGTTCTCATACATTCCTCCGGACCAGAGAAAATTAGCTGAATCCCCAGAGAGCAGATAACCCAATACCGCTGGACGCACGGTGGCAAGCAACCAGGGACAACATGTGCTAAACTGGACCCTGGAAACTGAAAAAGAGGGGGAAAAACAGCTCATGCATAATAGATTATTGGGGGGAACAGAGTTCAAATGATCATGTTGTTTCAAAACTTCTCTACTAAAATGTGCTGCTAATGTACGATAAGTGTTATTAATTTTGTTTGTGTTTATGTATGTAAGACTAGGATTGTAGCTCTCAGGACAGGGCTGAAGAGCGACTCGCAAATATCTGGTCTCAAATGTTCTGTGTCGAGTGCAGAGTAACTTTGTTCAGGTTTGAAGAGTCTAGATTTGAAGTTTTTATACCAGAGCAGATTAAATATCCTCAAGATAGTTAAAAATTAGGTGGATTAACTTTTTGTGTGTTTCATGCCGCATTGCAGTTACCTATGGAGTAGGAAAACTTGGGACTGGGTTTCATGTCACACTAAATAGCTAACCCAGTTAGTTAGTTATCTAATTATCCTACCAGTTAGCTAGGATAGCTAACTATCCTAACTTGTAGGATAGTTAGTTATCTTAACTTACTAAGATCACGCAAGATCTTACTTATAGCTTGCTAACTATCTTAGCTAAGAGAGTTAGCTAACTAACATAGTTAACTAAATAGTTAACTAACTAAAATAGTTAGCTAAGTGCTATCTCAGTTAGCTGAGATAACCAACTATCTTAGCTAACTGGTAAGATAGCCATCTATCTATCCTGGTAGCTATGGTAACAAAGCATTCCCTTGCCTTAGAATCCAAGACAATCAATAGCCAACAAAACCAATAAATTCCCATTATTTCTCTGCATCTGTCACTTCAAGAATTTGCAAAAATGCACAGTTATAAATCAATAAAACCCCAGGATATACATGTTTAAAATAGAGTTTGAACCACAACTGATATAATAAACTACAAGCAGGCTCAGAAAAATCAGGGCTGCAAAATAACGACAAAGAAGGGAATTGATGAGCCCCAACTGAGCTTTTGTCTTGGTCCGGAAAATTACTAAGCTGATGGGAATAGAGAAAAATTATCACATCTGTTCGTGTGCATAAGCATAGTGGTTTCTCGCAGATAAACGTTACCACAAGTCGGAGAACTATTTTGTGCCTTGGTGGCGGTTTCCATTGGTTTAAAAATGAGTTGGGCGAGGGATGAAACAAATCCTTAAGCTGTGAAATTGGCTCTGATCCCTTTTAGAGGCTCTGAAGCGCCATGATGAGACACAAATCTACACTTAAACACAAAATACCTTACAGAACTCCCTAAACCCCCCTAAAAAAAGAAGGAGAGGATAGGGGCATCTTAGGAAACCAGTATGCTATACATGACAGTGTAATTATAAGCTCAGCGTGTTACTTTTATCGGAAGCTAACCCTGCAGTCAGCACAATCACAAGACTAGCAGTGGCTTCACACAACCACAAATAAAGCTCAGTGTGACACAAAACCCATGAAGACCAAACTACCAGAGGAATTACACATGGAGAAAAAACAAATATCCACTACCCACAAAAAAAGCCTTTAAATTATTTATACTCATTGCAAACTGAGTTTCAAGAGACTTAGCAGGAAGGCTTTGCATTCTGACTATTGTGAAATAAAAAAAAAAGACATCAAAACCTCTTTAGCATCACGAAAATTACTTTCTCCTGGCAAGTATTTTCCTTAACATTTCATCCACTTATGCAGAAAACTGAAAGAAAAAGCTACAAAGACAATGTGTTGGCAGTTCAATTGTTAACTCTGCTGAGGTTTCTCACGATAACATCAGTCCATTAGTGCTTTATTTTTTTAGATTTCTGCTCTGATTTCTTTAGCTGTAAAATTCCTATAGCTTAATTTGGAGCATGGTGGCTGTGCATCCTTAAAAAGTCTTCAAAAGTCTTAAATCGTCTAAAACGAAGACCTCATAAAAAAATGTAAGTTGGCCTTAAATATTTGAATCACAAGTCTTAAACTTTGTGGGGTAAAGACTATTTAGTATTGTGTATTTTATGTAGTTTATTTTTCTCGTGGCAAACATGTCAGTTGTGTTTAGACTTGACTTTAGCTACCGTTAACTAGCTAGGATATGCTAATATATCCTAGCTAGCTCCAAATTTGTGACTCAGAGAACATTGACGAATAAGATAAAAATGGTAACATTTGTAATTGTAGGCTGAAACTGACACATAAGCAAAGGACCGAGAGTGCAGTGCATCACAGTTTTTATTCCTGTGTATCTGCAAAGAAGTAAAAAAAAAAACGTAAATATTGTGTTATACAAGGTCACAAGGATAACTCAACTCAACTACATATTCTGATTTACAACTATAAATATTTATGGTTGCAATTTGTTCCCATGAAGAACAATAAAAATACAGGATATTAAAACAAGAGTTTGATTATGTACCAGAGACAGGTGACTGGCTGCAAAATCAAAAGTAAAAACACAGAAAGACGGAACTATGACTCAAAGGAATTACAAATCAAGAAAAAATAACATGAATCAAAGAGGACAAAATCCAAAAGAACAGATTTTGTTTATTCTTCAAGAATAAACTAAATCTAAAGGAACGAACATATACGGCAAGACAAGTTGAGCAATAATAGAAGACAAACATAAATGACACCCAAACCCCTGAGGACAGTGATCGCTCAGCTAATGTAAATCCTGTTATATTTTCTTATCACGTCAGCCCTGTACTTATTTCACAGAAAGCTTTGGTTGTAAATTCCTCACTCAGCAGCACATATGTAAAACTGAAATTAAAACTTCAATTATTTAGAGCTGTACTGGGATGAGTTCACCATCACTGGGAGCCCCCGACTGAAGGCCCTCATGCTTTAAGAGAACAATGGTTTCTACAGACATCGCTCCCTGGGCGACACTGTGTTACCAGTTCATGCTTGCTCCATCCTGATTGGTCCCTTTCATTTTTATGACCGCTTCGCTGCCTTCCTGTTTGCCTATTTGTTTGTTTTTCTGACCCAAAGAGGGCAGATATTTACACTTCTGACCATACTGAAAATACAACACAAAACTCATTACAACCATGTTTTTTTGTTTCTTTATTGAATGCTATAATTTTTTTATTATCCATCATGGGGCAATGATACAGTTATAGGGCTCAGCAAACTATTCTGAAGTAGTAAACACTGGCAGCATGTAATGGCTAACTTTGTGTAACAGTGAGTGGGCAGCAACATGTCACCAGTTGTTGGTTATCGAATGTCAATAACTGTCACACTAAAACAATAAGGAAATCACAGCAGAGCAGGTGACTTTTTATTTGCCATCAGGATTTAACTTTACACCACTTTGCTTACTATGAAGAAAAATAAGGAAAGCTGTCAGAAAGACACAAAAACTCACTGAAGATTTCATTAAAGGTTCCATCTGCAGCACACAGGTGAGTCTCTCACACACATAAAACCTGATGTCTTTACAGTGCGCTATTGCATTATTTGGTATTCCGATGTCAAAGTAAATGAGAAACTTCTGAAAAAAAGTGAATATCCTGATTATTCCACCAAATACCGACTTCTGAACTCCTGAGTTCCTGAATTCCTGAGTTAAAACATTAATATTGTTGTTTCTAAATTGACATGAATTTATTTTCCTTGATCTGAAAGCACTGAATCTTTTTCTTTGTTTTGACCGTTTCTCATTTTCAATTTTTGCTTGGAATTTCACAGACATGTCGTCAGTAGTTCATAGAATAAAAGAACAAACTTCATTTTACTCAAACATAAAAAATAAAATCAGAAACTGATGATTTTAAGTGCTCTCTTGATTTTTTCCAGCACTGTATATTGAGATGAAACTCAATCCTGTTGAAATCAATACAAAATATATTATAAAATAAAAGCAAAGCAACAGTAAAATGTGTTTCAGACTATTGTTGTACTGTAACATCATGTTGTGTTGCTGCCTTTAGCGGTACTCAGAAATATGGGAATTATATAGATATAACAAATCGATTACCAAACATGGAGCTAAAACAAGCGAACAACTAGAGGTTCTGTTACAGTGGCATTTGCTTCATCAGAAGGTTTTAAAATGAGAGACTTTCAGAATGCCAAGAATTAAACAGGAAAGTGCCTAATGTTATATTCCATTTTCCTTGGATTGCCAATTGATTTGCTCAATAGCTGCTGTTAGCAATATGACTAAATGCCAATGTATTTCTCTGCAACGAGTGCCTATGCAGCTACATACATGCTGTGTACATGTGAAATATTTAATGAGCTACAAGCTGCAAGAAGTGCTAATAACCTGTTTATCAATGTAGTCGATTAATGGATACCGATGGGACTGATGTGATATCTTGTACTGATCTAATTGATTAGTCAGTGAGTGTCCATTTTTAAAATCAGGGAAAAAAGATGAAAAATTCACTGACTAAATTATTTTGTGGTTAATAGTTTTTAGACAAATAGTTTATTAAGCACATGTGCCTCTGATTTGTTGCCAGTGAGCCAACATGGCCGCCAGCGGTCTGCCACCTGAGGACCAGCTTCGGTACCAAAATTTGCAAGAGCATCTTTACTTTCCCTGTCACGCTGCCTTGTGGCGACAACTTGTGCAAAACGTGCTTCCTAAGAGAATGGGGTCAGACTGTCCATTGTCGGTGTCCAATATGCAAAGAGGAATTTGATGAACGTCCTCAGCTTCAACCCAATCAATACCTCTCTAAGAAGGCAACTTGCCTCAAAAAGTACAAAGCAAAGGAGCCCTGCAGCATCAACAAAAGCGAGACCGACAGCAGCCCTTATACGAGCGACACTTGGGCGTACGACAGTAGCAACAGCATCGTTGAAAGCAATTTCCTCAGCAAACTTAACAACATCCTCAGCAGATCCAACGGCAATATCAGCAACGACCTCCCCAGAAGGAACACTTGGAGTGACAACAGTAGCAACAACGGCATTCCAACACCTAAACCCAGAAAATGCTACACCAACACCAACAGAGAAAGCAATTTTCACAGCAAACGTAGCAACACCCTCGGCAGATCCAGCAGCGTCATCGAGAGCAACATGTCTAGGAGCAAAGGTGGGACTGGCCTCACCCTTGCCATTGATGAAAACAATGTCAACAGCACTCAGTCTCAACAAAAGGTTGCCACATTGGAAGACATATCCTGCGACAAATGCACGGGACCGAAACTGAAGGCAGTCAAGTCCTGCCTGGTGTGTCTTGCATCTTACTGCGAAACACACCTGAAACCTCACTTGATGACTAAAGGCCTGAAGAAGCACCAGCTACTCGACACGGTGGAGAACCTAGAGGCCAGGATGTGCTCATACCACAACAAGCCGCTGGAGCTGTTCTGCAGGACAGACCAGACATTCACCTGCATGCTATGCACCCTCCTAGATCACAAGGAGCACGACTACCTTCCTCTGAGTGAGGAGGCTGGACAAAAAAAATCTGTGCTAAGAGGGACAGAGGAAACGTTAAACCGGATGATTCAAGAGAGACGAGGACAGATGTAGGACCTCAGGCACACATCAAGGCTGAACCAAGAAGCTGCAGAAAGGTAAGGCGGCAGTCGGTCTTCAGGTCTTTACAGATCTGAAGCAAATCCTTGAAAATGGCTTGGATGAACTTCTCAAGAACATTGAAATAAGGCAAGTCACGGCAGAGAGGCTAACTGAAAGACTTATCGCAGAGCTGGGGCAGGAAGTGAAGGTACTAATGCAGAATAATGCCGACGTGCAAGAGCTCTCATCATCTGACGATCACGCTCATGTTTTGAGAAGTTTTTCTTTCCGTCAATAACATCCCAGCCATGAAGGACTGGTCGGACGTCAGTGTCCAAATCCCTCTATATGAAGAGATGGTAAGAAAAGCAGTGGTGGAAGCTGTAGTTCAGTTGCAGGCTACCTTCAAGAAAGAAAAGGCTAAGCTGAAGGAGGCAGAGCTGAAGAGGGTGCAGAAGTTCAAGGTAAATTTAACTCTGGATCCACAAACAGAAGATCCATGGCTCATCGTATCTGACGACGGTAAACAAGTCCGTTGGGTGATTTTAAGAAATTTGTTCCGGATTTGCC
The DNA here is from genome assembly GCA_033032245.1 of Poecilia picta. Classification (NCBI taxonomy): domain Eukaryota; kingdom Metazoa; phylum Chordata; class Actinopteri; order Cyprinodontiformes; family Poeciliidae; genus Poecilia; species Poecilia picta. The sequence goes on along the minus strand of CM065370.1, from coordinate 8,341,760 downwards.
AAAGAGGTTTAATCCAGGAGGGGGAGTCGTGGCACAACAGAGTTTCGGTTTCGGCAGGTCCTACTTTGAGGTTCAGGTGACGGACATGACAAAATACGTTTTAGGAGTGGTCTACAAGTCGATCAATAGGAAGAAAAAAATCACAAACAGTCAGGACAGCGGCCACTGGATACTGAGTCTAAGGAAGGAGAATGAGTACAAAGCAGGAGCCAGCCACGAAATTCCTCTCAGTCTCACCCACCGTCCTCAGAGAATCGGGCTGTTTGTGGACTATGAGGAGGGTTTAGTTTCATTTTACGATGTCGGCATCGCAGAACTCATTTATTTGTTCAATGACTGCATCTTCACTGAGAGACTTTATCCATTCTTTAATCTAGGTCATGGTTCAAGGAGCTCTGTCTCACTTAAAATAGGACAGTAGCAGTGATTGAGTCATGGAGTTATTTTGCTATGTTCTACGTTTGTTCTTGTCTCAACTTTCCAGATTCTTTCCAAATACGGAATGTGATTTTAATCTGATTTGAATACATTAGGTCTTAAAGATTTTTAGATTGCACACTTAAAACGATATCAGACAGAAACTAGAATATCCTTATTGAACAGTGTAACTAGTCAGTCTGTGCTGATTCCTGTTAAGTTGAATAGTTACTTCATGTGATGTGTTCTGGCAATATGTTCTCACAGCTGGAGCTCTGAATTAAAAGTAAAGACATTTCTGAGACGCAATTTTCTAAGTGTGATGAATTTCATCTTTTCTCATTATTTTATTCCATGAATTACCAGTCAGGGTGTAACATCACAGTGCACAAGAATCATTCTGCACTAAAATGACACTATTTCTCATCAAAGTGAAGTCTGGATCACAAAGCATCATTTAGTTTCTATTATATCTGATTTAAAAAGTCTAAGCTATTGTTTAAAGTCCCTGAATATTAATTTGAGTGCTTCAAAATCGCTCCTCTGTTAAATACTGTGAAGGCACAGGTCTTGTTAGCTAACAGCTACTGAGCTGTTAGCTTGTTATGTTAACAGATTTTTCTATTAAAAACTACTTGTGTAGGCTCCGTAACAAATAAATAACATTAAAGCCTCTACCAGTCTAAAACCTTTGCTGTCATAAAATTATATTTATTTGGAGAAAGAACAAAACTAGGAAAATGACAGACGAGATAGCGACTGGATAACTGTTAGCTGCTAACACTGCTAAAGTTAGCATTTGCTTGCAATTTCAAATCCAGCTTAACTCGAGGCAAAATTACCCAATGAAGGAATTCCCTGTAGAACTTTGGTTTCTATAACAGACTATTTCAGATTGATTAAACACTTTCTATGCTTTTAAATCGCCAAGGGAAAATTAGTTATTACCGATCAAAGTTGGTGGGGAGACAAATGAAGCTAAATACTTGGTAACACAGGGAGGAAAAATAAAAACTTCCAGCAAGAAATCGGCCTAAAAATACAACCAGAGCTACAAGATCAAAGTGAATTCAAGTGTCATGCAACGTCCAGGCCTAAATTTATTTAAGAATATGTGTCAAGGCATGAAATTTTACAATTGTAGATGCGCCGCATGCAATTTGACAGCACTGGAATTAATCTGCACCTAAGAATGAGTCACTGCTTTACATGGTAGCAGCAAGAGGGTCATTCAGCTGATTCCCTAAATAATTACCGTATCCAATGTCTCGTTTTTCAGATGCACTCATAGAAGTTATGTGTTTATGGGGGGAAAAAAAAAACACTGCAAAAACAAAAAATCTTACCAATTATTTTTGGTCCAGTTGTCAGCACACTTGAAATAAGACAAATCTAACTTGAAAGAAATTGGAGCTTGTTTTAAGTCAGTATCGATGAAAAAGCCAACAGATTATTTCACTCGTAATATTGGAGAAATGTCTTGTTATAGAGAGAGAATTTTCATCAATGTTAAGGAATTATTGACCAAAAAATGTGCAAGATTTTGTGTGACTCACTTATTTTTTTATGTTCGGACGCTTTTTAAGCTTCACTTAAAGAACAGATGTCAGGAGAGGAAACAGCGTAAAATCAACCAAAGGGACAAATACAAACCTCAGCAATAGTAAAGTTTCAAAACAGAGCTGTTGAATTTCAACTCGGTAGAAACTCAAAACGCTTTCAAAAGTAACGGAAAACAAACAACACACACATGAAGCGACAGCTGCACCGCAGGCAGACAGGACTATAAAAGGAGGTTTGTGTGAATCATGAGTCTGTTTACTCTGTTCTGGTTGGAGTCGATTCACCAGTGACCTCAGCTGATAAACCAACGCACTGCAGGGGGACAGAGCGGAGCTGCATGGGGCTGAAGTTTGTCACACTGGTATAAAGCAGACTCTGTTTCACTTTTGCTTGGCTCATCTGTCATTTGTTTTCTCTTGCACATAACACATTTTCTTCATTTATTATTAAGTGGTTTTTATTTTCTTCTCTCTTCACGTCACTTTAGTAGTTTTATTATCCGCTCAGTTTAGCTGCTCCTGGTTTTCGTCTCTTTCCCCCCCCCCCGCCTCCCTATTTCCAAACTCACTGTTTGGAAATCGTTTCTTTTATTTGATTCTATTTTAAAATTTTATTTCCCCTCATAGTTTCCTCTCCCGCTGGGAGCCCCTCATAATTCCCCCCCGCTCCCAATAAGCTGCAGCCAACTCCCTGCATCTTCATTATCTCATCCTCCTTGTAAACACCTTAGCTGCCCGGAGGATGAACACACACACAAATATGCAAGAAAACTCCATCTAAACACACGCGCACACACGCGCAGTAAATTATCTCAGTCTCACACACACTTACACTACAGGAATTTTGTCTCTTTTTTTTTTATTACACACACATAACCCTGACTCTGAGCGTTCCAAAGCTCCATCCCTCAGTGAATAATGAAGCCAGGGAGAGCAGCCACACTGTAATCCCTAGAAGGAGTGGAAAGAAGGCAGGAGGAGACCGGCTCCTCGTGTTTCTCCATCGATTCGTCTCCTCGGATTCTCTGAAGTCGCTCGAAAAACATGACAACCTTAAAAAGGTTTGCTTCAGAACCTGGAGCACACGTGAAATGTCACTGTTAGACCCGTCAGCCTGGTGTTAAATTCAGCAACTCGATGATCGAGTCATTTCCTGCAGGGAGAGCCTCAGCTGGGGTGTGTTTGGCAGATATATCAGCTCAAATGGGGGAAAATGTGTGACTGATGAGCCAAGTGAGGATGCCTTCATACTGCTCCCTCTTCAGACGCACCAGAGGCAATCAGTGGCTGGTGCAGCATTGAAAAAAATAAAATAAAAATCATCATTGGCAATATTGATGTCACTACTTGGTTCAACCATCTTTTCCAATTCTATTCTCCTGTGAGTGATCACAAGTTGGAGCGTACCTCTCTACACTGCCTCAGACCTTATTCTCCAATAAACTCCAGCAGATTTTTATGAAAAATCTCATAATTTATCGATTTCAAAGTCTCTGAATGAATTCAGACAAGAACGAAAGAAGCCCACAGCATCACAGGTTCTCCACCAGACAGTTGAAATGATGTGCTTCTTCAATTATTTCACACCAAACATCAATGCTGTTCATAATCACCAATTCCTTAATGTTAGGATTATTTTCACTTGGGAAATGTAATATTGACGTGTCCAATCAGAAATGAAAACAAATATTCTGAGGAAACTGAGGATAACCGCCACTATACATGACGACAACCCAGATTTTATGGGCCACACCAAGAGTTTCCTATATGATCCCCCCCTTTCAAATGTTCTGGAAATGAACAAAAACCAACTGGTATTCTCCAGAACAAATACTTGGATTGAAAAATAAATCTTAAATCAACAGGTATTGGCTACTGTGAACAAGATTTTGCATCTCGCCTCGTCTGTTCTGTCCAAAACATAGTGTTTTTTTTCTACACATGAACGTACACGAATCTCCCAGTACAGAAAAAGAAATACCTATATATATATATATATATATGCACAATCTGTGGCTGCAGCAGAGGAAGAAACTGATAAACTGTGTCTGGTCTGAAGTAACATTTACATTTACACTCTAATGCCTCCTGGTGGACAGAAACAGGTTTGACCTCTTGATCAAGTTGGGAGAGAAAAAATCCTGACTCCTCAGAGAGATGGCACTAAAATGTTAATCTGCTTGTTTACTAAAATATTCCCGAAGTGACATATTCTGATCATTGCCCGTGCGTCTTTTGTTTGCAAAAACTTTACATCTGTCAGCTTCTAAATTCTTTCTCGTGTTATTTGATCACAAATATGAAGGCGTTTTAGAGCACTTTTTATCTGATATAAGAAATCTTTTGCTCATTCAGTCTGAGATGGACAGCACAAAAGTAATTTTTAAGAAAAACTGTAAGCAACACCTTCCATTTCTTTTCCTCTTTGAAGCGAAAAATAGCGATGGGCGAACTGGACAGTGACAGGGCCGCACATCAAAAGCTCATTTCCTGTATCTAACGCTCCACTTCCTGAGTTGATCTAATCACAAGCTCTGCTAAAATATCCAGCTGCACCATAAAAACGCCCACATGTTCTCTGATACACTCAGGTTCTGCTAAAGTACTTTGTCAAATTTACCTTTAACTGTTCTTCAGCTTTTAAGTACTTCCTTTAACTTTATAGCAGCAATGATTTAGAATAAATACAGACATAATAAAGTACTGGAGGAATGTACCTTTTTTAACATACTGACATTGAATTCATATGTTTCCGTGTTACATTTTTTATTTTATTTTTAATGGTTATACAGTGTAAAAAGGAGGGAAATAAGGATCTGATGAGAGCAAAGCAGGAGAAATGGAAGTAAAAAACTCTTTGAAATGTTTTCTAATTAAAGACAGCAAACCGATTTGAACTCTAATCTACTCATTCTGGATTTCATTGTCATTTAAAGCATTTTAAACGAGTGATAAAGTGAGTGCTGCCCTCTTCTGGTCACTAGGTATTTCTCAACATGTTTCAACATGGTTAATACTCAATAGAGCGACATATTTTTGTTATTTTCTCACTTTATTCTACTATTTCTTCTTCTTCTTTTATCTTGTTACATTCCTTGTGTCTCAGATGATTTACCGTATTTCACCAATCGTAAGATACTTTGGTTAATCTAGCGGGTTTAAAAGACTAATACATTTATTATTATTATTATTATTATTATTATTATTATTAAGCTCTGTGACAAAATAAGGACACATTTCAAGGAGAATGAATAATTGTTTAAAATCAGGCAAAAAATTATTTTGTTAGGTTCTGAAAAACATGACGGTAAGGTTTAGCAACGTGCAATAATAAAATGTTTCTGGTCTTTTCTAATGGATCAAATACTTTCTTGTTGAGAAATTTAATTTAAGCGTCAATGAGAAACTCTAAACCCCGGGATAAGTATCCGGTGTTTCCTCTTTATTAAATCATGGTTTGAATTCATATAACATTATCAACACATGCCCCATAAAAGCTTTTATAAGTACATTCAGCCATGCAGCGTGATTGATATTTAGTGCAACCTTGTAATTACAACCAGTCTGACCACCTTAGCATTTCCATCAATCTCACTGATGATCTACGATGATTACATGAGACCAATCATCCCCCAGTTACCGTCCTGGAGAGCAGCCATCACACTGGGAGGATAAAGAGATGACATGAAGTGATGGAGAGAGGAGCTATATGAGACAAGGAGAGGCAGATGTGTGTCTGCCAAAGAGAGACAAATAAATAATAATAAAGAAGAGAGAGGAAAAAGATCCAGAATAAGGAGCAAAGTGGAAGATAAGAAGCATTGAGCATTGAGCTTTCCAAGGAGATTCGTAGGTAAAATGAAGTATTTTATAAGCTCAAGGTGAAAGATGTCATACAGAGAGAAAAAATAACAAGTTAATAGTGCAAAAAAATATTTTTTTTTTGAAAGAAGCAGGGAGAAAATTGCTGGAAAAATAAATTACATTTGAACAACGACCCAAAGTTAACATTTTCCACATTTTTTGTACTTCCATCTGGGTTCCTACTGCTTCTAAAAGCAACATAAAAAAGCTGTTTTCTAATAAAAAGTTCATGTTTTTTGGTGTCTGTAAAATGAGCCATTTCAAAAACCTCACAATTGTTGTGTCACATTCAACGGACATGGCACCATTACCAAGCAGCTGGTCTTACCGCTGCATCTGCTGCACAATGGCTGCTGGAAAAGCCAGGTATTTTGTTATCATCCATAAACCACTTGCTACAGTTTTGTTGTTTGTGCAGGAGGCTCCACTTCTGCTTTTCAAAGATGTCCGGTTGCATATTTGCGCATCTGTTTGCAGGTATTTTCATGTGAGTGTAAACATTGAGTTTGAATTTAAAGTGACAAGACGCTCTAAAGCGCAGATAAAAAGACAGAAATGTCATTATCTAAGAATTATTTTGTACAAGAAATGTAATGAACATGTTTTGATTGCATTTAGACATATCCTAACCTGTTCAAGAAAGCAAAATAGGTTACCTTTAAATCTGAGGTTGGGAGAATATCGACATTTAATGAAACTTTACTGGGAATTTTTGGATTCAGTCCATGCTTTACCAGTTCTTTGTACAACTAATTTTGTATTATTTTTGTAAAAATGTTTCTCAACAGCAACATTTGTGTTGCTATTGTTGCTGTATCATACGGTTGTAGCCATATCGTTCCCTAACAAAGTAATAAGTAGATTTTCTTATATTTACTGTTATCACAATAGTACCACAAAATATTGCGATAAAATTCAAATTTCATATCGCCCACCCCAAATTTATTAATCAAAAAATGGTCTATAGATATATGGTATCACATGTTAGGCAAAAACAAAAATTATTATTTAAAAAGAAACTGAACTATTTGTTTGTTTTCATTTTTATGTATTTCTATGATTGTAAATAAACAGAGTTTTGAGTGATTCAATTAAAAATATGCATATTTTTTATTTGATTAATGACAGAATAATTGATTGCTAAAATAATCGCTAGTTGCCGCTCTATCTGAGATGTGGGAAGTTTTCCATCAACTTCCCCCTGTAACAGGAATGTATGTTAGTGAAACGTGGAAAAGGTTATAGCTGTCCAAAGTCCATCACGTTTCTCAAACTCTCCTCTGTCTACTTTGTGACCGAGCATCGCCCTTCCCGTGACCTCGGTACGAAGACGCTACACTTCCTGCACCGACGACAGGCACCGTCAGCAAACACCAAGCAGCTGTACCACCTTATTTCCAGACACATCTGACATTGACTCGGCGCTAAAATCCTCGTGGCCCCATTTCCAAAGGCTTCCCACACAAAGACGCTCCCTCACCAGCTCCGAGTGCAGCTGGACGACGAGGGAGACGACCGAGGACGGAGAGCGAGCGAGAGCTGCGCTTCAAATCATCATTTGCATGTGAAAACAGACTGGCACTCGGATTCAAAAACCTGGAGCTGGAAGGAGGCGCGGAGCACGCAGCCGTGGGAACGCGCGCGCGGAGACAGCGGCAGCCCTGTGCGAGAGCCGGGGAGCACGTGAGGCTGGTTACAGACGGCCAAGAGTCGGTCAGACGGAGAGAGAGAGAGACAGACGGAGCGATGGAGATGAAGAGAAGGACGGAGAAGAGCGGCTCAGGACCGCCTGAACCCAACCTCAGATCAGGGCGGAATCAGTGGAATACTGACTTTTCAAAACTTTTCAAACCCACTGCTTTGTATTTATTTATCGTCTTCCACTGACGAATGTGGAGTCGTCTTTGCAAGAACCGCGTCGTCGATGCACCGCTGACGTCGAAGAAACACAATTGTTTCCATTGCATAAACGCAATTAAAATCAGTGTTCTTACTCTGCCTACATCCCCCAGAATGCTGTGCGGTTCTTGATTGGATTGAGTAAAATTACTTAATATCTTATCAGACATATTATGTATTGATATATTGATATTGATCACTTGTCTTTTGGTATATCTGCCAATTTGATTTTTGTCTTATTTTTTTTACTAAACTTAATTTTATCTCCATCTCATCATTGATCTACCTGTGATGCTGTGAAGCACTTTGGTTAGATAAGGCTGCTGTAAACGTGCTGTATAAATAAACTTTAACTTGACTTGACTGTCTGTCTCAATGTATATGGTTATTGATTTAGTTGTAACAACAATAAATCAGTTCTAGTCAAACAATGTAAAAAAAAAAAAAAGCAGAAGCTGAGCTTACTTGTTAATAAAGAGAGCCTGTTGCCCATGAAAATAATAAGTGGAAACCAAACACTATTCCAACACCTGCCTTGCTGCTGGTGAGACCAAAATATTAGATGTTTCATTTCTAATCATAGGAATCAGGATGAAACAAACATGAGCAAACCTCCGATGAGTTCTTTGAGTTTTGGCCAAGACTGTAGGAACTGAAATCTGTCAGTGTGTTCTTTCTCCATGAATATAGCAACAACACATCAACTAAAGTATGAGCAGGAGGGGAATACAAACATGGAGTGATACCATCAAATCGGTGTGCTTTATCACGTTACACAATGACTCTCAGTTCATCAACACTCTTTTGACCAGAAGCACCTGTGCAAACGCAGAGCCGAACAGCAGCAGAGCTTTATGCGCCCTGACCTTGAGCGACCTTCAGCGGTACGACTGGAGAAGGGGACTGCAGGGATTGAGCGTATCAACATAAAAACAAGCGCGTCATTGTGGGCCAGGGTGCCGCCATTGAGTCTGCACAGAAATGAGATAACTTCTGGACCGGCAGCACTCCACAAACCTGTCCTAGTCAAAACCGCAAGTCGTGTTCTGATGGAATTATGCGTGTAGGGAGAGGCTTGCTGAATCATGCCGAGAGTGTTGCTTTGTTCCACAGCAGGAGAGTCAAACTCATTTGGTTTTTGGGTCCTATCGAGACCATGGGTGTCCTCAAATGGCCGGTTGTGGCTGGATGTATTGATAAAATTACCAATTGACAAACTGATAAAACAGAAATAATTATCTGTCTCTGCACTGTAATTCTCATGGTAAAATTTAAAAACTGTAACATTTATATAATTTGGCGGTGACGGCAGGCGATAAAGACATTAAAGTTTTACTGCGATACTTTGCGGTATGATTGTGATAACGATAAAATTGACGGTAACAACTTACACTTCATTTTGAGGAAACTGTACGACTGTGAGTTAGAGCAATTACGGCCCCACAAACACGAGTACTGCTCTTGGAAAAGCAAAAGATGCTTATTTAGCACACCAGTCGCAAACAGAACTGTGATTTATGTAGGCGAACCGCATTTTTCATTGGAATTTATCATGACACCTACGAATCAACCAACCAACCAACCAACCATCCATCCATCCATCAGAGGCGGGGTACAACCTGGACAGGTTGTCAGTCTGTCGCAGGGCAACACAGAGACACACAGGACAAACAACCATGCACACACACACTCACACCTAGGGGTCATTTGGAGAGCTAAAGGTAAACATCTGCTCATATTCCCAACAGAATGTGTGGGATGATACCACAAATCTTGTTTATCTGAAAACATTTCTTGAATGAATTTCACATATACATCTCTGACCAAGCTTCCTTTTCCCCATAATTTATTATCTGCCTTTTCACCGCTTTTTGCTCCTGTTGTGTCGTTTAAGCTCCTCTGGCTGCGGATCACCAATTGCTTCTTGCTAACAAGACAAAAAAAAAAAAAAGAAAAAGAAATCAAGTCATCACAAGAGAGCGACAGCGTGAGACACACAGGATGAAACTGAGAAAACGCTCCTGGTGAAAGGGAAATTGAATTTGGTCCGATCTGTCATGCGGGAACTGTAAACACGATCCACAGAAACCTATCTGCAGAGACACACACACACACACATATTATTCAGCTGTGTTGGAGCCAACGTAAACATCTTCATGATAAGAGACATGTTTACAGCTGATCTGCTCTGGGAAGATGCAACACAGTCTAGTTTTTGATTATTATAGTAGATGAAGTATAAAATGTGTCCCCACAGTATAATGTAGCAACCACCATGTTTTAATGAGAGGATGGTCTGACAAAGTCATTAAAAACCTCTAGACACTCTGGCTAAAACTCCTCGTATAAATCACGGTTGTCCAAAAACCTTCAATGTTAATAAAAATCAGCAGATTCCTACTTTCGAAGGAAATGGTAGCTTAAAATTGGTCTGTAGTTTGAGGCAACAATTAAGATTTCCTCATTTCATGAGAGACTGAGCAACAGCCAGAGGCGGTTGGCCCATAGGGGGCGCCACAGTCCCAGATGTGGATGCAGCGGTGGAAAAGCCAAACATGGACAAAAATAATGGAAAAAAATAGATATCTGCCCTACTACCACTGTTGGGGCGCTGGAAATTTCACCCCTGCTACATAAAATGTGAAGGAGTGATATTGTGACAAAACTGAAGTGGAAACTGGAAAGTTTTTCCAATGCAGTTTTGCAAAATACGCTAATTTCGACACGGCGGAAAAATCACCTCATCCTAGCGCGAAAACGTTCTATCAAAAGGCGAGTGTCTATCTGAAGCTGTCGTGTTTTCATTAGCAATGTTTTATTTCATAACTACAATTTGCGCAATTTTAAAGTCAATGGAAACGCAGCTAATGGCTGGAGAGGAACAAAAAACTATATTGTTTCAGATTCGTGGAGCCTAAAAACTGAAAGTTGCTTCTATAAGTTTGGATCTGCAGAGAAGACCAGAACCAGAAGACCTGAATGTTGCTTCATTATCTTTAGGATCAGTCTATGAAGGTCAATTTAAAGCAATAAATAGGTGGAACGTTTGTTCAATCTTTTGAAATGACCCTTTGGCTGTTCTCTAATGAAAAATTATAACAGTATGGTGACTTAAACGCAATTTAAAAACAAATGAAAGTGTAGCCCAAACATCTGGCAAGTTTCTTTTCATGTTTCTGTCATCTGCACCAAATCCCATTATCTCTCCCTTTCTTCTCTGATTTGCTAGGGGCTTTTACTTTTCCAAGGCTGGGTAGATTTTTATGTTTGTGTCAAAACTTGGTGGAAAAATCCCGTCCGAGCCCACACTAATTGGAGTTTATGTGTAATCCAATACACGCAAGCGTAAACTTCCCAGAAAGTTCAGAAGCAGCCCTCATCTTGTTGTCACATCAGAGGAGCGAAGCGACTAAGAGAGCGGGGGAGATAACCTCTTAAGAAAGGCTGATCGCTCCAGCGTCGTCTTGGATTTCTACCATCGTGAAAAGCGGCACACTAACCAGGATTTCTTGAAGAAAAAGGAACTGGGCAAGCTAAGAAAGTCTGGGGGTGAATTTCAAAACAATGTTCGACGCAGCAGATTTGCGGCAAATGACTCATAAACAGCTTTAGTTTTTTTCAAGGCACTGCCACCCAATCAACTCCAACAACTCGACAGTGGAAGAGCCTCCATCAAGGTGGTTGCAAAACACAAACATTAAAGCTAGCAGAATTTTTTGGCAAGGCCAACTTTAAAAAGGCTGAACACACTTAAGAATTAACTACCTAAATATTTTCCACATTGCGAAACCCAATTAAGGGATTACAAGACATTTCTAAACGTTTGAAGCAATGGCTAAATTTCCCAGGTTAGCATTGCAGCCTAGCCAGCCGCTACCTGATCATTTCTGAGGACTCTTGCAGCTAATGACACGTCAACGTTTAGCAAACGTGGACAATACGGTGTTCCTCGCTGCTGCTTGCGTAAAGTTGTTAGCGAAGCCTGCATTTTATCCACATAAACTAGATTTTTCAGCCTAAAAAACCCTGATTATAGAAGTGATTGTGGATATTTTTCAGCTTCATATTTTTACTCATCCATTTTTAACTATTTTACCACCAGCAACGGCACAACAAAAAAAACCACAGAAGAAGAAACAAATAGGAAATATCCCCAAAATGTTTTCAGTGCAAAGACTAGCTAAGGAAATTTAAGCTAAAAAATGTGTTTTAATTTTGGATAGAAGGACTTTTTAACAATGACTTATTGTAATACTGACACATTTTTAGGTACAATAATTACAAGATTTTATGAGTTAAGGATGACATAAAGCTGTGTTTGAGAAGCTGTGTAGCTTGTCCAAATCCTTGGCTTAAGCATGTTATTAAATTTTGTCTATTAATCTTCATCTAGATTATTGTGGGAACAGCGTAGTGATTTGTTTGCTAGAGAGAGATTAAATCATAAATCTTCATAAATGGCATTCTTACACTCCATGCGATCTTTGAATCAGTGTAACTAACTTTGTACTTCTAGCCAAACCTAATTTTAGCATTAATGGCTAATATTCCAGCAAATTTATACTGACAACCAAATTCAGAGAACAAAAATGTTTTAATGTGTTTTAATCATAGTTCAGTGTCTGTTTCACTGGCTCAGTAACAACAAATTATGGAGCTAAGAGACAATAATAACTGCTAGCATTTCTTTGCAACTTGGAATGATACTCGCTCAACAAACAGCTCCATAAAGCCCTGGAAGCACAACATGCTTCTTCCTCCATCCAGACTTCCCAGCAACGGCATTTTTAGGCGACACACACACACACTCACACAAACACAAACGGGTTCATTTTTAACTTTTGGGCTCACTGAAATGTCAGCCTGCGAGACGCCGGCTCCAATCATACATACAAAAGATTTGACAGATGGAGAGCTGACGATTACGGCTCATCTCCTTCTGTTTTCCTCCCCGACATCTTTCAGGAAACTTTCTCATAGCAGCTTCATTCTTTTTTTTTTACATTGTAAATGCAGCAGGAGCCGCCTGAGGGTCTTGTCCATCTCTGCTAAGTGGTCAAGTTATACAACAGGGCGTTTTTTAAACAAAACTGATCGACTTGAGACAATAGTTTGCGTCCATAACAAAAAAATCCACAGGAATTATAGCAAATGAATGTGACAGGTTGGAAATATTGATTTGGCTTTTTTTTTTTTAATTAGGAGTTAAACTGTTATCCAGTCATGCTGCTGATGTTGCTCCATTTCAAGCCTCATTTTTTCAGGCGCAGGAATTTTGGGATGTTTTGTACAAACCATGGGTAAACTTGGGACTACTTTGACAACAAAACTTAACTTTTCATATCCTACTTATGTCTTCTGTAAGAAAATGTGGTTTTATGATCCCAGTAAATAACTTTTACAGGGAGGTGGTCAGTAGGTTCCTTAAGGGGAAACTAGATGATTCCTGTTCATTATGCTTATTAGAAAAATTAACCTCTGTCCTCTTCTAGCCCTGTTAATCACAGTTTCAGTTGTTTTAAACTACAATTAACAAAGGTAGATGGGTAGCTAGCTATCATATTACCTATGGAGATCAGCACAAAGCCGGTTTTAGTTGAATGGCATTTTCTTTGGTCTTGGTCATTTTGAAGTTTTTTTTGAGAAAATCAGAAAATTTGTACACGATGCATTAAAAAAAGGATATATAAAATGGAAAAGAGAATGAAAACCAGATGTAACGACTGAGTTTGAGGAGAGTCTCTTATTAGACGTCATGCATTTGCACCATCTAATTCCAATCTCTTGAGCAGAATAAGCACATGCAGGTCTGTAACAAACCACAGCAGGATTCCTGTTGGTGCTTTGTGGTTCATGGTTTGTGTAATGTGTCCACACAGATTTGTTCCTGCTGCCCCCAAAAGAGCGTTATAGGAAATGAGTCAAGTGTTGTCCTGTAAAACATCTGTGACTTGGCTCCTCATGTCAAGCATTCAGTGTTTCTGCTCCGTTTTTCTCAAGAATTTTTCTTAATCACAACAAGTTGACTTTTTTTTTTCCCTCGGCAAAAACAGCGAGATGCATCCTCGTTTTAGAGGAAATAGGTAGTTAACCAAAATATTTCCTGATGCTATCTAGGGTAAATCAGGGTCTTTATATCTTGGCCAGTTTTTGTCATTCTTTATCTTCCTTGTCAGAAAAAAATATCACATAACATCTGACAAATAGTGACATCAAAAACGGTTATTCCAAAATATCTAACACTATATCTAACACTAATGCGTTATTCCCACTGAGGTGTTCATTTTCTAACTTATTAAAAACATTAACCTCCCAAGTTTAAAAAAAAAATGGTGTTCACAACATTTAAAATGACTACTGGTTCCAACGAATCCTCCACTAGAGGAATCCTCCTAGCTAGCTAACCCTTCCAAGCTAACCCTTGCTAGCGCTACAAAAAATGAGCAAATCCCACTGCTTGACCTGCCTGAGTTGCCTTCGAAACCAGCCTAAATTAGGTAAAATGAGTCCAGCTATAATCAATTTTCTCATTTGCAAACACATAAAAACATAATATTCTTTGCTCTAATGTTAATTCCTGAACAGTTCACATACTTTAAAAAAAATCAGTATTAGTTTGTGCACGAGAAGCACAGAAATATCCACACACATTCAGAGTTCAACGTAATAACTCATGACTGAACACTCAAGTCAAACCTCTGTCAAAAACAATGAGCTACAGCCATGCTCCATCAAGATGAGTCATCTTTGGACTTGGACCATTATTGTTCCTTATGTGAAAGCAGATGTGAGAAGAGCAAAACCAGGAAAATAAAAGTACAAATACAGCAGTTACTTGGTGAAAGGGTGGAAGCAACATTAACTTTCAGCTTGAACTCAATGACACAAATTGTTTCTTTTATTTCTCTTAAAAACAGTTTAATGTTTGCATACAACACTACAATAGGCTAGGAGGAATAGGCGAATGCAAAATTTGGATAAGTTTTACCCAAATTTACAACCAGTGTAGGTTTTTTTTATCTGGTCAAAGTTTGTAAAAGAAAGAGAATTAAAAAAAAAAAAAGAATTTCTTGTCACAGAGAAGCCAAGATGCAAGATAACCAACATAAATGGCAGACAGAAGAGCAGAGATAGAAGTGAGCCTGAAGGGGAAATTTCAACATTTTTCAACAGATCAGCAGCGATCAGTACCAACCGGAAGAAAATGCTTCAGCTTTCATGTAAATGTGAAACTGTACCGCACAGCAGGTTATGTTTAACGCAGCTGCAGAGTGAGAGTGCGACATGGCAGAGTGCCTGTTTCACACAGGGTCACAGTGAACACAAAAGGCAGGTAGAGGGCATGCAACAGCAGCACAGTAAAATACAAACATGCTGCATTAATAACCTCTGTCTCATTAAAGGTAATAATAGTAATAATAGAGTTGGGTAATAAATTATGATGTGGAAACAATGAAAACCTCTGTGTGCTCATACAATGACCAGGCATCGTGCAGGAAGACCGGCTGTCTGACTCATTCACATACATGCACAGAGACTCGCCTGATTTAAGGTTCGATCAACAAAAATGCTGATTCAGGATCTGTTGACAAATGATCAAGATATTCATGAAAAAAAAAAACAGTTGTCTCTCTTTAGTACATATTTGCATAATGAAAGAGGAAGCTGTGGCTTATTTTTGAGCCGATGGGTTGTGGGAATTTCAAACTGCAACTTTGCCAACCTCCTGCAATGATCCATGAACGGAGTGGAGGGCTGTACTCGGAAGTTCTGACTCCAAAAACCGGCCCAACAAAGTTTAAATTCCCGATTTTAAGAAAAGAAAAAGACTTACAAGACACATGAAAAATCTGTTTTAAAATTTTAAATCTATCCTCTCATTCTTTCACATGCATAACCTCCAGATTAACGGGACATTCTTTACATTTATTTGAACCACAGGATAATCCTACTGTCACATTCCTTTAAACAATCTCAGGTTCAAGTGCAAACAAACCGGAATAAAGGGAAAATATTTGGGATGGGTTTCTTGCCAACTCGTCCCGGATCTTGAGCGGACAGAGTGGAAGGCGACGCCGGGATGTTTTATTATTGACCATGCATCAGTTTGTGCACGCTTTGGGGACGTCTCACATTGGAAATTAATGATTTGAGGACATTTTCGATAATACTCATTTTGCGATTCCAGGGAATGAGCTGAGGTGGCTCCAATAAATCATTTCCACCAGTAGGTGTTATTTTAGTTTTACCGGGGGACATAATCCGTCATTGTTGGGTTTCAACCCACCCAAATGGGGATCAGAACCACAGTCAGTAAAAATCGAGGAGGATGTGAAGCTTTATGAATACTTATCTCCATAATTCATCAAAACACATTACTACTAAGAGAAATTACCAGCAGTACTTGGTCTATAGGTACATAGGTCCAAAAGACGAGTAGGAAGAAATCGAACTTTAATGTTTGGGTAGAAAATGGGAGTATGACTCATTGAGAGAACAAACTGATCTGGAGTCTTTCAAATGCGAGAAAGTAGCAAGTTTGAAAAGATCAAATTGAAGACTTTTTAAGATCATAATGTAAGGAATTTAAGACCTATACTTCCACAAAAATGTACAAATGCCATTTAGCCAACTGATGATAAACTTGCACTTACCCATGATAGTCACTGATATTTGCAAATATTAGCAAAAAAGCTTGCCAATGAACTTCTACTAGCTGCTAATATAGCCTTGCTAGATACCAAAGGTAGCATGGTTAGCAAGCAATCCTAGCTACCCTAGCTAGCAACCCTAGCTAATATACCCAGCTGCATAACAAGGGTATGCAGAGGAGATGTCTGAATGCAACTCAAACTTTAGTCTGACAGAAAAGTCCCACAAGAAAAAAAACTTAAGCTACGAGATTAAAAATAAATTTAAGACCTGTGATTAACATGCTAAAGGTCAACTTACTTTTTAAAATGAATTATAAGGTCTTATTTTAGATACACGAATTTAAGACTTTTTAAGGATGCCCTTAACAGACGATCATAACCTGACGCACACATGGCAAAAACAATATTTATCCTTCTAAAACAGAAGTCCTCTTTTCGTTTCCTTCACCAAACACAAAAGCATGGTCAGCTAAAATGGAAATAGCTTTGGAAACTAGAAAGACTTCAGCAAAAAGCACAACTTCATGTGATGCTTGCAAACACACACACACACACACACACACACACACACACACACACACACCATTATTCACAGCTTGATCAAACCGTAGAGGGTTGTTGCCGCCAGATAGAAGGAGGCATGGACACGCACACGCATGCGCACACACACACACACACACTGAACCCATCAGGGAGTCCCGACCATGTGTTCAGTGTCAGAACT
Source organism: Poecilia picta (assembly GCA_033032245.1). Classification (NCBI taxonomy): domain Eukaryota; kingdom Metazoa; phylum Chordata; class Actinopteri; order Cyprinodontiformes; family Poeciliidae; genus Poecilia; species Poecilia picta. Next base: position 8,324,640 of record CM065370.1, on the reverse strand, counting down.
GTGTGTTCTGCAGCTTTCCACCGTCTAAAGCTCAGCCTCCTCTCCACAACACGGTGCCAGTAAATAGTTCTGTGACAGCGCCGGACAAAGCAAGGCCTTTTCTCTGCTCCCCGCCTCGGATGGGCACCCACTCTGGACGACACGACTCCATGAGTCTTCCCCCTGGAAATCTGAAAACCTTTATTTTGACAGCTGGAGCTCTGGCTGGGGGATGCTCCTGCTGAGCGCCACGAACATGCAAACATCCACTTACAGATAAGTTTAGGATCATAAGCTGCAGATCCAAACGGTTTCTACAAACTGGCTGTAATGTTTGTGCTCTGACTGTACTTGTCCCGGATAATATTTGTGTTTTATTACAGCAGATAGTGGGGAATTCTTACTGTTCTGATATTCCAAGATGTGGATTTTTTATGTGTCCAACTATAATACATTGATTTCTATGTGTTTTTGTTTTAGCTGATGTGGCTTTATTCTCTATTAAAACACTTTAGACTAAATAACATCGCCTTTAAAACATTTTACCAAAACAAAAATGGCTTAATATTTGGCAGAAAAGTAAGGTGTGAATCTATGTATTGATTTATGAAATCTGTCATTTGCCACCAGGCAAATTTGAGAAATGCCGAATGAAACCAATCATAAACATTTGTAAAAACAGTACAAGTCACAACCATGTTACTTTTTCGTCAAATTGTTCACATTTCACATTTTCCGTTGTTATTTTTGCGCTGCCTCCTTCCTTGGTCGTTGTGAAAGAGGTCTTGATCTCAATGAGTTTCCAACTTGTTAAAAGTTTTATAAAAACTAAAGAAGATAAAGTAAAAAGTAGAGCTAATGAGTTTCATATTGAAAGCAAGCAGAACACATACTATTTTTAAAAAAAACACTAGTAAGAAATTCTGACACCTAGTGGCACAAATGGCAAACTGCACTCAATTTCACATATCTGACATTTCTATGGTTTTCGAAATGGTCTTCATTTTCAGCAAACATTTCCATCGAGTTCAGCGTTTTGTACACGTGAGAGCAGATTTAAAAAATAAAAACAAGTACAAACTGATCAAAAAAACAAAACAAACTATTGCTTATTTTTTCATAAATTCCTTTTTTACATCCTGATAGCGTTTTGTAACAGAACCTTAAATTAGGATGAGAAGATCACCTTGTTTTTGACTTGTTACGCATGCAAATTCCAATAAAAACACACTTTAGTGCCTCACTACAGTAAAATGTGCTCCACTTCTTTGTTGTTCCCGTGAGCGAGTGAAATATCCTCCGCCAGACGTGGAGTGTTTTCTGTCCGACACCTGGAAGTGATTGTCTCCACCATTACAGAACGCCTTGGCTGACGTATCGCTGTCGACAGCCAACCCTTTGTGCTCAGAGAGAGAAAAACTCACCAATGTAACCATTATATGTTGCACAGAGGCGTCACATGATGCGTCTGTTCGGTCAGAACCATCATTCACTGCTGTGAAACTCTATAATTGTTGGACTTTTTCTTTTTTTGCATTAGACAGGGATTGTTTAGAATTAAAAAGTAGTAAAAGTTAGTCAGCTGGAGTCTGCTGGACTTGTAGAGGACGGGTCCAGCAGAGCACTGTGGCATTTGACCTTATCAACAGCCTCAAGTGGCCATTCAAGGAATTGCAGTTTCTACACATGTTCATGTTTGTCATTTTTAGGACAGGAAAAGCTGATATTTTCCTGAGACACACGCCAAACTAGCAGTCCCCATGAAGACAGCATTTAGCAGTTGTCATGGAGTCTAGATGCCTTGAACATGTTACACTTTGCAGAGACAGACAGCCAATGATGGCCAATTCTCAAATCGTGGAGAAATATTTTTCTAAAAATGCTTCAGTTTTATTGGTGTTAAAGGGATTGTTTGGGGTACCAACAAAAGTGCCACATGTAATTTTATTTTTCAAATAAAAAGTAATTTTTTCATATGTTTACCCCAATAACTTCTAAATAAAGAATTTTTACAAACTTATGTGAAATAATGCTACTACCAAATAAGCCAAATAATTTTTGTTAGACGATAAATTGTCCCAGAAGTTGTTTCACATAATGTAACGGTAACTGTATAATAATGCAAGAACATATTCACGAAAATTAACAAACTTTCAATTCCAATGGACATTTAACACTGGAGCTGGAAGACATTTTAAATTTCAAAAATAAATAAAACAAAAGAAAACAACAAATAAAATGAATCATTAAGTCTCGGTAGGAAAAAAGTTGAAACTAAATATACCAGGCTAAAGATTTTTGTAATCCAGTTTTTGATAGAAAATGGAAATTACTGAGCTCGTTTTAATTGATCATGCAATTAATTGACTTATTGTGACAGTCCTGTTAACAAATAATATTAATAATTTTCCATGTTTCTTAATATAAAACGCGCTTTCCTTTTCATTGACTCTCGTTGGACGACATGATCCAACGAAACTCTCTCAAATAGTGATTTGATCGGTGCTACAAAAGCAACCGAGGTCGCTCTTTCCTCTTCCCTATGTAATGTGTGGCTACATGTTGCTGCCATCACGCAGTCTGAATATCTGAGGCATCGTCAGACTCCCTCCTCTGTGATTGGGATCAGCTCTATAGGAGACGGTTTAAACACCGTCCCCTGATCCGTGTCCTCAGATTAAACAGGAGATCTTCAACGTGAGAACGGCGGGAAGCCAGCCCACACGGGCAGAAAGCTTGCTGTGTTCACACAAAACCTCAACAAAGACTCTGTTCCCGCGCTCTGACTTCTCAGTTTGTAAGTCCTGAGGCGTTTTGTTATTTTTCACAGAGAGAGTTTTGGAAACGAAAATCCTCTCTCTGTCCTACTAAGATAATGCCCAAGACAAAAGTAAAAAAATGGACGGGAAGTAGACTGATTATTGGACATCAGTCTGTAAATGAAACGTCCTGTTCATCAATCAGAAACAGGAAGGTGAACTGACTTCCTTGGTCGTATCAAAAATCTTTTGAATTCTGTAAAACACACGGTTTTCAAATCACACAAGTCACGTGGTCAACGACCAGACGTTGCTGCTTGAGAAAAAGGCGAAGAAATTGACAGGAAGTAGAAGGATGATGACGGAGCGGGACATTTAAATTCACGACAGTACGAAAATCTTTTACATTTACTTCTAAACAGATGTATCAATAACACATTAGACTCAAAACACCAAAGAAATGCGAGAATTTGCCAAGATCTTGAATTGTAAGCCCTGGAAAATCTGACATTCAAGTGTTGAATCCATAGCTCTTCTGTAAGATTACTCACAAGTTTAAGGGGCTTGACACTTCAGTGTTTTTTCAACATAAGCAAAATATCGACAAAGTTTTACGCATTTTTTACAGCGTTCCTGTCTCTTGCAGACAAGCGTTGCTGTTTTTCTTTTAAATTAACTCTTCAAACACATTTTCACACAGGTTTTTAAGCCATAACCACAATGAAACCAGCTTAAATGAATGTTGTTTTAACAACTGCAGTCGGCTCAGCTCAACTTAATCACCATAAACAAAACACAAAAACATCCTAGAAGACAGTGAGTCTCCAGAATGTAAAAAAAAAAAAGAATGGAAACATACATTTAATAACTAGTTGCCATGACTACGTAGAACATATCATTAATAGTCTTTTATACATTGCAAAGCGTTAGGGGAGATGAAAGTGTCTCGCTTTGCATCCACTTTGAGATTATCTTTAATTAAAGAATTTATTTGCTTGTAGTATCATGGTATTAATTGAAAATGGTCTCAAAACATCGGTATTATCATTTCTCGCAATCATTTCGGGGAGAATTTATGATCAAGAAAAATTTGCTTGTTTGGCTGAACCAACATCCGTCCTTTCAGGTGATGCAGCATGAAGTTAATCAGAAGCTTCTAGCATGTGAATGAATGTAAAGTCCTCTGAAATGATGAATAGTTTTTGTTATGAATTTGCGTAAGAGAAAAAGAAAGGGCAGAGCTGTGAGCCATGACAGGAAGCTGGTTTTCTTCTCCTTCACTCTTCGACCTTTAGCCGTGACTCGGGTTCATTTTGCAGAGAACAACAGCACTTTGTCTCACACGTGCAAACGCACGCAGACGAACACGAGCGCAGCTGACCCCCAGTCTCCGTCTGAGGGTCTCTATCCATTACGTTCACCTCAGTGACATTTTCTGCATCAGAATTTAATCATAAAAACACACAAAAGAGCTTCTAGGTGTATATTTGTACATATTTATATGTTTTTTGGTAATATTGCAAGATTTTAAGGTTCTTACAGAACTTTTTTGCATGTCTGGATACTAATTTAAGAAATCTTACAATATTGTGGGAAAAATAAATATCTTTTTGTTTTTAATAAACATTGAGCACTATATGAGCTCTTTATCATAAGGAAGCAAATCAATATATGGCTTCATCTGAATAGAATAAAATATCATGGAACGTTCTTTTACTATCAAAAAAATATCTTGTATGTCAACATTATACTGAGTTCCAACTATTTCTTTGCTAATCAAATCTCTTCTGGCAACTCTGCAAAGTTAAGACTTGAAAAATTGAATGTGGACTCTGAAAATAAAAGTATTTCTCTGTGCTCCGCGGATGGAGGGAAGTTGGTCTGAAAGCCTCTGAATCATCGCCTGTAGGAAGAGAGCGATGGTGGGGGAGGATGAGGAGAAGAGGAGAGATTCTGAAACATATTGAGGCAAAAAAAAACCTGTGTGGGATTATAAAACTTGAGTCGGAAAAGTTAAGAGATTTGTGATTAAAAAAAATAAAGACAAATGTAATGACTATCGGTTTAATTTAAAGTTTTTATTTGAGCTTCTTTTTTCCCCCCAAAGTTTTCAGAGTTGGAGGAAGAACGTTTGAGTAATTAGGTTGACGTACCCGTGAGAACGAGGAGAGGGAGGAAGGATTCGCTCTTGTTGCCTCAACAAACACTTTAGACCCATTAGCTACTCCAAAATAAAAGTGTAAAATAAAAGCTCAATTACATAGAAACTACCCTTAACTCAAGATAGGCCTAAGAATAGAAATAAGCTTTCAAAGTTTCCTTTAACAGAGCAGAGAGTATTTCGTTTTACACAGAATGTAAAACAAACAAAGCATGTTTTTTTTAATATCCTAATTAGTCATATTTTACTAGCACATTTCATTCAGTTTAAAGTTCATATTTTTCGGAACATGGCTCTGGTTTAAGATCTAACTGCAAAGCAGATAAGTAATACATTTATTATTGTCGTACAAAGAAAAAAATCAAATCCCACAAAATGTCCCAGGAGTTTATGCTAAAACCAGTTTATAAAAGCCACATTCGCTTCAGAGGGTTATTTACATGAAGGTCTGTGATTATTTACAATGGTTCATGATCCATAACAATGATGCAAAACTGACGAGCGAATCTACCAGATGGAAAAGGGAAGCAGTTAAGTCAGTAAATTAAATACTCTTCATTAAGATACATACTTTCTATGGCTATTTAAAGGGCTAAAATACATATTATGCCGTTTTGAGTATGTAACAGAAAGTTATTTTGACCAGCAACGATTTATATGTTCCTTAGTCGGTAGTTTTTCACAGGAAGATCAATCGTGGCACACCATCTCGTACTTTCACATGTCCATTTCCTAAATGAATAATTATTGACGTCTGTGAAAATAATCATCCAACACTAGCGTGACCAGGGTTAGAAGCATAAAAGGTAACAATAGCATTAGCCACTGAGAGATTTTTTAGATTACAGTTGTTTTAAAATAGTAGAAGTCAACTTTGGTCTTGGCTTTCTTTCTGACCAGCTGATAGCTGTGGTCTACGTGGATAACTAGTCTGAATTTCTACTAAATATAACCAGAGTTCCTGCAGGTTTTAGCAAGTCAAATTTAAGACTTTTTAAGACCTTTTTTTAATGCCACCTTGAATAAAAGACCAAAAAAATAATAAATCTATTTGTTAAGCTTTGGGTTGGGTGAGCCACTGGCAAAGGCGAACGTCGTCTAGTCATCTGACAATAAATTTAAACTTACCCATGATAGACGCAAAAACGGTAACTAGCTAACAAGGATACGTTAGCAGTTTGTTATTGGTAGCTTCAACCACCTCAAGTCACAGAACGCAAGGAAGATGTCTGAGCGTGACTCAAGCTTTTGCCTGACAGAAATATCCATGTACGAAATTAACATTTCTATGGCCAACTTATTAGTTTTTAAATTAATTTAAGAAAGTTTAAGGAATTAATTTTAGATACATGAATTAAGACCTTTTTAAAGATGCACAGACACATTAATAGAGACCAGGAAAGCCATTTGCCAGAGATATGATATTAATTACATGCAACATAAATTTTTAAATTCCAAACGGCAACATGTTAGTCAGTCCATTTTGACTTTTCTTAGCCCAGACAAGGAGGTCAAGAACACGACTTTGCTAGCTTTCATCCACCTTCAGATTTCAACAGATTTTTACTGAGACGATTTGAAATGTTGCTCAGGGGGAAGGTTATTCACATGCAGTGACCTTATATATGGACCTATGAACTCAATTGAAATTATACACACCATAGATATTTATTGCTCATAGCTATTAAACACAAACCCCTTTTGACAGATGTAAGTGGTCCTGTCAATGTACTTGGCAAAGGCACGTTTCAATATTCCATCTAATCATACGTATAAGCTTAGAAAAACAAGGTAGAAGAGATGCAATCTGAAAAATCCAGTTGAAAATGTTGCAAAAAGAATGCATTGCTGCTTTCTTCGACATGCTTGGAACACTTTGTCCCCTTAAGATGAACAGCAGCCAACAGAACATGGCAGGAAATAAGTCCAGTGTGCGAAAGCTCCAGAGGACAAAGTCCTCAAGTTCAGGCCCTTCTGAGTGTCAACTACCAGTGGAAAGAGTACCACACATGCACCCCCATGCCCCCCCGATATCATCCTTCCTCAACTCAAGATCAACATCCTCTCTGTATCAGTGCGACTCCTTCCTCCTCTCCTTGGGCAGAGGAATCCAGCTTCGATTCTCTATGCAACGGTTTTCTGGAAACAGGCCGGGGCAGATCTGACTCTTGTACAAACTCCGAACTGGGTGGAAAAAATCCCCTCATCTGGGGCCGGAACATGTGTTTCAGTGTTCGTTTCCCTTCTTTTGGCAGGTGGACGGGGGGAATGTCAGCGGTTGTTACTCGCGGAAAGGCACACGTGCGAGTGATTTTTATGCACATGAATGAAAGGGGGGGAATGTTAGCTGGTTTCAAGCTAGCAAATTTGAAATCCCATAAGTGTCAGACGCTAGCCAAACATAAACACAGACACCAGTGACAGGGATTAATCAGGCAAATTAAAGAAATTCACAAATGGAAGTATATACTCTTTTACAAAAAACAACCTTATTGGCACGCTAATTATGTGTTCTAGTAGAATCGGTATAATGTTTCAACATTATCGCACATAAAACAATGAGAAAATAGGCGAGGCAATTTATAAATCATTGCAATCTGCTTCGTTTTATCTGTTTTCTTTCTACACTGGACTGACTAAGCAGATTGCACTAAATACAAACCACCGTCAACTCCAGCACAAGCAGGCAACATTTTCACATTTTTATGTCAGATCACAATTAAAGATTAGCTTACAACAATCTGTGCAAAAAAAAAAAAATTAAAAATCCAAAAATAAAAGTACCAGTTGTTTTTCCTGTTTAGCTTGGCCAATGTATGCAACTCAAAACAGCATGTTATAGAAACATCATTGAAACCATAATAATTAATCATTTATACTACTTCAGCAGCAGTAAGTTTTACATAAAACCTTTGTGTTTAAACTTTTGCAAACGTTGTCATATTTTGGCAACATCCTACCAGCCCTCGAGTTAAAATCAACAACAATAAACATTTCACCTCGTTGCGTTAGCGATTTCAGCCTCAGCGTTTTCTATCTTTATTGAAACAGTAGGAGGTGAAATCAAAAAAAATGAAGATGCGGTGAAGATGAAGGCCCCACAACACGCGTATTGATTGTTTAAGCTGTGTGATTCTGCCCACGTGGTAGCGATACAGGAGGAACCCACGCAGAATTTTGAGAAGAAGAGTTAAGATGATGCATCCCAGCACCACAGAGAGGAGCACCTCCAATCACGGATCCTTGGGAAGTCAGCTAAAGGACAACTTGCTTTTTTTTCCTTTTTTTTTTATCTTTCTTCCTCTCCTTCCAGCTCCGCATCTGGTCTGTGTTTAAAGGGTGTTTCTCTTTCTGTCTGGTGATACTATACATACTAACTCTGACACACAGACAGACTGCTGGCTGCCTCATGTTAGCAGCCTTCTTGCTTCACTCTTTTGGCTTATAATGTAAGCAGGAGAGGGAAACCAGTGCGAAGTCTGTGCAGAGATTAATGAATGCTAAGGTGCAAATCTGCCATCGTTCCATCTGGGCGGCGCCTTATTCGCTTAGAAAATGTTGCTAGTTCTCCCGCTTTTGGCCAAATGCAATCCAAAATTTTTTTTGTTGTTGTAGAGTCTTGTAATATACTAGCCTGGTAGAGACCGGTTCTACGCTTTGCTTCGTCTGGAGGGTTCTGGACTCTTGGCTATTGAGAAACGACTGCTTCCTGGAGGCGTGGACTCTGTTCACTGATTGGCCTGGCCTGGTTTTGAAATCCAGTTCAATGGGAGAAAGCCCAGACAGAAGACTGAAGGGAAATGAGAATAGAGCGAAATTGTGAAGAGCGACAATGGCCAGGCTAGCAAAATACTACAAAGCCGCTTTATAACCAGAAACCTGAATGTAGTTTATTGATGTTACATGCATATGGGCCAAAAAAGTAACATATTGTAATTGTAAAGGAGAGAAGCACAGAATCATTCTAACACGTCGATAGGAAAATAAATAAATCATGCTGCCATCACTATGTTTTATCACAGAGATGGTGATTTCAGAGTCATGTGAAGGAGAGCCGGAGGGCAAAGAAATTAATAAAATATTTCCCAACGCTTGACTTTTGAGACTGGTGACCAGATAGAAAAAAAAATGCAAAAGTTTCTGCCCATCAGTCAATGCGCCATACTTTGGGTAAAAGGTTGATGTGTCTGCAGTCAGTATCAACTCTTTTAAGTTTCTGAGTGATACTTTGAGTCAGAGCAATCATGGCAACATAAACTTGACCATTTATACAAACAATTGAAACTGTATGATGCCGTCCTGTCAACATGAGCTAAAGTCTCTTAGAATTGTTTTTGCCTGCCTTGTTAAATCAACACTGCCAAGATTTAAAGCAGCTATGAAGGCAAAAGTCGGGTCCAACCTGGTACTAGCAACGTGTGCCTATTAAATTAGACAAGTAAGAAAGTGCAATTACATGCACAAAGAGGGAACATGCTGAAATTCTGCACCTAGCTACAATTAGTGTTTTGCACATACACAAAATTTTATGTGTATTATTGCAAATTTGATTATTATTACTATTATTTATCTTGCTGCCTAAATTTGATGCAAGATTGTCATCAAAATCAACTGTAAAACAATTGAAATATCCTGGTTTCCTTCTTTTGAAGAGCAAATCTGCTTGTGACCCTGGAAGGTATCCAGTCCCGCTGTGCTGTTTTCTGACGCTTTCAGAAAAGGACACTGAGGAGAACACTGAGACACTTCAAAAGAAACTTCACACATACATCTTACAAACATGCAAATTAAATCACTTTTATGAGTCGCTGTAAGCCGAGTCTGTCCGTGAATCATTTTTAATATCACAGTTGGGCTACGACATCCTCTGAGCTCTGGAATGACAACATAAAAACTAAACCAAGCATTACACCAGGCAAGGAGGGAAGCCAGACGGACATGTGTGACAGGTAAGGTGACAAAACGACAAAAGAACGCAAAACATCCGTGTAACTCCAGCCCAAATTCACGTTTTTTCTCTCCACACCCACGTGTTGCATTCAGGACCATCCTGGAAACCAGCAAGTTCATGAATAAAAGTCATGTTCACTCATAAGAGAGAAGGAGCCTGCAGGCAGATTTTGATTGTTTTTCTCCAATTTGATGAACTCCGCCTCCTTTAACATCAAGTAAACTCAAGTTTCATGTGAGATTTTAATCAATATCCTGTTTCTGTTTTTAATAGAAATTTAAAAGCAACTGGACACAAAACTGCAACTTATATTCTTTAACAACAGGGTTTCACCACTCAATATAAGACTTTTTAAGACTATTATCAGAAGAATTTAAAACTGCTATCACGACAGCAATGAACAAAAAAATATGCAAATAAAAATATTAAATGGGTTGTCAACAGAAGTGAGCAAATAGCTAAAATGAATATTGTCCAGCAGGAAAATTACAATAAATTTACAATTACCCATGATGGACGTAAAAAAAAAAAGCTAGTTAGCTTTTCCCCAGCTAGCAGCTAGCAAGAGCTTGATTCTGGCAACAATTCACGGTGAAAATGTGCATAAGACTCACATTTTGACTTAAAAGTAAAGTCCTGTAAGAAAAATAAAAAATAAAACTACATACAAGGTATGAGATTAAATAGTCCAGCGACAACTACATTTAACAACGTATTTAAGCTCAACTCGTTTCTTTTGAAAGAATTTAATGCGTCGTACATAAATATAATACGTTTTTTACCACTTTTTGAGTGTAGGTGTCTTGAGTGCGACACCTACACTCAAGGTAAAGTTTTTTTGCTTTTGGTTTTTTTTTTTTTTTTCTTGACCTCTTGCACTTTGACGTTCATCTTCTCCCTTCATTTCCTCTTACCTCTTGGCGGGGGCCTGCTGAGCAGCTCGCCGACGTGCCTCTGCAGCCGGACCAGCCGCCGCTCCAGCGCGCCGGAGCGGCGGCACACGGACACCAGCTCCCCCTCCAGCTCCTCCAGGACGCTCACCGAGTGCCGGGACAGATCCGAGAGCTGCCGCAGCACCGAGCACAGGGACGAGCCGCATACGCCCGCCAGCTCCCCGAACGCCTCCGCCGCCCGCAGCCTCCCGCCGCCGTCCCCGCCGCCGGGCTTGCACACATCTTTGGGGAGAATGGTGCGCTTGCAGAACGGCATAGCTTCTCCACGGACTCATACACGCTCAGAAAAGAGGAGAGGAAGGACAAACAAAACCAAAAAAAAAAAAAAAACAAACAAACTCCCAAATAATTGTCAAGTTATACTCCCGCGGTCCTTCTCCGTGAGACGCATGACACGGGTGGTGCTGGAGGGAAAAGTCCGCATTTGTTGGAGAGGTTTGGAGCAAGCTGCGCGTCGTGCGCACTCATTGTTTTGGACTAGGAGTCAGATTTGTAAATGTGTGTGTGTGTGTGTGTGTGTGTGTGTGTGTGTGTGTGTGTGTGTGTGTGTGTGTGTGTGTGTGTGTGTTGTGTGTGTGTTGTGTGTGTGTGTCGAGGAGAGTCTCAGCTGCTGCCCGGAATGTTGACAGAATCTAAGATGAAAGACATCCGGCTCAAACTTCAAAATCAGTGTTTTAAAAAAAATGGTCATTTGGAAATATGAAATGTAGATTTTGACGTATAAAGAAAAACAAACCCTTAACTACAAAAGATTGAAGCTAAAACCTTACGCTTCCTTGCCGTGAAGTCAAACAGTTTGTCGAAATTTAGATGCTAGAACTTTATAACATCCTATTCAATATGAGGTAATCATTTCTCCTTTAATATTTTTTTGAAAACGTGCGCATTTTTAGCAGCTCTCCCCAGTTCCTCTTGGTATCTTTAGCCTGCGTTTCGTGCGTGCTTTTATTTTGAAGGCGCCCATCCAGCGATAGGGTCTAGTTAAGGTCGTCTTTACTCAGAGCGCAACAGTTTCCCAGGGAAGCGGGGGGGAGAAAAATAAAGGTCCGTCTGGAGGAGGGAGAGAAGATGAAATGAAGAGAGCTGAGGAGGCGAAGGAGGTGGAGAGCAGAGGATGGATGAGGACGGGATGGATGGACGGAGCTGGAGGTGCTGCTCCTCACACTTTCATTGGGCTTAAGTAACTCCATAATAAACAAGAGAAGAAATCACGTGCTATATGCTGAAAGAATTCAATTTTTCATCAGAACTCATGGTGTTAAAAAAAAAAAAAAGACAGTAAGCAGGGCCGGCAAAAGATTGTGTGGTGCCCCGGCCAGAATCAGCTTTTGGGGCCCAACTTCCTGTTAAAGAACATCACCACAACTAGCAGTGCTTCACATATTAATGGTTACTAACTGGTGAGAGCTGTTTGGGCAGTCCCAAAGTTCACATGCGAAGATTAAATTCTTAGCGTCAGAGAGTAACTATGGCAACACAAAACAATCAAACAGTGAGGTTTTTTTTTTCTTCACTTTTACAGAGTAAACTTCCCAATTCCTTTCAGTATTAGGCTTACATTTCCAACAAGTCAGAATCTTTCATCAATGTGGAAACCGTCAAAACTAATTTAATGCTAATGTGTGCAATAAACAATATAAAAATTAACTTAAATATGTTAAAATTCAAGCATTTATGGGAGGCAACTGAACCCTAAGCAGCAGCTTAATTAGCCTCTGCCTGACCGCCAACTGAATTCAATTATATTGATGGGAAGTTGAGTGGAAGGAAGAAATGATTTAGAAAAAGATGTTGGAGGTAGAGTTATACGTGAAATAATCTGCTAGTGAAACTAGTAATTTTTTGTCAATATTAAGGAATTAATGCCTTAAAAAAGCTCCTGCATCTTGCTAAAATGTTACTTGTAAGTAAGTTTTGTCTTATTTCAAGTAAACTAAGATATTTGCACTAGAAACTTGACCAAAAATACTTGGTGAGATTTTCTATTTTTGCAGTGTAATTTCCTGAGAAACTGAGTTCATCAGCTGGAGGCCGTAATCATCTAAATCAACACAAATGTCAGTGAAATAATAGCATCTGACTTTTTCAACAGAGTTAATTAAATAAATTACTCTGTGAACACGTCTCTTTCTTGACGACATGTTTCAGACACCGCGGAGTTCTCAAGGCATAACCCAATCCTACCAAGGTGTTCCTGAGTAATTATGAAATGTCAGTTAAGAAGAGAATTAACTACATCGTTTTAGTCACTTTTTAAAAAAATAGCTAACAATCTTATAATCTCAAGCCTCACTCTGACCTGCCATCAGCCGCCATGCTTCTGTTTGCATTAGTTTCATGTGATTTCGACCCGGGTTCGGGATCTCCAACGGAGCTTATCAGACACGGTCACAAGCTCCTCGTTAGAAGAAGAGGGGGGCGTGTTTGGCTCTTCCTGCCGCCCCCCTCCTCCTTTGAAAAATTCTGCTGTCAGCCAGCTCCGAGTGGTTAACCCACATTACCAGCTGACCGCAGAGGATTCTTCTTCCTCCTCCCCACAAAGCGATAACAGGAGGTCAGCTGAGCAAAATGAGAGAGTCTCGTTCATGACGTGGCCCTCTGGATTGAGCATAGCTATGGATGGGGGGGTGTTCGCTCGTATTTTCTGCAGGAAATCCGACGGCTGTCATTTGACCTCACCTCACCCATTTTAAAGCTGCAGTGCATAACTTTTGTAAATGTCACCATGTCGCATGTCACGACAGCATATTGTGAGACAAAGACTCTATGGAAAACATTGAGCTCCTCTTGCCTCCTCGTGGTGGTTCTACTGCTAACTGCAAAAATGTGCCACGCCTGGTAAAAAATAACCAATCGGAGTCAAGAGGAGGGACTTAGCGCTGTCAATCAAGCTCCTCCTTGCTCTCTACTACACTACAGCTAGTTTCCGACAGTAGAGTCTGCCGTGAATGCTATAGCTAGTTAGTATAGCCACCAATGACGGCGGGTAAACGGTTTTCCTGAAATGGTAAGTTGCTTCTTCACCATTAGCACATCAAGCAGCTGACTTTGAATCAGACTAAACCTTTCCTGTTTTTTTTTTTTTTTACCAAAAATTATTTCTTGTTTGCTAAACATGCATGAAAAAAGAAAGACGGGGATTTATCTTGCATTTTATTCAAATTCAAAAGTTTGCAGAAATATTTTTAGTATTCTGTACAATTGAATTTAAATGGTATGACGTAGTCGTAATGATTTGACTACGTCAAATGTTTTGGGCAACTTTTAAAAAGCTTCTCACAATAATTTGCTGTAATTTGGATCCATTCCTTCTGACAGAACTGAGATTTTTAAAGGGCCTGTATTATGTATTTTCCAGGCATATAGTCCCATTTTATAACACAATCAAGTACCTATATGTTACCTCCAGTTGTTGTAAAAATGCTGTATTTATCAAATATAACTTGAAAGAATTTTACTTACTGATTTAATTCCTTGAAATTGGGCCTCTGTCTCTTTAAAAACTCCTGCTCTTTCTGAAATGCTGCCTTTAGGAAGTCATCACACATCACTTTTCCATTAACCCTTTAACAGTGTTTTTATATCAGTGTTGCACTGAAAAATAGCTTGTGTAAAGAGTTCAGTAGATGTCCAGTTCCACCAGGTGTTTGCTAATTGCTGCTGGCTAGTCTGAAGGAGCTTAATGGGGAAGTCACGGCAGAGGGCTGCTCTCTGGAGCGATAGCTCAGAAACTGCAGAGCTAGCTTCACCCGGGTGTTTTACACAGCTGAGTGGTTGCCGTGGAGATTAAATAATTTCTCAAACATGCATGGAAGAATCAAGGTAGCGCTTCACTTATGTTTTTGATGACTGATTATGACACCATGTAAAGCTCAAAAAAGTCGATTTAGCATAGTACTGTCCATTAAGGAAACACACTTTGCAGCTTCGCCCAACAGGAAATTGCACCCCAGGAGTAAACAGACCTGTAGAGGTCCACAACTCTCTCCCTGATATCCGAGTTGCTGGTGTTACTGAATGAAGCAGATTGGTTGAGGTGTTGCTTTAAAATACATCCCCAGGTATGCCTAATTAAGAAGCCGTCTTACAGATTTTTATTCAAACTGTTTGCTTAAGTTTAGGTTTGATTTTTGTGAAGATCGCAGGATTCCTCTATGTCGCCCATTTCACTCTATTTAATCGTTGTTAACTGGGGACAAAAAAAAAAAAAAAATCTAATCTGAAGCACTAAATCCTTTTCCTTAATCCCACTGTGTCGTTTTGAGCCATTTTCTTCCACTATCCCTTCCTCCATTCTCCTCTCCACCCAGTGAAAAAAAAAAAACAAAACAAACTCCAATCCTCCATCTTGAACGTACCCCTGCTCCTTTCCCCCCCAGCTAAAAGCACATCTGGTCCTCGGAGCAGCTCCCCGCGGGACCCCGTTAGCGATCCCTCCCAGACATGAACTTGGCCTACCTAATGTTTTTGTTCATGCTAGTCTGACTCTGTCATATGGAGGGCGGGGTAGCAACGGAATGTGGAGGAATTTTTTTAACATAAGCTGGCTTTTTATTGAGGCAGTAGAGAGAGAACATCAACATGAGAAACTTCTGGGAGACGGTGGGGGGAGGACGAGGGGTTACGAGTGAGTTTTTGCAACGGCGAGAGTCCGTAAGGGTTGGAGGAAGCGTGGCGCAGCAGAAGGGAGCGGCTGGGTTACGTCATCCAAAAACGTCACGGTCCCCGGACCTTCGTTTGAGAAACTGTTGCATAGCCGAACACTTGGCTAGTTAGTATGCTAGCTTGCTGCCATGTCACTAAATCAATCTACCAGCTAGTCGGTGGTTAAGCGATGAAAATTAAAGCAGAAGTCTGCTTTTAATCGTACACTTTTACTGACAATTGTCCCAATCAGCCAGCAGTCAAGCAGACCGTCAATCACCTCACCTCACCCAGCTGATTAGAAACAGCTGTCCTTACCCAGGCCCCCCTTTCCTCCGCCCTTTACCTCCACCGGTTCCCCTGATGACTGACTTCATTGTTTCAGGAGTCCAGCCCACGTTTACACACAAACTAACTTCTACTACTGCGCTCCTCTTTGCCTCTATTTTTTTTTTTTCTCTGCCGGACTTTGATGCGCTTCAAACCATTTGTTATTCCAGCAGACACTGAAAGGCCTAGGCGTCTCGTCAGGTTTTTTTAGACAAAAGTCTTTATGACATCTTTGGAAAGATTAATTCCTTGTGATTACTATGGCTACATCTAAATCCACTTTTTTTCTTTGTTTTTCTTTTTTTGCACAGTCTTCAATGGCCCAATTCTGATATTTTCACCCCTCAAAAATTCGATCTGTGCCACTTCCATAAAGCGGAACTAGTTCAGATATCAAACAGTTTCCAAAGCACCTGCAGTCTCAATGCTCATGTCGCACTTTATGTGGCTTTTATGTGATTGATATGAGACATGCGTCATAATTCTGCAATGGAAAATACTAGATACGGTAAATCAGGCCATAAACGATGGCTGAACATTGTAACCATGAACATATGAAAGACGTTTGTGTCACTGAAGCACATCACAATCCTCCAACTTTTAGCTCTGACTAAACATCCAAACTGACTTTCCCTGCAGAAATCACAGTCACGTTGTGCTTTCTTCTTATTAGCTTCCTTCGTCTTGTGATTTGGTGACGATACCGTTGGTTCCCATTGCTAAATAAACGTTAAAATCGATCCATGGAGGTTCATCTTACAGGACGACGACGACCCTAAACACACATCCAGAGCTACAGTGGAATGGTTTAGATTAAATTATCCAGTTGACCATCTCTGGCAAGACTTGAACATCAGGTTCAGTCTGGCTGAGCTTGAGCTATATTAAAAAGGAGAATGGCCACAAATGTGTCTCAGTGTGCAAAGTCGATAGCGACAAAGGGCTAAAGATCTGCAGCTGGAAGAATAGTAAAAATTGCTTCTGCACTTCGTGTATCTTTTCCCTTCCACTTCTCAATTATGCACTACTTTGTGTTGGGTTGTCCCACAAAATCCCAATAAAACACACTGAGGTTTGTGGTTGCAACATGAGTAATGCGCTGTGTATGTCAGCGTCTTGTAGTTTGCTCAGCTGACGTTCATAACGGGCACCGCTAGCAGACCAGAGATTATTTAACACCTGAAGATCTGCTATTTAAACGTCCAGTAAACCTCCACCCAGTTAAAACGGTCCTTTGGGTTGTGATGAACGCAACTGGGGGCTCAATAATGTTAAGAAGCTCCTGACTGTGACCACAAAGAGCTGGTGCTGCTCTGGAATTAGTTCTGGGGGTTGAGAGGAGTTCCCTTCGGTTTTGATAGCGAATGTCAGATTGTTTACGCGGGTGTAGACACGACAACCCTCGGCGCTTGAATAGAAGGCAGAACCAGCATGGAACCAGTTTGTAAAAATAAACACTTCCCACTTGTCAGGCGGTGTGTTACACAGACGTATCTAGGAAGCAGCAAAGAACGTTCAAAATCTACTTGGCAAGCTATGGCATATACTGTCTGTTACCATCTGTTACCCAAGGCCTTCTTCCAGTTCGATGAACAGACTGGAACCAGTAAGTGAGAATAAACTTTTTCAACTTGCTAAAAGTGTGAAAACTAATTTGAGACGTGGTTTAACCGATGCAAAAAGTCCTTATTTTAACGTGTTTCTCCCAGTCGTCTTGACCTCAAACATCACGCAGCCTTCAAAGTGAGGCTGCAAACTCACCCCTCACATCTCCGAGGTGGAAAAAGGCTCCACATGAAAAATTTGTATTGTGTGTGTGAAAATGTTGGTAAGGAATAAATCAGCTTTGATGATGTTGCAGCAAGACCGATTTCAAACTACACCACCAAGTAGTATTCAGTTCCTGAACATTGTGAGCTGTAACGTATTACCCAACATGATCAATATTTAATAGATTAAGATTAGTTAGCTAATTTTTTGTTATATTAAATAATTACATCCATGTTCTAAAAAAAAGACGTTAGCTTTAAGGCTTAACTCAGAACTCCCACTCTGCAGCCAATAGGGACAATAAAGCAAATGTACATCAGAAGGGGAACGCAATGGGTGTCAGTCATACGTTACTTGACAGATTACCAGATTCCAGCCACGGCTAGTGTTATCAAGAACACTGATGCTTCTGAATAGGACAGGTTCAAAAACAATCGTCTGACACAACGTTCTCTGCCAAACAGTCCAAATGATAGGAACGTCTGTCCACAAGGTCCACGGACTCAAAGGTTTGCCAAGGCCTTTCACGAGTTTCTGAGTCACCTCCTGGAGATCAATTGAAATCAGGTGCCTTCCCCCAAGTCAAGACTCAGTTTCGGCTTTAAGTAAGTAAGGAGTTCAAGAGTCTTTTCTGTCTTCTATGTGAGTGGAGGATGGAGCAGGGGGGAAAAAAACGACAAACTGAGACCCCATCAGTAATGTAGGTGCTCCTTTGGTGTGGTAAAGACAAGAAGCTCCTGAGACTGAGGAAAAAAGCAAGATCTCAGTCTACTAGTTCACCTATAATAAAAAGAGGAATCAAGATCAAAATGACACCAACTCAAAACACTGAAGGCTGAAATTAGTGCCCTGCGTAGGCTGGCTGGGTTTAGGACTGAAAGGCCTTGGTTGAGGTGATTTGGCATAAATAGGTTTCCCTTTGGGGGATTTTCAGGCACATCACAGAGGGAACGGGTCCCAGGACAGACCCTAGGCTCATTCAAACAGGGCTGTCAGCCTCCAGTCTCTGAGGGTCCTGCGACTTTTGTTTGTGTCTCAAGTCCAAAGAAAGCAAATCAATTGACTGAATCACCTTTTGGTGCACTCAAGTTCTACAGAGCCCTGCTAATGACTTAATTATGGGATTCAGGTGAGGACTCCAGTCCTCTAAAAGTTCCAGAGGACTGGAGTTTGCCCTGGAGGATCTATATAGCTCCTCTTGTCCAGTATCATTGGGGTTAAGGAGCTTTAGATTTCCCCCTAGGTCCAAGTTGCTTCTGTGACCTTATCTTGAACAAGTCCAATGGGCTGGGATATACATTTGGTTAAACACCTGCCTGGATGCATTTCTCTATCTGAATTCTTGTGGAGAGGCTACAAGGTCTTCCCACCTTGTGTTTAATCTTACTTCGACTCCATTGTTCCCAATTCTCTAAGTGGACGTTTTCCTGTGCGTTTCCTCCGCTGTCCATAGTCCTGTTGCCTTTCTTCGCATCCAGCCAGAAGCACTTCAAAGCCTCCATGTGAATCAAATGTGATTGTTGCCATGCTCACTAGGGCAGAGCGGACAGAACCAGAGGAGAGCAACGCTTGCTTCTGGTTAGCTTCATGTTTCACCTCTTCAAAGAGGGAGCCTCTGCGCATGCGTTGCCCGACTCAGATTGTCTGTTTAGAACGGCCGGTCTGTAGTGGCAAATATCAACCCCTGAAAGCGGTCACATTTTTTGGTTTGTTTCAGTTTTAAGAGTTATTTCCAATGTATTTGTTAAGATGCTTTGCTTAGACGTGGTCCTGTTAACTAAAAGGTTGTCATCCTCCTATGTGCTTCAGCACAAACTCCAGCATGAAGATAGATGCGCGCTTTATTTGAATCAGCATATTCAGACTGCAAATTGCATTCGTCTGCAGAGATGGATTACTGCACTACTGGAGCTGTCTGAAGGCAGACGGTGTGCCGAGTCTGAGCCACGGCCTTCAGAACAGTCGCAGGTTCCTGCTGTGATTGTTGTCAGGTTGGAAAGGCAGGGCAGCAAATGAAAGTCACAGAGTTAGACGTGTCGTGTTCATCTCAAGCTCTTTGGACTGCACTAATACACACCCTGGCAAGTGAATGTGTAACCAACACCACACACACACACACACACACACACACACACACTGTGGTGGTGTTTGCCAGGCCAGGTTTCCGGAGCCTTGAGCATGCTGCAACCCAGCGGTCACCATATGGACGGGTACTGAAGTCAGGACACAGAGACGGTGAGGGATGGGGAAGGGAATCGGAGCACAAGATGTAGAGATAAAGTAAATATGAGATGCTGGGCAGGAATAACGAAGGAAGCATAGAAGGTTAAAGTATGTGCTTCTCTTTTTGTAGATGTAATTAGATCAACCTCAGGGCATAAGCAGACTACACCAGTGCTTAGGGTCCGTCCATACTGACAAAGTGAAAAACAAATTTGAGAAACTGGTCCAACATCAATATTGATGCTATGGCCAATAACCAATATTTACCCACATTATAGTTATATTTCTCTGGCCTTTCGACTTTGTGAATATCTCCATCACTATCACATACTCAAACAACGCAAGTGGCAATAAGACGTAGGGTAGGACACCCCGAAGCTCAGTGGTAGAGAAGGTCCACCATATACAGGCTGTAGTCAACAGTTGTCCCCAGTTCAGTTCCCAGGACATTTACTTCATCATGTCCAGCTACTAATGAATAAAAGGTCCTAGTGCCAATACAGCCTTTTAGAAAATTATTATATAATATGGCAATACTTCAAGAGTAATGATTTTAACTAGGAATTTAAATTACTCAACTTAATGTCAAAGTGAGAAACATTAGAGCTGAAAATGTCCGAGCTTTGCAGTGACCATGTCATCGAACTTGTTTCTCCCAGGGACTTTGCAAATTTAACCAAGTCAAATTTAAGGCTTTTTAAAATTGTGAATTAAATTTAAGACCTGTATCATGACAGAAATGGACAAAAGAAAATCATAGTTATATAGGAGTGATGCCAAGCTTTTTTTCACAGAATGAATGTAGCATCGTATGGGTTGCCAAAGAATGAGTCAGTGTCAAGACAAACGTCGTTGATAAAGTTACACTTGCCCAAACTAGACACAAAAAAAGCTAGCTAGCCAACTAGCAAGGCTACATTAGCAGCTGGTCAGCAGTAGCCTCATCTGTCTCAAGTCACAGAACACAATGAAGACGTCTGCAAGCAACTCAAACTTTTGCCTGACAGAAAAGTCCTGTGAAAACAAAATACATTGGAGATTAAAGTCTTGATACATTTAAGACTTTCGAGATTTAAGGCCTTAATTTTAGATATATGAATTCAAGAACTTAATGAAGGGTAGATCCCTTGCTCCAAATTAAGTCAAATAAGACTTACAGCTGAAAGATTCTAATAAAAGTGACAAGCATTTCCTCTTTAGTGCTATTAATTCACAAAGGAATCTGAGATGACAGACACAATTGTCAACCAAAAATGCATTCTGTCCAGTTAATTTTAGACATCCATTCCAGGGCCAGTAATAAAACAAGTTGTGTTAAATGCACAAAGCACCAGAGAGCAAGTATGAGCGTTTGCTGCGGTGGCTGGTGGGCGATGTGCTCAACTGGAAACAGGCCACATCAAACTCTGATTCACAGGAAAGCAGAGGATTACTAATGATAGAGGGATGATAAAATATGGGAGCTAAAATATACCAACAATGGACAGGACCACTTTTAGCACACAGGAGTGACACTTTGGATTATAAAAGCCCTGGAGTTTGGTACTGGTCACAGTGGTAGGTTAGCTCACAAGTTACCAGGGACAACCAACACAACCTGGTGCATTAAGAGGCTAATAACCTGCAGGCACAGATGCCACACGGTTCTTCAATATTTGGAGCACAATACTAAAATGTCCACATAACATACATGGGTGTTTAGAAATCTACAGGATAAACCATCTATGTTGCCATCAGTTGTCTGCATGTGCCAGACATTCAAGCCAATTCTTCTGTGTTCAACTTGTTTGTGAGAAAAATTCAGGATGTGATCTGGTAGCAGTTGTGAGCTGAGGAAATGTGGGAAGAGAATAAAATTGAATCATTTGGAAGCGTAATGAACACTAGCTGGACACCATTAGGTACATATCATCAGCAGCTTGTGTAGAAAATCAGACAAGGACATGCAACTTTCTGTAAAATATGTACTACATACTTTTTAAATACCGTCATTTGACGACAGACAGAAAAGATCTCCACCAGTGTAGCATATCTTCATTTTAGAAAGTGAAAGGCACAAAGCTTTATTAATGAGTAAAATATTTCAGGCCTAATCACTCATACTTTGCCATATGGTCGATATTTGAGACAAAGTAGTTAAAAATATTATGTAAACTATATGAATACATCTATCTTATGTAAAGTACCACAAAAACAATAATTCTTTTGTAAATAAGATTTTATTTGAAAACCAGGGTCAGGCTGTCTGTTTAGCTGCTGCCTTGTTTGGCAGCCAGCCTCTTGTCTCTCTCCTCTGCAATGGTCAGACGGATTCCCTTTCCTCTGGGCACAGACACCCAGGCCTTGGTGCCCTGGAACCAGAACAGGTCAGATCACAACCATTTAGATTGGTCAAATGGATTCATAAGAATAAAAAACACATCAAGAACACACCAAATTAATTCATCGTCTTGATTCAAATTATTCTAACCACATATTCACCATCTGGAACTCGGATATGGGGTTTATAGCTTTACAGTATGCAAATATTAGCAATATTATTTCTTTAGACTACCATGAATAAAATGTAAGACCTGTATCACAGTATATGTACAAAAGTACATTCAATATTTTATATAGTAGTGCCAAGCTTTTTTCACACAATGCACCGCATGGGGTGGCGACAGAAGAGCAAGTGGCAAAGATGAACGTCAACGTGGAAATGTTTCACACTTAAATGGCAGACGTAATAAAACTAGTTAGCTAGTAAGGGTTTACTAGGGATAGCTTTAACCAACTAGTCTCCATTATTTTAGATAAATGACATTAAGACTTTGTCAGGATGTTTGATGTAAAGTGCCCAAACAGCTGTGTGGGTCATGGAGCTCAGAACTTCTTAGAGGAATCGGTAAGATTTTTTCACTGCTGATCAAAACCATTAATGATCATCATTGCTCCAAAATGACACGTCTCAAAAAGTCACCTGAACAAGAATCCTGAACGTCAATTAACCCAACTTGAAAGTCAGACATGAGAAAACTTTCAGGAGATTTAATTAACCTGCTTACATTACATCCCAACACGAGACGAGGACAGTGATGAGTTTGCTCACCTTGCCAATGACAAAGATGTTGGACAGCCTGGTAGCAAAGCTGTTGCCTGTGGTGTCCTTGACGTGGACCACGTCGAAGGAGCCGGGGTGGCGCTCCCTGTTGGTGATGACGCCAATACGCCCCAAGTTAGCGCCACCGGTCACCATGCACAGGTTACCTGGAGACAGGAGAGCAGAAGGAACCGGGTCAGTCGATAAGACCACGTTAGAGAGGCAACAGTGGAGTTTGAGTAAAGAGTCACACCTACCAGTGTCAAACTTGATGAATTCTGTGATCTTGCCGGTTTCCAGGTCGATGCGGACTGTGTCGTTGACCTTAATGAGGGGGTCGGGGTAGCGGATGGTCCGGGCGTCGTGGGTCACCAGGTGGGGGATTCCTTTGGTGCCGATGAGGATTTTCTTCACCTTGCACAGCTTGTACTGCAGAGAGAAGAGACAGACATTTGTGCTGCTTTTATACAATCAAAAACCAGAAATATTAGGAGTTTACATTAGGACTTGTCATGCTTAGGGCTGGGCAAAATGGCTTCAAAATAAAATAGTTTTGTTCTTCTCTGCTTTCGTTTCTAAAAGACAAATAAATGGCAAAATATATATAAAAAATGAGTTGTATGATAGCGTATTACTGCATTATATCAGGATATTTATTTTGATTACAAGAACACGATCATAATATTAACAGAATAAGGACAGAATTTTACCAGGATATTGTCAAATTTGAGAAAAACATTATTGCATTAGTCGTCTCCTTCATTCTAGCAATGCGACTGTTTTTGAATTATTTTGACTTTACTGTCATGAGTGTCAGTGTATTCTTGTAATATGATTTTATTCTCTTCAAAACAAAAAAAACAAAAAAAGAAAATCTTTGCCTCACTCTCATATTTCACCTCAGATTGAACCTGAATTCATAGACACCACTGAGTGAGTATTTGGATTCTCCGGCTCTCACCTTGGCCTCCTCGGCGGTGATGCGGTGGACAGTGAAACGTCCCTTCACATCATAGATCAGACGGAAGTGCTCACCAGTCTTCTCGATGCTGATAACATCTGAAGGAAAGGAATCAGAAAACATTGTTTCATTTCACACGGTTCCGTCGATCAGCCAACAAAAAGTCATAAACCACCAACTACAGAGAGACCCAGCGCTCGGTGTGCTGCCTCAACATAACGCAGATATGCGGTGAAGGAAGGAGGAGGGATGTTTTTATTTCGTCCACAGCTGACAAAGAATCTCAGGAACCTCAATTAAAAATGAGAATGACAACTTTGTTCAATTAGCATCTGAAACTAGCCACCATGTTAATGAGCAGCTGTGTGTGGAGATGATTTTATCAAGCTAATCCCTCCTGCCAAGTCCACTTTTAGCAAAAACTTGTTGATTTTGTTCCACTGGAGCTCAGCAGAGTGAGACCAAATAAATGAGCAGCAGGTTACCTGATAAGTAGCAGATGTGTATTTCAAAATAAAAGACATTATTTCTAAAAACGGCCCTCACCTTACATGAAACTTAAAGACAGAAACTTGTATTAAACACACTGATGCTCCTGCAGGTCCTTTTCTAATAGACCACAAAATCTGGGAATGTATAGCTTTGGTATATTGTAGATGACAAAGTGTTGAGACTGTTTTGGTTTAAATCAAAACCAAACAGAAAAACTTCACCAAATTAAATCTCTGGTCGACGGTTAGCTAATCTTCCAACATGTGTTTGATAATACAGTAAATCACGACACCGTAAAGCAAAGACTCACAAAGCTCCTACATTACGCAAACATCCAACAACAACGACAGCTTTGGATATCAATAATCAGATCTACTTTAATTCACTCTGCGTCTGATCACATTTTTACTGGAAACTAAAATCACTACAGATGTCTTCCAAGTCTGGCCTGACAAATGAGTTTAGTCCTTATTTTCATTAAGGGCTAAACTCAATGACATGTGAGAAAAAACGGAGTATTTTCAGTTCAAAGCTGTAATCAGTGAAAAACAAAAAGTCAGATTTTGTGTGTATTACTAATCTAAAAAACCATCTCACTTCGATTTAAAAATATTTTAATCACTTCCACAAGTGGCTCTTTTGACCTTCCACGATGACCAACTCAGATCCAATAACATGTTTTCTTTTTTTCCTGGACACTTAATACTCTTTCTAATGTTATTTTCTGCAAATAACTTCCCAGGAAGAAAATGCATCCATTTCTTTTTGCACCAGTTTTAATTCACATTACTTACAAATCTAACAGCAATAAAAGGAGAGTCCTTTAAAGAAAAAACAAACTTCAACAGTCAGTTCTAAGATGATTCCCCCCTCAAAATCACCAGCTAAAAAGAAGCTGGCAATAAACACAGCATCAAAATCAATAATTACGTTTTAAGCCAACTGACCAACTTGCATCTTGGAAACAAGACATTTTAGTAGGAGCTCTGAACTTCTTAGAGGATTTGGGTTGTAGCGTTTTCAGCTCACTGCTGATCAAAACCACGTATTCATCACGGCTCCCCGACAGTTTTAAGGTGCGAACGCGACCACAAGGGGGAGGACAGAGATAAAGTGTCTCTACTAGGCTCACCCATGAATCCAGCAGGGTAGGTGATATCGGTGCGGACTTTGCCGTCGATCTTGATGAACCTCTGCATGCAGATCTTCTTCACTTCGTCGCCGGTCAGCGCGTACTTCAGGCGGTTCCTCAGGAAGATGATGAGAGGCAAACACTCCCTCAGCTTGTGGGGACCGGTGGAGGGACGAGGAGCCTGGAAGGACACAGAGAGACAGAGACATGTTCAGATGACTAGATGTTGCTCTCAAACAATATAGATACTAAACATTTCTGAAAACAGCTTACAGAGATCTCATCATTCCTAGTGTTTCCAATGAATTAACATGCCAAACATACACATATGATTAGTTACATTCAGTTGAGTTACTAATATTTCATACAACCGCGATTTTTTTTTTAAATATAAGAAATAACATTAAGTTCACTTACAAAGACTCCGGTGAGCTTGTCCAACATCCAATGCTTCGGCGCTGCGACGCGCTTCAGGTGCTTCTTCGGTCCTCTTGCCTGGAGGACAGAAGACAGAGCCGGTCAAGAGACTGAGAATTCACCCTTCTGACCGCGTTTACATTTACATCTGAATTGTCAACTTGCGCGGACACATTCTGACAGCACGCGAATTGATGCGTTAGCCCGGCCGCGTTAGCTTGATGTACCGCTGAAATGAATGCGGGTTGGTACAGCCAAAAGCGGCCTAACTATGCTAACGTCACCAATACGGTCATTAAATCATTTTTTAAGAATACACCATACATATGAGGCGTTACATTTTAAAATATAAGGCGTCATGTGTGGGGAAACTCTTGTACATCAGAGCAGCTTATCTTTTTCCTTCATTATGCTAAGCTAAGAGGTAGCGGGTTGCGAGTGGCTTTTCAAACCACCATTTAAGACTAAAAATCCCGCCGCTGCCTCACAATTTACAAACCTGCCGTTAGTTAATATGTGTTATTTTACACTAGAACATGTATTGGTTTAATAATGTGAACAGAGAAGGCGATGTTTAGAGATTATCACACAGCAGAATCGTGAAGAAAGACAGCTCACCATGTTGGAGTCTGCGGGGAAAAGGACCTCCTCACTTCCGCTAGTGAAGGATATCGCCGCCGACGGCAGACTGGGAGGGACAGTAATGCCGAAAGTCGAAAGCCAAAATCCGTTTTAGCTTAGTAAGTCACTTTCTACCTAAAAGTACATATTTAATAAAACGGCTACCTACAAAACTAATGCCATTAAAGCATTAGTTTTGGAGCATGTTAGCAGATAAATGTTTAAATATGTCATTAATAAATCAATTTTATATATAAAAGGAAACGCTATAGATATTTCTGTATTAACTTTAATTATTTTGTGACTGAGTGGTCAGGTGGTTTTGTTTATCTGTTAGCTTTACCCATCAGAGTTTCCTAAATGCAAGGCTCTTTTCATTTAGTCATTTCTAGTGAGAGTGAATGTTTTTCGTGCATTTGTTTGGGCGTTTTGTTGTTATAAATGTTCCGTTCTGATTAAATCTGCACGATTACATAAACTATTGATTTGCATGCAGAGATGTAGCTGTGTTTGACAGCAACTCCTGGTTATCATGAGACACAGGAAATGTTTGTGACTCATTTTAGTCCTGTTTACATTTAGAAAAGCCCTGCTGGGACTGCTGTGGCCTCTGCCAAATGACTCCAGCTAATGAACACATGCCAGCTCCATCTCTGAACGCAGCTCTGCTCCCAGAGAGGCGGTGAAGGAACCTGCTCTGGATTCACGCCTGAATAAAACCCCCAGGTGAGGATGATTATACGTCTATATCTAGTGACCTACTTTTTCATCAAAGTTTCATTGTTTTGGAAACGTAAATACATGTGTTTTTTCTAAGATAGATATAAATATATATTAAAAAGTCTGACAGGCTCAGATAGGGAAATGGAATGCAGAGTGGAGAAATGTGTTTTTAAGAAATGCCCAAAGGGTGTAAAACACTGAATACTGTCCAACTTAGCAAACGTTGCACATTCTGTAAAAGTATGGAAATTGATCTAGTTTCTTTTGGTTTCCTTCATTACATTCTTACTTCCATTTTTTTTTGCCTTCCCTCTGTTCTCTTTTCTTCATACCCTCATATTGTCCTACCTTCCTTTTCCCAGTTTCCTCCTTCCTCCCTGTCTGTGCAGGTTTTATCTGTGAACTTTCCCCCTTGATAGAATTTGTGTGAGTGACATCACATTAATCTTATGTATTTACGTTTAAAATGATCCAGAAATGTTCAGAGGATCATTTTAAACGATGAGATTTTGTTAACTATCCACAAGAGGGCAGTATGTAGCTCCGCACCCAAAGAGAAAAGATGCAACTGACCAATGTGGATCTTTTGTGGTTTTATTTCTGTTTTATTTTTAAGACAAATTTCCTCTAGACTAGGGAATCATTTCCAAACCAAGAATCTTCACATCTTTTGTTTGTCGGAGAACAACCAAGGTCCAAAAATTAACACAGCAGTTTTACTGAAACTTATCAACACTACTAATATGGTAGATCTGACATGAACATTGTTTTCAACAGGAAACGGGTTCTAGAAAAGACTCAGAAAGAACAACATAGTAAATTAGTAAAGTGTGAAGTTTTTCTGAGTGGATCACAACCAGCGAAATATTACAATCTTACAAAGCCTTTGTGCTTCCCAACACAATCCACCAGATGGCAGTGTGGTGCAGTGTGTGCAGACAGACAGACAGACAGACAGACAGATGGATTTTAATTAAGGTGTCTTCCATACCAACAATAAATCTTCTTGCAGTGGAAGATGTTTGTCTTTTATTTAATTGACAGTAAGCAGGTCTACATGTATCCAGTGACTTTAACTAAAAGCAGTCTTTGTTGCAACCAAATCTGTTTTTAACTAATTTTTTAAACTTGGGGAACAGACCAGAGTGGTTAAGCCGTCTTAATCAAAGGAAGAATCCTTGGTACGATCCTTGGGTTTTGGTTTTCATTAGTGTCTTGATCTGCCTCTGGGTTCTTTATTATTGTTATTACTGTTTTCAATTAATTTCCATGTTCATCATTGCTTTATAGAAAAGTATTGCCATGCTAGGTAATTCCTCTGTGTTCAGTTTCTTGGTTATTCTCTTGTTCTGCTTTTTGTGCGTTTGTCCTTTGTGGATCCTTCTGTTACTCTGTCATGTCCTGTTATCCTTGTGTAAGATTTCTGTTTATATTATTAAACCTCCACCATGTTCACCCTAAATGCCTGTCTACGTTGCTTCCCTATCACAACATAGTCCTTCACAAAAAAGCAGAATAAAGTGGGGAGTATCTACTGATAATTGGATTAGACATTAATAATGACGTATCAGGGACCTTTGATTTGGTGGAAAAGAAAAAACAATCCTTTCACAGAACCAGTTAACAGGGTGGACACCAGCCACTGTTAACAACTAGAACATCTTTAGTGGAATGCCCTAAGAAGCACTAAAACTTTCTTGGTCATTTTAAAAATTTATTTCTTGAGTTCCTTTAGCTCGGTCTACTTGAATTTCAGCTGAAGCTCAAAGGCTCCATACACAAAATCAAACGGTTCAAAGACCTTGGAAGTTGCAGAGCTGGTGCTAAACTAAGCCAAAAACGTCTAACTTGATTCCTCAAAGTCAGCTTTTTGTAATGCTGTGTCTTTCCACGAGGTACAAGAGGAGGAAAAGAAACAAAAATTTAGCCAGTTTCTTGTAAAATTCCCGTTTTGAAGTCCTGAAAGCAATGTTTGAGTTGGAAACAGTCCCTGTTTGGGTTATTCTGTCTCACTGAGGGGTGAATTTCTTTAAAAAGGAAGGAGAACAAATTAAGCATTTCCATCAGGCAGTTTCTCAGGGGAGCAGAGGGGGACTCTGGTTCACACAGCAAAGAAAACATCCACTCAGCTGGGATTGAGACTGGACCGCAAAAAACACACACACACTCACTCATTCACTCACTCACTCACTCACTCACTCACTCAAAAGAAGACTTTAAAACAATACGGAGCAGATGGAAACAAACACAAGGCTCCCTTCGATGTGAAGAATGTTGTTTTGACCGCATTAGGGGACGAGACAGAGGAAGAGGAGACTCAGAGTGTCTGTCTGTTGGATTTAGAGGCAGTGAGGGGCAACTTTATGTCTTTCGCTACACCTCAGAGAGCCAATTGTTATTAAGGAAATACCCACCAAATCCCTTGGAAAACCAGAAAAGAGATTCCGTCAAAACGCTCCTTCAGCAGGTTTTTATCAATGGCTCCTTTTCTTTTTTCATGGCCAAAAGAAAATTAACCCAGGACTGTAGCAGAGATCCTTATCAACTGCAGAAAGCCCAGTATTGGTGTGTGCGAGTGTGTGTGCAAGCTGGAAGGCAGACGTAAAGAAAGGATAAGCCTGCATGAACCCACTACATCTAAATTAATAAACAAGACTGAGCTTGTTTTATCCCTCGTTTAAGAAAAATAATATTTTACAAACAAAATTCCCTAACCCAGCTTTATTTGTAGGAATTAATAACCCTAAACTTGACCTCAATCATCAGCTTTACATTCCTAATCCTAGCCATAAGCTTAACTCTAACCACTAAGTATAAAAGCAGGTGTTCCTTGCATTGGAGTGACCTATTGGTCTTCAAAAGGGAAGTAATTGTACCAGACAAGCTTCCATTCCATTGACTGCCATTCATTTTAGTAATTGCGTTTCTGCCTAAATCAAAGACTTACCCTAATCATTACCAGTATTTCCCTAACTCTAACCTTTTCCCCTTAACTGTTACCCTCAAAATGCAAAATGCTTACATGCAAGTCAATGAGGACATCAGTGTCATCGTGACAGTCAAGGGGTTTTACAAACTTTAGTTCCCGCTATACCTCCAAACCACTCCCAACACTTCAAATGGGGGTCCATTGAATTAGGACCACAGTTTCACCACCATAAGACCAATCGACGTTGAGTAGTTTAGTGGACATACCAGAAAAGGTCCTAAACAAGTACACACGCAAGCGCGCACACACACACACACACACACACACACACACACACACAATGGTGTGAAACCCTAGGTCTGTATACAAACAAGAAGCCTGTTTCATGGCCGCTACTCCCATTTCGGAGCTGTAACACCATCTCCGTGCCTCTGTCCCGGTCCATGAGGGTTTATTTCTGTGCCTTTGTACGGTCTGCCATAGATGCCTGCCGCTGTGCAAACGCACATGCAGGTGCGCTGCTTTGTGCGGCCCGGTAGAAGAGCCACAATGCGCAGATGACAGACATGGTGACTTGAGGGTGAAAGTCCTTTTGTTATCGCCTGCTCGTCTCCTCTTACCACAACAGATAACATGTCTACGAATGAGGCGGGAGGGGGGAGAGGCGAGCGTTGGGGAGGGACTCATCTTGAACACAGACGAGATGTAAAGCCCCTCTAGGATGAGGGGGGAGGTCAAGTGTCGGTTTCAAGTCTCCAGGACTTTTTTCCCCCCTCCTAAAGCACAGAAGCAACAAGAAACTTATGTTGTGTACAGTAACCCGCAAAAGGCAAAATGATTCAGTGCAATCTAAAAATGCTTTATTAATCCCAAAGGGAAATTAAATGTTGTATGACTCATATAAGTATGACTCAGAATTGTTGAAAATGGGGTTTCAACACCAGCGGTTTCCTCGAAAAGTTGTTGTGGATGCTGATGGCTGCGGGCAGGAAGTAGTTGTTTGTGGGAGTTACTTGAGTCTGAGGAAGCCTTTGATTAAAGATCCCCTGTTATTGTTTAAACAGCCTGATGGAGATGATTCTCAAGCTTGTCGGCAATGTTCTTCAATTTATGAAGAATCCTTCTTTGCACCACCATCATCATCATCTCCTGAGGGAATGTTCTTCTTCAGGTCAGAGGTGATGGGTAGATGGAAGGAAACCTTTTGGAGACTGTGAAAGACCTGAACCTGTGTGCGAAGGTCCAACTTCCACCGGGACAAAAGATACGTCTGAATAATTTGTGTGTTGGAAAGAAACAAAGTCTAATCTTAAACCAATTGTTGATCTGTGACAAGATTTAAAATTGACTGAACTTGAGTTACTTTCCAAAGAAAATTGGGTGAAAACGTATAACTCTTCATGAGAAGCTGGTAAAGGCATACTGTGAAAAACCTCCAGCTGGACTGGCATCAAAACATGGTGTTATAAAGCCTTGACTCAGCCATATTTTCAGATATTTTTTTCTCTAAATTTTGTTGTTGCTGTTGAAGTTTGTTGATTTAACATGACAAAATATAAAATGGGGTTTCAACACCTTTTGAAGAGTAAATACTAAGGAGTTAGAAGCAAAACCTGAGCGGATTGCAGCCTTAACTTTATTTACTATCATATAAATACATGACCAACCATGAAAGCCAAAAACAGAAAAAGATCAGGGAATTAAAACCACGAATCTGTAAGTTATCTTTTTTTGCTTGACACGTCATATGCATCTTGATTATAAACTGATATTATTATGTCTTACTGTACATTTATGTATTTCTTAAGGAATAAAATCACATTAAAGGCCTATTATGATTCCAAGCTGTGCAATGACCACTATTAAGCACTTTGTTTCACATGTAGAAAATGGTTTATCTAAGATAAACCCCAGGCCCCCTGTTAGCATTTTTCTGCTGCTTCCAGTCATATCACATGGCACAAACACACTTTCGATTGTGTAACCTGGCACTTTAAATGAAAACAATAAAATAATGCTTTGTGTCGCAGCAGAAAGCTCCAGAGGAAAACTTTCAAGGGCTTCACTGGAAACATCACAGAGCATCAGGGTTCGTACACAGGAAATATCTGCATTTCTGGATCTTCTTCCATATATCACCGTCTAATGATTAATCCATCTGTCCGTCTGTCAATCAATCCATCCAACCGTCAATCAATCCATTCATCCATTGATCCGTCAGTCAACCAGTTAGTTAACCACTCCGTACAATCCATCCATCCATCCATCCATCCATCCATCCATCCATCCATCCATCCATCCATCCATCCAATGTTTTCCCAGAAATATTTGCCATAAAACCATCCTAACTTCTTTTATTTTTAAGAACAGAGACCTCTGGAAGTTTGAGTCGAGTGTTAGTTCTCCACATACTTTAACAGATCCCATTTACTTTGAGCTTCCATATGAGCTGAGTGAACTAGGAGCAGCTGCTGCGATTTCACTGGACTGGATCCTCTGAGGCTGAAGGATTAGAGATCTGTGCGGCAACAGGCAAGTGGTTTCAGTCCTCCTCTATATAACAGTGTGTGTTGTTGACTGCTCCCGCAGGAGTAACACGTTATTGATCGCCACAAAGCACGATTAAGGGTTTAATCCTGCAAGGTGTGTTACAGATTCATATAACACCAAATCAAAGCCAAAAAAACAGTTTTTCCTTGATTTTGACATTTACTGTGACAGTTTAGCTCTACATCTTTTGCTCTGGGTCAAAGGTGTGTAAACACATAGTGTTGAAGCAGCATGCTGCCTCCTCAGAAACATGAAGGAAAGTGATTTTACAGTTAGCCAGAGTTGATAAAAGCTGTTTTAACAAAGTTATCTGAGCAGTAAAGTAGAAAAC
This sequence comes from Poecilia picta, assembly GCA_033032245.1. NCBI lineage: Eukaryota > Metazoa > Chordata > Actinopteri > Cyprinodontiformes > Poeciliidae > Poecilia > Poecilia picta. The sequence goes on along the minus strand of CM065370.1, from coordinate 8,291,632 downwards.
CCATGACGCTGAACCTAACATTTTGGGGGTTTTGTCCACAGATTAAATGCTTTGCATTAGCTTAGCTTGGCACAGAATTGACCGAAAGGCTCCAGTTGTTTCAGCCGCGCTGTGCTCCACACATTTTTACCGCATTCATGTCACATGCTCCTAAAGCTTCCACTTCCCTTAATCTGATTCATTATGTTCACAAAAACAGCGACTATAGAAGGTCCCCTTGTCCAGGACTAACCTGATGGATATCAGCAGCTGTCTTAAGTAACAAGGGCACAACTGCTTGATCTAAATTCAAACAAAAAGAAAAAAAAAGAAAGTATGTGGAGATAACCAGTTCTCAGACAATCAGATCTTTGTGAAGCCAAAAGAGGCTGAAGTCTCTTTCCCATGAGAGCGGAGGCTCAATATTGTCTATTAAGAAAGCAGGAAGCGTAGTGTTTGTTGTCCTTTTTTGTGGAGGTCCTGGTTCACTTTTTTTCACGTTCTTTATGCGCCGACCCAGGTCGACAGGTGCGTTTCACTCGTCTTTAGAGTTCGGCCTCCGAGAGGTCGACTCGTGTGTTTCTTTGAAGTTGTCTCGCATCAGTCATCTGGTTTTTATTAAGGCCCAGAGATGCAATGGTGGACAAAAGAGGACATACTCCGCATGTGCTTTGGGTATTTCTTCGAGTGAGAACGTCACAGTGAAACAAACTCGCAAAACAAATTAAAGAGAGGGGTCCTTTATTGTAGAATTTCCCGTCCATGAGTAACACCACGACAGTAAAGCAGAAACCGGAAGGTGCCGTGAATCTCTTGAACTCTCTCCTCGAACGTATCAACCAAGAAAGTTAGGGGAGAGAAAAACGTAACAGTGACAGGAGCCTTCTCTCCCTTTGTCGATCAATTCCGCCGTCTCCGAATGTTTGTGTGGGGTTTTCGTCCTTTTCTTTTTGCTGGTCAGCATCCAGCCGGGACGTCTGACATGAAGTCAAACTCGTTCTGTCCCAGCCAGAGCTCCGGCAGCTCGTTGGCTCTGTCCAAACCCAGCTCGACCACCAGAGACATGAGAACTTCCTCGTCCACGGGGTCAAAGTCAATAATCCCGGCCGCTCCGGAGCCTTGGCCCGCCATGCCGATCCCCACTCCCATGTTCCCGCCGCTGCCGAGGCCTCCGGAGGGCCCCAGGAGAGGGTTGGCCGTGCTCAGCGGGGAGCCCCCGAAGGTTTTCTGAGCCCCGCCGGTGGCCGAGTGGCCGGCGGAGACCCCCGAGGCGAGGCTCTGGTAGTGAGAGTTGAGCTTCTGCAGCTGCATGCTGGCTATGAGGTGCGGACCCGTCTGCAGACAGAACGGCTGCGGTTTGGAGAGCGGCGCGGCTGACAGCGAGACGCCCGGCGACGAGGCGGGACCCGCCGAAGAGGAGAAGGGCACGACGGAGGGCTTGGAGGAAGAGTAGTGGAGGAGGGTGGTCAGAGGAGAAGATGACGAGGAGAGGTCCTTCATCGCAGCGTAGGTGTTGCCAGGGCACAGGATTGAGGTCATCACCAGGAGAACCCAGCACCTGCATGAGGACAAAGAGGAAGGACGGAGAAATGTCACCAAACAGAAGGACGAGGAAGAGATAAGCTGGACAGCTGAAAAGTCCCGCGGATATGATATGAGATAGGCATCAGACAAGATCATTTTCCTGCTTAGATTAGCAGATAACAAAGCTGAATGAGAAAACATCCTCTTTGGATCCCATTAAAATGTTCCATAAGATGCAAACTGAAAAGTCGACAACATTTGATGCTTTTCTTGTTCCTGGTCAATCTCGAGGGTCCATTAGCAGCTGTCTGTTTGGAAATAAGGAGAAGCTGAGCAGCACCTAGATATTTTATACCTCTAAATATTGTCCAGAGCCAGAACCAAACATGGAGAAGCAGCATTCAGCTTCTATGCACCAAAAATCGGGGACAAATTTCCAGAAAACTGCAAAAGTGTCCTGAATTTCAAAGAATGTAAGGGACCTCACACTCCAGAGTTGGTTTCCAGGGCATTTCCAGGCGCTTTCTTATATATGGGATTTTTGTTTATTGCTGAAAATCTCAATATAAATTTAAGTCAAGTCAATCACTTTTTAAGACTATTATGAATAAAATTTAAGACCTGTCACATGACAGAGATGTACACAGAAATGCATGGGGAAAAATCATGAAGTTTTGTGGCTCTTAGCAGCAGCTTTGTGTTTCTCACCTGGAACTGGTTAGCTACAGAGCTATATTCTAGCTTGCTTTTTTGCTAGCAAGTATTAGCAGCTTGTTACTAGTAGCCTTAACCTCCTGGAGTCACAGTGATTAAACAGTCCTGCCACAACAAGATTTAAGACCTGTGATCAACCTTTTAAGGCCAACATAGATTTTCTTTAGCAAATTTAAGACATTTTAAGGACATCCTGTTTTTATACCCCAAGAAACTGAATGACACAAGTTTATGAGCTGAAAAATGCTTATTCAAAAAGAAACGTGACAGGTGTTTATGCAATCATGGTTTGTTTTATTTTTAATTTTTTTGTTAAGTGTTTTTTAATGACAGATTCGTCCCGGATGAATAAATGTTCTAAACTTAAAGGTTGGATTTTTTCAAAATGTCCAGTGTGAAAAGCAGCTGCTGCAGTGGAACAGATGATTTCATTTTAAGACCTTTTTTTTTTCTTTTTTAAATGCGGCTTCACCAGGAGTGCCCATAAATGTGCAAGATATCTCAATAAAAAAAAATGTTTTATTGCAGGTTCCTAATGAAATAGAAAAAGCCCTGTTGACTGTGAACAGCAGGTTCACTCGTGTTCCTCGGTCCCGGTAGATCACAAGAGTCACATCTGTGTGGGAAACGCGCAGCAAGCCGATCCTGGTGCTGGGATGGCCGCATGACTCTCTGAATTTGAGAATGACTTTGTGTGTGTGTGTGTGTGTGTGTCTGCTTTTCCTCCTGACCTATTGAACAGCAAATTAACCATGAAAAGGCCCATGGGCACCGGCAACTTTAAGTAGTGTTTATGGGGCTGAGTAGGCTGTGTGTGTGTGAATGTGTGTGTGTGAATGGGACTCCCAACACAACAGAGCCTTTGAGGATCTCAAGGAGAGCCTGGGTCACATGTGGGGGGTGGGGGGGATACATATGGGCTCTGAGAACAGTCCATATGTCTCACTGTGTCTCAGAAAGTGTGTGTGTGTGTAAAACTCAAATATGTTATTGCAGTGTGTGGAGGTAAAAAGGCTGAGTAATGCAATGCGTGTGTATGTGTGTGAGCATGCAACACAATCCTTGAGGCTCATATTATGGTCTCTGAGCTGGTTTATATTACACTTAGTTCAAAAAACATGTGTGCTTTAACACACACACACACACACAGCCTCTCCTCTGGCTCTTATTTAGAGAGAGCATAATTGCTACAGGCAGGCATGCAGCTGCACTCCAACGATAGCGCTAACACACAAACAAAGATCCCAAGCAGCTGTCAATGGCAGGTTTGTGCGTCTGTTCATTATTCATTGGCCGATTACTGTCAGTGGCCAGGCCGCGCATGAAGCCTCTGCCCAACAGCTTGACACCACATGAGCGCAGAAGATGCAAACATAAACAACCAACCAATCCCCCACTGATGATATTAACGACAAGATTCAAATATTCAAGAAACTCCTAGGAGGTTCTGAAGGATGATTTAACAAAGGATTATGTTGCATTTGTAATCAAAATGTTTTTCTTTCTAAAAGGATTTCCTGTAATAACTTTCGAAATTTTTGTTCAGTGGTACGTCTTATGCCGTCTATCTTTTGCCTGTATCTCTGCGACAGAGACCAAACGAGCACATTTTGAAGCCACAGGAGAAAACTTAAAAACAACAGGATGGAATTCCAGCCTTTAGTGCAAGATCCAGTCCTTGTTTTGGCAGTAAAGTGATATATGAATACTGTCTCACCAATTGTACTTTCTTGCTTGTTCTCCATCCATCTACTTGTTTAGGAACGGAAAAAAATTGAGGCAAAAATGTTTTCAATTGTCTGTACTGCTCAACTCCGCCAGTAGATGTCACTGTCCCCTTCAGTCAGACACTTAAACTTAAAAATGAAGACTTATCTAACAACAGTTTGAATAAGGATTTGAACAAATAACAACCAAAACTATATTTAAGTATGTTGGTGTAGGAGTGTAAAGTTTTTATTTGCCATAGCTGATGAGTCTCTTATCTTTGTTATCTAGAGAAAATAACAAACTTGCATTTAAATACTTAAACAACATATACATTTCAAATGACCTGCATGATTGGATTAATGTTACTTTGAGTGTGAGATTGACTTTTACCTAGAGTAAATTTAGATGTAATGGTAATTTGAGCTTTGTAAACTGCCAACGGGGGGCAGGAGTGTGAAAATTTAAAATAAATAAATAAACAAATGCAGGGATTCTCCTTATCTCCAAGTGTAACAGCCTTGTGAGAAAAGCAGTAACCTGTTCAGTGAGAATATGACAAAATATGTTTCATTTGAAATTTTTTAACAGAAAACAGAGCTATTCTGAAAACCGATGGCTGGATGTCCCTCACAATCTGAACCAACCTGTACCCAAATGTTTGTGTGTGAATGGAGGACAAAGTGTGAGCTTCAGATCAACAGAGTGAGGAAGGATGCTGGGAACAACAACTGGAGGAGGGCCAGTGATTTTTTTTTTTCCAACTCACAGCAGACCCGACTTCATTGTGTTCCTCCCGCACATTCACAGCACTGTGAAACCTCGGTTTCGCTTGGCAAATTATTTCATTAGCAGTCTGGACTGCTGTCTTGGCTGCGAGCGAGTCTGCATCTGTCTTAATTTTCTGCTGAGGTAATTAAGCCAGACTCTCCCAGCAGGCATAGAACTTCATATGGTGAACATTAACCAAAGGCCCGCAACTCTAAATCACTACTGAAAATATAAACATCAGAACCTGAATGAGTTATAAATTGAATTGGCGCTAGCTATCAGCAACTCCAAATTGTTTTGGACCTTGACAAACGCTGACTGGTTCGTTTCAAGTTAGCTAAAAACATTATATGAAATAGTGTCACAAATTTGACCTTTAAATTCAAGAAAACTTCAAGATCATCTTGAAGTTTTCTTGTGACTAATTCATTACTTGTTCAGTGATGACAAGACAAAATATGTTTTTGTTTGTTTTCTTTTTGTTTTTGACAAAAAATAGATCCAAAAATCTGGATGTCCCTCACATTCTGAACCAACCTGTACCCAAGCATTTATGTGTGAACGGAGCACTTTAACCGAGTGAACTAAACTGAGTGAACCGCTCAGCAGCTCAATATTCTGTAAATTCTCAACATTTCTGGTCAATGTTCATATATTTTTCTGTGGAATAACACCAAATCAAAAATATTCCAAATAAAATACAGCTTGGGAAGCTGAAAAACCTAGCTTGACACATTATTAGCAAGCGTTTGCAAAGCAGCCAATCCAGGAGCTCCATTCATTTTCCTTGGCACCGATTGGCTGTACTCAGCAGAGATAGGGAAAACTAGACAATAAGACGGTTTCAACTCTGTTTTAATGCAAATTAAGATTGTTTGAACGATTAAAATAGGCAGTTATAAGTATTTTCAGAGGAGACATCACTCATTTTAGTGAATGTAGTCCCTAACAACCGCAAGTACCAGGGTCCACTGTACAACAGTCAATTTACAGAGAAGAATAATGTTTGCAAAGGAATCATAAGGAAAGTCATTGCTGCTCCGTCAGTCCTCAAATTTACAATAATGTTAACTTTGTTCACTTCTCTCCATACCGTATCTTTCTGAGGTTCATCTTTAAAAGCAGCTCTACTAGCTTAAATACAAACATGTTATGGATCCCTCTTTTACTGCCATAATCCAACATTTTCAGTGTCTCCTACGTTTCGGAATTAGTTCCAATAGAACGAGAAGTCGCAGCTGTTTTGGCGGAGTGATTCGGTCGTCAGACTCACTGAGCGCATTTCTGCGCGAATACAGCGTCGTTGTTTGGCTAAGAAAACTAGCGACAAACAAAACAGCGTCTCCTTGCGACGCTGTTGGAAGCTAAAATGTGCAAGTTTAGAGTTGTATCTATCGGATATGAACATTTTTAGTCAAAGTTGTTTTCAGAAGTTAAAATGAGCAAAATCGTGCTAATTTCTGATGAGCTGTTAGCGTTCCAGAACCTTCTTCATATTTCTACAAACTCTCTGCAAGGTATGACTCGAGGAAAGATAATTATTATAGATAATACCTAAACAAAACATAAGTTAAAAAAAATCTGAATTATTTTTTTTCTTATGAAACATGACTTTGCTGAAATATCTTCAGCTAGCAAAAGCTTTAAAAACTGTTAAAGCAAGATAATTTGCTAATACAGCTAGATACTAATTCTCATTTACAGCTAGATATAGTCTCAATAAGACGAAATTCAAAAATAGTACATTAGGGAAAAGGATTTGATTAGTCAGTTACAGTTAAATGAGTCCAAAACATCAGTTATCAAATGGTACTAAAGGACTACAGAATCAGTTATCAAAATCTGGTACTAAAGGACTAACAGTATCAAGTTATCAAAATGGTACTAAAGGACTACAGATCAGTTATCAAATGGTACTAAAGGACTACAGATCAGCATAACAGAGATTTTGTGGTGCAGCAAATATGAAGAGCGTTCTGGGAGTTTGGGAAATCACAAAGTGTTGTTTGAGTGCAGACACTCAAACCCCCAACTACAACAACAGCAGTTTCAGTTACACAGTTACACACTGGCAAGCTAATTAAAATGTCAGTGTGTCTGTCCTGCTCACACACACAAACCAATGACTTTAATTGCCTCCATACTGAGGATGGTTAATAAGACGCAAATTAAAAACAGAAACAACAGTCTGATTTTCACAAGTACAATTTTACGGTTTCTGCTGTTGTGCAGAGAACAAGCATTGACTTAACTTTAAATATATTCTCACTAATTCAAATGCTAAAACATAATTATAGTCTCCTAATTCTCTAAAGAAAATCCTGAGATGTTCATTCAATTTACTATAAGAAACAATAAATCAGGATAGCAGTATGACAAAAAGAATTGGTGAAATTGCTGATATAAAAACTTTCCCTCGATTCATCACAAACATTCACTGATCTGCTGTGATGATGTGGAAAAAAATAAAATAAATCAGAGATGGACCAACCTGCTAGGAGTTTAAAAAGCCCAGTCCAGGAAGAGAGAGAGTGTCTGCTGTGGATGTGAAAGTGAATAACTGGAGACGCTGAGGTCTGTCAGGGAGAAGGTGTTCACAGAGTGACTGCAGGAGGCTCTGTCAGATCCTCAGAGAGCTGCTGGCTGAATAAAAGGCAGTTTGTGTGTCACTCCTCCTCACTGAAAAGCCCAGTGTGTGTGTGTGTGTGTGTGAGTCCAAACATCCACAAAGCAAGGAGTGGAGTTTCACTGGATCTGGACTGAAGTCTGATTAGCACAGACAAGAAGAAACACTAGTGTGGTTGTTTCTAGATTTTATTTTAATGCTTCTATTTTATTATTTCATTGGGATATCATGCTCTAATTAATGTGGAAAAGTCAGAGAAACAGCTTACAGTTACAGGAGAACTGTTTATCCGCTGTCATGCTAGGTAGACTCACGCCATGGGTCTGATAGCATGCCAGACTCCATGGCGTCATGATTAATCATGATTAATGATTAATGCTAGAGTGTGATTAATCAGATTAAATTTTATGATTGATTGACAGCTCTATCAATCAATCATATTGATTGATTGATAGAAACATTGTATTTCAGAAGGAGAGAAATGCAATGTTTGTTGGCTTATTCTCTGACAGCAGTTAGCAGCACAACAATTGGTAAATCTAATTGCGTGATTAGATTCTTGTTCTATTGTTGAGCTTCTTGCTGATTGCAGACAACATGCTACGACATGTTAGCATTGGGGGAAACCTCCAGCACTTCTAAATCACTTGTGTGGCCACGTTTGGGGCACTTGGAAGAGAAAAGAAAACTGTGATAGAGTTGCGGTTAGTACAGACGCATGATCAGAGACATTTGTTCTTTTATTCAAGGCTGAAAAAACAAGAACAAAGTTGTTCCTGGACAGGACATTTCACACAGTGCTTCATAAGAACCCAAAGAACTCTTCAACATGCGTCCCTTCAAACGCTAATGTAACATTGAAACCCTCCCAAACTAAGTTTTCAAGAGCAGGATGATGTTATTTTGTCCTTGCAGCCATGTGAGAAACTTACTTTGTCGGCAAAGTACATTAGACTTTTGTGGACAAGAAATGAAAGGTTTGCACTGGAAAATGATATCAGACATTTACGCTGAAGTTCAGATCTGAGAGGTGTCTCTCCTCTCCATAAAATGTTTAGATGAAATGTTGAACTCAGATGATTTAAAATACATTTGGAGATTTGTGAAACCTTCAAGCTGTGGTGGGCTAGCTGCGTTTACAGTGACCATATATTTGTGCAATTTGACATTTTGAAAAAAAAAAATTCATAGTAAAAACAAGCCAATTTCTGGAAAAACATTTACTTTTCGATAGGTTTCAGTGCTAGGACGTGGCGATTTTTTATTATTTCGGCTGTGTTCAAATTTGTTTATTTCGCAAAACTGCAATGGAGACACTTTTTCCGCATCATGCGAGTCACGTGATCAACAACCGGATGGTTTCCACTGGTGCAAACCACAAAGAAGACGACAGGAAGTAGTTGGAGGATAATGGGAGGGCATGTTTTTTAATGAACAAGCATACAATTGCAAAAGAAATCACTTTTCTTTTGCATTTGTTTGTGTTTGTCCTATTTAATGGAAATATCGTAGTTGCAAAATTGCAGGTGCTTTTTTCCCCAACATTAGCGAAATATTGACAGTTTGCGGACGCTCATAGTGGGAACGCAGGTAATGAAAAGGCTAAAAGGGATCATATTAAATACATTGTTGGCTTTTTGTAAACCGTAACCATAATCTACATGAATTGGAGTTTTTTTTTATCAAGTTCCAGAAACCTTGACTTGTGAAAACAAACAAAAAATCTTAATTTCCCTCAAAATTCTGTTCAAATGTAATCAATAAGGCAAACAGTCCGTATTTTACCTGCTGTTGAGATGGATGCATCCGTAGCAGTGTGTGATTAACAGAGTAAAGTTGACTCTGACACTACAAAAAAAAACATTTGCCAAAAGGGCGTAACCGGGCATGTACGCTGCAATCAAAATGTCCTCCCCTGTGTATCTGTGCTTGTCAGTGCCGGGAAATCAGATGTGAAACACCTGTGTGATCACATGGCAGCAATCATCTACAGGGATTATCTCATGTTTGCGCTTCAGATTAAAGTAACCGTTGGCTCCACTACGGGGCTGAACACATCCATCGCTGTGAAGTAACGGAACATTGTTGGGACTTTTATCTGACATAAGGTTCAGTGTAGCCACAAGTGCTCACTCAGAAGCAAATTTGACTTAAAGTCATAAAATGTCTTAAGCCACAGAAGTTTTATGTCAGGGTTAATACTATTATTTTTATGTTCTCTCTCCCACGGGAAGAGAGCAGAAAACTGCAAGGAAGGCGTTTTTATGGTACGTAGGCAAAAAAACATCCACAGACTGAGACTCCTGGATTTCATTCTTTGGAAGAAGCTGTTTGTAGCTTTGTCACTCAGCATCAAACCTGTTTGGAAATGTTCATTTCTGCTGCGTTTATCGGTATAACGAGGACAACAAAGGCTCGTTTCTCATTCTGGTACTAAGTTGACTCGCAATCGTCAGGTATTCAGTGACTAACAATACATGAAGAGACATTTTAAAAAGAAATAGTTTGATATATGATATCTGGCCTCCAACCTTTTAATGTTGACCAATGCCTGGAAGAAGTCCAATCCCAGCTCTATGTGGGGCTTGTGGCAAAAATTTTAACTTCGGTATATAAAAAAAGTTAACAATAGACACATTCAGTCATTAGGAAGCATATTTGTACAATTTTATGTGAAGGAAACCAGAATAATTGATTCAAGGAAACAAACAGTTTTCCAACATTTCAGTTTTAATTGCTCCACATTTGGCTGTAACAGTAGAATGTTTTCCTACAAAAAAAAATTATTACAATTCATTAAAAATTTTTAATACAAAAATCCAAACCGACTACGTACTTCTAAATATTAAACGATCACTTACATCCCTGCATTCTAATCTGTCAAAAGTCAGAGCAGGTCTGGGTCCGGATCCGGATCTGGTCTCCAGCATTTGTAGGCGGCCGCTCTGCAGGGCAGATGTTGCTCATTCTGAGGCAAAGGCTCTCAGGAATCAGATGGACCATTTCAAACCCCTCAGTCTTTGTCCCTGTCACTCACACATGATACAGGGAGACCATGGTGGTCTGCGGGCTATTTGCATATGTATACGTTCTCTCTTACGAGGTCTTCGCTCACTGTCACTGAAGACGCAGACAGAAACTGTTGAATCCCTCATCAAGGGGAGAAAGCAGGCTTGAGTTTTGTGTCAAAAGAGTCTTAGTTCCACTGGCAGGTTATTTAATTTATTATAAGACATTTTCCCCATTTTACATGAAATAATGTGCCAGTGGAACTAGCACTTTTTATTAGCAAATTATTGACTTAAAACAAGCTCCTATATCTTGCTGAAAAGTTACTTGTAAGTTAGTTTTGTCTTATTTGAAATGGATTAAGATATTTGCACTAAAAAGTAGACAAAAAAGACAAGATTTTGTGCTCTTGCAGAAAGGAAGCTGCCTCAGTCAGTCATTCAAGGATTTAAAAAGTGTCTTCAACAGGATCTTATAAACTTGACATTTGGTGATGACACTTTAATCCAGGGGCGTCTAACTCATTTTAATTTTGGGTCATATCAAAATTCTTAAAGGGCAGGTTGAGCCAAAATTAATTGGTAAAACCATTGTTAAATGACCAATAAATATCTGTTTCTTTCAGCATTCAATACATGTGTCTTAAAATTAAACAATATTGACCATCTTTACACACTGGTCAGTCCATCTAGGATTTTGTGATTGTTTTTGTGGTTCAAAATCTAAACCTCAGATTATGTGGTGCTAATTCAGAAGTATTTGTAAGGAATTTTTTTTTTTTACAATACTTGTGCTAATGTTAAATGTGACTTTTAATTAATCGTCATATCGATCACGGACTATAACTTCAAGTAAGTCACTTAAACCCAATGGTTTTGGCCAATTTTGAGAAACATTTGCAGTGAAAATCAGATAAAATGTGGGGATCGGTGGATTTAGTTTGAATTTTGCATATTCATGAAAAATTGGAGGGACTTATTGATGCAGTTTGGAGTCTAGAGGGCCATATAAAAAGCTGTGGTGGGCCAGGTTTGACCCCTGGGCCTTGAGTTTGACACATGTGCTGTAGTCTTCGTTTCCAGTTTAACGTAAAAAAAAGCACACAAAAAAAAAAAAAACATTGCAGGTCCAAACAAAAAACTGATATGAAATCCAGTTCAATTCAAATCAGTCAAAGTTCAGGTAAAGGTCAACAAAACAAATGACGGGGAAAATAAAAACCAAATAGAGAAAACACCAGGAAGAATTAAACAAACCATCTTCATTATCTCAAAATCTATTGATATTTCAGATAACGTATCAAACACTAACTTTTAATTTGACATGCTCGTTCAACTGTCTGAATATTTATTTGCTTGCCACTGGAAAGAAGGAAGGAAGCAGAAGTTTGAACTTAAAATCAAATCCGTAGAAAATCTGATTCTCTTCATGTTTTCAAATCACTCCGATTTTTTTTTTTTTTTTTTTTTTTGTGAAAAAACAAACAAAACAACAACAAAAAAACGGTATTGTATAAACATCCCTCCCCCAGTTAGCACTTAAAAAGAACAAGTCTATTCCCTGTTCACCGTTCATGTCAGCAGCCTGCGGAGGGAAGACGTCATCGGGCGCCAACAGCCGCGCGCTCGGCCTCTCTTCCGTTAAGCAGATAAAAGGTGGCATCTGTCTTTATTGTGCGAGCAAATCCCCTCCGCCATTGACCGCCGACACTTCACATGTTGATGCGGTGGAGGACGTATATAGACGGAGGACGCCGCTTTGTTCTCCTCCGGGGGGGGGGAGACGTTATGCAAATCAAACAAACCGTTTGTGATTTCCATCTTCGCGGACAAATAATTATGACACATGAGCCGAGCCGCCGGAGAGAGAAAGGTGGATTGTTCTTCTTTTTTCTCCTCCAAGCTGCCAGAAAGTTTCAGAGGGGGAAAATAAATAAATAAAGATAATACGGTAGTAGTCCCTCAAGCTTACTACGTTAGTTCATTTTTTTGGGTGGAGGGCTGGGGTGATTTGGAGAAGGTCCCAGAATTACAAGACTTATGCAAATGTTTGGAGTGGCTGCCAAGGCTTTTAACAAGAGAAACAGAAAAAGCAGCGAGGACAGGGCTCCAGGTTTATCTGAACTAATCAACACCAAAGGTCAAATGATGGACTCTATTCAAAGCGCGGGCGAAACCGCGGGTGATTTGCATTAGCTCTGTTGTGCGTTTTTCATTTGGTCGAGCGGCAATGACGGGAAGAAAACAAAAGCCCATGTGATTACATCTACTTTACCGAGTTCACGTTGAATATGTGATTAGACTTCATCAAACTGTCTGATTCAGCCATTCAAAATACAAAGCTGTTTCCACATTTATCCATTATGCTTTCTTTTAGGAAAAAACACATCAGTACCCATCCGCTGGAAGGCGAAAACGAACGGAGCCAAGAACAACTCCTGACAGGGTCTGACCTCACCGAACCCGTGGCGGATGATTTTCCTATACAGAACATGTTGAATCACAGTCAAGCTTTATGTAAGATGGAAGAATTGTCCTCCATATTTATCCGTCCATGTCATTTTAATCCCATCACAAGGATTATCTAACTTTCTTTTATGGTGACCTGGGTTGGGTGAGTCCCAAAAGCACTTTCTAACAAAAAACAAATCAAAACAATGTTTAATCCATTTATTCTGTCATTGGCTGAAATATCTGTTTTACTTACTGTAAAGATTAACCTCATAAAATTGCAGAATATGATAAAAGAAATTGGAGGAATAATCCTCCATATTTATATTCCTGTAAAAAAAAAGGGTAAAGAGGAATATTGTATAATTCCTTAGATCTGTGGAAATGAACTATTCCCCAACTTCCACTGCCTGTTTTCTGAATTTGACAAAAAGCGGTGCAGTTTATCACATCTATGAAGTATAGATGAAGTGCATAAAACCAACAGCTTACCATAAATACTTTACATTTTTATTGGATTTTCTGGTTTGTTTGTTTTTTCTTCTATACCTAATGGCCGCCTGACCAGCTGGAAATGAACGTTCAACGCTCCACACATTGTCTACGGATGGTGCTGAAGTGATCAAATATTCATTCGCTGAACTATTTAAAAAGTAGGTCATCAAAATTACATGTCAGGTCAGGTGGAGCCACTCAAAACATGCCATTATAAGTGACTCTTCATTGGCGCAAACAGAGCTTCTGCATGGGAAAGTAAGAGATTGATTAACGTCGTCGCAGCTGCGACATTTATTGTGGCAGAAATGGCGTCTCTAAGTAGCGGGGCTGAGGAATTTTTCAACATGTGCACAAAATCTGCATGAACATATTATCAGATGTGTAGAAACATTTTTGCTAGAGCTGCACAATCTTCCTAATCCACCAAAATGCCAAAACAAATGAAGATATGGGAATAATATGGAGTGGAGGTTTGAAGCTGACTGACCATTGTTATGTCTTTGAGGTGAGAGAGAGGCAGCTACACACTCAAGTTGGTGAGTGGGTGTGAAGTGGTGGGCGGAACTCACTGGTTCTGCTATTCCAGCTTATGTAAACACATGTATTTTGAGGAGTGGTTCAGGCGTGAAAGGCCCAGGGGATTTACTTTACATGTCACACAGTGGAAAAGTGCCATGAAGTGTATTTGACCTTTTACAACGAAATTTACAAGAAAAGAGAGACTGTATTGGCCGTGTGACCAAAGTATCACCCACACAGAGACCCATAAATAAATTATGAAGTCAAGTAAAGTTTGTTGGTACAGCACATTTCAGCAACAAGGCAGTTCAAAGTGCTTCCCACCATAAAAACATAATACATCAACCGATTGTGAATCAAGCCATAAACATTACATTTGGTCAAATACCGTCATCCAAATCATAAAGTAGAAACACATTAAATATATCAATCAGTTTTCCAGTGATTATGAACCAAAGGCAGTTCTGGACAGCTGGGTTTTTTTAACTAGTTTAAAGGAACTCTGTGTTTATGCAGTTTTCTGGAAGTTTGTTCTATATTTGTGAATGCGTGTTTCACAAAGACTTTAGAAGATCTTCAGTTTTTTTGCGTCCAAACTCGATGTTGCTGCTGTGTTTTGTCACCGAGCAGACTGCATTTTTACTGGCAGGATGTAGCATTGCTATGTCATCAGACTAAATATAATGTTTTGGCTTCGTAACTTATGAACGTCTCAAGTTGGCGACATGATTGTTTTTGATGACTTCTCTTCTTGAAAATATTTTGTTTTAGTTTTGATCGCTTGTTATTATTTTTATTACCTTTACCAACTAAAAAAAAGAGAAATAAGAAACCCAAAACTTGGGAATTGCTTTTTAGGAAAACAAAGTCCAGTAGTTCCAGTTGTCCCATGACGCCTCAAGGGGCCCCAAAGTTTTTTTTTTTAAATTTGACCCCACCGAGAACAGAAAAACTACATAAACACACACAAGTCTCTCACGTCTCTCATGTTTACAGCCCCTGGCCGGTTACCGTGTAAGGACCTCCGCCCCTCCTTTTCCTCCCACTTTTATGAGATAGAATTTCAATCGTCTCTCCTTTTCCGAGCTCGTAAACGGTGTAATGAGTTTCACTAGGTTTGGCTATGTGGAGCTCAAACCGCCTTGATGACCGCAGCACTGTTCATAAAGATCACAGGGAATCCTCACACACACAAACACACACACACAGACTCTGAGCTCACTTCTGTTCAGCACATGCTTGCTTTGACTGGTGACTCCTAAGTTTGGTGTGAATTTCCAGGCCATTAATTTAAAGGAACATCACTTCTAAAGGAAACTGCCTGACATTTGTGGTTCCTCTTTCAAACACTCTCTATTAAAACCTCCATTAACCCTGCCGGCACTGCGTAAATCACAGATTAAAACACCACGGAGACGCATGACAATAACTTGGTGTCCTGACTTTTATTTTTAACTAATTTCTGCGGTTTGTCCACGACAACATGTTAGCTGAAGAAAATCTAATGCAGGAACGAAGAGTTTGTCTTGGTGATCAAACCTTATATATCCAATTTACGATCATTTTGGGTTTTTGAGCTGTTTGAGATTTGGGATTCTGGCTGTTAATTAGAATAAATCCCTCATTGGACGGTTGGCAAACCATTACATTAAAGTCAATATCTCCTGACGTTTTATCTCTGTGCAATACTAACAAACACTTTCCACTTGGACTTATATTTTTTAGCATTTGGTGTGAATAATCTTCTGTACTTTTCAAAATAGCTTTTGTTCACACAAAACTGAGATTGGGCTCCAAATTTTGATGAGTACTGAAAGAATGTAAATAATAATAATAATAATAATAATAATAAAAAGTTCTTAAACCAGAGGTTAAAAACGGATGGTTGTTGGAAACAGCAGCACCTTTAAATTGAATAAAGATGCATTCATGTCTCCACTCCCATGAAAATAAATTTGAAAACAATAGAAATTGAGCAACATTCACATTTTCTATCTAAAGAAGTAGAAACCAGTGGTGAACAGAAATTGATCACATGATTTCTGCAGTTTGATTCTTTGAATCCTCATTGTGGGATTGCTGGCTTTTCTAACATAACATCTACCCATACAGACAATATTTATTATTAATCAGCAAAGAGAACTGCCAAGATGGAGGTAAATTCGCTCATTGAATTTTCACTAAGTCTAAATTGGTTTTCATTAGATTATTTTATTATACTCACTTATTTCCCATGTCTCTTCAGACATACGCGCCATTAGTGTTTGCATATCGATAATCTAAGATGTTGATTATGGTCTTTTTGAGTTTCTGAGTTACGTTTTGTGCTCCATTGCCTGAATTTTCATTTCAGCCTTTAATTGAAATGTTAGCCTGTTTCCCTTCTGGTGTGTAGATCCTTTTGTCTCTGGTTCAGCTCCCTCTGCCTTCATTGTGTGTTAATTAGTCTCGTTCCCTCACTTCCCTGCTCAGACTTTCCCTCGGCTGTTCAACATTTCCCTTATTATACTAAGCCGGTTTTCGTGTCACACCTCCTTTGTGCTTACCCGGTTTTCATTGCTCACTGGTGGTTTCTTCTGTTGGACTCTCCCCAGGTCCATGCCCCGTTATCCTACTATAAGACATAAACGTCTTCCTGGGTTCATTAGTAAATTTTGCTCACCAAACTCCTCTTGGTGCCTTGTGTGTCCACCTAAGCTACAAGTCATAAGACCCTGAAGAGAACATTTGGCAGGAAAGGGTTTAGCACTTCATTACAGTGCAGTCAGGGAGGACAAGCTGTTCCAAATCACCTGGAAACAAGTCAATACAACACTTGTACACAACAGGGATGTCTGAAGGGGAAACATGAAGGTAGGCCTTTGCTTAAAACTGCCCAGAGAAATGAGTGAAACAACATACAGTTTTCATTATTTTGCCCAAGTTTAAATGGATAGATTTTTGTTCTAGCTTGTAAAGAATTTACATTATGTGCACAGGGTCGTTTTGAAGCTTTCGGCAAGGTTCTGGTATAATTTTGGCTAAACATTCTGACTGATAACTTTTTTTTTATCAGAATTGGAAGAGTTTCTTTGAACTGGTTGGTCAGCAGGCTTATAAGCATATCTGATTCATTTTCATAACGTCAATTCTTGGGGCCATTATTGAAGATAAATGTCAGTCCTCTTTGTACGTCCCAAACCGAGATTGATAGGTGTCCGATAATCACCCTGTTGGAAATTGAAAATTCGAAGTGAGCTTGAAGAATCCTTCATTATTCTAACAACAGTACCACTGAAATCTAAACACACTCGCAGATGCCATCGTTAATGTCCTAGAGAGTCGATATTGATATTCTTGCATTTCATTTAGAATCCATCCATCCATCCATTTTCCTACACCCTTGTCCCTTAATGGGGTCGGGAGGTGCTGGTGCCTATCTCCAGCTAGCGTTCCGGGCGAGAGGCGGGGTACGCCCTGGACAGGTCGCCAGTCTGTCACAGGGCAACACAGAGACACACAGGACAAACAACCATGCACACACACACTCACACGTAGGGGCAATTTAGACAGACCAATTAACCTGACAGTCATGTTTTTGGACTGTGGGAGGAAACCGGAGTATTCATTTAGAATCCTCCAAACATTTTTCTTGTCACTCTATTCTAGGCTGGCACCCTTTTAATTCATGTCGGCATGAAACTGCCGACAGTTTGAGTGAAATCGTAGAAACTTTGACACAACTGGGTGTTCCAGCGGGACAGTGACGCGAAACACACATAAAAGCTGGCTTGGGGATGGATAAATCATGGAAGATTGAACAGGGAGTATGCAAGCTGCGGTTTGGAGCCAAAGTTGACTTTCAGGACTTTCCACAGCGGCTCTTTGGTTTAAAACATAAAGACCAAAATACAGATGTAATTAAGGTGTTAGCAGTGTTTCCATTAAAAAAAAGAATCCGTTTTCTTTCTGTTAAAGGCTTGTTTTTCTTTATTTTAAAACCAAAGAATGTCTTGCAGTGACATGAAACAAG
This sequence comes from Poecilia picta, assembly GCA_033032245.1. Lineage (NCBI taxonomy): Eukaryota > Metazoa > Chordata > Actinopteri > Cyprinodontiformes > Poeciliidae > Poecilia > Poecilia picta. The sequence continues at coordinate 8,273,823 of CM065370.1, read as the reverse complement.
GACAACTTCTTTGCCACGCCCAGGTCTGTGGTGTCTGTTTATGCCCCGTAACGCTCCCAAACGTTTTATAATTCAACATTTGAAAACAAGAAAAAATAGTTCTTTTTAAATGTAACATTAAAACCACAAAGAAAATGTCTATTGTTCAGAGGCTAGTATGCTAGTGCGCTGTCTCCATCAGTTTTGTTTGGCTTTAGTTATATAGAATTAAAAATGCATGATATCGCTTTACTGCCATCTAGTGGACATTTTTCAACAATTTGAATTTTTTCGTTGGTCGGTTCAGGCTGGACGGATCCCATCACTGGCTGCCATTCAAATAAATGTGTTCCTTGAACATTATTCATATGTAACTTCGTGTTATTTTAATATTATGTAGTATTTTGTTTGTGAAGCTGATTATTTCTATGCGCCCCAGCTAACTTTGCAAGCTACGTCGTTAGCTAATTATCTGTGTAAAGAAGCATTCACGGTAGTTTTAGCAGAGGTCTGGTTGCCTTTAGTATATTAATTTACTATATATAATATGTATTTCCGCTCATATTTTTTTAAAGTTTTGCGAAACTAAATGGACAAGAATTGTGAATACGGCCAATAGCTGGATTTTTGCCAGCTCATATGCTAGCGGTCTTGCTTTCTAGAGCGGACAGCATATGATGTGTAAACCTTTGCGAAGTTATTAAGCCTTTGTTCCGCACCTTCCCACAAATTAAATTAAACTGAATTTTAAAGTAGTTTCTCGCAAACAGACATTTAAATGTTGCCCTAAATAGGACGGGGAATGTATCGTATTGTCGAGGGCAGGAAGGGTATCCAGTATTTAATCTTCCAACAAATCTGAAGAAGACTGTGACTGAAGACAATATGTATAATATTCTCATGTAACATGTCCTAAGAAGCAATACCTCAACGAAAAGAAAGAATGAAAAAAAAACATGAATAAAAGTTTTTAGAAAAAATAAATCAGAGCCACGTCATCAATACAGGGAGGCTGATCAGTGAGGTAGTTCTCAAACGTCACAACTAGAGTTATGCTTGTGATGTCATCAGCTCTGTATGTATGTAACAAACTTCTACCTTCTTGTCATTGCTTGCTACAACACTGAAGAGTTCAGAAGTACGCAAAGCGCTTTCGAAGTCAAGGTTGATATTGTTTGCAGATCAAGATATGTCATATCAAAGACCACAGCAATCCGACGGCGGGTTGAGATCCCAGTCGTGGGCACGGAGAGCTGGGCAACATCAGCAAGAAAGGCTTGAGAACAGACCATATGCCAATAAGTTCCAGAGAGAGAACCAGAGACTTGGCTCTCTCTTGGAAGTGGAGAGAGCAAGATGGATTGAGTTGAACCAAAAGGTAGTCACTCTGGAGAAAGAACTGGAAGAAACTAAATCTGAGTTGCAGAAGCAGAGAAATATCAAGGACATGTACATCAAGAAGAGCAGAGAGATGAAGAGAGAACTACTGGCAGTAGAAAAGTTTACCAATCCAGAGGTGCTCAGCCCTGCCATTATTGCTTCCCAGGTGCACAGCGACATAAAATACAAGAGCAAAAAGCTGCTGCAGCAGGACTTAGAGCAACTGAAGGTTGCTCATATTGTCAAAGAGGAAGAGTTTATGTCACAGATCCAGGCAGAAAAAAAGAAAAGCGACATCCTCCAACAAGAGCTGGACGAGATCAAGGTTCGCTACAAAGAGCTTCAGTCAAAATATGAAGCTGACGTTCGTGAGGGGAAGCTGAAGGTCGACAGGAAGATGTTTTATGAAGCGAAACTCAAGCAGGACCAAAAGCTCTTTGAAGATCTGAGAGCAGAGAAGGACAATCTCCAAGAACAAATGTCCAAAGAGATCACCTGCCTGCAAGAAACGGAGAGACATCTGCAGAGTCAGCTGGAGCAGCTGAAGGTTTCGTTCCAAGAACTAAGCTGCAGGTATGAAGAAGATGTTTCTGGACTGAGACAGAAAGCAGAAGGTTATCAGCTTGAGATGAATCATGAGAAAGAAGCGCATTTGGAAAAAATAAAGGAACTTGGAGCCGAGAAGGAAAATCTCCAAAAAGAGCTCACTGCCTTGAAACAAATGTACTCTGCCAGCTCCGTTAATTATAGAAAGGAGGTGGAAAATCTGAAAACGGAGCTCCAAGAGAAAGAAGAACAAGAACCTCCAAGAAGGAAAGTGGCCAGGCGAGAAGAACCAAATGGGAAAAAACACACTGCCCCTGCAAACATCTATGACCTGGCATCCATGGATCTCGACCAACTCTTAGAGGAAACCCTATTAGAGGACATCGAAATACCTGATGCATCTCCCAATGAGGTAGATGACTTTGTAGAAGAAATGCTGAGAGAGTCAGCATTTCTTCTACAAACACTGGAAGTGACAGACCTCTGTGAGAAAGCTCAGGTCAGAGAAAACAAGCCCAGATCCTGAACCTGGGGAAGCGAAGCAAGAGGCCCTAAAACAAGTTGGGTAAATTGGAAAATATAGAGAAAGGGTTTATTGATTTGAAAAACTGCAAAATGGTTCATATTTGAGAAACATATGTGCCATTTAAAGACACTGCAGCTCATACCTGGAACTGTTTGCAAAACTGGACTTTCCAAATACAATTGCAAACAAATTGAGCTTCTTTATACATATTTTGTACATGACAAACAAACAAAAAATCAATATAATCATGATTGGGTGGGTACCTGCCTACCCACCTAGGTAATTAGCTGGGTATCTTACCAGCGCCATCCAACTACCTACCCATTCTCCTAATTACCCACTCCAGGTTGAATTTGAGCTGTGACCATCATTCAGCCCAAATAAAGAAAAAAATAGATAGGAAAATGCTTTTATTAGGCAGGCTCTTTCATAAATTTTAATTGGACTTTATATACTGTAATATATATATATATACACATATATATGTGTATATATATATACACACACACACATAAATATATGTATATGTACATATATATGTACATATACACACACAGATATATGTATACACACATATATATATGTATATGTGAGATATATCATGAATATGTATACTGTATTCATGAAATCTAATGTTTTACTGCCAGACTCTGGTTGATGCAATAACCCTCAAATATCCAGGGGAAGTAGCCAGATCATTAAGTACCAAATGGCACCACTATTACTTTGAAAGAAATGAATTATTTTGTAGTTATGTTTTGCAAAGCCATAAGTTTTAAGCTGCCAAATTAAACATCATATGTCACAGAAAACAATTCCATGTTTATTTGAATCCATCTGCAAAGACACGGTGGTGCAAAACTTTAGTCTAATAAATTGTCTTTTAAAATGCTTTCATGAAAATGACAATAAAAAACAAAAACATTTCAGTATTTTAAGAATCCTTTCAAATGGATATTTGAAGACATCTCTCAAGCACAAACAGCACCATGACATTTTGAGAAATGGTTCTCTGATGATGTTGACCGCTGCTAATTTCCCAATACAAGGAACCGCAGGATGCCTCACACTGCTGGTTTAAGTGTTACAACTACTGAGCAAGCTAGCAAAAACTTTCACACAGCTTGCTCAAACCTTCACAATAAACTTTCAGCGAACACGTAGTTTCACAGTTTTGGTATGTTGGAAACTCGGAGTAGTAAATGTGAAATGTTACGCTGCTCATACGGTGTCCGTTTCCTGTAGTTACGGACGGCCTTGATATATTTACAGTTCTAGTCGTTCCACTGCTTCCAACCAACTTCAACTACATTTATGATGCAGAAGCTGCTCTTATTTTCTTGAGAATGTAATCTTGGCATTTAATCTAAAATAAACAAAACAAAGCAAAAAAAAACAAAAAAAAAAACGATGGCCTTTATCTTTTGTTTCTTCTTTTCATTTAAAATCTCAGAATTCCAAACGTTTCTGCCGTCTGCCAACAGCTGGAAGCAAGCGTGACCGTCCATTTTCCAAACTTTTCTGGACTCCCAATTTGTAGACTGTAGGTCTCTCTGGATGTTTCACAAACCTTTTAACAGGTTCCAGACCCGTTTAGAAACAAATGTTTAACGGGGCTTTTGAGGGCCTCGAATGTTTTGTCTGTTTTAGTGCTCATCTGTCCACGAGAGGCTGGAATCGCACAGCGGGACCGGGGCAGACCGTGAAACCGGAGCTCTGAAAAATCTGTTTTTCCATTTAATGTCCGACTGATGCCTCCCTTGGTACCGAACGCTCAGGGGTGAACCGCTGTCATCTAGTCTTACAAAACTACAAAGAACATACAATAAACTTTCATTTGCACAAACCGACATACATTAAAAAACAAAGAAAAAAAAAACACAAGGAATTAAAAACAGTGAACATTGAATAGAGACCACGTCAACCCCCATCCCTTATTAAACTGTTCTCCCCCTGGAAACACTCAACTAATCTTTTCCAAAACTGTCTTGTTCTCTTCTCCCTTGTTCGCTCAATCCCTGCCTTGGGGCAGGAGTGGTCCACTCCATATTGTCTTCATTAGAGCTGCCGAGCGTAGACCTGGTTTGGAGAGACGACGTGTGTGTGTGTGTGTGTGTGTGTGTGTGTGTGTGTGTGGAGCTTGGCTGAGGCTGCCAGGTCCTAAACCACATTCTTTAAATTCCCTGTAAACAAGGGGGAGACAGAAACGAGAGGGGTGAGAGAGGTTACATGGGTGAGCACTCAAAGCACACAAACCCGCAGAGGAGGAACGGCAGAAGAGGGTCAGATCCTTCTCATTAAGCCGGGCTAAACACATATATTAAGACACCAAGGGAAACCGAGCACGAGGGCAGCGGAAAATGCAAAGCAACATCTGGCAGAGGTAGAGGTAGAGGTGAGCCCCGTCAGCCTCCCGAAGAAAACACAAAGCATGCAAAGCAGGGAATCGGTATGAAAATGCCAATCGCCGAGAGCTCATTTGCATGAGGACGCAGATTGGTTTCCACGCCCGACTAACGCTCAAATACAGACACAAAGCAAGTGTTTGGACACAATAGGCGCTTTATGAAGTGTAGTTGACGGTTCACTTTGGCGGGGAATAATGTCGCATTGTTGGTCTTTTGTCATGCTAAGGCGCTCCGACTGGTGAAAACAAACGCGCGGCACGTGCACTTTGAGGGGATGAGTAATTGCCCTGACGCACCGAGGGAGGATGTCCTGTTTGTCGGCCATTGTGGAGCTGTCAGTGCAGTCAGTCCCCCGTCTCGCTCCCAGAGTACAGTGAACAGCGGCTTTATCGAAACAACAACTGGCGGCTCTGAAGTATAAACATTAATACCGACCGGTCTGGTGTTCGGGCCTGCAAATATGTAGAGAATGCTGCAGCTTCTTCACCTCAGGGAGAGGGCAGAACGTGAACTGGTTAAACTTTGAAAATACTGTAAAGACTCGGAGCCATCAGACAATAAAAGAAAACAAACTTTATTGCGTTTTTTTTTTATTTTATTTCATTCCGATGACAAACTGCATTACGTGGTGTTCCTTCCACTGAGAGGATAAAGTGCAAAATGTAGAAAACTACAAGAAACAAAGCAGCAAATGAGCCCAGATGCTGCAAACTTCCAAACCTCCCACACCCACAATGACAGGATGGTTTACTGGTGCGACTGATTTATGGCTTCTTGCTGCAGATAAAGCTCAGCTGCAACATCAAGACATGCCAGTCGTGTTCATCTTCAGGCTATTATTCCTTCCCCTGTCCCTCATACAGTTTGCATTCTTTCTGCTTCAAGAGTGCTTATCTGCGCCGCGCACTGCTGCAAGCAGAACAAACACGCAGACATCATAGATGACTTTCCAAAACCTAAACTGTACACAACTTCCTCCATCATCTGTTGGATGATTAAAGACTGGAAGTGCTTGAAAAAGGCGGATGGAAATCAAAACGTTAGCGCCTGGCGCGGTTTATTTTCTTCACGTTTTTAACAGTTTGGCTGCCTAGCTGCGAAGTGCCCACGTAAAAATCAGATGCTGCGACTCTTTTACAGATTTACTGGTATGGATACTTTCACAAAAGGCTGTAAATCGGAATTACAAATTAACATTTCACTACCGCAATTACCAGTAAGATTTGTACCTCCTGCAGCCATGTTGGATTTTGAATCCAGAGTAGGTGGAAAACCTCGGCCTTTACGACTTCACGTTCTGTCCTACTTACTTCTCCAACCTCAGAGTTATGAGCACAACAGCATAAATCAGAATTTCTCCACTTTGCTGTTTTTGTTCCTCAAGATGAAATACATTTGCTAAATGTCATTCCTGTCTCTCTACCTGCACTTCATCCCTCTCTGACTTTCACATGAAATCCGCCAGAGACTCGAAACACGTTTTCAGAAAACGAGATAATTTGAGCAAAACAAAATATTTGAAAGGCCACATGTGCTTTTGGATTATTTATAACTTGTTTTAAATTGCGAACAGAAAGCAGCTCCTTCAGATTAAGCTGTTTTCCACTGGATTCCAAGAAGAGTGATCAGGAGGAGCTTTAGGAATGGTGAAATGGAATCAGTCCTGGGAGATAACTTCAGATACGTTTAAAAAAAAACACAAAAAACATCTGGAGATAAAATGGAAACAGACTAGGAATTGATTGCTAGATAAAGAAACTGTTAGAGTTCACATTGAGGAAAGCAGTTGATCCAACCTACAGGTTAAAAGAGATTGGACAGGTTAGGCTTGATGGATTTTTGTGTTTTTGGTCAATCTTTAAAAAAAAAAGTCACAGTAGTTTCAGTCAAAACCTTACCTTGTGTGCTCCACAAGAACAAAAATACAGAAGTCTCTTAAGCATGGCATGCATTCTAGGACTTTCTTCTTTCTTAAATAGTTGCAGCATTGGTAAGAAAGCCAACCATAGGCCACATGTACAGTCAACCGCAGCTTTGACAACGCACCAACAGTTCCAGATGGAGGCACTTTCTACACGCAGGACCTTTCTTTTTTTTTTTTTTTTGGTTCTTCTAAAAAGTATGACAAATGGAAACTCAAAAATCCTGATGTAGACTAAAAACAGGAAAGGGAGCTCGGACGAGAGGAACAGCCTTCAGCGGTGGGGCCTCGGCAACAGGACATTCGATGAAAAACAACCAACGTCGAAAGGAACTGAGGCGTTTTCGTCTGTCTTGGGGAAATGCAGGAGAGCTGGAAGGTTGGACTCTGTCAGAAACTTTGAAAATCAAGTCACAGTTAAATTATTCTGTTATAATTAATACGGTCACCCAACCTACACGTCATTACAGTCAAGATATAGTGACGCACCAAAGCATACAGTTTTTCCAGATGGTTTTCTCAAGATAACCACTTAATTTCCTGTTTCCGCATACAAGTTTTCTGCGATGGTTTTATCACGATAAGTTAATGGCTGGTGATTCCACCTGCCAAATGCACGCTGTGGACGGAATCAGGTATATAACACACACACACCGATCATCTTGTGATCTCTGATTAACTCGTTAACCCGAGAAAACCATCAGGAAATTATATGCCATTTCTTAAGAAAACCTTCTGAAAAAAATATCTGCTACAACCAAAAAGTTCAATTGTTTGTATTTTTTGGGTGGATTTTGTGAGAAAGATAATCACACGAAAAAGAGAATAACTGCAAAGTGGAATAAAACATGTGAAAAGTGTTTTGTGCATTTATATTCAGCCTCACCAAGTCAAAAGTCTGTAAAAAAACAACCCTTCACTGCAATTACAGCACCAAGTGTTTTGTGGTACGTCTCTACCAGCTTTGCACATGTAGAGATATTTTTGTCCGTTTCTCTTAACTCCGACTCAGACTACGTGGGCAAAGTCCACGAATCGTCAAATCAGATGTCATGACAATTCTCTGTGCCGAGTCTTCTGGCTCATACTTAAAGTATAAAAAATTATCTTCTCGGAGAATTAATCCGCACAGGCAGCTGGATGTGAAACACGTCCAACTCTGCAGACAGACTGGGGAAAAAGGCAGCTGTGCACGCGCATGGGAAGCTTCACGCCAACGAAAAGAGTCACAATTGTGCACAAAGCCTCGGGGGAAATTATGCTACCACTCTTGTAAAGACAGAGCTGTAAATACACACAATGAGATGGCTGCGGCAACCAAAAAACACCTAATAAAAAGCACATTTGACTTTACACTGTCTCAATCGTCATGTTTGAATGACAAACATCAGGAAAAATTAAGTAATCCTTCAATGCTGCACCCGACGTATTCACTTTACTACGCTTCAAAGAACATTAACTGGCTGGTTTATAATCGTAATAAAAGCTAGGATGTTTCTGATGTCTCTGACAGAAATATCGTCATTTTTTTATGCCTTTGACTTAACTGGACTGTTAGCATGAGGACTGCGACTGTTTTTGCAAACACTGGTCATTTCATTTTGGCGGGGCGCGCTTTGTTGGCTCTCATGGGAGTAAAAAAATCAACCGTGGAACGACTTGAATCCTAACAATAGTTCACTTCACACCAGACTAGGTGAGTATTTTATACTTTAGTCATTTCCTGATTTTTTTTCTTGAGAAGTTTCAGGAACTCAAACTTTTCCAGTTAGCTTTACGCAACTTGCTATAATTAGCTAGATATGTTATAAAATGTTCAGACTTAAAACCAGTAACAGATTTCATAGGAAGTAAATGAATAATTTGAAGCAGGAAATTGAACTGCGAGATGTTTTGTGTTTTTCTGTCATTTCCTGTTTTTCTCTCTGTTCGCTCCTCTGCAGTGTCTGTTCAGCTGCTACTTTTTTCTCTCTTCTTTACTTATTAAACAGCCAGAAATGAAGACCAGCATCTCCTGAAGCCAGCAGAAAGATGAGCTAATAATAGAAACTGAACCAGTAAGATCTCATTAGAAGGAAGCTGGAATCACTGGCAGTAGCCATGAAACTCGTTTTGTAGCTGCATGGTGTGGTATGCTACTGTTAGCGAGCGGGCTAATTCAGCTCAAGAAGGAGAAATATAGGAGAGAGAAATCAGGGCGCAAACATTAGCATAATCCGAACGATGCGGACATGAACAGTGTGGCGATGAACAACAATGTTTCTAATTACTTTGTGGATTCATTATTGTACTTAACAAGGACCTAAAATCAGTCCCTTTGAACCCATTTAACATCCATTTGTTGATTTCCGACTTGCAAAGACAAATCTCACATCATGTAATGTGCTAAAATGTTTGCAATTTTTTATTACAATATTTTAAAATATGCTGGCTCTGATTACTATGGTTGACAGTCGACTCCAATCATTACGGCTTCCAATGAAACCAAAATTGCTCTAAACGACCCCCTGCTGCTCATTGCTATTGGTCACATAAACTCACTTCCTTACTGTACAACAGGGCAACATGATATAATCAACCTGAGTCGTTATCGACATATAAATGTTCACCATTTCAGATGGCTGCTTGGATGCAATGCTTGTGAAATGTGAGTACTTTAAAACACTTCTAATCAATAAGATCTTACTTTCTTCATTGCTCACACTTGGACTAGATCTTAATAACCAAGATCAGAAAGTTGAGTAGTTGTGGTGGAAATTAAAGTAAACAGTAAGATCCTGTGATAGCTGCTTTATTCTATAAAGCCGCTACCAAACTTTTTAATAAGCCACATAAACTACAAGCTGTTTGGCTGTGAAAATAACAACAAATAACAACAAATTAAATATTCAACACAATTATTCACAGAATAATTTTGGTAATATTTACTGTCATTTTGAGGACGACGTTTTTGTGATCATCTAAAGATAAAAATGACTCTGAGACATACATGTATTGAACAACCTCACATTCTTCGGTTTGTGCTTTCAGTGACGTTTCGTGAAGCACACACGTTGCAGTCGACCATTTGCGTTCAGGTGATCTTGTTGACGAATTACCGTTTCGTCTTTTTGTGGGTCACTAGAGCAAACAGGCTGCAGCAGATGTGGACACACACACACACACACGCACACTGACCAGTTTCTCTTTGAAACCGGTGTTTACAAGCGGCACGTTGTGTCCAGACCAGAGGAACACTCATCCACCCCGGGTGATGTCATGTGGACCGGTTTCCCTGGAGGTGTGTGTCCGTTGAGTCCCGCGCTTGTGAGCAGGCATATCAGTTAGTAGAGCAGACATGCCAGTCTTCATATAATCAGAAACAGAGAAAACTCGGCGCCCCGATATTTACTGTATAACATACCGACTTGTCACTGACACTTTGAAGTCTCGTATGTTGCATGGCGAAAGGCTGAGGCTGGAAGATGGAGGTCGCTACATAAAACAGACGTGACATGTCTGAAATGTCAGGAGAATAAAGAGATGGACCCCCCCGCCCCTCATCTCCTGGTTTTATTTAAAGGGATGAAAAGAAATAGTTTTATCACAGAATAAATGGCACAAAGTTTATGTCTCCCAAATGATTTTTAGCAGATGTATGCCAATGGAAGCTCTAAAACTAGACATAATTGCACAACCAAAAAAAAAAGAAAAAAAAAAAGTACTAAATGGCTTTAAGTTCTTTAACAACCACTTTGGTACTCAAATAAAAAAAAATGGGAACAACAGATAAAACAAGTTCCTGTTTTCACTCCATCTTCCCGTTTACTTTTTCCACCCCTTCATTCGCTCCATCCACCAGCCCTCTGTTGTCCCCAATAAAAGCCATATGACTAAGCAGCGGAGATACTTTCAATCCCTCATTTTTGTAATGACTTATTCCAAGCCGGCTACATTTTGCCAAATAAACTCCTCATCTCTTGCTTTAATGTGACCTGGAGGAACCGAATCCTGATCGGGTAAAGAGAATCTACTCCCAGCAGGCTTTTTGTCCTTTGCCACAGTAAAACGATCTTCTGGGTTTAAACGCAGAAAGAAACCGAGTTGTTAATTGTTGCCATGTCCGCACCGCTTCGGATACAATCAAAGAGCACATTCTTCCCTTTAGTCTGGGTTTGCATTCACACTGAATCCCAGTTCTTCCACCAGCAGAGTGGCGTCTCTTGAATGAATTTACAGGTGCCAGAAAAGTGAGTTCCTCCTCTGTGCTCATGGCAAATGTTTCCCCCACAAATCTAACCCTATCCCTTTTGTTTGGTTGTAGGTTTCCAAAAATGGTCATGAGATAAAAAAACCAAGCCAAAATAAACTAAAATTAATACAATATAATTAATTGATTAATTTAAAAATAACGTCAAACTAACTCCACCATAGCATCTCTTTTGAATCAGGTGTGTTGGTCCTAATGCTGGACAAAGTGGGTTGGTTGGAGTCATGGAAAAAGGAACTTTGTCTGCACTTCCAAACATTTGGGAACTATGGTGAAGTCCAAGAGTTTTTTTCCCCCCATTTAGAATCAAATTGCTCCTGCTCCTCCTGGTCCAAGTCATGTGACTGTCATAACGTCTCTGGATGTGTCGTGAAAACAAATTCAGACCAAAGCCAACCATTTGTCGGCGAAGTGGAAGAACGGCAGCATTTTCTGTAGGTTTTATCCACATGTTTAACAGGAACTCTTATGTTGCCAAATATCAACAAGTCATATGAAAACAGAGAGGAAACATGCTAACGTTAGCTTAGCATTTTGCCGAGTTCCAACAAGAACTGCTTTAAAAGAGTTTTGAGGGCTAAAACCACGATACTGATAGAGACGATGTAATGCTGGTGAACTGAAGAATGCTACTGCACTTTATTGTAGAGTTTTCAAGCACGAGCCTGGCTTTGATTGAACATACTGTGATCAGTTGACACAGGAATACCTGTTCTGTCAATAAAAATCCAAACCAGAACATTGGGAATACTTTGCAATATATTAAATAGATCCAGCTTAGTTTGGTAAGGTGTAATCAGAAAAAAATTCACACCTGGCTAATAAAGTAAATCTCTTTTGTTTTTTTGATAAAAGTTCATAAAAGACCAAGCTAACTTCCATATCAAAAATAAATGATTTGTTAGTCTGTGGTTTACAGGTCTAGACAGGGTTCCTAGTCAGATTTTTTTCCCTACCAAAATCTTGTATGAAAATAAGTCTGTAAGCATTGTCTAGATTTTTGCTGTTTCTTTCCTCATCGCACCACCATCCGTATAGAAATCTTCCTGCCGCTCAACTTTTCACTTCAGCTTCACCTTCCTGCAACATCTCTGGAGAGCTGCGGGCTGTCAGCATCAAGACCAAAAGGCTGACTTTACCCTCAACCACAAGTCACTACACACACACACACACACACACACACACACACACACACACACACACACACACACACACTGACACACACTCAAGGATGAAGATTTAGTTCAAACATAAAACCATACAAACTCATCTGAAAGAATACCGCGTTTGTTAAGAACCAGAAGGTGACTGAGAGGACACAGGGCAAAAAACCCCCCAACAAAACAGATCATACATACAAAGATGCACAAAGGGACGATAAGAGCCAAAGGAACAAAACACTAAAGAAGCTATACTTTCATCCAGCGGAGATGCGCACAGCGACAAGAACAGACACATGACACCACGCACTGAAAGAGCCATGCAGAGACAAAGGGGCAGTGGGTGAGCGAGGGTTCACGTCCGCACAAACAGGCGCACACCTGTTTACGCTCCACACCCACACACAGACGCACCTGGAGCCTCCAGTAAACACAAACATCTTTGATACCTTTGACGGTGCTGATGACCCGCTCCAGGTGTTTGCTGTCGTTGCGGTCTGGCCTGCAGCTCGGACTGATCTCCAGCGAGTAGTCTGGTCCGTACTCTGTAAAAAACTGCAGACACGAGTGCGTTCACAGATCAACGTCGCAAACTTTGATTTTTTTCAAATACTGTCTGTCCCTTTATGTTGTTGTCTAATCAAGATTCAGGGTGATATCAATACAATCGAGCTAGCTTTCTTTTCAACAACTCTGATTTGTGTGCGTTTCTTGGCATATTATGCATGTTACAGTAAGCAAACCCTGGTTTAAGCTTCACATGATCAGAAACTTAAAATTCGATATTAAATTTAAATAATAAAACATAGGCACCTCAATAAAAACAACAATAAAGAACCTTTCATGAGTAAATTCAAAGAATGTTATTTCCGGTGTTTTGTTTGTTGCTTTTTTCACTGAAAGATTTCTGTTGCCCTGCTTTAAATGATTTACAAAGTACTTTTTGAACATATGCAGACCCATAGAAACAAGCTCACATCTGGGTTAAAGGCACAAGTGTTTGTCCTTAAACCGCGATTAAGTGTGCATCTTGTTTGACCCAAAAAAATATTTATTTTTTTTAATATTTTTTTTTTACAAATTTGAATCTCAACGTCCTTATTTTGTCACATACAGACCACACAGCGTTACTTTTCAGACTCTGGGGCGGCCCTGCTAGAAAAACCACAACCACGTAGAATCAGAAACTGTGTGGAGTCAAGTAGAGAAGAGTCAAGTCGTGTAAAGTAGGTAGTAGTGGAAAAGGGTCAGCAGGGTAAAAAAGCAAAACACTGGTCTACAGATGCTAAAAATCTGGAAATCCACAACTGTAAATGCAAAAAGAGGAGACGAATCCCAGTTTTCCTCTTGCTTGTAATGCTGACAAAATATCTTTATAGGCATACTAATTGGTTTCCACCAACAATGATTGTTTTCTGCCAACCTTTGTTGATATGCACATGTGTAGATATTCAAAATCAGAGCAAAATCTTTCAATGGACATCTAGTTTTAAAAAGATACATTAGCTTTGGCGGCATGCAATAAAGTGAATAAACTCGTTATACAATGCAAATTTATGCAACATGTTTAGGTATCTGTAAATTAAAGAACATGTTACCAAAGTCTGGATGTCTGAAGAAGGGATTAACATTCTCTTCGTTAGACGAAAAATAACTTAGAAGAAGGCTGCATGTTACTTCCATTTTCTGAACTCATTTTCTTGAAAGGGAATTTTACTCGCTCAGGCAAACATTTAAAACAGTCTCGTCTGCTTCACAAACAGAAAGAAAATGCAACCCAGAACACAAAGGAGGAACCACAAATCAATCAAACCTCCACCATAACGGCCGGAGCTTCGCAAATGAGAACAAAAAGGCTCAGAGATTGTTTCAGCAAATGCCAAAGTCTCCCTGGCATTTCGGGTCGAGTCAGACCACAGCCAAGAGAAAAAACTGAAACAGGTGGAAATCTAGAGACTTTGTTTAATCATAAGTTGATCCAAGCCTTGTCAGATTGGGGGTGGGGGAAGGGGAGAGGAGAGGCAAAGAAAGTATTTTCGGTGATTGGTTTGGGCCATGAGTCAGTGGCGTGAGAGCAAAACAAACTCTGAGGCCACGACTGACCACAAGTGCGTCAGTCCGTATGCAGAGCCTGTTGTGAAAGCCTTGGAATTGAAAACTGACCAGAACATACCAACAGAGCCAAGGTGACTGAAATCTAACAAGGAACGAGTTGAACTCAGCCACATTCAGAAGTACCGAGGCAAACAAAGGTACAAAACAATCCAATCCTCAGTATGTTAAACCAAAAGGTGACCTCTAGAAGAGACAAAAGATTCCTGACTGCTAAATCCAAACATATGGTTTTTTTTCTAGGTAATGTGTTGTTCCAATTTTTAGTACAGTCAGTAGATCTCATTAGAAAAGAGCTTTGAAGGTCTGTTGGCAACAAACATTGATTTACACAGCAGAAGTCAGCCAACATGCAGCACGAGTACATTTCTGCTTATTTGGACACAAAGACCACACTGTCTTTGTTTAATACTGGGTAAGAGGGAAGGCGAGTCAATGCATGAGAAGGCATAAGTTTGTATATTTACAGGGCGTCCGTGAATCCTTAAAAAGTCTCAGAAAGCTTGAAAACGAAGCCCTTAAAATGTCTGAAATTCAATCGAGAATTAGGAGTTATCTTTAAGCAGTTTATTTTTCTCGTGGGACTTTTTGGTCAGGCAAAGCCACATCTTCGTTAGGTTATATGACTTAAGGCACTTGAGGCTATTGCTAACTAGCTGCCTATAAGCTATAACTAGCAAGCTAGCTAGCTTTTTCACATCTACAATGTTTGTCTTTGCCAAAGGCTAGTCTCTGTTACCAACCCATCTGATGGTTTGGCACTACTGCAACACTTCTTTGTACATTTCTGTTGTGATGCAGGTCTTAAATGTAATCCATAAAGTTGTTAAAAAAGGTCTTACATTTGATTTGGCGAAAACTGCAGAAACCCAGATTTACATGTTATTCATCCATTAATACATGTACTTTGAGCATCTCAAGACTCATTTTAAAGGTACAAAACAGGTTTTGAACACTTTTATGATTAGAAATGTTAGGAGTCCATTTAAATAATTTGCTTTCAACCACAGTTAATGCATTTTTTTAAACCCAATTTTGTCCAAGCTGGAAGTAGTCTTGCTTCTTCATTATCCCCACCACCGCTCACCACTAGTTTTTGTTCTTTGATTGTAA
This sequence comes from Poecilia picta, assembly GCA_033032245.1. Lineage (NCBI taxonomy): Eukaryota > Metazoa > Chordata > Actinopteri > Cyprinodontiformes > Poeciliidae > Poecilia > Poecilia picta. The sequence continues at coordinate 8,258,429 of CM065370.1, read as the reverse complement.
AACATTTCTCCAGAAGGGATTTGGCTTGTCCATGAGGTATTGCTGCAAACTGTGTTGATTTTGAAGCTGGAGCATCTTTCTTGGTAAGGAGCCCCTCAGTTACCGCGATGTAAAATGAGCTTCGCCATGTGTAATAACACTTAAGTACCAGCAGTTTCCAGTTTGTGGTAAGCCTTAACCTTGGAGCTCAAAGAAACATCCTCTCCAAATACCTCTCATCAGAGGGTGATAATTTGGGTCAGATAGTTGAAACTCATTCTTCCAACTGGAGAATGATACCAAATACACATCCAAACCTGTTTTGAACTTAATGCAACAGGCCAACATTGAGCTTCTGGAATTGCCCCGTCCTCAACCCTCAAAATTTAAGAACGGTGCCAGACCATTCCACAGAAAAACCAACAGATACTGTGAAAACGAGTGGCGAGAGATCCTGCCAGATGTATACATGAAACTTGTTGACAGCTACAAACTGTATGCTTGATACTTAACCAAATATTAGCTTAGCTGTAGAAATGTCCTTGAGCTTTTTATACGTTTCTTACAGGGTTTAGTATGAAGTTGATTTTTGTACAAATCATTCTAGCAGAAAAAGAACAGTTCATCCCCAATATGGCATCAAAGTCAAGGTGAATGTACGCAAATTTCATGAGGCCTTTGTACGACTCCAAGTTCATGAATCTCCTTGCAGTTTGTTTTCATGAATCCTAGTGTCTTGCCACCAGTTTTCAATGTGAGTGTAGTTAACACACACGGAGACCCGTCCAAATTATTCCCATGAACTCAGTGCTCTATCTCCTGCAGTCCAACAACACACACGTCACACACAGTCTCCTGCTGGCAGCCTGTTTGCATTGGATGACCAAGGAAGAGATGGAAAGGAGACGAGAGAGAGACAAGCCAACATCCTGCGAATACATCTCCAGATCGTACGGAGCGCGGTTGAAAAAGACGAAATGTGAGCGAACATGTGAGAATGAGGGAACAATAGGGGAAAAAGATAAATGCAGCTGCTTGTTCCAGTGACGCAGCACATCGACATAACTGGACAAGGTCAGGAGACAGAAAATACCCACTGACTGGCTCCTGTGTCCTGAGCAGAGACACTCTGGGAGATGAATAGGGGAAAAGCTGTTTTTTCTTTTGCCATGGTCCCAAACACAGACCCTCCACCTCTACTCCATTACTCACTGGTTGTACAAACTTCTCAAGAGAAACTCTAATTACAAAAAAAATGCTGCGATCAAAGGGAAGATTAAACTCCACTTTAATGTAACATAAAGCTAATTATTAATGTGACATATTGGACATCAAACTTTGTTAAACCAAACTCTCATCCTGTCATCTTATCCATGAAACCTCTGCTGCATCTCAGCCATTTTCTTCCAGGGTGAAGTGATTTTAATAAAAACAACTTAAGTGGATGCACTCGAGCCATCAACAGTTTGCTTGGAATATTTCTGCCAAGGATATTTGACCACTCTTCTTGGCAAAACTGGTAGATTTCAATTAAGTTGTTAGTTCCCTGGCACAGAACTGGTTTTTCAACATAATGTAAAAATGTTAGCCAGCTTCATTCGTTCCAAAACCAGTCTTTATTTGTAGTTTGTGACTTTCCTCTCACAGAACACCTCATTGTGTCAAATTATGAGAAATTGTTTGCCCACAGAGGAGCATGAAAGACAACCTGACATAGTTTGTCAACTTCTTTTATCAACTCTGCTTCAGAGGATGATTTCATTTATCTTAGTTTGCTTCCCAAAAATGTCCAGAATTTGAAAAGTGCAAGCCGTAAAACTCTAGACAAAACGCACTGTCCGCGGCCATCCATTCTTGTCAGGTGCAGACACATTGATTCACGCGTGAATGGAGTTTATACACAAGTAATCCAAACATGCCTCAGAGAAAGTCGGAGTATGTGTTTTTTGAGCAAGGGCCCATCTGTGGACAGCAGTGCTGTGTCTGCGGGTGTTTGTTTTTACAGCGATCAGCAGGATCCCCTGCTATGAAGGATGCCGAGCCGCGCAGCAGAGAGGAAAAATGTCTCAGGAAAACAAATGGGCTGCATCTGCTATCAGGCTCCTATCTAATAAATGTTTTTAGGAAGGAAAAAAACAGTCCAATGCTCAAATCGTGGTCACATAATGCACGTAGGCTTCACATCTGGACTGGTCCTCCCTGCCATTTCATCGCTCCGTCCTCTTTACACTCATTTACACTTTAAAGGCCCTGTAGTCAACAGATAACATTTGTGTGCTTGTGGAAAACAGAGGGGTACATGCTAGTTCTCCTCCACTGGAGGGTCACAGGGTTAAACTGCGCTACACAAACTTTGGGTAAACCATTACGGTTGTTGTCACCACACCTTATAGACTGGTAGATTTGGTTTGAATAGGGACCAAAATTGTTAACGTTTACGTCAAACAAACCAAACTTTTTGCACAACTTGTTCCCTTCCCCCCCCACTCTTCGCCTTGTGCCTTTGCACAAACTAACCAGAACCTTTCTAGGCAAAAGAAGTATAGTCCGATTAAAGCAAACTAAACAGGGCTGGTATGAATGCACCCTAAGTCTGGTTCGCTTGAATCGAACTCTGATGCGACCCCAAAAAAAGCTAACTGGTCCGCCTTAAAACTGAGGTCTCAGTTCTACTGGAAGTGAACTCTAGTACGGTTTGAGTTCATTGGTGGATGCAAGTGGACTAGAGATCACTCCGAAAGCAGCACACAAACTATAGCGCAGGGCATTCTGGGTAAATGCAACATCAACAAACCAAGAGCCTAGCGTTAGTGGGAAAAATGTCTTGTGGTTTATTGCCAACGACTAAAGAGAAATGTTCAAAGCGCTGAAATCTGATGTTACTCCAGTTTTGTTTACATCTTCTTCAGACGTTTTTGTGTTGATTCCTTCAGTAGTTCTCACTGGAGCGCCACCACAGGTGAGGAGGGGGAACAGGTTTTATCAAAGAGTTTTGGTTTGTTTGACACAGTGCAGTATGAAAACAAACCACAGCAGCTGAAAATGTAAGAAATGTTGCAAAACCGGATTATCGGTGTGAAAACACAGTAAAAGTGCATTGTAATCCAAATATCAATTTTCTCAAAACTGCTGGCGATGTGAGTGAAATGGCCTGACTGGCCAGAGCATTTTCACAAACTAAATAGAAAACGCCGGAGTATTGTGATTATGAATCCAGGAGGATTAGCAAAGCATCTCGCCTGACAGGAAAACAAAATGTTCTCCAGTCCTCCTGGACGGAGCTGGACCACGAACATGGAAAAATAAACACACGCTAAACAAAAACAGCAATAAGGCCCTTGCTCCCTGAAGCTCACAGAGCACTTTTGATATAACCCCAATGTTCATGGAACCCATTAGCGCTGAAGAATGTTCCAGTAAAACATTCACATTTATTAGTCGCCATTCACAAGCAGGATCACCCTGCCGTCATCCCCTTGCAAAATCACAACACACCCAAACGCCAGCGCCCGGTGACGTTTCCTGCGATTGAGTCTGTGACTCCGGGGAGCCTGCGCGACTCTAACGGCAAGTGAGGGGCCGGGCAGGAAGTGGTTGCAGACAGGAAGCGAGGAAGTAGGAAGCGAAGAGGCGGAACGCGTCCCTGCTGCCAATCTGGGGGCCAGAGACGTCCTTCCCTTCCTGTGCGGCTCTCAGACGGACACGCATTCGTATTTACTTCTGCTGGCCTCACCAGAATCCAGGGGAATTCAAGAATTCGTAGTGCTGGGATGTGTTTTACTGTATATCTCACCAGAGTGAGTGACAGGATGAATCGGTGGCAGAAGACCGGCTCAACCTCTGCCAAAATTTTCCAAGTAGAAGGAAAATAATAATAATAATAATAATAATAAAACTTTTTATTGGTAGAGATGTTTGCTTCACTGTGCTGGAAACGAAAACTGTAGGGCACATTAGAGAACTTTTAAAAAATATATGTTTCTCATTGTTTCTGTAGCATGCTGGCGGTCGTTATGCACTTTAATTCTTGGCTCAAAAACTGCCCAGCAACATGATGGAGCTAAAAACAATGAATAATTAACGTACAAAATGACACCAGCGTTAATAATGCTGAAGTGCAAAATCCCACAAACGGAAGATGACCTGAGATTGTTTGCTGTATAGAGTGAAAAGCACCATCACATCTCGCTGAAAAGTGCAGACTCTGCATATGTGACCAGCACGCGATGGGAGGGGCTCAGCTCAGCTCAGCCCACCGTTATCAGAAAAGAAGGAACCTGACGTCATTAGTTTAGTGATCCAAGAAGTCTAAAATACGAGGGAGAACGTGCTAACCAAACTACTGGTCAGAGATTTGCTCAAGGTAAAAACAAAACACTAAATTGTGACATGGTGGCAGAAAGCAGCTCACCGTTTAGATCAGACTAAGCTCTGCCACTTTTGATATCTTCACCTTTTATGTTTCACCTTTTCAGACTTTATTGCTCTTTGATGCCTAATTGTTTTACTGCGAGGAGTTGAAACTTTTTAAAGATATTTAACAAGCTAAAACCAATTTTCTCACATTAGAAGGCAAATAAGTTACTTCAAAATATTTGGTTTGCGGTGTTAATAGATTTGCCGTAGAGTCGGGGGGGAGCAGGTTGAATGTTGATAAACTCTTGTTCATGGAAAGCTTGAACATGCGACACAAGTCGCCGGTTTACATCTTATGTGTCCGACAAATTCCAGTTTGTTCTTGTAAATGACAAATCTTTACACTCCAGCGTTGCTTGTGGAGTACCACTGGGGTTAGAGCTCGGCCCAGTTCTCTAGAAGATAAAAAGAGTTGGCCCGAGCTCAGAATAGTAAAGAGACAGAGCGTACGGTCGGCTCCGGCGGCGTTGACTGCGTTCTGTAATCATGCTGCCATAGTCTTAGGCTGCTGGAGGACAAACTGACCACGTCTCTTCATTTTCTTCTTCTCCTACTCTTCAATATAAAAAAACTGTCAACTTTGTGTTTTATTAGTTTTGTTCCCCTCCATAAATAAAACCGACTTTATGTTATCACCGTCTGTTGTCAAGCAGAAATCTAGTCTAAACGTTTTAAGAACATTTTCACTCACTCTTACCAAGAAATATGACTCAGACACACTACCTGACCTCTGACACGTACTGCTATTATTAGAAACTGTTGACCTTTAACTCGCACGCTCCCATCATGAGCCTGTATCACACAATGGAGGGTCAGTCAGGATCAGCTAACAGCTATCCGACAATACAAGTCAACGGGGCTTTATGGCTATCAACACAACTTCTACCTCTGCTAAGGTTTGATACTGAAGCATATCGCATGCAGCCATTGTGTGGGTTATCTGCACTGCAGTATTTTGTCTGATAATCATTTAATACTGCAGCACCATTGTTGATGTGACTGCCTCGCTTTGACTGATGTGTTCTTTGACTCTTATTTTCAGGTTCATCGTGTATTTTCACAATCACAACATGCAGTCGCTGGCAAAATGTTGGTTTCAATTAAACACAAACTATTTAGAGGTGATCTAAACAGGTTTTCTGCAGCTTTCGCCAACTTCAAATGTAAGACCTTTTTAAGACCACTGCGAATGAAATTTAAGACCTCTACCTCCACAGAAATGTGCAAACTCTGTCCAGCCAACTGGGGATGAATTTGCATTTACCTTTTGTAAACATAAAAAGCTAGCAGTGAGTTACCAATTCCCTCAAAAGCTCCACAATAAGAAGAAACAAAAGACGTATAGAACATACAGGACTATTCTATAAGTCAAGATTACATTTAAGTCTTTTGATGAACATATTTGAGGCTGGTTTCAGGTGATGACACGAACCTTGTTTGGATGTAAGTATTGTGTATGATTTCCCTTCTACTTCAGAACTGATGTGCTCGTTTGTGTCCCAATCAAATATGTTGATGTGTGTTGTCATAATGTTAGAAATGTGAAAAAGTTGAACACATATGGATACTTCTGCAGGGCAGAGCGTTCATAAAGCATAAACGTAGTAACCATTTTGTCTGCTTCTACTTGACATTTCTTCAATAAGGACACACTTTCAGCAGTTTCCTATTTGACCAACAGTTGCTTCCTCACAACCGAGGCCAAACTTATCATACAATGAAGCGCGTGAAAACGCTAGAAAACAGGCCGGGGCATTATCCCACAGTAATGAATGTGCGTATTCATGTAGTCTACAGTAGGGCAGGAGGGTACAAAGGTAGGTTTTGTTCCGCCATGTCGCTGGGACTTCAGCTTTGCTTGGCCATCATGGATAAATGCCCCGCTTATCGGCCACAGAAAAATACTGGCACACACACTTCTGTGCAGAGTTGAAGAGCTGCAACATTGCAAAAAATAAAAAATAAACATCTGCACACTACAAACACAGTTAGTATGAAGCTAAGACGCTCCCCTGTTTGTTTTTTGACTCAAGCCTCCTTGGGTTCTTCTTCTGCAGCAGCTGCCCGCATTGATAGCCGCTTTGTTTTCCACGAGTGCCCCTTAATGAGGTCAAAGGGTATTTAGGACCATTGAACGGCAACGAGGAGAAACAAGAGCCACCCTCATCTTGGTCCAATTACACGCATACACACACATAGCATCTTTTTATCTTCACAAGGACTTTGCGTTTGACTTCCATTATTTTTTCATGAACTCTTTTCTAGCACCACAACGGCAAAGATGATCTTGGTGCAACAGGAAACATTCGATCTCAGCCGAATGTTGCAATGGCTTCTGACTTTTTCACTGAAAAGCCATTGGGCGGGACATAATGTTGGTTTGTTTCGCTGAAATAATCAACACCTTCCATGGCAGAAAAAAAAGAAGAAAGAAACCAAAACCGATCACTAAGACTGGTGTCAAAAAGAGAAACAACCAGCTGGTTCTAACTAAGCAAATAGGCTTGATCCACCCACTGGAAGTGTACTGCACTAAGTAATATGTTCCAGCTGCCACCAAGTTCCTTAACCCTAATGGATGCTGAGATTTGCGCTCGTTCTCTAAATTACCGTGTCAAATGGCACATCCTGTGGTCGGGGAAAAGATCTTGTTCTTTCTTACAAGGATCACTTATTGTTCTGCATCAAGAACTGAAAAGCAAGCAAGCAAACAAAGACCAAGAGCTGTACAAGGCAGTCGATGCTCAGTTGTCACATGTCGGTTTAGTTTCTACGCCTCGTCTACTGCCACAGAAGTGCTGCAAGACTTTCCAGATTACTATTCTCTTTGTATAAATCTGTAAAACAACTTTAATTTTAACCATTTAAACCAGTTTGAATACTGGTTATCACTGCAATTTATGAGATATACACAACAAAAATGATTTATGGAGGGTTTTTTGTTTAAGGGAATCTACTGAGCTATTAGGAAAATAGAAATCTAAATAACTAAATTAGTCAAAAGAGAGTCTTTACTCTTACATAAAGGTTTTGCATGTGCACTTAAACAAAGCAACAAGGACAACTTGATTAAATAGAAATTATTGACCTCATTAACTAAAATGATGTCTGAGGTTTCACAGTGTAAAGAAAATCCTTAGAATATTGCTAAGGAAAAAGGCCTAGAATCCCTACGAGCTGAAGTATAAAGTCTGATGCCTTCAGATGAGCTATCTTTCTACTTTTAGCATAATTTGCTAAAAGAAAAAGAAATAAAGGAGGTTTGACTTTCTCCAATAGATCTTATCTCAATGATCTCCTGAGCATATTTCAAGATGAGGAAAGCTGGTTTCACCATTACAAAACTATGAAGCCCTAACAGCACATTACATCACAGTGAGCAGAGCCTAATGTAACAGAGATCATCTTTATGTGCTAGAGGAGAGTTTGTACACTAATCTGATACTATTTTCTTTACCCTTCTTCCTTTCCATAGTTATATTTAGATTCTGTGATTACTTACATTTTAGATGCACATTCTGTAATTTTGCATGTTTTAAACATTTAATTTAAGTGGATGCTTTTGTTAATCACTCAGATTAGGTTCCAGTTTAAATATTTATGTGGAACACTTTAAGCTCTAGTGAGCACTGAGGGTTTATCAAAGACAATTATTAATAAAATATAAGCCCTATGCCACCACTGAGATGTACAAAACAAATGTAGGGGACCAAAACTGTGAAATTTCTGGGGTCTTTTTGTGCCTCTTGGCAGCAACTTTGTGCTTCTCACACGCACAATGTTGTACAGTGCTAGCTAGCTATCTAGCTAACTGCGTAGAGAGCCATATGCTAGTTGCTAATGGTTTATTTGATTACTAAATAGCTACCTAGAGTGCCATATGCAAGTTAATAATGGTTTATTTGATTTCTAACTAGCTACCTGGCTGGAAAGAAAACAGACTCTCTAGCTAGCTAGATATTAATGAACCATATGCTAGCTGCTAATGGGCTGCCTGTTTGCTTTCCATTTAACTAGCTAGCTAGAGAGCCACATGCTAGATATTAATGAGACATATACTGGCTGCTAATGGTTAACCTGTTTGCTTTCCATCTAACTAGCTAGCTAGAGAGCCATATGCTAGCTGCTAATGAGCCACATGCTAGTGATTAAAGGATTGTTTGATTACAAGCTAGCTAGTTGTTAATAACGATGTGGATCTTTAGCAGTTAGTTGACATCTAAATTTGACATCAATTTAGATGTCAACTAACCCTATTAAGTACAATTTGGTACCAAATACCAGCTGTTAAAGGATTGTTTGTTTGCTTGCTGACTGGAATAGCAGCTTGTTACTGGTAACTTTAATGGCCTTGAGTCACAGAACGCAGTGAGTGAAGATGTCTGTGGACAACTCAAACTTTAGCCTAATAGAAAAGTCCAGCAAGAAAAAAACCTACATAGACTATCTAAGATTAAATACAACCGTGATTGATGTATTTAAGGCCACCTTGCACTTCCTTAATGAAGTTAGGTCATTTTAAGGCCTTAATTTTAGATAAATTAATTTAAGATGTTTTAAGGATGCCTGTACACTATTTTTATAGTGTCATAAATGCCTTTTTTTCCCCATTTATTGCAAATAAGCTCATGTATGTCTCCTTTAAAACGTCCCAACAGTCGGTCGGTGACCTTTCTGCCTCACAAGTCAGCTTGAGAGGAGGCTGTGTTTAACTGTCAGCACCCCCTGGCCGTCTGACTCACCTGGACACAAACCCCCTTTATTGAGTCAACAGCCATCTTTGATTAGACGAGTGACTCAGCAGGACAGTTCTTAACAAGTGTGTATGTGTGTGTGAGGGGGTACGATGAATGAGAACATTTGTGCTCATGTGGGAATATGCAAATGCGAGTAACTGCGGCGGTACGAGACAGACCGCGGGGATCCGTTTATCGTACCTCGTGGTCGGGTATTTCTGAGGACAGCGTCTTTCCCAGGACTGTTGCGGTCAGGAACGTCCAACAACGGGCCGTGTTGGCCAGGTTGTAACCTCCTGGAGACAAAACAAGAGAGGAGCAATGAGTTCAAGGATGGGCACAGTAACAATTTTATTTTTGTCACATCTTGACAGCTTAATTTGGTGGATGCTGCCAGGACAGTACGTGTAAGTCAAAAGCTTATTACCCCTCTTCCCCACACAGACAACAATGAAGGAGCGATGATGAAGAGGGCAGATTCAAGGGAAATCAGGAGGATGGCGAGAAGCGAGCGGGAGAGGAGGATACAGCGCAGAGAGAAAGTATGTAGGACAAGGAGGGAGAGGGGGAGAGAGGAAGAGAGGTCGGATTGTAGTGGAGTAAAATGGCTTCATTGTGTCGCATAATTAGTCGCTATCATCTGGCCGAGGGGCTGAGGAGTCTGAAACAGGGCGCCATGTGTGAGGAAAATTCAAACGCACGCGAAGAATATGGCCCGCATTCTGGATCTTTATGAAGTCACAGGTACTTTTACGTCTGGAGGATGTTCAAAAACACATGGCTGACCAGAATAACATGCACATAAACACAGAGAGAGAGAGAGAGAGAGCGAGAGAGAGAAGAGAGAGAAAGAGAGAGAGAGAGAGGAGAGAGAGAGAGTACCTCCTCCCAGCAGCAGGGTAGGTAGCTGCCACTGCAGGACGTGCAGCAGGCATTTGGCCACCCCTACAGGGGTCATGTTGAAGGAGCACATGGGATCGCCCGCCATGGTGTCGGCGCCCAGCTGCATCAGTACGGCCTCCGGGTTGAACTGCGACCGCACTTCCTGCATCACGCTGCAGAGCAAGCGGAAACGTCTCCCATCATGTATTTCAGTAGATACCCCTTCCAGTGACATCAAATCAGACGTCAACTAACCCAAACATTTACAATTTGATACCAAAAGCTTTCAACGGTCATTGGAAGTGATTGAGCTCACCTGGTTCCAACGCATCACTCGGGTAAAAACTGGAGGTTATGAATCACCGAGTGGCGCTAAAATACAATAAAGATCTGCTGGTGTTGTATCAAGCTTCCAGAACCTCTCAGGTCTTCTTGGTTCTGATCTGCATCCCAAGAACCAGAACCAGACGAGGAGAAGCAGCATTCAGCTTCTATGCATCACATATCTGGAACTTCCAGAAACTGCAAAGCGGCTGAAACACTGAGCTCCCTTAGATCAAGGCTAAAAACCCAGCAGCCTTTAATTAGTAGTAAGTGGAACAGTGATCAACATGTTTGATTGATCGATTGATTGATTGACCTGCCAGCTTATAGTGGTTTGAGACATTTCAGTGTAGTTCTATAAAAACAAATCTCTGCAGTCTTAATTTCTTTATATTTCACAGATTAAAGGAGGCAGAGTATTTAAAGTGGTCTTGCTCAGCACAGTGACTGTGACCATTAAAGGAAACACAAAAAGCTTTAAATTAAACTAAATTCACACTTTAATTTGCCTGCATTTATTCAAGACACATTAGGAAAGAATTGTTTCGACCAAAACCAGCGGCGCTGCTGAAGTAAAAGCCGAATTGACTTTTTGAACAGCTTTTTAAACATCTTTATCAGGAGTGGCACTAAGCTGTTCCTCTAACGTGGGTTTTAGAGCTTCCAAAAGAAAAGTTTAAGAAAAATTAAAGAAGCAAATTTAAACTGAAGAATTACAGATTTCTGTGGAACATTAGAATAATACCGAGAGACGGAGTTGTTAAGCGATAAAAGCTCTAAACCTGCCTTTGCTTGACGAAAGCCTAAAAGGTTTCAAATCAAACCTTCTGCCTTCCTCTCTCTAGTTTGAGCTATTTTATTTACCTGGTGAAAACCTGGAAGTATCTGTCGTCCTGGATGCCGTCCTCCAGCGGGACGTTCACAGCGTACCAACGGCCTTTTCCGAGCCCCGTGTCACAGACGTCGCCAGTGCCTAAAAATCGACGCCCTTATTTTTAAGGACTCAGAATGAAGATGATCGTACAAAGATCACAGTCCCTACACGTTTTCTTCTCAACGTTAGACCTTCCTGGACTGGACAGATCTAGTTTAAAAAGCACAACTCCAGTTTAAACTGAACTCCAGTCCAAAAAAAAATCTAGTGAAATCTTTTAGCGACTTAAAACTTGAAGTCTGATGAGTAAAATGTGAAAATCAATGTGCTAAATTGCAAAACAAAGATATCGGGTCTTTGGAAAATAGGAAAAGAAAAAAAGAAAAAGCAGAGAGTTTTCCAAACAACTTCCTTTTTCCCCCCACATTTATCCAAAACTGGAAACTAATATAAGCTCCTTCAAGACTTTTTTTTTTAAGAAATAAAAACCAAACAACTTGAGTCACTGACCGGGAAAAAATCCAGGAGAAAACTTGTGCAGAGAAACCGTCATAACCTTGGATGTGAAACTAAAGGCCTCCTCCACACCTGTGCCACAGAGCAAAAAGCAAAAGTTCATAATCCACCAGTAAAAAATGCATTTGACATTTGTAATCTTTACATAGAACTTGAAATGTTTTAATTAGTTAGAAAGACCAGTGTATAGAAATGAAACCCATCTTAAGGAGGATAAAGAGCTGCTCTCCATCTCTGTGCGCTGACCGTACCGTCTCCATGATGCAGGTCAACGTCCACATACAGAACTCGCTCGTGTTTCTGCCTCAGCTTGAGGATCCCCAGCACAGCATCGTTCACGTAGCAGAACCCTGAAGCCTCATCCCTGGAAAACACAGAAGAGAGAAAGAATCAAGACATTTTTCTTTACATAGATTAAAAAGAAGAAAAAAAGCTAAAATATTTTTTTAGTAAATAAAATAGGTAACACTTTATTTGAAATGTTCATAAGACTGACATGATACTGTCATAAACATGACATAGCATGTTATGAACATAAAGAAGTCTTCATAAATGATTATGACTGAACGTCCATTAAAAGTGTCAACTTTGCATTATTGGTAAATAACACTTTAATGCAAATATGCACTTTTAATAGAGTTTTACTGCAACATTTAAATCAACTTTGCATTAAAAGTGTCATTATTTACTGAATGACACTTCATGAAAACACAAATTCAAAAGACTCCTTTATGTTAAGACAGGTGTTATGTCATGTTTTATAAGTAAATAAGGTAAATTAAATATTGTTTACATATTTGATTTACTAATATAGTTTTTATTAATTATATATATATATATATATATATATATAAATATATATATATATATATATATATATATATAATATATTGATAATTTTCTTATGGCATGTAAAATGGCAAATATGGATCCAAATTGAATAATCTAACAAATGCTTTCCAAAATGTCATCATATCCACACTTCTGTGTATTTAATTGGGATTTTATTTGAAAAACAAACACAAAATTGTAAAAAAAAAAAAAAAATAGAAGTAACTGGAAGAAAAATGCTTAATTGTTTTTATTTTTGTTTTACAAATAATGTAAGTGCTTTGTACTTCCTTTACTTTCCTCTGACATCACCAAATTAAGTGCCAGAGCAAGCAGCTGCGTCATGAAGACCAAAGAAAAACAGTAGAGAAAGGCAAGCTATTAAACTAGAATAGACTTAGTTTGTCTGCCCTTTTTCTATCGTAACCAACATCGTGCGTTTTAAGTGTTGACTATATGTGGCGCAGTAAGCTTACTTTTTAGCATGGTGCCAGCCTCCCGCCCAGTTAATGGCCACTTCACACTTTTGGCCCAGCAGACACTCGGCTGCCGTCAGAGTAGCGCCCCCTACTGCTGCCGCATAGTCAAATATGCCCTCCACCACAGGACAGTCATAGCCTGCGAGTAGAAAGAGACACGAAGTGAGGAGAATAGACAAAAGAGCGTAATGTGACAAAAACACAATCATAAAGATACACATAGTTAACACATGTTTACACGAGGCCGCTGCCTGGAAACTGCCGGAATTTTCGGATGTCGATTGGTGAAAAAGTTTCCAATCAACAGCACCGCCGTAACACCTCCAGTCACCTGCAGTTGTCATGCCAGGCCACTGTATGGCGCTGTTATTTATTTTTTTATGTCGAACGCGTATGCGCTTTAGACCCTGAGCTTTAGCTTCCATCATATCAAACAGTACGTCGTCTCCCGTGAACAGAGTGCTTAGATAACATATGTATTCCTCATTAGAAATTGATTTAAGCTGGACACATTAAGTAGCACGGCTGAACCTGTCCAGCTTCAGTTGGTATCCGCCATAGCTTCCTGCTAGTTCATGCGTAGAATAAATCCTTACAGCCGTGCGTTCTGCGCATGTGCGCTTTCACACCTGCGAAACAATCCAGCGCCTAACGGGAAACTTTTTAACTGAAGGAGTTAGTTTTATAACACACTGGACGGATGAACTCGGGCTGAAAATCACATTCGACACAAAAGGAGGAAGTTCCAGTGGGAAGAACTGAGAACAGAGCAAAGGGAGGATGAGAGTGAAGGAAAGGAGTGAGAGCGACAGATAAAGACAGAGAATGAGACGAGGAAACAAAAACAAGACGGGTTAACCGCAGGATCAGGCTAAAGTTAGAAATGGAAATCTCAGCAGATCAAACTTTGATCAAAGACAGTGTTATGCTGCCCCCTGGTGGTCACAGACATGTTTATACCCTTCTTTTCTCCTCTCCAAACTGTAACTTCTGCCTGTGCTGAATACACAGAACTTAAAAACATATTTAAAATACCAACACATACAGAATCTCTCAGTGTGAAACGTAGTTTTTCTGGGGTCCTGTTTATCAGCTAAGAATAAATGACAACTTTTAAGTTCTGGTTTGCGTATTCCCCCACCCAGGCCGTAGTCGGCTGACTGGGGGTCGTCGTTGTCTCCGTCCTGGCTGATCTTGTGCAGATGCTCCAGGTAGGAGTCTGTGTGGAACGTGGCCATCTCTTCCATTGTGGCAACTCGAGGTTTCACAACGCTGGAGGAAAGAGAAAAACAGAACAAAACAGAAAAACAACATGAAGGGCTAAACTGGGAACCTAATGGAAGTAAAGCAACTGTGCTAAATAGGCTTCCCAGATATCCGCTAAATATGCATTACACTGTCAACATGCAAAAAACTTTTGAAAAATTACATAAAGCAGACATGCATATAACCTTAGAGTACATCTGCATCAACATATTTTGCTTAATAGTTCGGTTGTCATGAAAAATAGTAGAAACAGCAGCAATTCCAACTCAGGTTTTTCTTTCTTTTTTGGGTACTATTGGCAAGAAATGATGAAAAGAAAACTTGGCAAATGACAGCAGAGATGCAAACACATATTGAGTTTGTTGGGAGCAGAGATTGATATAAGGAACAACAGCTGCGGGGAGGAAGGATATGCCATAGTGCTCAGTTGTGCATCAAGGATGCAATAGTCTCACTTGTTGGCTATACAGTTCTGCAACGGCTTTTTTATATAGTCAGTATGTTGCTGCCTCAGAAGTTAAAAATGTACCTAAACATTTATTTTACTTCTTTTGAAAAACCCAACACTCTCATTATTGTCCATGATTTCAAACACCTACTGTTTCTGCTCTGGGGGACATTTGAAAGTAGGGCTGTAGTGATACAATAATCTCACGATACGATACACGATATTCTGCCCACAATACGATATATATTGCAATATTCAGCAAGTGATGCAAGTCAATACACTTTTGAGATTTTCTGAACGATTTTAGAGGAACAGAGTGATTTTGGTGATATTTTGTGACTGTTATAAAGTTGGATTTAATTAATTTAACTGAAAACTGATTTAAAGCACCAACTAAACAATACCTGGCTCTGGTTGGACAGGGACACAGAATTAAATTCGACAGCTGGACAAAATTAATCAAAGAAGTGGTGAGAAAACATATTTCTTTTAATTGAAACAGTACAAACTGTAGCTTACATGCATTTGTAAAGTAAATGAAATGCACCAAGTACCTGCTCTGAATAGTTTGATACCTTTTAAACCTTGACACTTAACATTTGAAGGAATCACTCTAAGCCTGAAGCAAACAATGAGTGAGAAAGGTGACAGTTGGATGTTACGATACTTGCAGATGAATATCGATTTTTTGTAGGAAAGAAAATATTGATATATATATATCGCGATATTGATATTATTGTTCAGCCCTATTTGAAAGTATTAATTTTAGTCAACGTTTTGACTTGTATTGGGATGATGATTAAAATGGATGCATGTTTCATTCATTCTGTTTGAAAAATAATTTCAAACACTAAAATAGTTCACAAATATGTGTTTTGTAAGTCAGCATATTTTTCGTCGACCTGTAAAGTTTTAAAGAGGAAACCTAAACAACTCACCTCATGTGTGGAAGCAGCCCATAAGCCTCTATCAGGGAGTGGACCATACTCGCCTGGCCATAGAAAACATTGAGAAAATCCCGTTTAAACCCGACTTTATGCGTGTGAATTTAAATCAAACAGAAGCTAACGCTGTTTTAATCCATTTCTATTTGACTCCATCTCCTCACCCTGTTTGGGACTTTGGATAAAGTGTCACAAGTCTCGATGTACTCCGGGCTGTAGACGTACGCCACTCTCCGTTTGCTGTTTTCATCATTGTGCTCACTGGCACTCATTGGAGTTGCGCTAAATTATGTTAAACTGACCAATTTAAAATGGTTTAAAAGCGAACAGTTAGCTAAAAGATGCGAAAAGACTCTCTTGTCGCTGGTCTAGTGTTACATCGTCAACATTCCCCTTCACCCGGGTGAAGTAACCGCTGAAATAAAAAAAGCAAAGCAAAATATCGAAATTAAATTATGAAATAACTCAATTTGTAAGTTAGTTAGACTTTATGTAGTCTTTTTAAGTATTCACTAAAGCGTTCATCTGCACTGGAAAGAGGGAGGAACGTTCTCAAGCCGGAATGGTTCCAAGCAGGAACGAACGTAGGCGATGATGCATTCTGGGATTTGTTGTAGTCTTTTTACTTTTAGCCCTTATATTAGGAGACAAGAGATTTATTAACCGAATAATGTGCATTAAAAAGAAAACTAAAATCAGTGCGAGCTTTTTGTTGTTTTTGTTGTTAACTTATATTTTATCAACCCTTTTTTGTTTTAGATTTTCAAATGTGTTTAGAAAAACAATTATGAAGTCTCTAAATTATATATTCCATTTTAAAAAGTTAATGATGATAAGGATTTTTGTTCAAGTTTATACCCTAAATATACGCAAAATCACACATTGGAATTTTGGTCTATTCTCACTTCCTGTGAAGTATTCTTTTACTTTGAAGATGAGAGGAGCTGCTTCCGGTTGCGCTCATCTCGGATTCGTGTTTCACCTCTTTCTTTCTCGCTTCCTCCAGCTGCTGACCGTGTTTACTGCAGCCCAACTGCGGCTTAGTTGTCCTTCTTTCCGGCTGCTAGTAACTCAACACAGCGCAGCAAAAAATGACCTTTCTGTCGAGAACCTAAGACAATTTTTGCCCTGAACTGTGTGTACCCGCCAGTAGAAGAAGTGAGATCTTCACATGTCAGCATGAGAAGTAGGAGCAACTCTGGCGTTAAATTGGACAACTATGCCCGGATAGTGCAGCAAACTATTCTGCAGCACCAAGTGAGTGGCGAAAGAGGTTCTACATAACTTTTAAGAGTTAAGTTAACTTGTTTAATGGTTGAAAACACTGCAGCCAGACACGGGAGCTAAAAAAGAGTTGGAGGTAAAACATGCACAGGGCGAGGTAAGGTTATATTTCGCAAGTCTGTGCTGCTCTGACATATTTAAATGTTTTTGTACGTGTTTGCGGTCACTGTAGAGGAACTAGTCTTGTCAGAAACGCATATGTTGTAAAGGTTTTTATGTGAACCTGCACTTCAGAAATTACTTCCCGAAAAGACATGTTGGTTTGCACATAATCTTGCTTTTAATCCCATGGATTTCGTGAAAAAAAAGAATAAATTCATCTGTAAAGTTTACGGTACTTTCCAAACGCCTTACTGCAAGAATCTTCTTTTAAATTATGTTGTTACCTGTATTTAGCTGAAATTTGTAACGGCTTTGTACCAATTTCTCTATTTCTTTGAGGCCGTATCTGCTGAACAATTAAGTATGGCAAATAGGGCCTATAAAACAAAAAAAATGTTTAGCTGGTTTCTCAAAATGGTAGTATATGAGGGATAAACTGATATAAAAATCTGGGCTGATACCAATATCTGATATTAGTACTTCGTACTTCTGTCATGGGTAGGAATGCACAATATTATCTGCATGGTATCGGTATCGGCCAATATTAGCTTAATATCGGACATCGGCCATTCTGTCAAAAATAATTCACCTGGCTCTGTTTTTATGTGACAAACTAGTGACAATGATTCCCCCTGCACAGCACTATGCCATAAGAA
The DNA here is from genome assembly GCA_033032245.1 of Poecilia picta. Taxonomy (NCBI): domain Eukaryota; kingdom Metazoa; phylum Chordata; class Actinopteri; order Cyprinodontiformes; family Poeciliidae; genus Poecilia; species Poecilia picta. The sequence goes on along the minus strand of CM065370.1, from coordinate 8,240,692 downwards.
ACTGTTGAGTATTAATGCACAACTGATGTGCTTTTCACCTGTTCACTTGCTGCTTGGTTGAATTTTATTTTGTGAAGATTTACAAATTTGCACTGTTTTGAGTGTTGTCATTGTCTTAGAGAGCAGATGTTATGGATAAATTAAACATTAAACATAAAGCAAGTTGAAAGTGTTACATACTTTTCAGCATTTGCATTTGTTAGCAGGGTAAATGGATAAAGATAATGCAGTATTTTAATTCCACAGTAGAAAAAGCCATATAGTTTTAGTAAGTAGGTATTGGAAAAAAAATATCGGCATTGGTTATCGGTCAAATGAGTTTTAGTATATCGGCATATCGGATATTGACCAAAAATCCGATATAATGATGACAGTGCTCAAATGGAGCACTGTCATCCGTAGTTATGGCCGATAACATGTTCATCAATATCCCTATTATATATAGAGATCTACCATATATCGGCACTAACATCAGTATTGGCCGATATAAGTATTTTTTTAACATATTGGGCCGATATAAACAACCATCATTTATCTTTATCTTGTTGCTGTCTGTTTCTGGTTGGGGGTTTTCTTCACAAACGTTTGGAAACGGTAGCGAAATGTATACAATATCAGTAAAAGGCCATAGCAGTGATATTAAAATCAGATATCGATATCGTCCCAAATTTTCATATTGGTGTATCCCTAATTATATATGATTCGCTATACTTTTGAGACCATGTAAAAGCAACCGCATCGCCCACATTGCTTCTCTTCTTCAGTTTAACACTCTGTAATCCTGCACATCATCACTGTCACCATCACAAGACTGAACAAGTATCACATGGCAACCCCCTCGTCAAACACACAGTAACTAGGTGGAAATAGACATCATTCGTAATATTGATGCAGTTTTACTTATCAGACCGAATGTTAAAAAATTACTAACGTCAGCCAGTACTGATGATAATGTCGATATATCGTGCATCACTAGTTGAGATGCATCAAGAAATTGACCCAAAAAGAGATTTTCAGCACAATTTCAAAGCGCTAACATGTCGCCCTGACAAAAACTCTCTTCAGTGCGGATGCTGTTACTAAGGCAGGAAACCTTTGCAATTTTTTTTGATGTGACATCAAAAAATGGTGTTGAGCATTTTTAAAAGGAACATTCTCTTATAAAAAACAAGATTCTCAGTTTTGCACATACTATTTAAGTTCTTAAAAAACTGTTTTGAAGTTTGATATTTGACCAAATCCTACATTGAAAAGCCAAAAATGTAGCATATTGTTCTCGAGGTACTTAAAAAAAATATATCATGATATAATTTTTAGCCCACGCCTACACCCGAGACCATCTACAGAATGAAAAAAAGTTGCTTTCAGTTCTAATGGGGGAAATGTCTCCAATTTTTAGTTTTTTTTTCACCCTTTTTTATTTAAAAATATCTGATCTAGCAGCAAGTTTCGATTGCTGCCTCATTAATTAGGACGTATGTATGATCTCTTCTATAAAAACTCTAAGCGTTAACACGATGAAACTTCAAAAACTCAGAGATTTGTTCCCTCACTGTCTATTTTAACTTTGTTTTGGCAGTTTAGTCCTGAACACAGCTAGTCGTGAAGAGGGGAGCGTCCTGTTTGTCTTTACATCATCTTTGCTTTTCACAGATGATTTGGTTCTTTTGGCTTCTTCAAGGTGGTGCAAAGATTTTTCATCTGAATCACTCTCGGGTCTGTTTTCTCTGAAACAGGAGAAACTGAATGTGAGGTCAATATCTGAATGTGAACGCGGTCAGTTATTGTGGCTGTGTCCACTTCACTGCTCAAATAGAGCACTTAGCCAACAGTCCTCCATTATCACATCTCGTTACAATTGAAAACTCTCTGGCAGTCCAGTCACGTTGCTCTGCATCTCGGTATTTATGAGTCAGCTGCTTAAATTTCCTTAAAACTCCTCAGCATTTTAACTTCTACTGCAGCACTTCAGTTCCACCTGGCCGGTAGCCATCCTGTGGAACGGTTTTGCTCTGCTGGAAACAAAAGCTACCTTGGTGCTGAAAGAGCCGACTGCCACTGTGAGCTAATGAGCTGTAAGGCAGTGACACTTGAGAAAAGCTGAACAAGCAGCTGCATATTGGGACACAAACCCTGATCCAGTAGGAGGGTGATGAGGCTTTATGGGAAACGTCGTTTTAGATATTTTGTTGCGGTCGTAGAATTTTTTATGTGCGTGTTGCTGGGTAGATGATGTCCAGATTTGCCACTTAACGGTAAATGGCTTTGTACTCAAAAATCGTCCGACATTTTATTTCAAACAGTTTTGCGTTTTCAAATCTTACAGATGTTATGAGCTGGATTCACGATTCATTTTTTAAATTTATGACTATTACAGATGATCAAGAAAAAGAACAATCAGCTGCTTCCGGTCAGAATCAGATTTCTCATAATTCCTAAACTTATTGCAGACTAACTCAAACTTAATCATAGGAAATAAGCTAAATAAGTGAAAGGTTTGGCCTTTATCACATTTAATAATAATAAGTGTTTTTCACTCAAAAAGCTCAGACTGCACAGAATGGAAATTTTAAATTTTATTAAATTAATCTGTTCCACAATATTAAGACAATATTAAGACACCATAAAACTGCAGTATTATTGGGATTAACACTCGATTTCATCCCAAATATTTTTGTCATTATTTTCACCATGCCTTCCATCCCTGTTGCTCAGCTTTCTCATCACCCATAACTGTGGTTGCTGTGTGTTGGACAGGATCCGGTGACGGGTCTTCTGCCAGGCAGCACCGACCAGCCGGACGCCTGGGTCAGAGACAATGTGTACAGCATTGTGTCGGTGTGGGCCCTCAGCCTGGCCTACAGGAAGAACGCAGACAGAGACGAAGACAAGGCCAAGGCCTATGAGCTGGAACAGGTGGGTGTGTGGATGGACTCAACATCATCATGTAGGCTGCAATACATTGAAACCTTTGACATTTCACCCTCTTTGCCCGTAGAGCGTGGTGAAGCTGATGAGAGGTGTTCTCCAGTGTATAATGAGGCAGGTAAGATCATTGATACACTTATTGCTTACCTACAAAAGGATTTCACAGTTGAATTGTTTGGAAAGTCAAATGACTATATTTTCTTGAGTATAAGTCGCATTTATTTAGAAATTGTTGAACTTGAGGGAGGCCCTTGCTCATGCTGATGAATGGTTCCAGTGACATGTTGTGTTTAGTTGCTTCTTATTAAACTCATGGAAACTGGAAAGTACCAGTGTCCATGCTCTAAATCAATTTGCTCTGACCATCTGAGGTACCTCGTCAGATCGTCCTACCGTATTGGGAAGGACCTGGCTAGGCGTACTTGATAGTAGACGGTGAAGAGCAGACCTGGTGTAAATCCAGCATGACAGAGAGGCGGTGGCGTTCATCGACTTGGTTCCACCTGCAAAGTCATATATTCACTTCCTTTGAAAATATATGACCAGGAAGTGGAGACGCCACTGCGCAGATCACGAGCCTCACGGCACCAGTCAAAGAAGGAACCATGAAGTTGCTACAGACTGTTAGAGTTCATTCACACCAAGCCCTGTTTAATCCGCTTTAATCCAATGATAGTTTGTTTGTCTAGGAAGAAACTAGTCAAACAAACTAGTCTGACACCTCCACAGTTTGTTTGGGGAGGAATGGATAATCGAACTTCAATGGGGGTCCAAAAGAGAAAACTCTGGTCCACCTTTCAACTTACGTCTTGATGCAGTTGAAATGAGGAGGTGAACAGGTTTTTCAAAGGGTTTGGTTTGTTTGACACAGTGGAGTGTGAAAGAGAAGTACACCAGATGAAAATGGAGTAAATCAATCGAACCAAGTCCACCGGACTGTCACATGTGAAAACACCCTAAGTGGCAGAAAGGGCCAAATTATTAAAAAACAAAAATTATGACTGATAGTCCAGAAAATGTGGTATTTCAAAAATACTCTGTCATCGTCTTTGTTTTCCTCCCCAAGCTGGACAAAGTGGAGAAGTTTAAATACAGCCGGAGCACCAAAGACTCGCTCCACGCCAAGTACAACACCAGGACCTGCGCCACCGTCGTCGGCGACGACCAGTGGGGCCACCTGCAGGTGGACGCCACCTCTCTGTTCCTGCTCTTCCTCGCTCAGATGACTGCGTCAGGTGCAGCAAAGGACCTCCTATCCGTTTAGCCCCAACGCCCGAATCCGCTTGGATCTAAAGTCCGTGCTTCTCTGCTCCAGGTCTCCACATCATCTACACCCAAGACGAAGTGGATGTCATTCAGAATCTCATGTTCTACATCGAGGCAGCTTACAAAGTGGCTGTAAGTGTCCGTTCATCCACCTGGCTCACCTCACCATTACGTTCTGGAACTGCTCTGAGTGTCTCCTCCTTGTCTGGCCTCCTGCAGGATTATGGGATGTGGGAGAGAGGAGACAAAACCAACCAGGGCATCACAGAGATCAATGCCAGCTCCATAGGCACGGCTAAGGTTAGCTCCCGTTTTACATACTCACAGGAATAGCACTAAAAGGAGGCCTGAACTGGAGCTAAAACCAGAACAGGTGTGCCCGTCAATATCTTGCACAGTCACTCCAGCGGCCTTTACGCTGACATTTAGCTGCCCGGCCGCTCTGAACTGACTCCGGATCAGATGCAGCAGCAGCGGCTTTGTTTTGACGGCTGAAGTTGAGCGGCCTGAGGTAATGTTTGTGGGAGAGAATGGAAAGAGAAGAAGAGCTTAAAGGTGACAGCTGTGCTAGATGATGCGGAGGTTATATCAAAGAAAGCCTCAAGCTTCATTCTAAATAGGATCATTTTGAAGATTTAACTTCAGACTCCAGCGCTTTGCCCGTTTGACTCCAATGCTGTCCTTGGCTGGCACTAAACAGGAGGTATCAGGTTCTGTGCAGTCATTTGAGAATAACCTCCTACACAGAAATAACACAGCACACAAAGTTCTCACTGCAGTCAGCACACACAGACTTTAATTTAAAGGGCCAGTATCGTGAAAAATATGCTTCTTTTTCAGCTTTACATCATCAAACACATCCCTGGAGTGTTGCCTTGACTCTTTCATGAATGTTTGAGAAATCCTTTAATCTCCCATGGCATCCGTTGAGCTGTTCAAAACTCCCAGGTGGGCCTAGCTCCGCCTACTAGTCAAAGCTCCTCCTCCTCAGTGCAGTTTCCAAGCTTTCGCCTCTCAGAGCACTGGACCCCTGCGACTCCCCTACTCAACTCCTTCAGACTAGCCGGCAGAAATTGGCAAACACTTCAAGGAACCGTGCATCTGCTAAGCTCATTATATGAGCTACTTCTCAGTGAAATGCTGGTAAAAATCTGGTTAAAAGTTTAAAAGAGGAGCCATGTTGTGATGACTTCCTGAAGATGGAGTTTCAGAGCAGGAGATTTTAAAGTGACAGGCCCAATTTCAATGAGTGAAATTAAGTAAAATTTCTTTAGTCATAATTAATATATATATAAAAAAATTACAACAACTGAAGTTAACGTAATTCCTTGATTGTGCTATAAAAGGACTCTTTTGTGGCTGGAAAAGACAGCACTGCCCCTTTAAGAGGACAATACTGAACCATTTTTTGTCCTTGATCAAAAACAGTCCTAAAGCTTTCAGATCGATGGCTTTTGATTCCTTTAGTAACAAGAGGACTTTTTGTCTGTTTATTGATGGGAAGGTGCTGTTGCAGTAATCAATCAAAGATAAACGCATGGATGAGTTTCTCTAGATCGTGTTGACTGTTGAAACACAAGACCTCTAATGTTGCTGCTTGACCTACAGGCAGCTTTGGAGGCTCTGGATAAACTCAACCTGTTTGGAGCAAAAGGAGGGCCTGGATCTGTGGTCCATGCGCTGGCCGATGACATACAGCACTGTCAGGTACACACACACACACACACGCGTGCACACACAGCATGTTATAAAAAGTTATAATATCATTGTTTAGCTCAAACATTCTTTCTGTGCTTCATTTTCAGTCTATTCTGACGTCGATGTTGCCCAGAGCGTCTATCTCTAAAGAGGTGGACGCCGGAGTCCTGGCCATCATCACCTACCCCGCCTTCGCTGTGGAGGACATGAGCATAGTGAACATGACCAAGGAGGAGATCATCTCTAAACTGCAGGTAGCCTCTCTTCTGCTGTGTGCCAGTATGGTAGAAATCAAGATTTGGAGATTTGTTCCAGGCTTTTGTTTTTTTTGTTTGTTTTGTTTTGTTTTTCTTAATTGAAGAACTGCAATTTTTTAGAAATGTGTGCTCATCTCCATGTTTCCGTTATAGTGTCCGATTCTAAACAGTAGAAAGTAATGTACGTACAAATATTTCTTTAGGGTTTTTTAAGCATTGACAGTAAACACAGTGCCTGCGCGGTTTTTATTGCCAAAAGAAGATTTATGCAAGGTGATATTTTCTCTCTTTTTTTGCCAAAAAATATCTTGGGCCATTATTTTAGGAAGGTGGCAATATATTAATCATAGGTTTTAAATTTGGTCCTGATAGGACTATTTAATCTCGTATATTCTTCTTTTGTTTTTTCCTTGCAAGACCTTTCTGTCAGGCAAAACTTTGAGTCGCTTTCAGACATCTTCATTGCGTTCTGAGACTCAAGACACTTGAGGCTACCATTAACTCACTGCTAATGCTAGATACCTGATGAGCTTTTTTGCTAAGTGCAAATGTATCCATTCATAATGGACTTAAAAATATCTTAAAGTCTTAAATTTGAGGAGGTGAAACACAGATTGGATTGTGTTCCTGCAGTCTGCCAGAGATGTTCATTCTTTTCCAGCTCTGATACTTTCTATAGCTTTCATTAAATACCTATTCTTATGAAAACTGAGGATTAATTGGACCAATTGTAGTCCTTTTTTAATGTTGTCTTTATCAACTTCTGCTCTCTATTTTCAGGGTCGATACGGCTGCTGCAGGTTTCTCAGAGACGGCCACAAAACTCCCCGAGAGGTAAAAATGGAGCACAAAAAACCCTAACATAAAGCTTTTTTGTTCTTCTTTTCATAAAACGTTACCTTGTTACATCTGAGAAGGAACAAACTGAGTTGTTACTTTTATTTGAATCCGCTTTGTTACTTTTTTTTCTTAAATTTTATCATCAAAGCAATGTAAGCTGGGGAGATTGTTGTAGCCGCAGCAATGATGTTTTTGTTGGGTTTTGTTTGGGTGGAAAGTAGCTGTGGGCAGGAATAAACTGAATAAACTGCATGAATACAAAAAGATTCCGTCACCATGGCAGTGAACGCATGCCTCAAATGTTCTTAGTTTCTTGGACTAAAGGACTGAAAGTGTGAAACTTTGTTTATTTTGTTTTGTTTTTCAAAAGAAACCATTGGAGTCCTTTAACTAAACTGCATAATTTAAAAAAATCTATCACCAGCTATTATTTATCCAAAATGAAGGCCTTAAAATTTGTCAATATAATGGAAATGCTGTGACTGTATGCTTGACCTTTTTTAATCCCTGCCAGATTATAGTTAATTTTTAGAGTTTGTAATTGTTGGAGGCTTGAATTTCTAAACCTTTTTCTTGATGTGCGTTTCTCTCCGTAAAGGATCCAAACCGGCTGTATTACGAGTCGGCTGAGCTGAAGCTGTTTGAGAACATAGAGTGCGAGTGGCCTCTGTTTTGGACGTATCTCATACTTGACGGCATTTTTAGCAACAGTTACGAGCAGGTAATTTATGCCTCAGTGACCAACATGAAACATATGTTCACTTTTGTTTACTTTACCTGGAAACTACTTTTTGATTGTGGAATTAATTTTTTAAGACCAAGTTTGCCTTTGATGAACTGTAGGTCTTGGGTGCCACTGATCAAATACATCGATTAGGACACTGGGACAATTGGCAGAAATTGGGAGAACTGGCTTCTTCCCGGTGGTGTCCATCCCAGAAAATGTACCTTTTATAGGACCTGGGCCCTAAATATCCCACCAATCTATTATAGCATGTATGATAAAAATGACTGGAAGCCATGCATTAACAAAACCTGCATATTTTAACAAGCTGAACCATTGTACTTAAAACTATAACATGTAAGTGTTATTGTGAGCTAAACTTTGGCCAGATATCAGTAATTAAATGTCCTTCATCTGGGTTTGTATTTGCCTAATTTTTCTCCTCTATACCACATTTTTATTAAATGAGTCTTTTTGTAGGTATATTATTGAAACAGTGTTGTACTTGTTTTCTGTATATTTCCGCTGATGTGGGTTACAGGTGCAGGAGTACCAGGAGGCGCTGGAGGCGATCCTGATCAAACAGAAAGACGGGATCTGGCTGCTGCCTGAACTCTACAGTGTCCCTCCAGATAAGGTGATGGATTTCTAGCTTTAGGATGTCTTTCATATCTAATCTTAGCTTCAGACTGACTTCTCTGAGTAAAAGTGAATTTTAAGTGATTGTAAATCTGTCCTTCTATGTGCTTGAATGTTCAAACAGGTGGAAGAGGAGTACGTGAACCCTCACTCAGTAGAAAGGATCCCAATGGGCAAGTGTCCTCTAAAATGGGGTCAATCGTTGTACATCCTTGGAAAACTCCTCTCTGAGGTGACCAAACATGAGACCTGACGCTGCTTGCTGTTGCTCATCCAGACAATACCGAAGGCCTCAAAACCTTTAGTAAAACCCTGCTTGCTGTCAATGAAGTAATACTGGGAGGTTTTTGGGTGGTGCCTCCATTATAGGAGCTCACAAAACATTAAATAAATTAGTTCTTTGAAAACTAAAATCAGATCAGAATTATTTAATGCATAAATATTTGTCTAATAAACCTTAAAAAATAATGAAACTTGTTAAATTCATAGCCTGAAATTAAGGCCTTAAAATGACGTTTTTAAAATGTACGTTGGTATTAATCATAGGTATTAAATTTGGCCTTGCTAGGCCTACTTAATCTTGAATTTATGTTTTCTCACTGAACTTTCTGTTGGACATAAATTTGAGTCACACACAGACTTTATTGCGTTCTGTCACACACTGTTAACATACCCTTGCTAGCTAGCTTGCTTTTTTTTTTGCATCCGTCCTGGGGAAGTGTAATTTTAACACTAGTTGGTTGGATTAAGTTCGTACATTTCTTTCCATCCATAAAGTTCTTAAAATGTCTTAAATTTGAGTTGGTGAAACCTGCAGAAACCCTGTAAACGGTTCTTATGTGCTTTTAGGGTTTTTCTCGCCCCAGGAGAGATCGATCCCCTTAACAGACGGTTCTCCACGATCCCTAAGCCTGACGTAGTTGTACAGGGTGAGTTCACTGCCAAGGCCAATTCACTCCTGCAGTCATTTTATTGTTTTTACCTAAACCAACTGGTTTTCTCCTTTAGTGTCCATTTTGGCTGAGACGGAAGAGATTAAGGCGCTGCTGATGAAGAACGGTATAAACGTGGAGACCGTGGCGGATATCCATCCCATCCATGTTCAGCCCTCCAGAGTCCTGAGCCACATCTATGCCAGACTTGGTACAAGCTCCACATCATCCCTCGTTCTAACCATCAATAGGAAGCTTCAAACCTGATGCTAACTTAAACATTAGCGGCTAACGTTTAGCCTGTGTTCTCACAGTGCTCAGAAACTTCATATCTTGTTTGTGCCTCAGTAAATTTGTTTCCTAAATGTTTCCTAATAAACGATGTAAGAAGAGCAGTTAGGCGTTTTTGTTATCAAGAACTACTTCCTTTTGTACTTCAAAATAAGAGTCCTAAGCACAGATTTACAATGTATGGCAAATCCTGTTGCATGACATTGGGTGGCACAAAATGTAATTTTCTCCTCACCCTCCCTTTCTTTCTTGATTCTGCTCGTCCGTTTGAGGCCGTAACCCGAGGCTCGGCCTGACAGGGAGACCCTACAGAAGAATAGGAGTTCTGGGAACCTCCAAGTTCTACATCATTAGAAACACAATCTTTGCTTTTACTCCTCAGGTAATGAGAAACAACAGACATCTGGATTAAAATCCAAAAAAATTTCACATTGAAAACCTCTCAACCTCCATGATTTTTCTTTTTTTGCTAAAATCAACCACAGTTTATCGACCACCAGCAGTTCTACTTGGCTCTGGACAACAAGATGATCGTGGAGATGCTGAGGAACGAGATCGCCTACCTCGCGTCCAGATGGAGGATAACCGGACGACCGACGGTCACCTTTCCCATCTCACAGACCATGCTGAGTGGGTGTTTGTGTCCGCTGAGCGTTCCTTCTGTTGAACCTGTACATGCTTTGCCTCTGTGATGGCCGTTGTGCTTCGTTCTGCTGCAGCTGAAGACCACACTGACCTGGACCCTGCAGTCATAGCTACGCTAAAGAAGCTACAGGACGGATATTATGGAGGAGCAAGGTGGATTTATGTTGGATGATTGTCCACTTTAAATTAGTTTTTTTTAAGGTGCTTGATAGTCAATATGCACAGTTTTGTAAGAAAGTGCAAACTAACATTTGATTAAAAACTTAAATTTTGAAAATGTTACTTTCAGGTGATACCTTCCATATAAAAAGTCGTATACATATTTTTTTTCTCACTGCCTGACGTTAAAAAAAAAATTTTTTTTTTATATAGTTTTAGGTCAGTGAGATTTATGAAAATAATTTCTATTTCCTAAATGACAAAAAATATTGTGAGAACATTTTTTAGAGATTATTTTGTAGCTCTCTTTGTATATTGTGCTTAACGTTCCCTCAGTCATTTGGACCCCATAAGTTTTTTTGCTCTGGTGAGGTTGCAGTGAACATTTATGAATTTTTGTGTGTGTGTGATTTTGGGAACTGACAGTCTGACAGGACAAACCCCACACTGTCAAATTGTGATATTTTCTACAGGTTAAGCATTTAATTTGAGCAGAAAGGTTATTAACCTTTACGTGACTTGTTTCAATGTAAGGAATATCAATCATTCTTAATGGGTCAATGGATGAGCTATTGATCTGTCATCCATTTCAAAACAATATTTTGACTTTTTTTTTGTTAATGTTTTGTTAATAGACCAGTCAGTTGTACAGCGTGAGTACAGAGACATTTCAAAACATAAAACGTTTGTCCCTACTGTAGAATGTAGAAAATTTTTTAGGGCCAGTACTAAATAGTAAATTGAAACTGTGTGTTTTTTGTTTTGTGTTTTTAGTTCATTTGTATTGTTAAAGTGAGAAAACTTGCCTTGTGAAGTTCTTGCATTCTACTGTGGGAAAAGCGTACAAACCCTGTAAACACCATAAATCACTTCCTTCCCGTCTCCTTTCGCTGTCTGTAAGGACCCAGACGGGAAAACTGTCGGAGTTCCTGACTACTTCCTGCTGCGCTCACCTCAGCTTCCTCGACGGTAAGGGTTCCGGCAGCATGGGGCGGCACGGCGACCAGTATGATGATGATGATGATGACGCCGATGGATACATGCATGAATTACGTTGTGATGATGGTAAGAATGAAGTCTGGATGATGGAGAGGAATGGTGACACCAGCTAATAATAAGAATTTGCACCACTACAGGTTACGTGCTTTTCTTGGTTGGTTTTACCATTCCTTGTAGAATGCACTCAAAAAATACATTAATGGTGTCAAATGCAAAGAATTTATTTATCTCTTGTTGCACGGATTTCTCAATGAAGAAACTGAATCGTAATTTTTATTTTTGTTTCCGATTATTACAGTAGATTTAATTCTCTGTCATTGTAAATGATGATTAAACTAACCTCTCTGAGTATATATTTGACGTGATTTACCTGGAGCTCCATCATAAACCTGAATCACCAGCAGACTTGGATTAATTACCACTGTCTTCTCCATCATGTGTACGTTCACCCTCATCCTGTGTAGAGTTTTACCATAGTGGTTGTGGTGAGGCAGCATGTGCGCATTTTGTTTGCAACAGTCCATCATTTATATATATATAAAAAGAAATGCATGGCAGCTTGAGTTCATTTGGAAAATTTTCGATTATTTTCTTGAATTAAATATTCTGGAGTGAAAACATTTTGGCATAAAACTGATTTTGCGAGCATGACTTGCCACAGCTGGTTTGGTGCATTTTCTCCTAAATGCATCACATTTCTCTTTAGCAAATGCATGCTAATGAAAAAATCAAACTAAAAATAGATTTCTCAGACCTTTTAACCTTTTAAATTAAGTTGTTGTTTTTTTAAAGAAAGGTGAGTTAAGTCCTTTTTCTCCTTTAGTTTATTTATTCTGTGTATTTGCCCTTTTCTGCTACTCATTGTCGCTTCCTTGCTGTCCCTTCCTCCAGAAGCAGACGACCTCGCCCAGTATCTGGACCACCTGTTGGCTCACTCTTCCCCCAAGAAGCCCAAGCGTCAGGCAGGAGGCCTGGGCAGGTTCAAGGCGGTGGCCACCAAGACCAAAGAGATGGTGTCTCTGATGAACAAGGCTCAGGATCTGAACATACACAGTGAGCTGTTACAGGAGTTCTGTTTCTAAAAGAAGATGATGATCCTCAGTCAGGGTGTCCATGCATCCTTAAAACATCTTAAATTAACTTATCTTAAACTAAGACCTTAAGAAAGTTAAGACAATGTAAGTTAGCCTGAAATATGTTAATCACAGGTCTTAAATTTTGGCATGGAAAGACTTTTTAATCTCTTTCTGTGTAGATTTTTTCCTCGTGGGACTTTTCTGTCAGGCAAAAGTTTGAGTTGTGCACAGACATCCTCACTCACTGCATTCTGTGATAGTTGCCAATACTTGCTTGCTAGCTAGCAAGCAAACAAACAAGTCATCAGCAGCTAGCTTATGACCCTCTAACTAGTTTGCTTAGAGAGCAGTAGATTTTCTTTGGTGATGTCAGGTTTTTCACATTAGTTTCCCCCTTTTTGGGTCTGGTTCCTGTACTTTTTACTTTTATTTTGTTTGCTATCTAGCCATCATAGCTAGTTAACTCTCTAACGAACTTGCTACCTCTAGCCATATGCCATGTGAGAACCATAAAGCCTGCTGCCTAGAGCCACAAACAGACCCCAAAAATTCACAGTTTTGGTTCCCTGCATTTCTTTTTTACATTTATTCTGAGATAAGTCTTAAATTTTATTTATAATGGTCTTAAAATAGTTATAAAAGTCTTAAATTTGAGTTGGTAAAACCTGCATAAACCGTGTGACTTTTATTTCATCCAGACGTCAACATGTACCTACCGAGCAAGCTGTTTCGTTCCTGTCAGCCGTCACTCAACCTGAATCTCCCAGACTCTTCTGAGCCGCAGGAAATGCAGGTTCTCCTGTTCTTCTCTTTCTTCTTCTTCTTCTTTGCCGACACCAAACGCCCGCCTCACTCTGACCGCGTCTCCCTCCGTCCGTTCTCCAGAGCTCGGCGGTGTCGATCTCAGCGGAGAGCGGCATCCCTAGAGACGAAAGCGGAGCCGTCGACTACGACGCTCTGGTGCAGCTGCTGAAGGACACGAAAAACCTCCAGGACCAGGCAGACATCCTTTACATCCTCTTCAAAGACAAGTAAGACTTTGACCTACTCGTATTAGCGCAGTCGAACAGGACTGCTACTGCTGCAGCAGGCCACAGTAACCGTCTTGTTTGTGTGTGTCCTCAGGGGTATGGAGTGGGACACCCAGCTGCAAGGCAAAGGCTTCACAGTCAGATCTCTGCTGAGCGAGCTTTATGAGAAGGCTGGTGACCTGAAACACTGGGGCCTCATCAGGATGATCTCTGGGATGCTGAAGAAGAAGGTGGAGGAGCTCGACTCGGTACGGAGCGGCTGCGTTGCCGTGTGAGGGATTCTTGCAGCAAAAGCTTCAGGAAGATTAGTCAAACCCAAGTTTCTACACAGTCTGGAAAAGTCCAGAACTTGATTTCAGTAATTCCAGGTCCTAGAATAATATGGGACAACGAAATTGAAAGTATGAAGAAATGTTTATCTCCTGATTTTTAGCACCAATTCTTCGTCTTAAATGAATCTGAAATAAATAAGTTAGCCTTAAATATGTCAATCACCGGTCTTAGTTTTGTTGTGGAAGGACTATTTAATCGCATTCTATGTAGTTTTTTTCTCATAGGACTTTACTGTTATGCAAAAACTTGAGTCCAGTGCAGACATCTTTACCAGGCTGCTACTGCTAACTAGCTACCAATTAGCAGCTAGCTGTAATCTTGCTAGTGAGCGAGCTCTACCCTTGCTAGCTAGCTAGACCCTTGATAGCCAGCCAGTATTGGCTAGCTTTTTTACATCCATCATTTGTAACAGCAAATCAATCACCAGTTGACAGGATGACGTTCATCTTAGCCATTCCCTCACTTTGTTGCCACCCATGGAATTGTTTTATTTGCAATTTTCCTTTGTGCATTTCTGTTGTGATGCAGGTCTTAAATTCTATTCATAGCAGTCTTAAAAAGCCTTGAATTTGAGTTGGTGACACCTGTACAAAGCCTGCATTTCATTTTTCTTCTGCCACTTTTTAACTTCCTCCTTTTCTTTCTATGTTTTCCCTTTTTCTTTTCTACATTCCATTCTTCTTATTTTGTGCCCTTATTTTTTTCTTTGTCTTTCCTTCCTCCCTTAGTACCAGTTTTTGTTTTTCTTCCAAGTTCCAGCCTTTTCCAAGCTGTCTGCTATCAAATTATTGGCCATAACTTCATAGTTAGTTTTTGTATGTTATATATGAAAACAGTGTATAACCTGGAAGTCTGGGAAAACTATGACCTGAAAATTGAGTATAAACCTTATGCATTTTAGAAGTGCAGAAACGTTTCCAAATCCATCTCCCCAACGTTGTCTAGGCTGCTCTGACCTGCTGGCGCACCAGAAGCACCTGACCGTGGGACTTCCTCCTGAGCCGAGAGAGAAGACCATCACGGCCCCCATCCCTCCGGACCAGCTGGCCGCTCTCATCGACGAGGCCAGCGACAACAACATCAGCGTGGCCATCCTCACCCAGGTGGCTCCCTGCGTCCCCCCCCCCCCCCGCAGCCCCACATAACCTCCTGTGAATCGCTCCTACCTGTCGTAATCCCTGCCCGTCTCCTAGGAGATCATGGTGTACCTGGCGATGAGCATCAAGACTCAGCCGTCTCTGTTCAGCGAGATGTTCCGGCTGCGAATCGGCCTCATTATTCAGGTCATGGCCACCGAACTGGCTCAGTCACTCGGCTGCTCAGGTCTGTTTGTTCTTTGGTCAGTCGGAGGTTCAACGGCTTTGTTCTAACTGAGTCGACTTGAAAACGATGGAAGAACATCCAGGGCTTGTTTTGTGTGTTTGAGCAGGAGAGGAAGCCACAGAGAGCCTGATGAGTCTCAGCCCGTCTGAGCTGAAGAATCTGCTGCACCACATCCTGAGTGGGAAAGAGTTCGGAGTGCAGCGCAGCGGTCAGTCCTCCAACTTGCTGCTGGTTTTCTTGCTAAAGTTTTGAATAATTTGCACAGTTTGGCTTCATATGTTTTATTTATTGTCTAGTTGCTATGCTACCTAGAAAATCTGGGATCTGGGATTTGATATTAGTGGTCCAGACTTTTTTCTTTTGTCTAAATGTGTCCATCTTCCCTTCCTCCTTCTGACCATATTTCTTTCCCTCCCTCCTTGCCCTCCGTACAGCATATCTCACTTTTCTTCTTTGACTCCTAATGTTTTTGTTGTTTGCTGTCTGCCTTTATCTCTTTCTTTCCTACTTTCTTTCTGCTTTAATTTGGTTCTTTCTGCCTATTTTTTTCCGGTTTCTTTCTGCATTTCTTATTTCAGTTTTTCTTTCTTTCTGCCTTTTTTCTGTACTGCTTGTCTTTCTTCCTCTCCACCTTTCTTTTTCCTTCTTTAATTCTTTGTCTTTCTGCTTTTTCTTGTTCTACCTTTATCTTCTTTTTGTTTCTTTCTGTCTTCTGCTTTTATTCATTTCAGTCATTGTTTCTTTTCTTTGCCTCTTTTCTTTCTCTGCTTTTCATTTTTATTTCTTTGTTTTTCTTTCTTTCTTGTGTCTTTTTTTTCTCCATTGAGGCTTTAAGTTATTGAAGTTTTTATGAAGCGAGGTCTTCCAAAAATCAACAATAAAACATAAACATTTAATGTGTTCTACCTTAGAAAGGTCAGTAAATACTGCATGGAAAACTATGCAGGATCACTGTAAAAGACTGTATTTGGTTTCCTCTTCCGCAGTCAGGGAGGCAGACGTCGGTGTCAGTCCTGCCATCTCCATCCATCACCTAGGCAACACTGGCGCCACCAAGAGTGAGAGAGCGGGCCTCAGTAAACTGAAGAGCGACATGAAGATGGTAGGCAGCTGAGGCTCATTAACACTTTTAACCCGACCTGCATTCAGAAGTGGAGTGAGAAACACGATTAAAACTTTTAAACAGCACTAAGGATTGAGAGACTAACTCAACAATCGTTTTTAAACGGACGAAAGCGAGATTCTGGGACATGAATATCTTATTTTAAACAATGTGGTGAACTTTACTTTTGTGCTTTTTACAGCTGGAGCGCAGGTTATCTATGCTGGACCCCAGTAAGGTGATGCTGAATGTTATAGTGGGTGTTAATTCACCTCACGGGTGAAGATGGGGGAAATGATTTCAGTCTCACTGAAGGAGATTTTAAGTTTAAAAAAAAATTGTTTTTTTTATTTATTGTGCCAATCAAGTTTGAATTGAGAAAAATTATCTTAATTCTTACAATTGACTCACAAATCAGGAGGAGCTGGGGTTTGTAATTATTTTTCTGCTGGATTTTATTTTCACGGTAATCCATATGGGAAAATTGATGGTGTTGGTTCTCCAACAAGAAAATACTGTTTGGTTATCTACTGTCAAGATCTGTTTAAAATTTGAGTTTAATGTTACTAATTTTTAAAGAAAAAATATTTAAAAGTAGGAACAAAATGCCTTTTTTGTGACAAATTGACAGAAATCTGGTCTCTTTTCTAAGTTGTGTGTTACATGTGGACAGAACATTAGTTTACCTCATCCTCATCATTATCATTTTCACATGAGATCAAGATTGTTAAAGAGATTCAAGATCCTGACCAGGAGTTTAAGTCTCAAGTCTTTGTTTTTGAGTCTTGCCTGTGACACGAGTCAGAGTCCGAACCTCGAGTCATCATTGCTGACACGATGTCGATGTTTACAGTTAGCGATGCTAACTATGCTAATTATTAGCATACAGATGAAACGCTTGAAAATACCTTTTTCTTTCATCTCTTTTCCCTCTCCTCTCTCCTATTGCCTGCTTTCTTATTTTTCTACCCTTTTTTCTGGTTTTCTCTCATTCTTTCTTTTCTCTCGTTCTCTTATTTCCTTCTTTGTATATTTTTTTTAACCAAAGCAGCAATTTTTGCTCACATTTATGAATTTAAATTACCAAAATCATTACCACATGTAGCCATAGTAAATGATAAGAGAAGTTTTCAAGTGATTAATTTTATTAAGTTGGAAGCAGCTATATGTTACCATAATAAATCTTTTTTTTTTTTTTTTAGCACTGTTAAGTTTAGAGTTTTTCAAAATAAATCAAAATTTGGTTAAATAAATAAATAAATGTAAAGTTGCAGGTCAAGAACTGTCAAAAATCTGTCAATCGGTCATATTTTTAGCATGACTATGAACACTTCCAACCTTTCATTAGCTTGTTCTTTGCGTTAGTTGAAGCAGACTGTAAGATCTGGTCAGGAAAAACCAAGTTCATCGGTGTAAATTTAAAACCTTAAATCATGTTTCTATATTTCAGCTTGACGAGCCTGTGACGCCCACCGAGAAGGTGACAATAGAATAAACATCAAGGGTTCACTAAAGATCATTCATTTCACTCTGAAGCGCCTTTCGTTTCTGAGACTGGTGCATTCTGGTGCTTTCTTTCTTTGTAAACCTTTAACAGGAGTATTGATTTGAGATTTATCTGCTGCCTGACTGTCTTGAAAATGGTGAATCCATTTAATTTTCCCAAATTAAATGTTTGTTTTTTATAATAACTTGACTAATTCTTGCAGGTGATTTTCCTCAACTACCTGATAATCCCTGTTGTTTCTGATACTGGTGTACCATCATGCATGTTATGACTCTACTGGTCTGGGGTTAATCCGACTCATCACGTTTTCTACAATTTCTTCCTTTTTTTGCCTTTTTTTTGTTCATTGTCTCCATTTGTTTGTTGTTTGTTCTGCCTCTCAGGGTGTCCGAGCTCAGTCAGTGGACGTAGAAAACATCGAATCTGGGGTAAAAATCTGCTTTTATCTGCCAGTTTCTAGAATTTTTATAGAGACATCACCTGGATTTAGTAATGTATCTTTATATTTTTGATAGAGAAAACTGTGGGATTGTTGGGTATACACATTTTCAGAATGGTTTATACTGAATGTGGTTTAAAAAATCATTAGATTATTAACATTATTTTGTCAATTGAGTTAAAAATTGACTGAATAAACAGAAAATGGTGTTTTTTTTTCATGTTAAACACTTAACTCCTCGTGAACAGAGAGATATTCTTACACTTGTTAATCTTGAAGGAATGTTAAGACGTAGCTCCATGAAGCTCACAACAATTTTTCTGCACCACCGGTCCGCTTTTCTATCTGCACATCCTCTTCGTTACATGTCATTTTTGACCGCTGTCGGTTGTCGCCCCTCCGCCATGCTGCTCGGCAGAATGAGCGCTACTAAAGTGGTAACTTAAGGATCTTGTTTAGAGGTAATATTTCAAAACAGAACCGCATAAAGTGCATTTTGCAATCCGCACTGGACTCTATTTGGACTGTTTCGCTTTCCCGCTCTGGCTTTGCTCCGACATCTTTGTCCAGCTGGCTCCGCCAAGGATGACCAGCGGCGCCCTCTGCTGGATGGCGGCCAAACTACAACACTTAAAGAAGGTCTTAAGTTATTAGTTAATCGATTGGAATTTATTTTAATCTAGTAAACCATTAATGGACAATTAATCGTAAGTTGGTGACTTGTATCTGGTAACAGATATTAAGATGTCCCCCACCCTTCAGTAGAACTGATGAAACTTTTCCCCTGGTAAAAGGAAAAGATGAACTAGCAGGATGCAGATATTTTCTTCCAAAGTGCGCCATAAAAAAAAAAAAGCCCAACAACTTAAAGTCACTTTTTTGTGAATACGTCTAAAAATGTTTCACTGTGCTTTTAAACAAGCAGGGGTTGCTGTTTCACCACATACCATCAGTGGCTACAGAGACTTGTCTTTTGTGTTCCTCGCTCTGCAGCGGTACAGATTACCCTCTGTAGAGTCCATTGATGTTCCGGATAGCTTCCTTGTTTCCAAGGACAACAGACATGGCCAGTGGCTGCGCAGGAGGCGGCTGGACGGAGCGCTGAACAGGGTCCCCGTTGGCTTCTACCAGAAAGTGTGGAAGATCCTGCAGAAGGTCTATCTGCTTGACGTTTGTTATCCATTATTCAGTGAATAATTTACCCTATTGTGAAGTGTAACAAGTTTGGACAACGTTAAAGAAAGCGTCTTTCAGCTAAGTCCTCATTAGTCTCTTTGGATGTTGCTAGAATTAGAATCTAAAGGTCCTATTTTATTTTGGTAAACATGCTATCAAAGAATTCAAAATATTTTATAAGGCAGAGATGAAGTGCTCTAATTGTGTTGCAGTGCCACGGTCTGTCCATAGAGGGCTTTGTCCTTCCATCTTCAACCACCAGAGAGGTGAGAAATCACTCCACTGCTTGTGTTTTTACATTTCCTCGAATAAACTTAATATCAAAGCAATCTGGGAAATATTTGTTTTTTCGAATGAGTTTTTTCTCTAATTGCAACTCCAAAGTACTTTTATCGAATTGTAATTTCATCACTGTACACTGAGATTTGAAACACTTATTCTATTTGTGAAAACACACATTTGAATGATTTTCCAGCATTAGACAAGCACCAACACTACAATATATCAGCAGGTCAAAGTTAGACTTATTGCAGATTAATGTTAAAGATATTTTTAAGGGACTGTAAAACTCAGTTTGGGATTGGTGAAATATTTTATCTGTTACTGAAGAGTTTTTAGGCTTTTATTCCTCAAAGCTCTCCAATTAAAAATTCTCAAATGGTTTAGTCCATGTATGCCAATGAAGAGTTGAAATCACTTGGATAAAATACCACCGATGTGGCTTTGAATAGCAAAATTAAACCAAACTCTTTTTTTTTTAACGCAGGAATGACGATTTAGACTCGTTCCATATTTATATTTTGCCGTCCTCAGATGACCCCTGGAGAGATTAAGTTCTCCGTCCACGTGGAGACGGTGCTGAACCGTGTCCCCCAGCCCGAGTACCGGCAGCTGCTGGTGGAGGCCATCCTGGTCCTCACCATGCTGGCCGACGTGGACATCCCCAGCATCGGCTCCATCGTTCACGTGGAGCGGATCGTCCACCAGGCCAACGACATGTTCTACAAAGATCAGGTCAGAATCGGCGGCTCCGAACGCCCGCGTCTGGATTTCAGCCGGGCGCTCACACGGATTTCTTGTTTTGCCTCCCGTCCCCGCAGAAGGACCTGGGAGCGGAAGACCACATCCTGGAGAAGGACCCGTCCACAGGGGTGTGCAAGCTGTTGTACGACAGCGCTCCCAGTGGCCGCTTTGGGAGCATGACCTACCTCACTAAGGCAGTGGCGGCGTATGTGCAGGACTTCCTGCCCAGCGGGGCGTGTGCGGTGCAGTGACGGTCTACAAGAAAACGATGTGGTGTGCTTTATAGAACAGTAATAAATTAACAGAATGGTGAGATGCCATAAGTTCAGAGTGTTAAAGCAGAGAGTGTGCTGCTATTTTTATTAGGCTGTAGGCCACAGGTGTCAAGAGCCGGTGTCCTGCAACTTTTAGATGTGCCTCTGCTGCACCACACCTGAATAGAATGATTAGGTCGCTAGCGAGGCTCTGGAGAACTGATCTACACAAGGAGGAGGCAATTAAGCCATTTCATTCCAGTGTTTTGTACCTGCGGTACATCTAAAAACTGGAGGACAGCGGCCCTTGAGGACTGGAGTTTGACACCCCTGCTGTAGAGTAAAGGCCATGTTGCTAGTTAGTTGGCTTTTTTTTTTCTTTTTTTTACAATTTAGCATTTTTAAGGACGTCCTCAGTGCTCATATTTGTTTAACCACCTTCGCTTCATCCTTTACTCATGCAGCATGATTGGACAACAACAGAAAATCAACATTTTTCTTCTCCTGAAGCTGCTCAGGATTGTAATTTCCTCCATTCTGCTGGTATGGAGGAAATTACAATCCTGAGCAGCTTCAGGATTGTAATTTCCTAGTCATTACATTTTAAATACATTAAAATGTAATGACTAAACCCACAAGTAGATCCCATCTATATGTTCCTCAAAATAAGTTGAGGAATATTAGGGTTGTAGTGAAGCAAAAGCTCAGGAGATTATACACAATTTAAGTTTCACAACAAAAGTTTATCTATGCTTTTGAGTTTCATGAATAGATTTACCAAACTGAACCGCACAGCCCTTTAAGAAACTCTAACATAAATGTAGCTTGAACTTGCTAATATTGTTGATGCTGAGTGTAGAGTGATCAAATTCCAGTCTGACAAAAGTCTGAATTAGAAGCAAAACGTATTAGAAATGACAAACGTATCTCTTAAATTTAGCACTGTGATGTTATTGTTAGCATTTAAGGGTTGGCAGCATTTCCACAGTGCTTACAAATTCATCTTTTGCTTCACTTTACCTGTTCTTTTTTCTACTACAGATAAATAATTTAAAACTAGCCAAGACACCATTGTTAGCATTTAGCCAGAGTTAGCATTTAACGGTTAGGATTATTTCCACATTGCTTACAAATTACTCTTTTGTTTGTTTTTTTATCACCCTCACTTTTACTTTTTTCTGCCCAAAATGCTACAGATGAATGATTTAAAATATCTACAGAAACACTGAAAAAGATTTTTACCAGTGTTTTTTTTTTTTTTTTAGTCCTCTAAGTGCCACAGGGCAGCTTAACTACTTCCTGTATTATTTTTTTTGAAAAGTGAGTTTCAAACTTCTTTTAGTCATTTGAAGTCTGACATTCATAAAACGAATCAACGGCTTTGAAGATAAATCTACTTTTTAATATCTGGAGGTCTTGTTACTGCTAACTTCAGCTATACATCCACCTGAGATTCTCAAGCCAATATTCATGTATCTTACCGTTTTTATGGGTGAAAGCCGTGATTACAAACTGCATTTGTTCTTAATAAGAAAAGAAAATGCTAACTAATTTATCGCCACTTTAGAATTGGTCCTAAGCTTTTTTTTAACAATGCTGTCTGAATGTTGTTGTTTATTGAACTTTGTTTGTTCCGAGTTAAGTGGCAACGGTTCACATGTCTTCCAATCATTTATTATTTGATTTTTTTTTATATAGAAACCAATTTTTATCTAGAGTAAAGGAATTGAACAATCAACAATTAATTAGGCTGATTATAACAAAGGCATTTGCTTTTGTGTCTGCAATCTTCATTGACTAAACAACTTCAAAATAGATTAATAATTCACAAAATAGTACAACTGTATCTCCACTGTGGTTCGTAATTGGACAGCAATGTATACAAATCTTTATTCTTTTATTTATTTAGCTGTTATGAGATTTTAAGATGGTAACTCAACTAAAGGATGTTCAAGAGACGTCTGTTTTAGTTTTCACTGTTAAAAAGCAGGTTTTTCACTTTGTGATACTGAAAATCAGCGTATATCTTACTCATATTTGCCTTTATTGGGTTAGTGAGCGGATCGCTCCTTTTAAGCATAAGCTGTGATATTGTTGAGAACTTAGTGCTAACTGTAGACTGAGCTGTTCGCTTGATTATAGTGAACTGTCAGTAGTTTATACACACATCTGTTGTCTTGCACTATATTTCGAACATGTTTAACCCTTGGTTTAGGTGCTCACTGTCCCATATTTTGAGAGGAGATCAGGAATGAATTGAATGTAGGCGAAGAAAATGCCTGACTGTGCCTCTGGTGCACTGATGAGCTAATATTATATATTTTTTGTGACGTATTTAAGCGAACTCCTCGATGACGACAGTCGCAGTGAAAAGAGAATGAGTGCATCTACTGAGTGAGCTGCTTGTTGACTGTTTTTGAAACTAATTCTGTAATAAAACTGTAGATGTTATCCTAATTCAGTTTCTTCTATGAATGCACAACGTCACAGATTATGTCACAAAACCGTCACAATGCAAAACATTGAGAAAAAATTATTTTCTATTTTTCTATGGAGCTCATTGGAGCTCATTATTATAAACAAGATGAATTAATTCATTTAGTTTGTTCCAGCATTTAGATTTTATTTCAATTATCTTTCCAATATTTTTTCCTGTTTTGGGCTTATTTTATCCTATTTTACACATCTTTTGTCATTTCTATTTGGACTTGTTATTCAAGGTGATTATATTCACCCTGATATGAAACTTAGTTGAAAATTACAGAAGGATCTAGGAATGGATGAGAAATTAGCTGGAATCAGTGTTTTTATGATAATGTGTCAGGGAGAGGATATTATGAGAAATTGCTTGGACACCTAGCAAACTGGAATCTTCCCAGATATTTAAAAGGATTAAGAAAATTATGCAAAAGTATGGTCTGCGGTAAGGGGATTTTCCGAACCGTCTTTACATATAAATATTTGAGTGCTATTGTGTCAACTCAATCTGCTAAAACATTGAATTTTGTTAGTATATAGACAGAGAACTAGAGTCTGTCCAATTCTGCTGCACTGAGGCTCTTACTGGGTAAAAACACACAAACTGAGGACAGGTGAATGCGCATTGAGGGAAAAAAGTAAAGTATGAAACAACAAAAATGACTATAAAAACTAATTTGAAACTTAATTATGTGTAACTAATAAAATCCAGAAAACACTCTAAAAACAAATAAAAACTGAATTAGACAAAAAGTTGCAACGAATTAAAAGTAAGCTATATTGAAAAACGCAAAACTTTTATAAACCTGTTTCACACATAGACTTTATCTTTCTGTGGAACTGTGTTTGTATTCAAGATTATTAGCCAGTCTCTAATTCAGCTTCAAAACCAGAACACAGCTGTACGTTAAGATTCGCTGCCAACCAAACCGAGAAACTTGGAGTGGGAACCAACAGAACAAAACACTTTGTAAACTTGCTGACTAATCCTGTAATGGAGTATTGCTTTGCAATAATCAACTGGTACTGGTCTGGACTTAAAGGCTGCTCAGCAAGGAGGAAGCTATTACTCCAAAAGCCACATAAAAAGTCAAGTTATGGTTGGACTCAATGGACAAAAGACCAACAAGTAGGTGATACAGCTATTGCAACAGTGCATTTTAGCACTTAGTGGAAAATGGAAATTGTTAGTGTAACTTGTTGGAGTTCAAAGTTTAACAATATTAAGACTAAAACGACCAATTCTATTTTTCCCCAATGAGCAAACAGACCTGGACAAACACAGACGGTGAGGTCGTGAAGGCCTAAAAATATCAAACTTTGACACGTGTTCCAAACGCGCTCGCCAATCTGTCAACTGTGTGTCATAAACGGGCAAAAAAGTGAACCTGGTGATGGATCACCTTGAACTACATTGCGGTGTGAATGGAAAACATTCCCCTTGGCTGGAAGCCGTTTGCTGAACATTCAAAAAGGTTCAGCAGATTAGTCAGGGAGTTCCTGTGGTGCACAAAGTGAAACCAGATTCATGTGAAATCAGGGTGAAAAGCATTTGACATTTATCCCTGTCTGGATTATCCATCCATCCATTTTCATACACCCTTGTCCCTTAGTGGGGTCAGGAGGTGCGGGTGTCTCTCCAGCTAACGTTCTGGGCGAGAGGTGGGGTCACCCTGGACAGGCCGCCAGTCTGTTGCAGGGCAACACAGAGACACACAGGACAAACAACCATGCACACACACTCACACCTAGGGACAATTTGGAGAGGCCAATTAACCTGACAGTCATGTTTTTGGACTGTGGGAGGAAACCGGAGTACCCAGAGAAAACCTATACCTGCACAGGGAGATCATGCAAACTCAACATAAACCCAAGACTTGGCTCTTATTTTTAGATGTAGGAATTAAACATCACCTGTAGGGTTGATATTTGTGACTATTTGTTTCACTTAAGCCAATGTTTCTGTGTCAGTCAGGTCTAATTTTCTCAGTTTTGTTTTCTGGGTCCAAATGTTACCCCAACAGATTAAAAGTTGTGGTTGGTTCAGACACAAAGACCTTTTCAACCACAAATAAAACACTGGTTGATGTCGTCACATCCCCAGTACCACAGTGTGATGCTGCATAGCTTAGGATCCGAAACCAAATAAAAATACAGGACCAGTATCGACGATACCGATACTTTTTGCTGATATGTTATGAAACGTCTGACCTTTAGGTGTTTCTGTTGTTTTTCCTTTGAATTATTTAGTTAAAACTTTGTGACAAATTTTGGACAAAGTTTATAGCTACCTTACAAAATACTTTAATAACTTATTTATGTGATGACCAGAAATAAAACAATTTTTTTTTGCTTTTTTTTTTTCTAAATAAAGTGCAAAAATATATGATTTGAGAGCAAATCCAAACCAAAATCTAATTTCCATCCCTGGTCCCATCAGGAGGTTGATGTTTTACAATAATAAGAAAAAGTTACTTTACATTTTAACACAAAAAAAGAAGAAATAGAAATAATTAAACAATTCGTAGTCTATAATTATCTTAAATAATTTACAATTTAAGTTGATAAGGTGACATAACTGCGCTAAAAATAGAGTAGTAAGCAGTTAAACTTGTGCCAAGCTAAGCAGGCTAATGGTATGAGTAGAAAAATTAGCCTGTGTCGCAAGCCAGGGTTTTCTACACAGCAAACTGACTTCCTCACATGCATGGGAAGCTTTAGACAGCCTCTGAAGGTCCAGACGGAGCTGTGAAACAAGCTGCCGCCCAGGAGTTCAACCCGTCTCTCACACACTCGAACCAGCACAGTCTGCGTGAGGAACAGCGTGTGCCGGACAGGAGCCCCAGATGACTTCTGCCCAGACTGGAGAGGAAGAAGAGGCCAAGTCAACATCAGGCCATTGCAGCAAAAACATTTTTTTTTTTTTTTTTTACAAAAACACATAAGAGAACAGTAAACAGATTAGAAAACCCCAACACGACTGAACAGTGAGCCCATTTAACAGCTGTTTGCACCTGAATTATACTGGATGAACTGGATTTGAACGGTTTGGGTTTATGCTGAGATTGAAGAACACATTTAGGGAATCCATTTAGGAATCGAGGGACTAAATCTTCCCTGATTTGCAAAACTGGTAGTTATTTGTAAAGTTCTTACACGATTGAGGGATAGACAGAAATATAAGCCACACGTTTCAGATATCAAAGTTTGATACTTTTAGACCTTGACAACCTCCCTGTTGGTCTGCTTGCTGCTTTCAAACAGTTCTCTGTCTCTTGCCGTTCAGAATGCTTAGTAGCTTCTCTGTAAATGTGATTTTTATGTTAAAGGTCAATGCAAAGGTGAAATCAATAGAACTTCACCCTCACACATTTGGCTCGGTTCAGTTATTGTGAAAGACTGACCGTTTAAACACCAGTGGATGTTTGACTTTTAAACGCTCGACAGTGGCTTCGCTCCCTTGAGTGGCATAAGAAAAAAATTGCAAGGCGTATGACTCAGATGTCTTGGTATTATCCTGCAGCAGATGCTGCTTTATGATTCACACGCTTTCCAGTTTAGTGCTGGAATCAAGCTGGCGTCCTGTTCCCACCAGAGATAAGCATCAAGATTCTGTTCATACATGCTTAGTTTCACTTCTAAATCGCTTTTGTAGGGAATTTCTAGACAAGTTGACCAAAGGTGAGAAAAAAGAAGGACCAGTCTGTATTAAACAAAGCTGCTGGTCCTGGGCTCTGCAGGGGTTTTCAAAGTGGGAATGACAACCAGCTACACACGCAGAAACACCAAATCTTACCACAAAATGTTGTGCAGTTTTCCAGTGCAGATGTCTTTGTACACCTGAGGTAAGACAAAACTAACAAGAAGTTCTTCAACAGCTTTTTTTAAGTCAGCAATTCCTTTAATATTGATGGAAAAGTACTAGTTCAAGCAACAGATTACTTCCCTTGTACCAAGACGTTTTCGCCATGTTTCAAGTGAAATAATCTGCCAGTGGAACTAGTACATTTTCATCAATATTAAGGAATTATTGACTATAAACAAAGCTCCTACATCTTGCTGAGAAATTTGTTAGTTTTGTCTCATTTCAGATGTGCTAAAATATTGACACTATGTCATATAAACCAAAAATTCTCGGTAAGATTTTGTGTTTTTGTAGTGTTTTATTTCTGTGAAACTTTTTACTGCTGCAATACTTGACCTTTGAGTCATATATGTTTCACTCAAGACAATAAATTTGACTCGAATTGAAAAAATGCACTGAAGGAGGATTTGCATTTCAAAAAATGTCAAAAACACTAAAAGAAATACATAAACGGGGCAATGTCAAGTTTAGCTGAATTGTTAAGGATGCTTAAAATATTAACCAAAATTAATCAGTTATCCTATTTCAGGACCTTTTTAAACGCAAACATACCAAACTCAATGAAGCAGACGTTTCCTTGAGCGGAGAAGTCTAAATAAGTGCCAACAGTTTGTAGCAGTGAAATTAACAACCATTGACTAAAGGATCCAATCAGCCTCAAGCAACTCACCACTGAATTTTGTACATCCATATAAAGTTTTCATCAACAATGGCTGGATGAATGAACGGGTTGATGAAGTTGGCTAACCGTCTGCTGTTCCTTGTTCCTTCTTTTTTCCTCGTGTTGCGCCCTGAAGAGGTTCATGATGTCTCCCCACTTTGCTTGACAGCTATGAGATGTATATTTTGTTTTTTACAGGCATGCTATTCGTTATGGCCAAGCATTTCCACTTTGGTTTTGTCTGACGAAAGAATCAAGAGAGTTGATGCATGGGAATAAGGGCAACTATTTAAAATATTTTAATCTCTCTGCCTGCAGAATGACTGGAAATAATATTCTGCTCCAAACGTGACCTTCTGATTGAAAAGATGAAACCAAATCCTTTTTCAAAAGCTTTTATTTGACTTTTCTTCCACTCTTTTACATGTTCGTAACACTGTACAGTACAACGATATTAAGATTTAAAAAGTGCAGTCCAACTAAAATCTCTCTCTGACACACAAAGTGCACAAAACATCAGACTCTGCCTGCCGTGTGCGTGATGTAAACTCTGCAGGCGTGTTAAAAAAGGACTCTAAACCCTTTTGCCAGTGTCGGGGATAGATGTGCAAACATTAAGGCCGTGCAGCTCGTGGTTATGAATTGGATCCATGTTGAGCGCTTGAAGAAAACCAATTCAGGGTGATAAAATATTCTAGACTGAACCAAAAACAAGAGCTAAACACAAACAGGAACAATTTTGTCATTTAGACAAAGAAGGCAAATAAATATGAATGCGATTTTATCCTGTAAACAAAATTATTTCTCCCTTCAGAACCTAATATAGTTTATCATTACCAACTTAAAGTTTGATCCATGTAGCGCTGTTCATTTTAAAGTCTGAAATCTCTCTTAGTCTTTTGTCAGCTGTGCAGGAAACAGCCTCTTCTAGAGAATAAATAATGATTGGTATTTTGAAGAAAAATCTGTAATTTTCTGTTGAAAGTATTTCAGTTTAGGGTTTGTGTGCTCTGCTAATCACATCACTGGACGTATGTAGGTTATCTTCTGCTGCGTAGACTTTCTCAAGATAAAAGGAAATGCACGCGTACTTCAAAACAGTATAATGACATCAACTTGGAAAGAGCGAAGGTCGTGAAAGTCTCTGTGCCGTAGGTCGGTTCCTGCTCCTACTATCTGTCATTAGAATAAAACTACAGATAAAAGACAATCTAAGAAAACAATTTAAGCCAGTTCTGTCCAGAGGGCGTAAAAATGGTGGGATTTGTAGCTTATGTCTGTTTTTGTTTTTTTTAAGGGTCATTATTGTTGTATCACAAGAATCCAACTGAACTGTCAACTAACCCTGTGTTGTAAGGAAGGGTGTGTGGATACAAAACTCCATCAACTTCATTTGTAGAATGAAGTTCAAGGCTAAAGTAACTTGAACATCCCAAAAACAAAAATCTTCTTCATTTGGGCGAGGGCTTAAAGCTTTTAAATCATAGCACCAAAGTCATTTTTGGTAACTTTCCTCAGTTCATACAAAATTATGCACATATTTAACTGTATACATTTTCTGGTAGTTAAATTGGTAATAAATCCAAGTAGCTGTGCAGATATAACACTCATAATTATAAATACAAATTCAGATAATACAGATAAAAATAAAGTTTGTATCTTAGTTTTCAGAATGCATCCAGATTAGGATTGTACGCTGATGTAAACTCGCTGGTGGCGTCCTGCAGGATCTAATATTTCACAGGCTCCGACGAGGGGCGTTGGTTTGTAGAGCAGCGTCCCTCCCTGAGGACAGACAGAAGTTTTTAATGTCATGAAAAAATACAGTACATGACAAAATAGTTGACAGTAACATGTAGCCCCAACTCCTCCTGGTCATTTTTGCAAACAACACACAAAAAAAGCTAAAGCGTGTGGTAAAGTAAAATTAATTTCTTAGAAAATCTATCAAGATTCTAAATTTCTTTGCTTAGAGTTTAATTTCTTTCATAAAAGATATTTCATGAAAGAAATACGTTTTGAGTTAAGAATTACTCAAAACGTAAGGTAAAATATGAGGCAAAACCCCCCATTGTTCTTAGCTATGTAAGCTAGGCTACTGGATTTTTAAGCTAGCAGGTCAGAGTCTATTTTTGCTGATGATGCAAGTGTTATAAAATAAAGGTTGTTGCTCTATTTTTGTTTTGCAAGGTAATAATTAAATACAGAGTCTTGATGAAGTCATCTCAAGTTGGAAAGCCAAATGTCTTTGACTTTGAAAGCAACACGGCTGCTGTGAATTCAGAATATAGCTAAAAACTGTAGAAGAAAACAGTTTGCTCTTTGGGCATTTTGTTTCTTACTAAATAAGTTGCACACACGGTATAGTACAAATTTTTTTTGTATTTAGATAAGTAGAAGGGAAAAAATACACTAATTTCGGCTTGAGTTAACTTCAGCAGGGATTGCGACTAATGGCTAATCCAAGCATTATCCATATGGAAAACAAATTCAACTTAAGTTACTTTATGACTCTTGTAGCCTTGATCAAAACTTTGGATATGAATCTAAATGTACGTCAGTTATAAGGTTTAAAACCAGTTAAATGTTTTGGCTGAGTAACATTTTGTCCAAGCTAATGGGCCAGTCACTAGTTTTGTTAGTAATCCCTGTGACATAACTTTAGGTGACGTTTCTCTCCTGGTTCCTTCATGCTGTGTTCAATTTATAATCCGAAGTTTTTATTTTGAAGTTTCAAGTTGGAAAAATTAAACAGAAATTAGCCCTCAGGAAGGCAGGAGCATGAGAAGAACATGTAAAATTGAGTGAAAGTTGTAAGAATAGATGGTTTGTAGATCTCATTAGCGCACATATATAATGCATAATCTCCATCTGTTAACCCGCAAAGATGCATGAATTACCAGGTAGCTCAATACTGACCCAAGACGTAAGTCCTAGTGGATTTAAACATTTTCCCTACTACCTGAACTTTTAACTCCTAGTCAGGCTCCCTTCTTAGATACAGTAATGATGGATCACAGTTTAATTTCTGAAAATATACATTTTTTCTTGTTACCTGCAGAGTCCTGTCGCACATTCAAAGTTGTTTTGGCAGAAGGCTCCAGATGGTTTGCTGCTCATGATCCTCCACAGAGGGGTCATGCGGGCAATTCTTTTCAGCATGTGCTCTGTGTGTTCCCCCCTTACGTCTCGGATCTGGTCAGAGCCAGACTGGAGCCGTGATACCAGCGGACCTGCGTGTGCCTGGCAACCGCACAAAAAAGAAAATGCACAGGAATGTCTATTAGTTGTTGAAAGTTCATCACAAGTCGATAAACTACCATGTTGATTTTGATTTTCTGTGTCTAAGTTATTGGATTTTGGTGTGTAAGAGCAAAATCAATCTAGGTGTATAAAATTTGAGCAATGTAACATCAATGTTTTTAACATCTTCCAATGTTGATCATCCACTTTTTGGAAGATCAACTGAATTTTATATTTGTAAATCAGTATGTATCTCCCCTAAAATAGCCACAAAAAGACTTCCCACATTTCAATCAAATCAGTAGTCTCCTTACCTTCTGTGCCAGCAAAAATACTGCAATGCACATCACCACCAATGCTTTTCTGTGAGTGAAGAAGCTTTGCTGTTCCATCCTTTCAATGGACTTATAGAAAGTTGGGTTGCTTTCTTTTCTCTCTAAAGACCTCTGGACTTATCCTGGACCAGGTGGATTCCCTGATGTCCAACAATGAATTGAGAACTCAGCAGGAGAACTTGACTGATTCTGGAAGTGAAGCAAAAGTTTTCAAGCTGCAGCTTTGCTGAATGTACAACCCAGATCTGAGTGACTGAGCAAACCTGTGTGGGTTGGGTTCCCCTTTATATAGTAAGGCCAAGATCCCAGAGGGGGGAGAACATGAGGGAGGGACAGAATTCCAGTCCATGCAGTGTAATTATAACCCCCCACCCCCTGCACCCTTGTCTCCCTTTATCTCTCTTTTTTGTCTAATCGAGACACATGGTGTGTCTGCAGAAAAGTATCGTCATAAATCAAACCATCAACCATGTTCAGCAGAGTGGAAAGTTACTGGAAAAACGATGTAAGAAATTAACTAATGTTGACTCCATTTTCAGACATAAATGCTATCAGTATGAGAAAATCCTTGTACTGTTGTGCATCAGCTACTGCATTGGTCAAATTCAGCTCAACAGTCATATACAATATGCTGTAACAAGTGCAGTTCAGGCGACACAAAGTGACCTCAGCGTGTCACATGCGTACACGTGTGCGATTCATACATTTAAGTGTTAGCTCAGGAGGCAGGTCTCAGCATGCTGCTGTTTATTTTGTTTTGAGGAAGAATTTGGTCAATTTTTGCTGCAGTCATTTGTAAGAATGTCCTTTAATCTGCAAAGCAAACTAACAAAAACAAGAACTTTGTAGTATCTGTGTCCCTAAAAGATAACGTGAAGATCACTGTGTTCTGTTCACATCGACTAGATGGAACAGTTGGATTGTCCCTCCAACTCTCCCTTTACTATAGGAATATTTAAAAATACCAACTTTAACAGTAAATTATGTAACTTAAAGGTGCACATGCTCCTGAGTTGAAGACATGCACGTGTCATCATTTAAATTCCTGTAAGTTTTGTGTTCATAGAGAAGACTGATATGAACTGTGTGTGTCATAATTTATCATCAAACATGACTCATCAGAATGACCCCAACAGACTCCATGGGATGATGAAAGCTCCAAATGGAGAAGAGCCTCATTAGCACCCTGCTAATGTCATCCTTAAAAAGTCTTAAATTCATCCATCTAAAAGTTGGCCATAAAATGTCTTCGGTTAAGAATGTAAGTTAACCTTAAATATGTTAATCACAAGTCTTAACCTTATATAGTCTATGTAGTTTTATTCTTGCAGGATTTTTCTATCAGGCATAAGTCAAACATCTTCACTCACTCCATTCTGTGACTCAGGCCAGTTAAAGATATCAGTAACAAACTGCTAATGCTTGCTAGGTTGCAAACAGGCCAATAGAAGCTAGGATAGCTCTCTAGCTAGCTAGAGAGCTATTTACTATCAATGTTGAGTCAATTTCTAGCTCTCCAGCTAGCCATATTCTATCTCCTTTGCATATAGCAGGTAGCTGTATGCATATAGCAGGTAGCTATATGCATATAGCAGGTAGCTATATGCATATAGCAGGTAGCTATATGCATGTAGCTATATGCAATATAGCTATATGCTGTATCCAATATTGCAATTGTGTTATGGCAATATCACAATTGCCATAACACAATGAGCTTCACGTGTTAGCTAGCTAACTAGAGAGATAGTTAGCTAGCCCTGTTACTCTTCAGCTACCTGTCATGGCTTTGGTCTGAGGAACTACACCAGAGCCACAACATTCTAGTTACAGCTCTCAAGCTTTGGCTAGCGAGCCATATGCCATGTGAAACGGGTAAAACTGCTGCCGAGAGCCACAAAAAGACCCCAGAAATTTTATAGTTTTGGTCTTCTGCATTGCTTTTGTACATCTCTGTTGAAATATAGGTCTTAATTAATTAATTAATTTATTTTTTTAAGTCTTAGATCTGAGTTGGTGAAACCTGCATAAAGTCTGCATTAGGCCAACTCAATATATCCCAGAAAAATGTCTGAACTGACAGGACAGGAATATAGACTATTAAAAACATGTGCAACAATATGACTAAAGTACTGATTCTAATGTTCCACCAAACATTCAAAGGTCACAAAGAACTGTGGCGTTCTCAGATAGACATGTCATTATCAAATGTGCCTGATATGAAGGTTGTTCCAGTTTCCCCTCCAGTACTAATATTTGTTAAGAAGGTTTTTAAAAGGTCTGACTTCACCATAATTTCTGAACTTTAAACTTAACTCAAATTCCACTTTGCGTCCCGATTGTTGGCAGGTATCAGACATGACCACATCTGACTGGCTTTCAGTTCATGTGTCGGCTGTGTGCACGGCGCAGGCTAATGTTCACAGAAATAGGTTACTCAGAAAGTCCCTAAATTTGAAAAGGCCTTGACTAAAGGCCAATATCTCTGATAGCCAGTGTGGTAACAGTTCAGCTGCAATAATGTCTGACACTTATTTTTCTCAGAAATAGGAATAAGAAGTAAATAAAACATAATATGTGGTATTGAGAAATTTATTTTCACTTGAAATGATTTAGATTTGCGTGGTTTAGCCCTTCAGCATGACAGATTAGATTTCTACAGACAAAATGATAGATATTCTAATAATGCAGTTTTTGTAGTTTCAGGACTCAGACACTTGTTCAAGGGATTACCTGAAAGCCAAAACTACACTGTGATAATAATAAGACAATTAACTCATTTTCAGTTTAACAAGTCTTTTATGCAAATGAGCCAAAGAATTTAATAACTATACCAGAAAATGTACATTTTATTTACAATTTTACGTGTGTACCAGAGGTTAATTGGGATCATGTTATAAATTACAAAACACCAAGGGGAAAGATCTTGTAATCCTTTGAATACTAATTTACATGTTAAGAAGTATTTGACCTTTCACCTAATTTAGTTGCCCTTCTTAAGGTTACTTTAATTTGTCTGTGCTGGACTTTTAGGTCTGTTCACAACATGATTTTCAAAATATGACAAGCATCAAGTTCAATTCATTGAAATTTTATATGATCTTTTTTTAATATGTTATAAATCCATTACATTTGAAAATAATCCTTAGTTTACATATTTGTTAAATTTGTCACCATGCTAGGGAGGACGCAAAAGAGCTTAAATCATTTTTTAATTACCAGTCTCATACAGTAACGTAATGGTGACAATTTTAACAAATATGCAAAAAACATAGTTTAAAAAAGTTACAAACTCCAGCTTCAAACCATGAATGCCAACCTGTCTTTAATTATTGAAATGCATGTTTGCAACCTTAAATGTTTAAAGTAGTGTTGATTTGTTTCTTTACATTGACTGTCAAATTGGAAGTTTCTCCCATGTTATCCCAACTCTGCCTCTGATTGGTTTATGGGAACCACATGATGACACTTCACATAGCATGATGCAAGAACAGAGCTGAGTTCAGGAGATTCAAGAACTAGCCTTAGAACCCATCTAGAACATTTTGCTTGACCGCGTCAGAATAGGCCTCATCTACCTGTCAGATATGGTTGTAATTAACGGCTTTTTTTTTGCATTGTAGTCTAATTTTTGTGTGGATTTCCCATAATATTACAGTAACTTAGTTCACACTGCAGCCTGAAGTGACTCAATTCCAATTTTTTCCAATTTCGATTTTTTTTTGCCAGGGCCGTTCACACTGCCAGTAAATGCGACCTGTATGTGTTCTGCAGTGTGAACGGGCAAACGACTTGAAAGTCTCCCGCATGCGCAGTAGAAGGCGCAATAGCGTCAGCGTTCTCAGTGTTCTGCCAACTGCCATAAAAAGAAGAAGTGCTCAGTGTTTGCGGAAGTAAACATGGAGGCTAACGGTGGAGCTTAGCTTGCATATTTGAAGTTGTTATCCGGCCGGAGCAGCATATTAATAACTTAATCCTCATATAGTCCGTCATGGTTGTTGTTTTTCTTCCCACTTGCGCGACCTGTGCTGGTTACACTGCCATGGAAAGATCGGATACAGGTCGGATTACGTCAAAAGAATCGGAATTGGGTCACTTCAGGCTGCAGTGTGAACACACCCTTAGTGACTTACTTTAGCAGCATTTTCTTTTGTGTTAAAAATACAAAGTGATGAAAAAACCCAACACATCCAAAAGACCAACCCACAACTATGGTTGCTTGTGTTGAGATTTCTCCATGAGCCAAAAGAGTGAGGTGTGAAAGCAGATTTCTATTTGGCACCATGAAGGAGGCAACAGCTTGATGGGATCACTCTCAGATGTTAAATCCTTTTGTTCGGGAACTTCAATTATCCCACTCCCCCTAACATAAACTGGCGATTACTATCATACCCCTTTGTCTAACAGGCATAAAACAATAAAAACATTGCACCGAACATTGTCTTTTATTCTCAGAATGTGTCTGAAAAGTGACACAGAACTGTGTAAGCACAGTCTCCCTTGTTGACTCATTTCATCACCTCTTACATTTGGGTGAACAAACACTTCTTTTCTCCATGAGCTACCCAGAATAGATGAGGCTGATCTTTTTGTCATCGCTGGTTTCTGACTCAGACTGTCTGTTTGCTGGCACCTTCTAGGGAAACAATTACAGGAACATTCAGACCTGTGTGTGTGTGTGTGTCCCTGTAGTTTCTGAACTGTATACCCGTTTGAACAGATCAGGACTGACCCTAGAAAAAAGGCGGTTTCTTGGTTTAAATGTTGGTGAGGAGGAACTGAACGTGTTTCACATAAGGACATGAAAACAGGCTGCAGATGACCATGTCCTAGGCCCGTGATTTTTACGTGTCTAATTCCACTTGTGAGAGTGACCCCATGTACGTTTGTGAAACCACAAACTGCAGATGTGGCTGTTAAGGTGGATACCCGTCAGTGCAGAGAGGTTGGCAAACAGTGATGACTGATATTTTTGTGCCCTACTTAACTTCACGTTTCAGTGCCAAATGACTGCTAAAAGACCAACTCTGCACATTTTCTGCAGCATAGACATATCCTATGCCTATGAATAATTTTCTAGCTAAGTATTGTTTGATATGAAAATAAAAAGATAGTTAAAAGATCAAATTTATGATCTTGTGGTGGGAATTTATCCCTATCAAATAAATCAGTGACTGTAATTTGAGATGATTCATCTATTTTGTGTGACCAAAGTAACCACAAGAAACATTCTTTCTCCTGTTTACTCTCTTCTCCTTTATGTCGATTGCTGTGTCAATGGGTTATCTTCTGAATGTTCCCTTTCTAAATCTAAACATGTGATGTATTTGACTATTTGTAACCAGTTAACCTTTTCTGCCCTTCATGTGAATGTTACGTGTCATTCCTAAAAGGCTTTTCCTAATACAGGAAGACCCAACCACAGATGTACAGATCAGCTTGTACAAAACAGACACGCAAGACAACCTAAGCTTTTCTGGAGAATATCTGGGTCATTTGAAGTATGAAATTTTGATTTAATTTGCCTTCTCCGAAACTATATGCTACCTGCTTATTCCTGTGCAATTTTCTGACAGAAGGGCACCATCTGGTGGGTATACTGTGGTACTGTATCTTAATTTTTGGGGGTGTATTTTGGTTTCCTCTCAGAATAAACTTAGTTCTTATATGTAGTTGGGTATTAAGATTATCTTGAGAACTTTCTTTGGGTATAGTTTAATATGTTTTACCTCATCGGCTTGAAAAACAATGAGCCACCCAGGCTTTGGGAGGACCTGCCCCTACCCCACTTCCATGTTTGTCCAAAATACACATCCTTTATTTTCCCACTTCTGCTTTTTTTTATTTAAGGGGTCACACCTACATGCTTCAGATTAAACAGATTTGCATACGCAAAGATAATTGGAGCAAAAAATTTCTTAAATATTTAAATAATGTTTGTACCAACAGAAAAATAACTAAGCAGCCACGTCTTTTGGACTGCCGAGTTAAATTTAACTTGTTAGACTCAACTTAGATTACTGCCTGAAATACAATTTTTAAAAAGTAAAAATTCACCAAGAGCCTGAACTAGTCTGGTAAAACCAAACCCATTACCCCAGCTTCTCCAGTTTGAAACTTGTTTGGTTAAACAAAAAACCCATTAAATTTAAAGTTTGGCTTAGCACTGCACATCTAGGTCCTACAGGAAGTTAGTAAAGTAACTTTAAACAGGAAACATTCATAAAAAAAAGAATCAAAATTACAGACAACTGAGCATCTTCCTGATCGTTACAAAATAGTCTTCAGAAGCTTCTCCAATATTCTAATACAGCATTACATCTGCCCACAGCTGTTAGCATCTACAACTCTGAAGAAAATACAAGTCAAAACTTTAAAATTTCCTTCTGGTAGTAGTGAAGTAATTTTGAATTGAATAAGCCATTCATTTTTTAAAGAATTGATTGCATGCAACGTCACCAATGATGATCAGAAATAAAATTGGTCATCTGAAAACGTGGGAACCATCATTTCCCTGCTTTTAACAGAACATTTAATGCAAGTCAATTGAGCTATAGCATCTCATGTCCAAGAACCTTTCTATTAAAGAACAAAAAAAGAAATATTTGAGAGGATTCTAATTTTCTGAGTCATTCTTTTATGATAAAATTGATGACCTTGCAAGGACATCCTGACATACATTTCAAAGAAGAAAGGAGCTTTTAAACCATACAAATGAAACATTTGTTTTGGACAACACACAGAGATAAAGCTTTAGAAAATATGCTTTTTATTTTATTAATCATTTTCACTTATAATAAAAATTGCACTCGTCTCCCATCCTTTTATCATCCAACACCGTCATACCTCCTCATCATATTCATTTGGCGTCCTCTGGGACACCCAAGTGGCAGCATAAAGTTTTCTTCAGGAGATTCTTTTCATAAATACATCCAAAACAGCAAAAAGTTCAGTTTGTCGACAGCAACAATGTAACTCTGCAACCCCTGAGTAGGTACATCCAACATGGCTGATGCCTTGTCCATTAAAATACCCCCCGCCCCACTTTATCTTTGGCAATATAGCAAAACAGAGGAAACTGGCGTTTATCAGTGGTACCACGTCATCCAGAGCTTTCTTTTTATACAAAAATATTTTTCGGTCCGCTTTAGCCCTGTTGTGAAGCACAGATCAGATTTAAAATGACACCGGACAAAAAAAAAAAAAAATGGAAGTAAACACACACACAGAAACTGCCTTTAAAGTGCTTTAACAGTGATTGGAAACTTCCTGCTTTCAGTCTTCAACTAATCACACCAAGCCCTGTTAAACTCTTCCTGGGTCAGTGCGTTAGTGCTGAGCAACTGAGTCATTGGGCACTGCCTCGAGTGCTTAACGACACGTACAAGACTCAGCCACCATGTCCTCCAACTCCCTGTAGTCCACCTTCTTCTTGTAGACAACCAATACGCTCATGGGCATGTACTTGTAGGGAACGCAAGACGGAGGAGGGACGTCCCCCACTCCCAGCTCTTTGATGAGTGTCTGGATGATGGCGTGGTTGGGCGAGTGGTAGCCATAGTGGAGCACCCTTGGGCAGTCCCCTTGGCAGTATCTGGGGTTGTAGGCCCGGGGAGCAATGAAGTAATGACCCAAGCCGAGTTCGTTGAACGCCAGGTTGAAGGAGTGGAGCTTACAGCGGTTTTTTGGGACTTCAGTTTTGCGTTTGAAGTTCGAGATGTCGGAAAAGATTGATGCTGGAGAGGAGGTGGAGGAAGACAAGGAGGAGGCGAGAGCATCTTTCAGCTCGTCCAGAGAAGAATCTTTGGCCTCTTCGGAGCTACGCCGGCGGCGAATCGTAGGCTGCTCCCACCACCAGACTCGCCTCATTAGGTTTTCCCCCTCAGCCCCAAGTAAGTCCCCCATCCACTCCTTTACCTCCCTCTCTTCCTCCAAATACAGAAGAAGAGAGGGGACTTCCAGCTGAGGCTCGCCACTCAAACCCCTTCTACCCCAAAGAGGAGTCCACCACCACGAGGGACCGGCGTCCCCATCAACAGGCTCTGCACACCAATACTGGGCGATGAGGGTGAGGTGTCTTTGCTCACCCTGATCCTTTTCCTGCGAGATGTGGGCACTGACATGTGCCGTGATGTCCGTCTCCGTCCAACGCTGGTGGGGCTCCAGGGTGACCAGGCTGCTGGTGCCCAGTGAGGTGATCTGAGCCCTGCAGAGGGGAGGCTCTACGGCTTGGGTGGTGCCCGAGGGTGTGGAGGTGGTGCGCAAGTGGACAAATGAAGCTCTGACAAGCTGTTCTGAGGGTAGTGTGTCCACTTTGTATTGTACAGTGAAGGTATAGGTGAGATCTGAGAGAAATTGAGAAAAAAAATTAATTTTCTTTTCTTTATACAAGAACAAAATCAGCCTCAAATTAGAACTTCAGGATTGATTCTCTTATTTGGGCCTTTGATCTAGATTCAGCAGTCAGTGTCCTAGAATAAGGACAGAAAATGCATGCATATCCTTGTCTGTTAAAGCAAGCTTTAGCCACAGTTTTTAGCACTTTCTAAAGGGCTTTCAAAAATTGTCTTGATTTTTTGCCGCTTATTTGTATGAATGCAAAAGAGCAAGCAGTGCAAAGTGAATAAAAAGGGCACAAAGGAAGTCGTTTTACATCTTTAAAACCTACAGGTCTGAAGAAGAGGACTCAAAGAAGAGGACTGGAAGAGGTGACTATCCAACCAAGACAGGATTCATCTGATCAACAATTGCATTTTCATCTGTAGCCAAAGTCTGAAGATTATGTTTAAAACAAGACTTAAAACTGATTTTAGTGTCCAACGTCACTTGAACACTAATAAGGTTGAGCCAGGATTAGCAGGAAAAAGACAAATGAGATATGCATTTTCACAAAGGATTCAGCCAATCCAATTCAATTCAAATCACTGAGCTGATTATATAGGTTTTGGTTTTACCTTACAATTGTTTGAGGGGTTTTTGGCTCTCATTTCACTGACCCATAAACATAAAGAGAGCGATACTTTGAATTAGCCAGTAAACTTCTTTCAGTACAACAATAGATGGAATTGGCAGTTAAAGACGAGGCCCCTGGTGATAAAGGCTGCCGTCAGATACCCAGGGTTGGTCAAATAGACTGAGGATTAAGATGGAACCATTAACCAATACAATCAATCCAAATTCAAAAGCCAGTTGTGCGAGCTAGTTGACATAGGCAAGATACAATTCTCTATTTTGTACTCTCAAACCCTGTACTAATATGTTCACTGCATTAAGTTAGACAGAACTGATGATATCAAATATTTAGTTTGAAGCAAATTCTCAAAAGTACAATTTATTTTTTATTAAATTATGCTCCGATGCAACACAGCCACGCTGAATTTGGTTAGGGTTGGGAAGAAACCCGCTTTGCATGAAATTCCAACTGCCTTGATGGATCTGTTAATAGTTCCAGTTTCAAAACCTTAAAAGGTTCACTTTTGAGTACAAACTGAATAGCCATGATATCCGTCAATTTTTCCATTAATAAAAAAGTTGAAGTAGGACATTTTTCCTACTTTTTGTGTTGATAAACTGAACTACTACTCTTTCAAGACTTCACAGTTGGTTTAGATGCATTTTGACCCTCCTGGCCCAACTGCTTCATAGTAGTAGAAGTTTTTGGTGGGGGATGGGGTTACTTTTAAAAAAGTGACAGGATACATTTTCCTCACAATAAATTGAAAAAAAAAAAAAGCATCAAAAACCTATGATAGACTTTGTACCCAGATATTAAAACTTGAATTATTTTAGGCTTCAGATTTTTTTTTGTGTGTGTGCTAAAAACAAAACAAAACAAAAAAACAAACTTGTTTGTTCCTTCACCTCCTGAAGCGGGCAGGTAATGGACCGAGGACGCCGCGGGTCTCAGAAGGCGCACTGTGTTGGAGCCGAACTTCCGGTGCTGCTTGGGCCTGCCGTCTGGTTCGGCTGCGCTCCGGTACAAACTGAGCATGAACTGCAGGTTCTGGTCGGCCTTCTGCTCGTCCGTCAGCGGCCGGTGGTGCGCGCCTCGGTGACTCCGTCGGCTGCGCCGCGGCGCGGCCTGGCGGGACGCCATTTTCCGCCCGGTGAGGACCCCGGCGGAACACAGCAGGTAGATGAAGCAGGTCAGGACGCAGACACGCAGGAAGCCGTGCTTTGCGCGGGTCGCCCTCATCGTTAGTGAATACAACCTCTGGTGCTAGCGAGCTCCACCGACGAGGCTATAGTCGGCAACCATCCTCCGCACGGCCGAGGGCGTGACTTACAGGCGCACCTGACGGCCGGCCATGTTGGACGTTTTCACTTCACTTCCCGCCCAAATTGACGGGCGACCCCAATTAACCGCTCGGAGCGGAGCCGTCAGCCAACGAGAACGCAGGGAAGCCACGTGAGCGTTGCGTTAAGGTGGGGAAAAAAAATAGTAAAACTCACACATTTTGAGGGACTTTTGGGTAAACATTACGTGGACTAGAAGGAGACAGAAAAACCCAAACATATGGATTTTTTTTTTTACTCTACGAAACGCACAATGAGCTTTTTTTTTTTTTTTTTTTTGCATAAAAACACACACGACTTAACTTAGCACTAAAACCGCCTCAGTAAATCTTGTCTGGTTCTCAAATGATTTAATCGAAATCAGTTCAAACTGAAAACATCTGGGACCAATTTGGATATTTGAGCTGTTGCACAGTTCGAACCAGCTAAGTGTGGTCCACACTCAGTTGGTGGCAGTAATGCTTACCTAAAGCTTTTAGTTTTTTTTTCTAAATGAATTGAATGCTATTTTGGCTACAGTAAAATACAGCCTGAGTTTGATATGAGAAACAGTTTTCATTCCAGCTGTAGCCTAATGAATGCTGGTTACAGAGTGAATGACCTAAAGATCATTTATGATGATCTTCAGGGTGTCGAGCGTATTCTCTATTGTCTTTATTTTCTTCATTACTCTGTGGTTTCTTATGATGTGTGCTGTTTAGATATTCAGGTTCTGTACAGTTGAGAGAAACAATATTTATACCCTGGCAGATTTAGCCTCAATGTAATCTTTTGGTTTTAACTAACATGTTGGTGCATTAGGGTGATGGCAATGTTTCTTGCCAACTGCCATTAAAACTCAACTAGAAGAAGAAGAACCAGCTAAGTCCAGAATCAACCCTATTCAAACAAGTAGCATGTGACCACTATAAGACATCCACGCTTACTGTTTTGATAGTTGATATGTTTTTCTGCTTACATTTTCTTGTTATGCTAATCCTCAATAGAGCATTGTGCTTTGTTGTTACAATCCGTCACTGCATTTGGTGTTTGCTTTGGGACACAATGACAGTTCCTGTCTAGAACCAAGAAACTAATAAAAATACACAATTTATGACACTGTGTGTTAGCTAAAGCAGGGTGTGTAAAAAAATCACAATTTATCTCACTGAATAACATAACTTGACATTATCACTTCCTGTATGACCTTAGTGTCAGTGTAGAATAAGTTTGCACTCACAACTATATTTTCAGCATTGCTCCAGTTTATATTTGTTTCTAAGCATCTTTATTTCAGTCAGATTAGGTCTGGATTTTGTCAAGGCTGTTGGTCTTTTGGGTTTCTGCTGTTCACTGGTTTCGTGGGCTTGTTTTGGGCCATTACACGAAGCAGTTCTATCGTGCAACTTCATATTTAGACAGCAACAGAGTCCACTCCTTTTGGTATAGAAAAAGACATCAAACTATGCCTCTTTTTAAGAAGAGGCACAGCATATCAAAACTTATCAACACTATTAAATCTAGGTTACAAATAATATTGATTCTGAAACCTTTAATTATGTTTTCTGCTGTTATATTTAGGAAATAATACAGCAGGCATATGAAAATGTAGATGTTTCTACATATGCTCTGCCAGCTAATCCATGTCAGGTAAGTTAGAGTAGATCTATCTAGTCTCAGCATCCTCTGTACTTGCATAACTTTAACACCACTAGGGGGCAGAATAATCTTCATTATTGTCATCATTCATGCAGTGCATGGATCTGCAACCTGCAGGCTCTTGGTTGCAGATCCATGCGCTGCATGAAGAGTAATTCACAATGACTCTTGGCTAAAACTGATAAAAACAAACTCATGGTTCAGCATGTAGATATAACGGTAAATGCAGTTAATATGTATTAAATTTGCACAGCTAAGAGTACTTGTAATATTTGTATTTTAATATGTTTTTCTTGTCATTAGTATCCCTCCCCCACAATAATCAACGTCACATAAAAAGATTTATTCATCATCTTCGTGTAAAATTGTAGCTTTTTTTAATCTTAAAATATAAAAATAGAAGTGAAATTGTGTGGGATTTTTATTACAACTAATGTCATATAGTAAATATGTGTCAAAACTTCAAAGTTGCCTTATTTTAAAGAAAAATAATTTGATTTTAGCTGGATTGGTTGGATTGAGGGCAAAAATGTCTTATTATTTGGTAAAGAGTAGACTTCTAAGATGGCAACCTGGAGTCGGTAGACTGCACAATATTCTGAAGATGTAACTGAAACTGGAGAGGGTTGCATCTACAGATTAAATCTGTGTTTTGTAGAATTATGTCCAAAAGAGGATGAACCTTTTCTTTTGAATCAATCTTTTGAATGTTATTTGCAATTCATATTTATGGTAATCCTACATTCTAGTTGTTTGTATGTGTGCGGTAAGATCAGATGTCTCAAAAAAAAATGTTCCTGTCGTTACTGTTTAGTTTCTGATAACAAAACCGAACAACAGCAAAAACAATAATCAAAGAATGTAACCAACAACAAACTCCCCGCAGTCTGAATTAAAAGGTGAGATGTCTGGACTTGTTCAAACATTCCTCCCTTCCTGTTTGATTCTGTTTGATGTCGTCTTTACTTCTCGTTTGCCTTAAAATAGCAAAAGATAGTAGCCCCCACCCTAGCCCACCACACATACACACATGTCGAGTCAAATGGCACTTTAATGCGGTGACATTCCACAACAGTGATTATCTCCAGTCTGCAGAGTGACTGTGGGAAAACTTTAGGCAGCAAGTGGTAGAGACGGGTATACTCGGGGAGGAAGAGATTTACAACGACTGAGGGCATCAAAGGTCGATGTGCTGAAACGGCG
This sequence comes from Poecilia picta, assembly GCA_033032245.1. NCBI lineage: Eukaryota > Metazoa > Chordata > Actinopteri > Cyprinodontiformes > Poeciliidae > Poecilia > Poecilia picta. The sequence continues at coordinate 8,196,334 of CM065370.1, read as the reverse complement.
CTGTCTGAGCTGAAAAAAAAAAATGAAATAAATACACACTGGAATTTACCAGCTGAAACTTCTCACTCCCTAATCCGTCAGTTGTCTTTGGAACTAAGAAACATCCCCAAATTGAAAAAAAAAACTACGTTTTAATTTGATTGTTTAGATTTTTTCTGAGGCGTTTCCATTCTCGTGAGCGGTATCGCTGGTCAACAAATACTTCTGCGTCCTTCAACGGGGACTTGGATGACTCTAAAGCTTACTCTTGTGCTTTAGAGTTAAAGTTTTACCTCTTTAAGAAATTGAATTCTGAAGTATGACGTGACTGCTTTGAAATTTTGCATACGTGTACACAGTACAAACATTTCATCTTTGTCTTTTTTTAATCTTTGCCTGTTTGTGGAGGGAACCCCTTTTTAAAATAAATTGGCCTATTTATTTGGAGATTTTTGGAATTGGATCATAATTAGAATGATTTGGAATGTGATGAAATGAAATGCTGTTAGGTTTAGTTAAACCTGAAAATCAGATATCAGACGGCTTATTAGACAGATTTGACCTTCTTGCTTATTGATTTAAGGGGAAAATAAATTCAGATATTCATCAATCTAAATCCAACAACCAGTAACTTTAAAAGAGCAGGAATATTTTTCCACTAGATAATATAGTGGAAAATGTATCTCTGTCATTGAGGCTTTGGTTGTTTCAATGTTATGTCTTCATTTCTTTTTCCAGTTTTACTTAAAATTGTCTTAATTCCCTCCTAGAAACATCAATACAGACCTGATTTACACAATTTTGAAAAAACCCTTCCATAGGGCCTGAAAAGTGAAATATATTCATTTTTACATAAATAAAAAAAGGTTCATGTGGTCATCTTTGCCTATAAGGCGTAACTCTTGCCTAAAATCGCAATAAATCTGTATTATTGTAACAAAAATATCCAAGAAATAAAACTTTCTGTTGTTTATACAAATGTGTGATTTTTTATTTTTATTTTTTTTTTACATATCTCAAATAAACAAGAATAGATGATATCTAACTGTAAAACCACACTCCTTGGTTTTTCCATATCCTTGTACCGTCCCTTTAAATTTTCCGCTTGATTTCCTATCAGTTGTTCTATTGGATAGAACTGATGGGGCTCTGCCATTGGTCGTCCGTTCTTTCAATCACAGCGCGCGTTTGCAGTAGTGGGAGGAGCCACTTTCCTCGCTTGGGAAAGGCGCTGGGGTAAAAGTTTTCCCAAAGTTTCCGGCTGGGTCGCCAGAAATGAAACCGGAAATATTCGTCTCAGTCTCAAAAAATAAAAGTTGTTTTGCTCTATTTTTTAGAAGAAATAAACTCCTTTAGCCAAATATTTGACCCAAATTTTTAAAGTATGCTCTAGTACTATACCCAGTTGGTCTTCTGTGACGAAATTATGCTAAAGTGCCCTTGTTTTGCGAACAGACCGACCGGATATAGCTAGTAACATTGCCAATAACTTTACACAAGGCGGAAAAAAAAAAGTTTTTGCCCTCCCCCTATTCCGGTTCACTCACTTGTTTTCCCACCATACATTCGTTGTTGATGCGTGAGCGGTGATGGAGAGGCCAGAGGAACCGCTACCGGCGCCGCTGGGCTGCTAACCACCGGCAGAGAGAAGCCTCGGTACGGAGCGGCATGGAGACCGTGGAGCAGCTCGTCTCCTTCCACCACATCCAGGTCCAGCTGAACGGGGGCGCGCCGTGGGGGTTTACACTGAAGGGAGGACTGGAGCACGGCGAGCCGCTCATCATCTCCAAAGTAAGCGAACAACGCAAATGTTCTTTTAAAAAAAAAAAAAAAAATTTCTTCATACACAACTTCAGTTTGCCAACATTGCCTCCGCATCTCATTGTAATGAAGTTTTAAAACAGGGATACTGCTGCAAAAATGGATGAATGTTATGACTTTCATCCAAGCACTTTCTGCTACTGTTGGTTCTGTTAAATTTAACTATTAGCAGCAAACAGGTTGGAAAAACGGGGGAGTTATGACTGACTGCACTTCATCAGCTTGTGCACCGGTTTAACTGTTTTACACACATTTAAAGATACATATAATTGAATACATTTTCTGCAAGTCATAAATCTAAAATTAATTTGATGAATAACATTTTGAAGATAAACATCTGATGTTAAATTTCAGAATTTGAAGTATTTTATTTCTTAAGTTTGATTCTTGTGCTCCTATGCACCATGAAATAACTGAAAAGGTCACAATGACAGGTCAAGCAGATGCTAACGTTTAACTTTGATGGATAAGTACATAATATATTACAGTGCACAGAAATTAAACCAAAAAAGTGAATTTTTATGCTTTTGTAAAAAAAAAAAAAAAAAAAAAAGAATGCCTTATGTATTTGTTGTACACCTTTCAGCATTTGCATGTCGGTTTATTTATTGATTGAATTGTGGTGATTCTTAAAAGTAGTTTACATGCGAGTCCGTAGACGAAAAGGGACGTTCCTGTCCACGATTCTCCTTTCAATTCCAGGCAAAACCCCAAAGAGTTGACAGACGTCTAGAACCGCTTCACAGAAGACATGGCCTGGGGCAGGAATGATGTGAGGGTGGGGTGGAGGGGGTGGGGGGGAGGTTGGTGGAATGGGGTTAGAGGGAGTCTGTAGGATGTGGGAATCCTAGAAATGAAAGATGCTGGTTATCTGATGGGGGCATTCTTAAAATATCTTTGCTTTTCACGTGGCTCTTGGATTACTTTAGTGAGTGGGTGCATACACCGTCCTTTACTTTATAGCCATGCGGCCTGACAAATGGTGCCGTGTTCCGGAGCTGTACGGGGGAAGTTTTGGGACTTGACTCCATCTTGTTCTAAAAGTAGAGGACGGCCAAAGTATCCTCCTCGCCTCTTGAGGTGGTTCAGTCTCCGCGGGCGTTGAGCCACTGCAAACAAGAAACGTGTCTTTGAATTGCTGCAAGTAATTATTGCAGTGTGTGTTCTGCTGGGGGTGGCCCCGGCTGCCTTTTTACCTCCGCTGCATCCCGCACACTTTATGGAGGACCTGCAGCAGCGGCGGTGGCAGCAGCTGCTGTGGGAGTGTAAACGTTGGCCGGTGTACGTTTTAGAATTCACCACAGCAGAGAATGGAAAGCCTGGCTCAGTCTTCTGGAAACGCCCGAGCGCACACACCGAGTCACACACAGTAACACGGCCCCTGGGAAAATGTGACTGGAGGGTTTGGTGGAAGGGGAGAGAGACTGTTGCAGGAGATAAAAATCAGACTGTGCTGCATGGCTGTTTTGTGTCCATTGGTTCACTGGTCTGTTCCACTCAGAAGGCAATTGAGTGCTTGACAATGAGCGAATACGTTTCAGAGAAGGTTTCAGGTGCTTAATGGATAGAGAGAACAACAGACAAGCTCCTGTAGAGGCGTGTGTGTGTTGAGGACATCGGTCACACTGTCTCAGAAACGGACTGCTGCTGAATGCCATCATTACTGACTGGCACAGGTGTGTGTGAAGTAGGAATCAATGTACATGGGAGGATAAAATCTGTTTTCTAATGCTGGAAAGAGATGATTCTGACTTGAACATAATCGATCTATTAATCAGTCAATCAAGTCTGAGCAACAAGGCAGTTCAAAGTACTCTACATTGTAAAAACACAAAAATAAAGTGATAAAAACATCATACAGTCACCAATTGAGAAACCAGTAACGAACATTACATTTTGTCAAATTTAAAACTCAATTATTCTAATGTTGATGTTAATTTCTGACCTAATCTTGTGAAATTCACCAGATTGGTTTATGGTGAATACAAGGTCACACATAGTTTTCGCCCTACAAAATCTGTATTATTTCCCCAACTCCACTTTTTCCATTCTAAGGCTGGGCAACATAGCTGGTAATTTAGAGATTTTAGAAAATAAAATCTCTAAATTACAATTTTTTTTCTCTATTTTTTTCAAAAACTTGCTTTTATTTCAATCATCTCTTCAGTGACTACCAAATTACAGTGACTACCAAATTACGGCAATTACCAAATTCTAATTTGGTAATTGCTAACCTGTCTTATTAGCTAGGTGCAATGAGTAACTATTTATTTGATCACCAGAAAACAGACGGCACTCATTCAGACAAATCAATAAACACAAAGCTAGCATGTTTGAGGGCGTTGAGCCTTTGTACCGTCTCCATGTCTATAAATGTTGCCGCCGATTTTCTTCATTTTGGGAGATCGGTGATCTGCCAATTTTTACATGTTGAAGCCGATCTTATCCACTGATCTCATCTAGCTTGGCAAAGGTCTAAGAGTCAACCACTGTCCTCTTTTACTCTCCGGTGAGAAAGGTTTGACTGACAGATTGGCCCACCAAGTTATGTCATTTACAATTAACAATTGTTGCCTCACTGATGCCAACTCCACAATTCTTTTGCTATATTGAGCAACATTTCAGAAAATATTGGTATTGGCCAAAATCGGAATTGGCAGGTTAAGCTTTTTGAAATATTGGCAATCAGCGATCGGCCAGAAAACTGCAATCGGTGCAGCCCTAATTCAGGCCTCCTGAGTTCATACATTGCAGAAACTTTTGCTTCAGGTCAAGTCTACTCCAGGTTCAAGTCTACAATCTGCAATCTGCAGGCTTGTAATTGAGATACTCCTGCTGAATATTGCAAAGAGAATGTCGATTATTATTCACCCACACTTTCCTGAGTTTCCTCTCTTCCTCACTGCACCCCCACCGATCTTTTCCAGCTTTAAGTTCTCAGTCACTAAAAATGTGAATCAAGTGTTGGCATCGAGGGCAAGGCTAATTGATCCCAGCGGCCCAATATTTTATTTCCATGGAGGAACTGCATGGAATATAATATTTTATGAAATATTACACATGAACAGTCCTTTGAGATTGTGATGTTGGGGACATTAACATTATGATAACTGGGGCTGCAAGGAATAATTACTTTAGTTATCGATCGTTCTATCAATTATTCTGGCAATTAATTGATTATTCTGACAATCAATCAATTATTCTAGCGATTAGTTTGTTCTGAAGAATCTGCATGTTCTGCAGATTTTTCATTTAAATAGGCCTTTAAAAAATGAAAATAAACATTTCACTGCCTTAAATGAAATAACATAGCATTCCTATAGTGAATTTGAATCCAGGGAAGCTAAAACTATGCCTTCATCCATAGCAGTTCTGACGAACTTTACCCCCCACAGCATTTATTTTTGTGCAGTTTGAGTTTTTTTTATTCACATTTTTCACTTTTTACAATGTAGCTTTTGTTAACCCCCTCAAATGTAGCAAGTTGCTTTATAACAGTATGTGTACAGTCTGCTCTTGATGCTGGTAAACAGGCTGCTCCTTCTGCAGGAAAAACACTAAATCAAGGTAATCGACTCAGAAATGTTGGAGAATTTTCCAACAGGCTGTGTGTTTCCTGAGCCCTGCCATGTCGACGTTTCTGTGTAATTCATTGACATTGTCAAACAAATTTGAAGCTAGTTTCTATGCAAATGTTGCAAAACAAACTTGTTTTGGAAGCAGCGATATGCATCAGTCACAGGAACAGTAGAAGACAAAAGCATCTATTCAGACACGGGAGAAGACAAAACAAACGACACGAGCCGTCTTCAGGAGGTTTTTGGGGATTATTCGTTTACAGTTTGGCGCGCTGTAATTGTCCTTCATGTCTTTGCTTCGGAGCTTCTGCTGCATGAAAGATTTCATGAACAGATTTTTTCCGTTTGGCTTTTCTTCACAATAGCGCTTTTCAATACCTAAGCATGTTTTGGTTCTCGGTTCTCATGAGAGTCTCGATGTTTAGCTTACGGATCCATCCTGATCCATTTCCTGTCTTAATGTGATACAGCAGGCTAGAGCCTCCATTTCTTTGCCAGTTAATGGATAAAAACCCCCCAAAAACTGTCCGTCAGGATAAAAATCTGCAAGTTATTGTCTTATCGAGATGGAAAAAAAAGGAGAAAAGAATGGCCTACATCTCTACAGCTGTCTCGTAACAGTACATCTTTACTGGAGTGGGTATACCCCACTTCTCCCCCTTTTTTTTTTTAAGGTCGGTGCTCATGTGTGAGAGTGCCAGTTGCCCTCTCAGGATGTCCTGAAGACTCTGCGCGGGTGTGCATGGCCCTGCAGAACGGGGGAGGGGCAACTCCAGCAGCTTGAGACAGCAGAGGGATACAAGCCATTTGGTCAACATTCCTCCGGGAGCATAACTAATTACTGCTGTAGATTGTGTGCGCGTGTGCATGTCTGCGTGCAAGTCTTAAGCGTATTTGCATACGCACACGACTCAGACTGGAAAACTTCACTCCATACGGCAGCCGATTAGACGTACGATGACATGGTGAGTCTGGGGTTTTGTCTGCTCAATAAGTTACTCAGTCAGTCAATTGCCGTGCTGCTCACTCAGCCATTTAGCGAGCCAGTTTGTCTGTTAGTGGCCAGGATTTAGGTGACATGTAATGGCCTGAGTTTGCTTTGAAGATCAAGTGGAAGAGAGAGAGAGTTTAAAGTGTTTTGTAAGAATTCTAAGCAGCTAAAAAGTAAGTTTATAGAATATTTTTCCTCTTTCTGGTGATATTAAACAGCTTAAGTGTCACATTGATTGGTCTCTGGCTCGTTTCTTTATCTTATTGGTTTGGAATCGGCACTGAATGCAACATTCAGCAGCTGCAATGTTATTCCAGTGGAAATCTGCTGAGTCTTGCAGCTGATTGGCTCAGATCGCTATGCTGCTGAATGTTAGTAGAATATAAGGTAAGGTAATCTTATTTGTATAGCACATTTTTTAGCAACAGAGCAGTTCAAAGTGCTTTACGTTATTTAGAAGGAAATACAAACAAAACGAAAAGAAAGACAAAGAGGTACAAAACTAAACTATTGGTTCCCCAAGTATAATGGGAATAAGTAGTCAATGATTAATAAACTAATAGGAGTTTCTCTTAATCTTAAGTTTGTTGTGGATCAGAGAGGTATAAAACTAATTGATGGTTCCAGTTGTTCTGGGTTGAGTTCTAGATTTGTACAGTCAGAAGCTAAATGTTGTTTCTCCGTGTTTGATAATTGTTTTGGGTGGCAAAGTAAACTAACAGCAGTTTCTCTGGGTTTTGCTCCGATATTAAAAGCATAAAGCTAAATGTTGGTTGGTTCTCCATGTTTGATTCTTGTTCCAGGGCTACTTTTTGTCAGTTTAAAACTAGATGTAAAAGCCTCTTCTTCCGTGCTTGGCATAAATATTACCCATGATACCTCACTTTAAAATGCTCTACAATGATGGCCAAGGCTCGGCTCACTCAGTCAAAGACAAACAGAGACAGTGCTCTCTAGAAAAGAAATCAGTAAAGAGCAACTTAGGCTACGTCAGGATGTCAGGACACCAAATCTAGTTGAAATGCCTAGACGCAGTGCTACTCGATGTGCTATTGGCTGGAATTTGCAAAACAGCCAATGCACCAAGGAAAAGCCATTTATTTTCCTTAGTGCTCTGAATCGAGCAAATATTTTTTTACCAACCTCGATCTTTGTTCGGTTGAAGTGAACTCTGGTGCGGTTCGAATGCATATGTGAATGCCAAGGGGGACCAGAGACCGCTTCAAAAGCAGGAAATGGACTTTCTGGGTAACCAAAACAAACATGTCAGTCTTGCGCTAGTGGGAGTAATGACTCACGGTCTCTTACCAATGACCGAAGAGAAGTCCTACAACTGCTAAAATTTGAAGCTGCTCCTGTTTTTGTTTCACAAAGAAGGAAGAACTCTCATGTCGTCTTTAGAGGATTTGGTGTCGTTTCCTTCAGCAGTTCTTGGTGCGGCGCCACCACAGGTGAGGTGGGGGAACAGGTTTTTCAAAGGGTTTGGATTGTACAGTGTGAAGGAGAACCAACAAACCAATCCAACCAAGTCTTGATTGCTAAATGTGATCACAAGAACATAAATTTCAAACTTCACCTTGTAAAACAGATTTGCTTTAAAACAAGCAAAAAGCTACATTTGAACCGTCCATCTGGTAATTTGCTGGTGTATGACAGTTTGTTCAAAAGTTGGCTTTGCCTGTGAACAAATCATAACAGTATATGTGTGGCTGTTTTCAAATAAAAGGTCTGACAACAACTTACACCTAATTAGTGTATATAAAAAAATTTTAATTCAGCAAAAATAGTTTTAAATCATTCCAATCACTTCGGTTCAGTTTCTATAGATGTTATGACTGTCTAGTAAAACAGTTAGCCTTTCTCAGGAAGTGGTGCATATTTTTCTTTTTTTTTTGCTGATAATTTTATGCCATGACTCAATTTGAAATATTGAAACAGATTTACTTTGAATCCCTCTTTTCTACAACTGTTCCTCTCCAACAAACGTAGAAAAATAAAACCCACATGCTGGTAGATCGCGCTGTTTAATGCGACACCAATACACGTATGAAAGTGTGTCGAAATGTGGAAATACCCGAGTGGGAGTGTTGTGTGTGTGTTTACTGACATGCAGCGATGTAAGTTGTCAGTCCCATGTGTTTCGGGGACATTTTTATGTAGATTTGTGTCTGCGTTCAGAATGCGGGCATGATGAACTGCTTTGATTATCGTGTTTAGCCTCTGTAAAGCTGTCAGCTCACTTTCATATGTGGTTTTATGATCTATGGAGCGCTCCCTTCTGATTTGTGTTGTTTTGGGGTGAGTGAGGGGGCATATTTCTGTTTCTAACTGCACTGTGGTCCCAAACCAACGAGGCGACATTCCCGTGGGACGGCGGAACGTCAGGGAATATGAGAAGCAGTTGTCGCTTGATTTGAGAGTCTCGCTTGCGTATTTTGGTGTCGGGGCGCTTTTTCCCAGCCTAGTGGTTTCACATTAGAGAAAATATTTTCAACACCCGTTTTAAAGATGTTTTTATGGGAAACCTGTTTCTGCTGTCGCTTCTATGCGCCTGATTTCTCCAGCTGAGCTTTTTCAAAATAGTTTTTTTGAAAGGAGCACTGTGCCTTGCTTTTGTCTTAACCAGCTTTAGACATATTACTTTATTCCTAGCTAACAAAACCGCAGAAAGGTTTATATTTCAGATATGAGTTATTGACTCTTAGGTGTCCAGCATATAAAGTCGCAGGAAGCAGATTTCCACTTTCAGCAGCTCTGAGTCATTTTTAAACATAATTTTTCAACAGAATCAGACAAAGATCCTACGTCATCTGCAGCAACGAGTTACACCTGGGCAGTAATGTAGCCAAATGTTAAGCCGTCTTTTTCAATTGGTGTCACAGTTTGGACCGCTACGCTTTTTCACATGGATTAACAGATCACCATTTGCCATCTTTTATGACAAATTATCCACCTTTGCAAATAGACACACATGTCCAGATGAATCTAGAGATTGAACACATTTGTAAGTAATTCACTGCATAAAAAAATCCCCAAATGTACATCTTTTGTAGAAAAACATCTCTGGAGAAATCAAAACCTTGTACCTGGGATCATCTGTAACGTCTGTCAGAGACCAAGCCAGGTACCCTGCAGTCTGTTGCTTTACACATCTGGCATTCTTGTCTACCATCATGTTGACTATGCTTTGAAATAATGGTTTACTCTAATAAGAAATAGTGGGACACTCTACTTTAATTTCCTTATTGTCTTTTGAGTTTCAGTAGAAGGTCCCTGTAAAAACATGCTTCACAATGATTCCATCCTGCTGATCTCTGATCAGTACCAGCAGCAAAGATAAGACAGCAGGCTCCTTTTATTCCTGTTCTTAAGGCTTCTCAGTTTTAATTGTCTGATCCAAAGCAGAGCTTTGAACTCAAAGCTCATCGATTGGCTGTTTCTCTCCATAAAGCTGCTGTCAGCCACTGATGTTAGTGACTCCTTCCTTTGGTTCAGGTGCTGAAAAGTGGCTGTGGTGTAGGTGTCGGGGTTAGTCACAGTGGAAACAGAACAGCAATCCTGTCTGTTGTCATCGATTTGGTAGAAAATCCTTGAAGACTTCACATTTGTGCTGGGCTTGATACTGGAGAGAAAATGTTGTGCTGAGCTGTGAAAAATCTTTGTAAACCGCAGAAAAACATAAATAAAAGCTTTGCGTTTTCAACCGGGCGTTATATTGTTATACCGGGTATGCGGGCTTTATTTCTGCATTTTTCTCAACAAAAGATGTCATGCCATGCTGAAATACTGCCTTAATCACCTACTTGACACTTATTCTCATCATTCTGACAGTTAATTTCCTTTGATGTATTGAAATCCCTGACTCGTCATAAGACCTGTAGGATTCTGTGGGTTTAGCACAGGATAAACTTCTTAAATTACCAAGCCTTTGTATTTAAAAAAAACTAACAAAAACCTGAACGTAATGTTGAAACAGTGGCAGCAAGATTATGAAGCATCCTGAGTTCTTAAGATCAAACTGTAGTTAATGGTGGTACTAAAGAGCATTGCAGAGGCTTTTCTGATTGTTGCAGAGAGGAAACATTTATTTTTTCTCTTAATATCTAAAATCTTTGAAAACATAATTTAATTCACCCAGAAGAATATTAGCTGCTCTTCGTGTTGACATTAAGACAAATGCAGAAGAAGAATGTTTTGATGTGAGGTTGTGGGTTTGCCTCCAACTGTCCTGTTTAGATCTTGTAAACAACCGTGTATGTGTGTGTGTGTGTGTGTTTTCCTTCTGCATTCCTGGAAAGGTAGCCTCCAGTAGCAATGCGCTCAGTGGGGGGTAGATGAAGATGCCTTCAGATAGGGATGCTATTGTCTCTGCTGTGTATTTGTGTGTGTTTCCATGTCTCCTACTTTTCCAACTGTCTGCCTAACAAAAAAATATATGTCACACTGCAGCAGAGTACAGTAGACAACACATTGAGGATCATAATTTTTTTAAAAAAGAGACGTTTCCCCTCTGCGTTTAACTTTCAAAACGGGGAAAAACAAAAGTTATTGTCAAAATAGGTTATCACGTCATCATTTGAAGAATTTTTCTATTTACAAAATGAGCTCAAATTCACAAATGACAGGAAAGCAGCCGTTATTAGCGTTTGGGTAAATTTCAGACTGTTTCCATCTCATTTTATGAGAAATTCCTATCAGTAAAAGTAATGAGTCATGCCATGAATTTGCATACATTTTCATCTTAAGAAAACTTGAAGTCATTTTCACATATCAACCTCCTGTGCTATTTTTAGTTTTTGTGAAACCATTTATGAAATTGAAGAACATCTTTGTCAGATTGTCAGCCTGGAGGAAAAAAAAAGGAAAACTAAATATCACTAATATAAATTCTGAAATGAATAGTCTGCTTTTCTAGCTAATGCAGTATTGTCAGCACAGGTGGATTCAGTTTATCCATAATATTTGTTTCATGTTTTGTAAAGTTGAAAATGTGAAGGATGGAGAAAAGAGGAAGCAGCTGGTGACCGGAACTGGCCAATTTCAGGACCATTAATCTGGAAACTGTGCAACGCTAAATGCTACTTGGTCGCTCTGGCAACAACGCAGATCGGTATGGACACAGAAGGACGAAGACTCGATAATAACACAACATATCAATTCTATAATATGAAGTCAAAAGAACTGGTACAAAAAGTTTTTATTTTTAGCAAACTATATTTTCTCTTCCATCTCCAGACACATTTTTGGTAGAAACTGTGAGATGGTAAGAAAGAGCAACAGCATTAGCAGTTAACAGAAAGGCTAAACATATTACACCAAAACAATTTCTGTTTTATCATTTTGAGCTTTCAGTGTGTTACAGAACATGGTGGAAAAATGTTGGCAGGTTTTGTAAATCGCAGTTACTTCGGGGTCTACATTTTCTAGGGAACAGACTCCTGTTTTGATGGTGCTAGGCCGCTAACCATGCTAATGTAGGAGGCTAAAGACCACTAATTATTTCTCCTCTGTTTTAAATTAATAAAACACTGTTTCACAGAAACTGCTCTTATTTGTAAATGATGAATTACTTCTAGTAAATAAGCTGTTGTTTTATAATCTTCCGTTTTGGTTGTTAATGAGAATCTGTTAAAGTTGGTATCAGAAATTAACGACAGAATTACAATCAGTGACCCTCTAGTTTAACCACTTACCAAATATCTCCAGTCATAGGAATATAACTAATGAGAGAAAGAGAATCACTTGTAATAAAAAAAATAGTTAATAAGGTTGCAGATTTAGCAATAAGTCAATAATTACATTCCAGACTCCTGAAAATATTTTCTCCTTGCTCTTGAAGCACTGTCAGATTGCATAAATCCATATTGGTTTATATGTAGTGAAAAAATAAAAATATAAAACTATAATGAAACGGTTTTTTAAAAAAATATACAAAAATAATTAAATCTGGATCCTTAAGGCTGGGTAAAAGCAACCATGGCAGTTTTTTCTCCAGAAAGATCTAACAGAGTTTTCAAATGAAATGTTTTTCAGACAAATACTTGCCTGCTGGAGGAATGTTGCAGAGTTTGTGTGTGTGTGTTGCAGTGTGTGTGTTGGGTGGGGTTGGAATGAATGCATCTCTGATCTGTAGAGCCTTCAGCTGTTTCTCTCAGGCTGCGTCTGGAGGCTCACACTCACATACACACACTTTCTCTATACATGAGAACCTAACGGAAACGAGGCTTTCTGACACTGCATTACAACGTGTGTCTCCCGTTAGTGAAACAGAAGTTGGATAAAAAATCATCAGAGTGTCAGTTTATGCAGCAGCGCTCTCATGGCGGTCTAATTGGATACAATGATTGGTAGATTATAATGTTTAGAGTGTCACACCCTGCATATTGACGATCTATTTGGCCAAGTAGACGGATGTAAACGTATAAAGATGCAGAAACATGTGGGTTAATCAGAATCGATTATATCATCACCATTTTGAGCAGTTGAATTATCGCAGTCGTATATGCTGATATGCTGCCCGTGATAAAACAGGGTAACTTTGCAGAAATGCGTTCCGGGTACCTACTGAAGTCTTTGCCAAATTGAGGAAATATCCAAAGTATTGTTAAGAACTGACATCTTGACTCCTCTCTGCTTTCTGAAAGTTCACCAACATAGTGAAAAGAGGATTAGTTAAGATTCCTCTGTGGAAAAATAGTTTCCCTTTTTTAATAAAGCTTTTTACATTCATGTGCTTCCTTTGACTTAATTTTTAAACAAAATAATTATCTTGCAGACAAACGTATAGCAATTAAACGGGCAAGGCTGATCCTTTTAGGTTATCTTAATAATTTTTTATGGCTAATCCAAACTTAATCTTGGTTTTAGCTCCTGTTCCTCTGTCTTCTAGCTGTTTCATTCAGCTCTCTGCCATTAGAAGACGTTTCCATGCTTTTACGGCAGGTTATGATGAACCTTTACAGACATGATTAGTCCTATGCATCTGTGTTTACATTTATAGTTTATGGTAATTTAGTTTTACCACAGACCAAAGGAAAATGCTGTACCACACATGCGTGCCGCATCCCCAAACACATTCCACGATACAGTGCGGTCCACGCCCGTGGCTAACCCAACAGGGGGAATTAAAGCCGAGGTTTTGACACAACAGTCTCTTTGTGTATCAGAGTCTGTCATGCTGCCATCCCTCCTGTTTGCGCTGTTTGTACCTTGTTCCTTGTTTCTCTGAAGGCATGGTTCTCAGGGAAGGTTTAGTGTGAGTCAGAACCTCCACTCTGCTCTGTTCTTGTTAGAACCGAGACCTTTGGATCTCCTAAGTTGCAGAAACAAAAACAGACAGTGAAGCTATTTTTTTGGCTTGAATTCGATCTTGTGTTTCTTCCCTCTGTGCGTATTTATATCTTTTCCAATCCCTGCAGCCTGTAGAAAAGTGTCTAAAACTTCTCATAGAGTTCATGCAGAACTCTGGATGAGAGCTAAAGTCTCTCTGTTTTTGATACAGGTTGATGTAAGGTTAAAATGGAGGAAAGTTGGATACATTGACATGGATTAAACGGGATAAAACGGTTACACATAAGAAAAGAATGAAGTGATTTTACTGCATTGAAAAAGAAAGTTGGAGAGAAATTGATGTAAATAACAAAAACGGTCTGGCGTCTCTTTAGTTCATTTTAATATGGTGGACTAGAGTACAGTTAAGCCTGTTCACCCCTTTAACATTGTGTACCTATGATTTAGAAAGATGTTCTATAATATAATCCTAGTTCACTTTAAGGAAAATGTGGTTTTATGAAGCCAATAAATAATATGAATTCGGTTTGATCAGGGAGCACATCGTATCATATTGCATACATGTCATGGATATCAGTACCAAGACGAATTTTAATAAGGTTTAAAGCTAAGTGTGACTTTTATTATTATTAGATAATAATCTGTGGAATAATTGAGCTTTTCTGCCTTCTTTCACTGCTAACTAGAAACAACCAATCGGGGCCAGGGGGCAGGTCGTAGCGCTGTCAATCATGCCCATGTGAGCCTGACATGGTGGCCATGCTAAGAGTAGTTAGCATGGCCCGCTGATGATGGTGGATAAATAGTTTTCCTGCAAGTTGTTTCACCACCATTGGCACATTTGACTGCGCATTCATGAGATTGATTGACAGCACTTGGACTGATTGGTTGTTTCTGGTCAGGAATGCTGAATTTCTTCAGATTAATGGCAGCACAGGGAGGAGGTGGAGGAGCTCAGTCTTTTTATAGGTTGTCTGTTTTAAATTATACTGTGACAACCTGGTGACAGTTTCATCAAATGTGTAAAAAGCATATTTTTATAAAGGTTATATGCTGAAGCTTCAAAGCCAAGTTAGCTGGTTGAACCACAATACTATTTTGAGGTAGTGCAAAACACCCTCTTGCGACTGCTCAAAGACCTCCGATGTTCCAAGGTGGCAGCGCTTCTTTGATTTCACAAAAATAAAGACAATTCAATGCCTCACATTAAGCCATACCAGCAAACCATGAAAAAAAAGAAGCCTAGGTTAGTAGGTGCATTTTAAGAAGTTAATAATTCACCCATACTGAAATGGTGTGTGTGTGTTTGTGTGTGTGAGAGAGAGACAGGAAGAAAGATACAGGGCAACACTTTCATGCAGATTTTTTTTCAAAGACATTGATGGATCAATCCTGCTCCCAACAGGCTGCCGACCTTTTAACCCAGGCTGTTGTCGTCGCTGATCACCGGATCTAATGGCTTCCATAACCCACCAGAACCGCACAGCCGGAGGCCGTTCACGGGGGTGTGCATAAGCGACCCTGCAAACGCCCTAAAGTCCACGACTTAACGTCCCAAAAATTCAGTGCTTGTAGATGCAAATTTGTGAAGTTGAGACTGTGGTTGGCAAACAGTCTAAGAACTCCCAGGAGTGTACAAATGTCCTTTTGTTTGTCTGAATTTATGTTTAGCTCTCAAAATTTTCCAAACAGGGGATATTGGAAGAGCTCCTGAGTAGCAGAGAGTTTGTATTTCTATATCTGCCTTCGAGATGCCGTTAAGAATCACCGTTTTGATTGTGTTCCCCTTAACTCACTCATCAGTTATGTCCTGGCTGCTCTGCCACCCACTTGTTGGCAAAGGATATTTTGTCCTACTGAAGTTACAGCCTTACGTTATTTCTGCAACCTTGGTGATGTTTTATCTGCACTATTTTGTGGGTATTGATCATTTCTCACTTTTGGGGATTTTATCCATTTAATACCTGGTTTTTATTGGTACAGAAAGCAGCCGTCTACCACCAGATGGTTCAAGCTGATTGTCAAGCTTCGTTTTCAAATTTATAAAGAGAAAAAATTGTTCTCGGTCAGCATTTTGCTGAAGCTTTAAGCTGCTGTTGGCGTATTTCCCGTTTTGATATGACTTGTTGATAATCCAGTTGTCCCAATTCTTCATGTGAAACAGAACTTCCAGAAAATGTGGCTCTCCTGCTTCATTAACAGAGTGCTCCCTTTAAACGTCTTACAATTTAATCATTAGGTTTTCAGCTGCTCTCCATTCATCAGCAATTACTTACTGTCTCTTTAATGCCCTTCAGAGAAAAACAAATATTTTTGATAAAGAGATGCAGTTAAACAAATCCATATGTATCTACTGTAGTACTTTTTGCAACCTCTTCCAATATTAATGTATTGTTGTTAGAAATTTGCCACACAAAATGTAGCTGCACTATTTTTTTGGTAATACTGCCGACTGATTTAAAGACAGAATAACAATTAGCTGCACTTTCATTACAATTGTGAGCAGAAAATCAACAATTTTGCATTTGTGTTTCTACTGAATAAGAAACATATTTTTTCTTACATTACATTTAAGTAAGTTTGTTCATGTCATTAAAAACCAGCCACAGCATCATCCTCCTACCACTTCCTGTCATCATCGTCTTCGTGGTTTGCGCCAGGGGCAACATCCAGTTGATCATGTGACTTGTGTGATGCGAAAAAAAGTGTTTCCATTGCGAACTAAACCAATGTTATTACAGCCAATAAAAACACCTCAACCTAGAGCTAAAACTTTTTATTGAAAAATTAGTTTATCCATTTTTCCATTCGTTTCCATTAATCAAATTAACTTTCAAAATGTCAAATTGCTCAGTTGAAAATACAGCGACTAACAAGTATTTGGAAAGGACTTCATGATGAACCTCTAACCCCTGTATTTCGCGACAAAATCCATGTCTCTTTAGATATATTGTTCCACGAAAGTCTTTCTGTCTCTAGATGTTGAATGGAGGTCAGATGTCGCAAGAAGTCACCAACGTGTTTGTGTGTGACGGGGTTGTAGCGGTGGATTATGGGAGTACAGAGGCATGCTACGCGGTATGACGGATGGGATCTAAGTGACAGGTTCGCGTTTCGTCAGGGTCGGGGGTTAGTGCGGCGCTGCTGTGCGTCTCTCCAGAGGGCTGCGGCTGACGGAGCTTTGATGTGGCCCGCAGCTCGGAGATGGTAACGACGGGCTTATTTTAACAGATTAAGTTTGACTTTAATGGCATTAGCGGAGCTTAAGGTGGTAAGAACGTCTTTGGTGCAAAGCGGTGGGGTTTCAGCTGGGGATTTTTCCCTGAGATCACTTGTCAATCAAACAACACAGACGACACACGACTTCTAATTGTGCTTAAATCCATCTTTCTGCTTTTTCTTCTTCATCTTTTCATCCTTTGTGTTGTTGGATCCCTTTTATCTCTATAAAGGACATTAAAGGGCATTAAACTAATAAACTGACGGCAATAGTTTCTTTAACAAGGGAGTTCAAGCCTTCCTTTTGCTGTTTGTTTTACATGCACTATTTCACAGCCACTCTTATGTAGATTAGTGCATCTGTGTTTTTTTTTTAAACGCAAAGTTTAAAAAAACATCTTACTAAACATCTTATTTAGTAATATTTAGTCTCATTTCTGCAGTGTAGCCTAGCAAAATACACAGTCCAGTCACATTAATGTGACCATCTGTCAAAAGCCAGAATAACCACCTTTCGCAGAGCGAACTGCTACGAGACGTGCAGGAAGAGAGTCACTTAGGTCCCTGAAGGTCTTCTCTGGGATGTTGAGCCATGCCGACTCTAATGCCGTGGCCAGCTGCGCTAGATTACGCGGTTGAGGATCCATGGCGCGAACAACTCGATCGAGATGGTCCCACAGATGCTCGATTGGGTTTAAGTCAGGTGAGTTTGCTGGCCAGGGGAGGACGGTAAACTCATCCTGGTGCTCTTCGAACCACGCACGTACACTGGCAGCTGTATGGCACCTCGCATTGTCCTGCTGGAAGATGCCATCATCCTGAGGAAAAACAATGCGCATGTAGGGGTGGACATGGTCCGCAAGGACAGATGCGTACTTGTATTGATCCATCGTGCCTTCCACAATAATCAGTGAACCCAGAGAATGCCAGGAAAACATTCCCCAGACCATAATGCTCCCGCCTCCAGCTTGGACCGTTCCTGCAATGGTTGCAGGGTGGTTCCTTTCAGAGGTTTCACGCCTTATACGCCAACGTCCATCTGTCCGATGGAGCATAAAACGCGATTCATCTGAAAACGCTACCTGTCGCCACTCAGTGGACGTCCAGCTGCTGTACTGGCGTGCAAATTCTAGCCTTCGTCGTCGATGAACACCAGTCAGCATAGGTGCACGAACCAGGCGTCCGCTTCGGAGGCCCAGACGCAGCAATGTTCGCTGAATAGTGGTTTGGGAGACACTTGTGGTAGCCCCTTGGTTCATTTTAGTGGTCAGTTGCTCAACGGTAGCCCGTCTATCTGCCCGAACGCATCTCCGCAACCGTCGTTCGCCTCTGTCATCTATGGCCCGTGGTGCACCACATTTGCCACGTCGTTGATTTTGGACAGTCCCATTTTGCCATGCACGGTACACTTTTACCACGGCGGCACGCAAACAGTTCACAAACTCAGCCGTTTCGGAAATGCTTCCACCCTTGGCCCGAAAGCCAATGATCATGCCCTTTTGGACGTCGGATAAATCGCTTCGTTTCTGCATTACGCCAACGATTGAAATGTTTTCCGAAGCCCACACACACCCTTTATATACGCTCAACTGCACTGTGCTGCCACCTGCCTTCTGTGATTGGTTATTTAACTCTGAAGTGGAAAGTACGTGGTGGTCACATTAATGTGACTGGACTGTGTATACAGACGAAGAAGTCCAGCAGAAAGTGACTCCGGCACATTTTAAATAGTCTCCAACCTGGCTCTGCATTGAAAACAAACAGAAGTAGTTGCTGGTGGGTTGGTGTGGCTGTGGAGGAATTCTCACTCCACTTTCTTCAATGTCACTTGGACACATCTGTTCAAGGACGTAAAGGCTTTGAGTAGGAAGCGGTGATATGGCTTATTTTTTTCATAACAAATGTGATTTCCGATTTTTTTTCCCTCTTTCTTTTCAAATGAAAAAAAGACAAAAACTTTGGTAAAAAATTTCAGTAAACCCTTCTGTGATTTGTACAAAGCAATATTAGGGACAGGCTACGAGAATTTTAGTTTTTCTTACAAAAATACAGTCATAATATTAGCATAAAAATGACAATTTTACCAGCAGATTGTCTTAAAATAGCAAGAAAATAAGTTGTTTTTAAATGAGAACGAACTTGAACAATGAATTTTCATAAAATCACTTCTTTATTCTCCTAATATTCCAACTTCAGCCTGGTACTATTTTGAATACATTTTGACTTTATTTTCTTAAATAAAGTATATTTTGACGTAGAGTTGACTTGAATTCAAAGTCCAAATGAATAGAAGCTGTAAACCATCAAACAAGATGGCCGACCTGGACAAGCCGGCATCATTCTGTCCTATGAAAACCCCAGGAGTGCACTGGTAAAAAAAAATTCCAGATTTTCCAAAAACCAAAAATTTGATTAATCTATCAATGTGATTAATCGCCCAATCCTAGCATCCAGCGAAACTATCATCTCCATTCACAAAAGCTTAACGTTTTTGAGTCGTAAATCATGCGGGGAATTCCCGATTTACATTTTTTCTCCCAAATTTTGAATTTGGTCGTTTGAGGTGAAGTGTTTGTCTATAACGTGTCTCAACCCTAGTTAATGCCATCCCACTCATGAAGTCTGAAATCGACACAGGAGATAAGCGCAGCTCCTCTGCCTGAAGGAAGAACATGATTTAATATACGAGATAAAACTTGGCTGTCATTTATTCACATGCTGGTGTTCCTCCATGTGATCGCGCTCACAGGATCATTCTGTGGTTTCAAGTTGGCCTGCAGAAGATCAGAAAACAATCAGTGACTTTAAAAAAGTCAGGGTTGGGATTCCCCCCCACCCTGTCTGGCCTGTTCTCATTTAGCTAGTTACATTTTCTTCATGTTCTGTCTGTTCCACTTCACTCATTTCACCCGTTCCCCCTTCTGTCACTCCGCCATTGAATTTGATCCAACTGTCGGTGACCTGAGGTCTCCGCTCTCTTACGAGGGCGTGTTGCTGAAACCTCATCCCCAAAGGGGGGTAGGGCGGCCACGGAGGGGCTTATCCGTCCGGGGGCATCATTGTCTCGTTTCGCTCCCCTCGGCGTTTCCATGGGAAGGCCGTTTGAGGACAGTTACAACTCCCGGGATCAACAAAGCGCCACGGCAGCGCACATGCAAACACGGATCCGTCTGCTGGTCGCTTTCGTTGCGAGCGTGGGAGCTTTCTTTCCTTTTCTATGTCGACGGCTCCCCTCCTCCCGCCCTGATAAAGAAGGCCTTGTGCGAGTGTGGGTGTGATGGAAGCGAGGAGAACCTCACATGGCTCAGACTGGAGGGCAGAGGTTGAGGAAGAGTGTGTGTCTGTGTGTGTGTGTTTGTGGGAACAGTTGTATGAGAATGAGGAGCTTGTTTTTCCATATATGCAAGACATGAGGAACGTTATGCCATAGGTGTAAGGAAAAGGCTCTTGGAAATGCTTAGTAGAGCTTAAATGAATGATTAGAACCTCATTATGATTTCCTGAAGAAAAAAAAAAAATAAGTTGAACTGAATCCACAGCAAAACCATAAAATCTCACCAAGTATTTTTAGTGCAAATATCTTCGAACATTTGAAATAAGACAAACTCATGTACAAGTAACTTTTCAGCTAAATATAGGAGCTTCTTTGAAGTCAGTAATTCCTTAATGTCGATGAAAAGTGCTATTTCAACTATCAGACTATTTCACTTTGTTCAAGACATTTCCCCAAGTTGTAAGTGAAAGCATCTGAAAGTGGAAATAGTACTTTTATCAATACTAACGAATTATTTGCCTAAAACAACTCGTATATCTTGTTAAAGTATTAATAGTAAGTTAAACTAGTCAGAAATATTTGCACAAGAAACCAGAGAAAAATATTTTGAGATTTGTGTTTATAGCACAAAATGGGCAAATTTACTGCAGAGGCCCAGAGAAATGTGCTGGTAACAGAAATCACCTCATTTTTAGCTCGAAGTCTCTTGGCTGAAAAATTCTGCTGACCTCACTCTGAACTATGGAAGCCCACAGAGGGCAAAAAATAAAAGAAACACATTTTCAAAAGTTAAAAATTCATAAGCAGCAAATTTGGTGTTAAAATTGTTTTTTCATCCTGTCCTGGTGGGTAATCACTTTATTCAATCTTTTCTGCAGTTTTGTCATTCTCCTCTTCTAGGTAGACGGTGTATAAACGGGCTCATTATCGCCCTCTATGGGCTACTATTGGAAACTTTATATCTCAAAGCGCAGCAAACGTACAGTGGTTTGAATTGGAGGATGTGCTTCTCTATAAATGAATGCAGAGGATAATGCCAATCTGTGATCACACCTTATTCCCACTGAACGTGGCCAAGATTTATTCTGGTTTAAGCTCAACTTCCATTTGGATAGTTGGTAGTAACCCACTCACCACATAAAAAATACTGGGTTTATGTTTTATTCCCAGTCCTTAGCCTCACTCTGGAGAAATCGCCACACATGGAGCAACTTGTGGAAATAAACTCCCCTGAAGGGTCAGTGGAAATAATGGTGAATTTAGGAGCTGTCAAAACAGGAAACGTGGGGAAAAACCTTCAGAGCTTTTTGAAAGAGGTGATAGTGAAACCTCCAGCTCCTCTACTCATGTTTCTGCACATATTTTACTTTGGGGACACAGTCATTATTCACAGGAGCCCAACAGACAATAGCAGTGGCACAGAGACTCCTTCTGTGGCCTTTGTCCCCAAAAGGGGCTGCCAGCATTGTCGTCATGTCATGGTTTTCATGTCTTCATTCTGAGAGAAAGTCTTCAGATGACTCTCAAGTGTTTTTCTTTAATTTTTCGTCTTACAGTCATTTCCATCATTATGTTCAAAGAGAAATGAATGACATTTATGTTAATTCTGACTTGTCTTGTTAACAGTTTACTCACTTGGTAGTGAGTAAGAACGCTACGCAGAGTGTAATTTTTTTTCACATCGCCGTTATGCATGACTGTAATAAAGAGGAAGTTGAAAAACCAGTACGGACCACAAGTCTCAGAAACATGGAGAGATTTTCAGGAATGTGTTAATATTGGGCAACTTGTAATTGTCAACTAGCATTGACGACGTCACATGCTAACGTACGCCAACAATGGAAAAAGTCAATCAGTCATCCAAGGTAGATGTTCACTACATGAGAACCTGCTTAGCAAATGTGTTTCCGTTTTTCTCCAACTCTTTTTTTGGGAAAAGCTGACAACCGTCTCAAGCCAATATAATGTTTTGTTAATGAAATTGAGGAAGTTATCTCAAATTTTGCCATTTCCATCAATCTTTTCTAACCTGATACGACAAAATACGCACTGATGGGCTGCTGTGTGGCAGAACAACGGTGATCAACATCTTGAACATCGACCAAGAAACCTGATTCTTCACGAGTCAGGAAGAATGTGTAGGGACCCACTGACAGTAGCTAATGGATACAGACCCACATTTCCTCCACCTGAAAGGCTTCATGCTGCCTTTCATCGAATGAAGCAGCCCGACCGTTTACTCTTGCTGTTACTGTAACATTAAACCCTGTCATTTACATAAAATCTATTCATTTATGTTAAAGGGTCTCGATTATTGGCCTCATAGGCAAGTCCAGCTCCCGCAGCGTGACTGTGTAAACAGATAATGTTACTGTGACGCAGGAAATGCAACCACACATGCATGCATGTGACCTCTAAAGCACTTTTTGTTACTCATTTTGTTCATCATCTCCATCAGAGTCTCCACACAAAGTTGTTACTAACCTACAGACCAAAGCTGATCACTTTTACTAGTCTGTGACAGAGATTCAGAAGACTCAGGGTTTTTTTGTTTATCTACCTACCTCTTCCCTCCATCTTTTCAGAAATTGGCACTGCACCACGACACAAACACTCAAAAAGCAGCTCCTTAAATCTAAATTTGAATGGGTGTGTCTGATCTGTGCGAGTTTGAGCGTACAGAGAGGGCATTCTTCCACATTTCCCATGTGCCGGGGCTGACCTCACCCAGTCTGGACATCCCACGGCACAGACAGCAGCATGGCACAGACTCACACACACCTAACACTAGGCAGGCAGGCAGGCATGCTGGTCAGGTCATTTGCTTATTTTATGTACACCAAGAAGAAAACCTTCTTTCACCAGATGTTAACATAAAAAAAAACCTGAGGTAGGCTGGTACTTATCATCCTCAGTGATTACTTGGCACACGAGTTGTTTCTGTGCTTTGTGTGGAAACAGTTGGTGTATGCTCTGCTTTGTGACCTTTTTTTGGAGGGGTGTTGTACGGGTTATTAATGACATATGAATGAAAGCACATGTTGTTGGGTACGGTTAATGTATATCTTTGGCTGGAGCTTAAAACTAACACTTGTCAGATTCAGATCTGTATTCATTTCCAAAAGGGCAATTCATTTTTACAACAAGTCGTAGTAAAAACAACAACACATCAACAGTTAATATTTAACCAGAGGGCATGGCACTAAACTCCATGGACCTTACCACAGAGGCTGCGTTTCATTGGCTAATGGCCATTTCGCGTCACAGCACAGTTACCACGTGCGTGACCGTCTCACAAACACAAGCTACAGTAGTAAACACATGTTAATGTACATTGTGGACTAGCAGACCGGCAGAAAGTTTTTGCATCAGGACTCAAAAAAGAATGGTTCTCCACTGTCAGTGGGGTATCTGTACAGGCGATGTCAGGTATTCTAATCGTATTTGTGGAACTAAAATTCAGAGATTTCCAAAATCTGAAACAGAAATCTTTGCTTGGATCAAAGCTTGTGCACGACCGCATTTACAGCTCAACCGTGGTAGAATCAATAAGAACAAAGGACTGTGTGCTGGTTTAAATATTATTGCTTTGCTTTCTTTGTGTTTAGTGAATGAAAAACAAAGAAAGTCAATAATAAACACATCCATTATGAAAACCTTTTAGCCAAGTACAGCATAATGGCAGTACCAATACAACTTCTACACCTTGAAGCCTGTCTGTTACAGTCTTGCATTAGCTGAACAGATTAATATGCAATGTGTACCATATCTGACATACATTAAAGATTTTATTTTACCTGAAAAGGCTTTTTATTAAACTGCAATCGTGTTAGCCACGCTAGCACCGAGTACAGTGTATCAGGCTTAGGCACATTCGAACATTTGCCAACAGAATTCACTGGTTTCAAAAGTAACCCTCAAAACCATGAACGCCCAACTTACCCAGCCTTGCAAGAACAATAGGCATCAGTGATCTTGTCCACAGCTATATTTATGCTGAGGGTGTGAAGATCTGCTGTGTTCCTCATCGACCAGTTGCATTTAGCTGTGACGCCCACAATGTTGGAAGCATCGCGTGGCTCAGACACCTTGATGTCGTCCAAAAAAGATGACATGAACTTGTTGGTTCCACTGTCCATTGTCGTGGCTGATATTTTTTGAAAATTCGGCAGAAATGCTACACTAATCGACTCAGAAATACTCTGCAGAGAGTCGGTCAAAATAAAAGACGCCATGTTTACATAGAAACTAACCTCCGCGAGGCTTTGTTTGTGAGACATGCAGCCACGTGGGACTTTTGAGGGGCGTTTCTGGGCGGAGCTTGGTACGGTCCATTGCTTCAAACTATGGAGGTTAAAAACACAGAACCTGTCGATCTAAAAGTGCTGCTAAGACTAAAAGGTGAGCAATAAGTAATACATGATATTTAAAATTTGAAATCCCTCACTTTGAGACAACAACACACATAACCGTTTCCATCAACTTCAGTTATTTAGCCATTTTGTCCTTTCCTCGTTGATACATTCAAACATGGTTGAAAATCATTGGAATGAAAGTTTGAAGAATATTTCATAAATCTTCAAGAAATCTTTAAAGTGTATCAGGTGCTTGTCTTGATCCACAAGGAGACGATAATTCACTGAGTTGCTAACTAGCATGAGGCTTTTCAAGACCAGGTTGAGTTTTACAAAACCATCATAAAAAACTGGGACTGACCGGTCGTCTGTCTCCATCGTTTACAGTTCGCTAGGAAACGATTACAAAGTGGAAACTTTGACCATTGCTGAGCAAAGGCAACGTGTGTGTGCGAGTGTGCGCGCGTGCGTGCGTGTGTGTGTGTGCATGTGAAATAGGGGATTGGAGAGTCTACGTGAGCTGAGTGAAAGGAAAGAATCATAACTGTGATTATTTTGGTCAATACCGACATCAACATTGTGCATTTCATTCACCTAAGGAACAGATTTGTTCCAAATTGGTGTTGACTCTTTGTTTTGATATGACTCTTTGATGTTGGCACTTTAAAGCTAATTACACATGAACTAACTTTCTTAATGCTGCACTTTGTGTAGTTTTTAAGGACTGGAGTTTCAGCTACACTCTCTTCACTCTTAAAATTATTCTTAATTTTATCTAATTCTGCTATGTTTAGTCATGCTGTTTTCAGTCTAATTGTTTAGATCAGCACTATGTGAAATAAATAAAGACGTTGTAAAAATGTGATTGTCATTCAACATTTTCATTTAAAGATCTTTGTGATTATTATTGGCCAATGTTTACAACATTCAGCCAGGAAATGGGCAGAGAGAGGTGGATCGGACTGTCGTTTTACTGGAAATATTGATATTGTAGCAATATTTTTGCTTGAAATGCCTTTCTCTACCCTTGACGTTCTAACTCAGGAACTTGCATATTTAAAGATTTGAGCAGGAAATTCAGCTTTTGCCTCGCAAATGTTTTCCCACACCTTGAACTTTTCAACACTTTGCCAAGTTTTAGCTAAACTTGGATGCTCGTTATCAAGATTTTATTTGACAGGGCCAACAGAAAGCGGTGCATAGTTCTGAAACTGAAGGGCGATGATGGTTTCCAACTTCTTTCAAAGAAAATTAAAATTTGGTGCAACCAACCTCCTTCTTGACTCACCTTTTGCACCTTCTGAGTATCTAGACACATTCCTGGAGTGTCCAGCTCTGGAAAGTTATATCAACACATTTTGCTTCTCTCCCCCCCCTCTCTTTTTAATCTAAGACTCCTACATTAAATCTTTTTTTATGACACGTGCTACCCACATGACCAGGAATCTCAGGAAAAAGAGATCTCGGTGGGGTCTTCCTGGGTGAAGTAAAGGGCAAACAAGTAAATGGAAAAAACAAAAAAAACAATGACGGCTCATTTGCGGGACCCCACATCAAGTTACGGCAAAACCTTAAAAAGCGAGCTTTTTGTGTGATCCAATAAGTTTAAGTTTTAGCTGCCAGAGTTAATCTTATTTACCGGCAACAAATTTAAACCTCTCTCTGTTGGAAGTCGGACCTTGGTTTCCTGACTGGAGGTGTTTGTTGTCGAGCGGCAGCAGCGGCTAACAACTTCCATCCCCTCCAGAGAAAACGGGGTTTTGGCTAATTACCTCATCAGCTCGCACGTAGCAAAATACGCGCCATAATCAACTCCATTATTACCACTCTCTAATTATGCCCCACATGTCTGCATGCTGGGGTTGAGTATATAAAATCCACAGGTGTATGTGTGCGTGCGTACGTGTGTGTGTGTGTGTCGGACAAATTACAGCTCGTTCCCCTGAGGTCGTCTCCTCCCTTCCTTCTTTCTTCTCTGCCGTTTCCTCTGCCTTCTCTGAATCATTTGTTTGAGCCTTGTTACCTTCTGGTGCTCGTTTTACGGTCAGCTCATCCTGCCTCACCTTCGTGTGCCTCCATCTTCCCCCCATGGTTTCGTTTCCATGGGAAACTGATGGATTATTTTCTGAGCTTAACGGTACATTGATAGTTTTAGCAGGACCGGGATCTGACCCCCTCCTGTGTATTTTGTAATCTTCCACCAGCAGAGTTTATTTCTTTGGTGCTACATCTGTTGCATTTCTGCATAATGAAAGGTCATTTTATCGCTCTGGTGTTTTGAGGGTAAGTGTGTGTGTGTGTGTGTGTGTGTGTGTGTGTGTGTGCATGTGAACAGTATTCCACATTATGAGCAGCGATAAACAGTTGTCAGCTGAAGCCCTTTTTGGCCTCTGGTTTGTTTTTAGAGTGAAAAGCTCATTAGAAACAAGTGAAAATAAACACAGTCGAATGCCTTTGACTCAGCCGGTGCCCTTCTTGTGTGTCTGTGGCTTTAAAAAAAAAGAAAGTGACTGGAAAGAGTTCAAACACCATCGGATTAGAGTGCTTTTTATGCCTCTGTATTTCTTTCCAACTTTGCTTGTTGTTGCTGTTCTCAGTTATAAACATGTCTTTTGTTTATTCCACTTTAATAATAACCAAACACATTCTTTTGCAAAAATGAATGAAAACCATTTTTAAAATATTTTTTGTGATACAGATTTCTCAAGTGTTTATAAACCTCTGCTAAATTTCCGGTGCTGTCGTGTTTTAACTTTTGTACTCCATGTAGCGCACAAGTGTTATTGTGCTACTATTTTATTAACATATATTTTAACTGTATTTATTCCTAATCAACAAGACATATCAAAACAGAGAGAAAATATTTGTTGCTGGAAAGTCGTTGCAATAAGCGTGATGTAGTGTTGATTAAATACAGGGTGTTGTTTTTCTGCATTTTAAAGCTGCTTTAGTTTTATTTTTCTTTTTTCAATAAAATGCCTGGATTTTGACAAAGAATCGGATTCGGACTCGTATTAAAAAATTCTCTTTCATTATTGGTAGCAAGGTGTCCGCACATCCTTAAAAAGTCTTAAATCCATTGAACAGAAACAAGTTGATCTTAAATACTTTAATCACAGGTCTTAAATGTTGCTGTGGTGGAACTATTTAATTTAATATATTCTATGTAGTTTTTGTTTTTCTCACAGGACTTTACTGTTGTGCTAAAATTTGAGTCAGACATATATTTTCACTGCGTTCTTTGACTCAACATGGTTGCGGTAACTAGCTGCTAATATTCCCTTGCTAGCTAGTTTGAAAAGGTGCAAATGTGTCATCAGTTGTTCATCTAAGCCATTGGCTCACTTCGGTCTCATGGTTTCCTTATTTGCGATTTTCTTTTGTGTGTTTCAAACATATTAACAATGGTGTTTAAAAAGTCTTATATTTGACGTGGTGGAACCCTCAGAAAACCTAATGGGGACATTTCGAGTTGTTTCTTAAAGTGAGTAAAACATTTTGTGGCTGTGGTTTGTATCTTCAGCTTTTTAGTGTCGTACTTGTTGAATCTTCCTCTTGTATTTGTGTTTAGTTTCACCGACTGTCTGTGATTCTGTGTCTCTGGATTTTATTCAGTATCTCTTCTTGTTGTGTGTGTGTGTGATTTATGTCTGAATTTAGCCTTGCCTCACACTGCAACACACCCATCTTTTTTTTTTTTTACTTGAAACCAGTCTAAAACATCCCAGTAATGCATTAACAATTCAGTCCTCACCACTGAGCCAAACACACTTGCACACAGAGCTTGTTACGAGAGAATGAGATGGGGTTTGTGGGATGTTTTTGTTTGGGCTGTTTTGGAGATGCTCTCTGGAGCAAGGTAGCCATGGGGACGGAAACAGTTTTAAACTAAAAATGTCTTCCAAACAACAGGTTTTTAAAGGAGTTCTTTTATTCTTTTTTTTTTCTTTGTGTGAATGTGCCCTTGTTAGGCTTCCAGCTAATTTTCCCGAATCTCATCTTTGTCTTCAGATCGAGGATGGAGGGAAGGCCGCGCACTGCAAGAGGCTGAAGGTCGGAGATGAGCTCATCAACATTAACGGCTCCGCCCTGTACGGCAGCCGACAGGAAGCCCTCATCCTCATCAAGGGGTCGTACAGGATACTGAAGCTCACAGTGAGGAGGTAAATACGCATTCAGAGAGCTGGAGCGTTATTTTTACTGTCTAAAAGGGAGTTTTTGGCTAACAGAAATAGATGAGCCGCAGTCGCTATTCTTCTTCTCTTGTGTTGATGTTGACTCACGGCGGTGACAAAGGAAGGAGGACGTGATCGTCCACTTCCTGTTAAGATTTTGTTTGCCAGACACATTTAAAGGAAATGCCAATGGATATAGTGTCAGGTCGGTTACTAACCAAACACATACTTCTGTGGTCAAGCGTTTTACTTGGCGCTCTGCAGTTTCCACTTCAGTCCAAGAGGTGGCGACATTGGGCTTGTTTGCTAACTGCTAATTTGCGAAGATAAATTTCAGTGCTTTTATTTTTTTTTCCTGACCTCATCCCAATAGAACAGTTTTGGAATGAGCTCAGAGTCAGATCCTCTCATCCAACATCAGCGTCTGACCTCACAAATGTTCGTCTCCTAAACCCTGATGAAACATCCCACCTGCACTCTGAGGTCTTTAGGCTGTTAATTTGCCTCCCATGGTGCATTTTAGGCCTGGAGCGGATCGAGCCGTTCAGATAACAGCTCTAGCGCCGTGCATCTTCTCGGACTCTGGTTGATTATTTCAAAAAGCATCTGAAGACCGTTTCATTCAAGCAAGCTTTTAATCAGATGTGTTGAGTCTGTTTTTATTGCATTGGGTTTATATCCCTATTTCTTTATTCTCTGTTGTTGTTCTTCATTTGTGCAAGGTTCTACATTTACTTGTATTTCCTTTAGAGGTTTACAACAAAAGTTTAGACAGTCATCGCAACTTTTCCACAAATCTGACCAATCGCCTTAACGTTTTCTATATTTCCTGCTTTTCTGACTCGGCTGAGTTTTTGACCGGCCCTCTTTGCCCCATTCTAACTGAACTTCATGTTTCGCCCCTTGAAAACCGAACCTGCAAGATAGAAGCATGTCATGTGTGATGCTAAACGGTAACTTTGGTCTCATTTGTCTTTTTTTTTTTTTTTTTTTTTTTTTACAAAACCATTTTTAGATGCTTTGTAGGATTTCCTTCCACTGTGTATATATATATATATATTCAGTCATGGGCGCACTTCCTGTCTCTGTTACTTTATTCAGCCATTACAGCAGCAACAGGACGATGATGCAGCGCCTTCTCAGGTAAGGAGGGATTATAACTAGATGAGAAAAAGAGAAATGAAGCTATTTCAGCTTTTTTGTGAGACCATGTTATGGCAAAAATAAAGCTTTGAAGAATTCAAAACTTTGATATACAAAACTTTGAAAAAGGTGCCGCACATTCTTAAAAAACAAAACATTGCAACAACCTGGAGGGACTTCTCAATAATAAAATACCAGCTACTGTAAATGTTTACAACCTGCTAAATTAAACAGCAGTGAGGAATTATTAACACAGAAACATAACTGCGTCATCTTGAGCTAATCCCAGTTCAACTAATACTGAACCCTGCAGCTTGAGGCTGGAAAAGCTGAACCTGTAAGTTGTTCCTAATTTGAAATGTTCTTATTATAGGGAGGGGGGGGAACACCTGCATCGATTTAAACTTAGTTTAGCACACAGTGATTATGATTGTTAGTGATGCATATCAGTAACTCCCTTCAATTAAATCCTTGATTTAAGCTTCAACTTTTAAACGTCACAGCCGGTGAGTCATTTAGGGTCTGCTGGATTTTCCGATTCATTGTAAGTTTGCTAACAAGTTTGCTTGGTACAGGATGTGAAAGTGTGTTTTCCCACATTTCACATATTGAGCCTCTGTTAATATGTTTGGCTCTGGAAGAGAAACGAGCAGCAGGAACATTTCCACACTCTGACTATATGTATATAAAAAAAGCGAAGTCGTCCAGTTGGAATCTCAGCCTTTAATTAGAGGATGTGGGTTAAACCGCCATCGCCAATCTGAGGTCACCTAACAACATTTCCACATTTACAACCACAGGTTTTAGATGAACAGCAGGAGATTTTTTTACCTCCTCCAACATCCGAGAAGTTGAATCAGTGTTGAGAAATGTTTGAACAAGTGAAGCTTTTAGGCAGATGCAGCCTGATGAGTTTTAAAGTGTAAAAGGATTTCTAGAGAAATGCTGGAAAAACGGTGGGCATAAGTTGGTCAAAATATACAGCGAACGCAAGAAACGTGAAGGAAACGTAAGAAGAAAGTGGGTTAACAAACTAAACTACCTCCTAAACTTTAAATTATGGTGATGTTATTTAATTATTTCCTGACTCTTTGCACATTTCTGCGTCAGGTTTTCATCACTTAAAATGTTGGAAAACAGAAGCGAACCATGGAGCCTTTGTCCCGATTGAAATTCAGCACCGTATGTAAACACACCATGCCTCTGAAGAGAGAAGAGATAATCCCAGCTGGATTAGGTCGCATACGTGGTATAAAAGATTTGACAGATTCTTCAGACAGCCCTCTGGAAGCAGCGCCTCTGGTTCTGGAATCAGGCACGGCCTCTGCAGGGAGGTTTGGTCTGTCGAAGCAGCAGCAGCCACACCAATCTCAAATGATGGTAAGAATCCGCAGGATGAATAATTTGTGGTGATTCAGACTGTAAACAGAGCCTGAGGAATGCTACTAGTTATGATGAGAATGTCGCTCTGTTACTCGTCAGTGTGTTACAGTCTGGTGTGGAGACTGTATGGGACTTTCCTGCTGCTGGGGTGTGTGAATGTGATTCATATTTAGTTACAACTCCAAACGTTGTGTTTTATTGGAGCTTATGTGACAGAGCAACACAGAATAGTGATTAATTTGACAATAAATTATCTACTGTGTTCTGCTTGTGAGCATCAGTTTTCAAGTCTTGCCAATAATCTAGACTTTGACTACGCCGTTTTAACATTCTGCAGCTCCTGCGGAGTTACCAGGACTCCAAGATGATTAACGCTCCCCATGCAGTTTATGCTAAAGAATTACTGTTTTAAAATGTAAAGGTAAAAAAAAAAGTTTTTTTCTTCCAATGTACGCAAGGATTTTTCACAAAGAATGACAGTAATAGTGTAAGAACCATTCTTTTTGATAAAGTAACATGTCTTTTGGTTGCAAATTATTAGCTTTTTGACATAATTGTCGATTACATTTTTTTCCATTCCTTTTGTGTAATAGTTAGATTCTCTATTTTTCCACTGTTAAAACTATACAAAACAAAAAATATACATATTGGCTGAAATTTTCATATTGGTGCATCCTTACTTTTCAGACAAAAATTGATATTGAACAAAATTGAATTTTCATTTATAAAGATTGGTGATCGGCCAGAAAACTGCAATTGGTGCGCCCCTACAAATAACCAAATCTTAATTTAGTAGGCCATGCCTATCACAGGAAGTAATGAATCATTTTTTCACTTGCTAAATTAAAATGAACTCAGTGATTTCCTTTTACGTTATTTATTTATTTACCTTGTTCTTGCTCTCTTTGTGACAAAAACTGGATGAGAATAACCTTCATTCTGGTGCTTCTAGTCCTTTTTTTATTTAAGTTTTTCTGTTTTATCAATTTCTTTTGGACATTTAAAATATCTTCCAGTTTATTAGACTTTAAAAGCTTGTCAAAGTTAGAGAATCCTTGCATTATTGTGCCATTACCATAATGTTACTTGAAATTGTTCTCAAAACGACAATGTTATCGCTTATCTCAATAACTTCTGGGACTATTTATCGTCTGGCAAAATTTGCCATTATGCCTAGGGCAAATTGTGTAGGGCAAACTGCATTGCACTTTGACCTGAAGTTTTTTCACAAGTTGTATTATAGCATGTCTCTGTCAGGCTCCGAGTCATCACCATGGCAACAGGAAAGCCTCCAGGACGGTGGGAGTTTTTTTAGGCCAGCCAGCAAAACAAGCAGCTCGTTGAGCGATGATGAAACACTCACATGGTGAACTCCTGGCTCTCGTATAGTTTTAACAGTGGAACAGGCTCCTGAGTCACAAACCAGAACTCATTACCGTCTGTTTTAATGACACGTGGGGGGGGGCATCCATGTTGGAACAAGGATGGCCTGTGAATGTAAGGAGCTCCATGTTTCTTAACGGGACTTTATAAGAAATGTGACACTGTAATCAGTATTTCTACATGTCCATTTGAAACTTCATACACACGACTCATTTTGCTTCCTCGCCATAACGGTGTTATTTATTGAGGTTCTCAACATCCTTTATACTCTGTGTCTCATCTGCATTTAATACGCATGTTTTTATCAAGGATCTGTTGGTTTATGGCCACTTCCATTTCAAATAACCCAAGTTTTGATTGAAAGCAGCTTCACGGTTCTGTTTTCAGACTCTCGCCGGATTTGTTGTGGAGTCTTGAGGAAACTGGCCAGTAATGGCCTTCCTTGTACTCCGTTTTACAGTGCGCCCCTGAATAAATGGCCTTTTCAGCTGATGGAGCGGGCAAGAAAAAAGTGGATTTAATTATATGATGTAAATGCAGAGGAAGGAAATGTGGAGCTGGCAAAGAGATGGGATTTAAAAGAAGCTGCTTTTGTGTGACATTTCTGCTTCACGTGAGTTGGAGGCAGATCTGAGATTCAAAGTGGATTGTTAGAGGTACTAGTTAAAGTCACTCTAAATTTTCTGATTTTTGTCGGGTTACAACCACAAACTTTAAAATGTTTCTTTTATTTGACAGCACAAAGTGGAGTGTAACTGAAAACTGGAAGGAAAATAATATTGTTTCCCTTTTCTTAAATAAATTAAACATGAAAGTTGAGTGTTGAATTAGTATTCAGTCTCCTCTAAGTCAATGCCATTGGAGAAACATTTTGCTGCATTTGAACCAGATTAATCTAAAACTATTGCACTTGAGAATACATACACATACAAAATTTAGATTTTTTGTTGAGTTTAATGTTAAATTTTACTCTGAATATGTTGTTCTTTCACAAAATTTCGGGAGTTTTTTGAGTCAGTGCAAAGATTTCCCCCAGAAAACTTACTAAGCCCAGTGGTTGGCTGTCATTCATCCAGTGGCCCGTCATGTTTTTGAGTTAATTTTTTTTTACTTGATAACAATGTGTTATTGAAAGATTAATACCTGATCACCAACTATAAAGTCTTACAAAAAAAACACTGGCGGGGGCTCAAGTAAAGCCTGGTGGCCCGCCAGGCTTATCATACACCGGGGGAAACCCTGCAGTGTATTCCAATTAACAATTACTAAATGAATTGATGATTATTTCAATAATCAATTAATCATAATTATTTAAATTACCACTAAAGTCTTACTTGACATCCAATAAAAACACATAGAAGTTTGAATTTAAAACGACAGGAAAACACGAGGGGTATTTCCATGATAGCTATGTAAAAGGACAAAGGATCTGTAAGTCTCATTACAGGCTTTGTCATTGTTCAGGACATTATTAAGTCTCAAAATTACATCCCATCATGCCTTTGAGGGTGTCCTCCTTTCTCAACTGTGTTGTTCGTGTTTTAAACAAAAAGGTAATTTAGCTCTGACTTACTGTACCGTTCTGTAATTCTCAGGCCAAAGGAAGGCCTACAGGCTAAATCTGGCTAACCGCAGGAATTTACTGGCTTTTGCAGCAGTTCAGCGCCGGGTGAGACGGCATTGTGTTTTGGTCAGTTTTCCTTTTTTATTTCTCTACTGATGCTTTATTGGCATTTTAACAAGGCAGCTAAGGAGCAAAGAGAAGCCACACTGGTGTTAACCGTCCTTGTATTTCAGGCAGACCCTTCTTTTAGAGAATGTAGTGAAACCTGACAAACAAGCCGCAAAGAATACAAAAACATTACTATTTTAAAGTGATAGCCTCGAGAGCTGAATGGACTCCACAGTTTACTTTTTTTTCCACCAGCAGAAAAGTGAAAGTTAGAAAAAGTAAAAGCTACACAATTCAGTTCAGATTCTTTTCTTGCTTTTTATTTATAAGCTAAAGTGAGTTATATTCTAGCATTAACATACGGCTATTAACTTGAAAACGCTTTACACTTTTTTTTTTATTTGTCCACTCACGTTTGTTAAAGATGTACAGTTGAGCCCAAAACTGTTCATACCCTGGCAGATTTAGATTTTAAAAAAATCTTTTTTTTTTTTTCAAATTTTGTTTTTATTGAATAATACTTACACTAATAAATTAATATTAGAATGGATAATATAAATAAATCTCTGTATATTAAAACTTTGCTACTAGTCAGTATATCTATTGCTTGAAATTAGAGCTGCAATAATGATTATTTTAGTAATCAATTATTCTGACAATTAGATGAAGAAATTGGTACATTTTGCAAATTTGACATTTAACCACTTCAGCATTTTAAAGCAATATTAGACATACATAAAAATTACAAGTAAACAAATATTTCAATGCCTTTGAATGTGAAAATAAACCCTGAGAAAGGGAGAGTCTTTTGAATATCGTAATGCCCACTCCAGTACTTTTCCAATGGAATATCTTAAGATATTTTTTTTTGTCTGATGTGTATCTGTAAGGGGAAAAAAAAATCTCTGGTTGTCTTTGTTCTCCCGACCTGGAAATGTTCCTTCCTCAGTTCTTCCTGTTTTCTGAGACCCTTTGTTAGATTTGTTGTCTATGTCTGTGTGTGTGTGTGTGTGTGGGGTGTGCGCGCGCATGTGCGTGAGTGTGTTTGCTACTCTAGTTGGGCAGCTATAAACACTGCAAAGGGGCATTCTCCAGCAAATGTATCATTTCCTGTTCCTCCCAAAGTTTTCCCTCAGCACTTCCTGTCCGACTAAAGTGCTGAAGAAATGTGTTTTGTGTGAAAAGAAGCAGCTTTCACAGGAAGTGAACAAAAGACAAAACGGTTTGTTTACGGCTGCTGATCTGAAGAGGAAGCTTCTCTTTTTAACTTGCAGGTGTGTTTAACATGAAGGCTGCAAAGGCAGATGTTTAAATAGTTCCTTATCAATAGTTGCTCATTTTTAGCTTGGATCCTTTGGGTTTGTCAAACTACTTCTTCCTTTACACCTCTTTAGGCTTTTCTAGACTCCTCAATTTGAAACATAAACCAGTAAGAGGCATATCAGACAACATTCCAGGAAAAAAGAAACACACTTGTAACTTAGGTTGTGTGTAGCTTACTAGAGACAAAATTCTCAAGTTTGTTTCAATTTGTTTTGCTGACTCTGTTGCAAATATCAAGAATAACCCAGTTTGTCTGAAAATGATATTAAAGTAGCTAACAAAGTATTTTCCAAAGAGTTGTTATTGGTCAACTGTGTGACATCTTTGCTGTTTCTTTAATAAGTGACTGACAGACATAGCCCATCTGCAAAGTTTCCAGTCCTGGAGTTGTCCATGTTGCTACACAGGGCATAAAATTGGTGAAAAAGCAACTGAAGTCCAAAGAAAAACTAAAAACAAAACAAATGAATCAAAAGCTGGGGAATGCTGAGCAAAAGCGCTTACAAAGAATACAAGACAGTCTGGATGCCTTGAAAACCCTGTTTGGAATAGATTATCATATTCATTCACATTGGAGCCGTCGTCACACTGTGTATAAGAGAGAGAGTAGTCAACGTCATACATCTCTGCAGTTTGACATGATTTCACTGTCACCTTAAAAATAAAGATGAAATGATTGTAGAGGTGACTTTTAAAATGTCTTCACGATCTATTAGCATGTCTAGCATTGCTAGCTGTAGATTGACGTCCTTGTGTATTTAGCATGTGGACTAGACGTCTCAAAGATCATAAAACCAAAGAGAATATCTATCATCTCCCGTAAAAAAATAAATGTATTGATTGTTTTACTTTAACTCCAAAAGGAGCTAATCCCAGGATAAAAGGCAGGAACCATCCCGGTTTGGCCCAGGCTGGAGTTACGTGGCAACACAACGTGCTCACAGTGGCAGCAGAAGTCTGCGTGCAGAAATCAAAATTGTAATTACAAGAGGGATGATATTATGTTTGTCATGGCAGCGTAAACTGCTGTTTATGACAAAGCTCTTTGATCTCAGCTCACTTTTGATCCCACACGCCACATTAGCTAAATGTTGGCTTTAGCCGAAGCCTGAACGAAGGAGAGGAAGAGCACATGAAAGGATGGAAATGGGGAAAAGTGGTAGAAAGACAAAGGAGCTAGCACGTGGAATTGACTTGGACATTACGGTGATAAAATATCGGCATGTTTTGACTCGCCGCCTTCCTCAGAAATGAGCACAAACACTTTCACGTCTTTTTGGCACTGAACCGAGGCTGGGATTTGTAGATGAACAGTTTCCCGACAATTTTCAGACCTGAAAACAACAGCAGTACGTACAAGACATGGTTGTGAAACATGAGAGTGGGAACCTTTGTCATTTTGACCTTAATGAGTTCTTGAGGTGTTTTCACACCGGAGATGTCTAGCATTTTCAAAGCTAATGCTAGATTAGCTTATTTATGGCATAAATATGATGAGACCTCAAGGCAGACACAGCTACCAGGTTATGTAAAGTGACTAGTAAAATGACAGGTCGCTGTTGTTTCTCGACTGAGTGCTGTAGTTACAGGTGTGCTATAATGTCTCCACAAACACTCAGAAAGTACAAAGCTGCACCTTCTATCAGAACGTTTCCATGACTGAGTGACTGTCACAGCAAGATCTAGAAAAATTCATCCATTTACTTATCTTTTGTCGCATTGATTACTGAAGCTAGGAAGATGGAGCACATCACCCCATTTCTTAAGTCCTTCCACTGGCTCCCTGTAGCTCAGAGAATACATTTCAAAATACTTCTGTTAGTTTATAAATTGCAGAGCGCAACAAAATACATTAAAGATCTGCTGCTGTGGTATCAACCTTCCAGACCTCTTAAATCTTCTGGCTTTTGATTATTAGTAAAAGGAAAACTAGTCAACATTTTTACTTGATGATTTTGAATGATGGCATTTGACAAAATGCAGTGTTTGGTCACTGTGTGATGTTTTGACGGGGTAAAACATTTCGAACGGCCCTTGTTGCCTCGCAAACAACCTTGACCTCACTTTGCCTCCCCCATGTTCAGAAAGTCAGGATTTCAGCGAGTGGGATCCAGCTGATACCACGCTGCCATCTGCTGGCTTCCCTACGGCTGGCTTTTCTCTTCAAATCTTAGTAATTGAACCCATAAGAAGCGAAAAAAAGAAATAGTCGGGGTCCATCTAATCAGCATAATCGGTAACAATGAAGTCTGATCAGAACATCAAACTCCTGAATTGCTCCTTGAAAGATAAGCCCTCTTGGCTCTGATCCCATCCGCCGCTCGGCTTCACAGTTTGGTTGTGCTCATTTGAAATGCTTGTTTTCATCTGTTCCTCCCAACCTTCGATCTCTGATTGTCCAGTGCTTCTGCCTCTGAACGCTGACTCACTCTTTTCTTCTTCTTCTTCTTCTTTGTTTGTTTGTTTTGGTTTGGTTTATTGTTCTCATTAGTAAGTTGCTTGGGACTGTCAGGAGCTTTTTTGGCAGTAGACACAACATACACTCACTCTTCAACACACACACAAACATTCATCTAATTGCTTGGAATGTTATTGCAGAAAGATGGATGGGTAAAAAAAAAACCTCTCATACACGCACACATCCGTTGTTTGGGATTTTTGAACCACATGCTCCCTGGAGAACGGGGCATGCTGAGGTCTGCGGTGCCAAGAACCATGAAGCACAATAGTCTGCCCCCCATCACTCCTTCCCAAGCTGAACAATAGACATTCTTGGCATTCCCCAAGACCTCTTCCTCACACACTCACAAACACACACACACACACGTATATACCTTTCTGGATCCGATTAGAGGCCCATCCGTAAACAATTTGGGCCGCGCAGTACATCAGAAGTAAAGTGGACACTGAACGGACAAGAGCGTCTCTCTGCTTTCAATCATCTTTGCTGCATCTGTTCATTAAAAATAGATCTGATAAAGGTCTTTCCCCCCCCCTTCATTTAAATCTAATTCTGCTCAAATTCTGATTTGTTAACAAACAGGCAAATATGGGACTACTAGGTTGGAGGGAGCCTGGCTTAACTCGAACCTTATGCAGCCTGTCCGGCGCTTGAGATCGTCTTGATCAAAGCTATGGCCAAATTAAAGCAATGAGAAGAAAAAGGGGGGTCTGCATCAAGGTACCTGTTGGCCTGGGGCAAAAGAATTACTAATCAGGAGTTAGCGTTTAAGTCCACTGTATTGCAGAGCTTAGTTTGGGCTTACTTTAACTCCTTTTTTATTCAGGAAGGTGCCATGTAAGCGGCATAGCAAATTGTTTTTTATTAAAAATGCATCTCGTCTGTAACATCACAATACGCTTTGCATTTTTGACTTGTTGCAGCTGCTTGGACAAATCTTAATTTTTTTTTAGGTGTTTTGCAGTGTGTGAGTTGTTGTTTAACAAAAACCTTCAAGTAGAAACTTAGGATGGGATTTCCCCAGAAGACTTCCTAAGTCCGTTGGTAGGGGGCGCTAGGGCCATCATCCAGCAGCCCATCATGTTTTTGACTTAAAAAAACAGTTTAAAATTTACAGAAAATGTGAAAATTATGTTTTATTTGAAGACGTTATTAACAATACCTAAACACTAACTGTAAAGTCTTAAAAAAATACTAATTTAAAATAAGTAACTTGTCATTTTATTCACTGAAGTTGTCAGCATGTAGACTGATGAAGACGGGCAGAGGTTACAGAGTTGTGGTGAATAAAAAAGCGATTCCTTGACCTCATGTCAAAATCTACAGTAAAAAAAACAGTAATACACTAATGGAAACCAAGAAAAAGTTCAAAGCACATCAACTAAGTCGGACTGAATGACTCAGGGAAAACAATACTGAATTAAAAACATTTTTGCTCCACTAACTGGTCTTCTTCCACTGTTAAAGCTGCTTTTTATTTTTATTTTATTTTATTTATTTATTTTGGTTTGGGGGGAAAAATTATGAAAATAGATATGGAACGATTATCTTTTTTTAAATTAAAAAAATGTGTTTCTGAACTTCATTCTCATCATTATATGAAAAATGGCAAAAATGTCTTGTTTTCTGGTGAGAAAACTAGTTTATGATAAAATACAGAAAAGGAACACTAAGCTAACATATTGGTATTCTGACGGTAGCCTAAAGTTATCTTTGCCCTTATGTTTTTTACAGTCAGACAGTTTTTAGGATTTGTTACTGTAGGAACAATGTGGGTTATTTTTTAGAACCAGGAACAAAAACAAAAAATCCCAAATACCTGGGCTTTGACTGCAAATCCATGTTTACTGCACAGTCTTTTCTCTGCTGCCCGAATATTGAGCTGTTACCATGTCATGATAGCCATGAGACTGTCTCATAGCAACAGTGCCGTCAGTCAAAAGGCCTCTTAAGAATCATTGAAAAACCGACCGCTACTCAAGATCCTTTCTGACCACTGCATCACACGACGACTCTTTGAACATACTTGGATGATAATTTGTTATTAAATTTAATTCATTTCAAAAACTAGTTTTCACATGGTCCTTTCATCAGTATAATCTGAGCTTTGGGTTGTCTACACATTCATAAAAGCAAAATAAAACTTTTTCAGGGCGCAGACGAGTTATGTTTTAAAAAAGTTGTGCTAGTGGCCCCCCCTCTTCTGTTGCTGCCCTGGGCATCTGCCTGTGTGGTTCATGTCAAAATCGGCCACTGATTATTAAACCTACAGGAACCATTTCTTTCATTAATCATCTATCAAATATTTACAAATTTTCTTAGGTATTTCTGTTAGCAAATAGACATTTTTGTATTTAAGCTGCATGTATTTCACAGCTTAAATTGGCATTAACAATGATTGTTACTTCTGCAGTTGAAGTAATGGAGTGAGTGTCTCCTCTTTCTTTGCGTGTGGTCTCCTACAGTTGAGCTGTCTCCTGAGGCCTGGTTTTTATTAACTGGCCCATTAAGCTGCGACTCCGAGATACATGACACC
The DNA here is from genome assembly GCA_033032245.1 of Poecilia picta. Taxonomy (NCBI): domain Eukaryota; kingdom Metazoa; phylum Chordata; class Actinopteri; order Cyprinodontiformes; family Poeciliidae; genus Poecilia; species Poecilia picta. The sequence continues at coordinate 8,155,751 of CM065370.1, read as the reverse complement.
GCTGTCCCCCCAACACACACACACACACACGAACAGAGCAGAGGCATTAACAGACAGTGCCGTCTCGCCTCAAAATAAATTCCTAAAACTCAGTTTGGAGGTGAAGACATGAATCAAAATGTTGGCCGCCTCAGCTGAGATCGTAACATTCGTGTTGGTCGTTTCCTCCAGTTCTTTAAGGTTTAAGACTCAGTCCATCAGCAGCTACGGGAGTTTGTTTGAAAGCTGAGGTCAAACAATTGTCATAGGATGTTTCAAGACCTGGCTCTCTTAAAACTTTTACTGAAGTGTATGAGGATGCAGTGATGGAGTTCAGCCTCTTAATTCGATTTTAAATCAAAACTCCAGAACGGGAATATTGCAAATGAACTCCATTTACATTTATTATGTTCATTTTAGCCACTGTAATAGTGCATGCTTGGGTAGTGATGATTGTATATCCATGGCTGATTTAGAAAAGAACCTAAAGTATAATAAACGAGAGGTATAGAAATGAGAAAACTATTAAAATAAGAAACACTTTACAAAACGTGATTTACCACCACCTCCTTTAAAATAACTTTCAAGTGGAGAATTGGTGCTGTTCTTGTATTTACCTGGTTTTGTTAAACAAACGAAACACGTATTGACAAGTTACGAAAATGCCAAAATGTTCATATGAAGAGTCTACATCAATAAAAGAAACGTTGTTGGGGTTTTTTAACTTATTTTAATGCATACTTGTTTCAACTCTTTTTCTGTTGCTTGAAAATATATTTCTTATAGTTTTGCTAGTTTTTTCAAAGTGTAAGTGTACACTTATTCCAATGAAAAGTTAGTGAATATAAAATGTGCTTATCAATGTATTTTTAAAGGCTACATCTCAACAAGATATACCAACCAAAGAAAATCTCATTCTAAATTTTTTTTTTCAGCAAAATGATGATGATGATGATGATTGTCCTACTGGTAAAATATATCCAGGGATGTCTGGTGGTTTGAACACCTGACAAATGGACCTGAACAGGACTGATGCTGATTCGTCACACTCGTCTAAAAGGGAATGACGGTTCACTTCCGTCTCCGACATTAGTCTTCACCAGTTCACAAAGCAATGGCCATAAAAACTTAAATTAAAAATTTGGTTTGAAAAAGCTCTTCTATCCTGCAAAGACTCCTTACCTAAATATTTTCAAGATGAATTAGCTGTCTAAGCTCACAAATACAGTTCAGGAAAAACTGGTAAAAAGAAAATCTTTTGAACACATTGCTAAATGTTGTAGAAAGCCTATTCAGAAAAAACTTAAGGGTGTGCTGTGAATTGAAAACGGGATGTCATGTCAGGTTAAATGCATGCGAAAGTAGATGAATACTTTTTGCAATAGATTTTATGGTTTTACTTGTATTTATCTGGGTAAATTTGAATTCAGGACCTTCACCTGCTTTAGCGATTACTTGAATTAATTTAAATTCTTTTTAAATTCATTTTAACTCTCACTGACCATTTTATAAGGCTGAGAATAAGTAAAGCTCTTCATAAATCACACATACATAAAGTGGCTTTGTGAGTTTACTGTATGTTGAGTGAGAAAGTAATAATGTAGTTTATTGTAGGTGTTTACCATTTAATGTTCCTCTCAGAAAATAGAATATGCCAATATCTAGAAAACTTTAGAGCCGTCATAACCTGCAGAAACAGGCTCTATGTATCATTAGCATGCAGAATTTACATTGTCACTGCATCTATTACCTTCCTGCATCTGATGCAAACCAAACTGATGCTGGTGGAAAAAAAATCACTTGAAAATGTCTTTCCTTTCATAAGTAGGGAGGGACCACTCATTAGAGACACACACACACACACACACACACACACACACACACACACACACACACACACCGATAGTCTGGGGACTTAGCAGTAACAAACAGCTCATTGTGCTGCAGAAGCTAAACTGGACTTCACCCTTCCTGCCATCGACCCCCTCTATGGGCCTAGTCTCACTGTACTGATTACCTGGTATGTAAGATGTCTGTGTCTATTTGACCCTTGGTTGTAGCAAGCAGGATTGTATGAGGTCTTCCGTGTAGTAAAGATATGTCCTCAAGTGTATTTGTCATCCAGACATCCATCATTATGAGTTCAAGGGGCTACAAGGCAAACAGAAGGAGGTCTGATTGCATGCTGATATGCGCACATATACGAATGGGAGACCCATAAAGCAAACAAATAGATCCTAATCAGGTGGCCACGGGGGTAGAGGGGAGGAGGTTAGGTTCTTTGGGCTCTCTGGCATAGTTAACCTTTCACCTTTTTAGGGAGAAGACTTGGAATTCCAAGAATCTCCTCGCATCCATGTGCACAACATGGACACACGTCTATGGAATGTGTCCCGGAAACCTTTGAAGCCCACTGAGGGACTTGTGTTTGGAAGTGTCTGCCGTTAAGGGGTTGGTTAAACTTTAACGCCGTCGGTATCAGCGACTCACACCTGCTGATGTTTGTTCAACAAGGTTCCAGTCTGGGCAAAGAGTTGAGACCCGAAAAGCTTCACACACGGATATCAAATCAGCTGCGCCTCTTACAAATGTTTTTGTGTCAGGGGTGGCGGCTGATTTCTCAGGCTTCTCTGTCAACATCATCATTCTCGGAAGATGTGTCAACTCCGTTTATCCTGAAACTTTGATGGATGAACACAGGAAATACTTGGATCAAATTAATGTGAACTGAGGTAACTAGCAATGAGAGGTTGCCTTTAGACCTTTGCGAAATGTCATCCACTGCAATTACCACTTCATACCTACATGCTAACTTGACTTTGTGACCACCCTCTTGGGAGTCTCAGAGACACGAGTGGCGGTCTAACATGCTGTTTCTGTTGTTACGCAAGTGATATCAGAAGATAAAATACTGGGCTCATCTTAGAAGTCAGGCTTTAAAGAGCTGTGAATTTTCTTCCCTAATTCTGAGTTAAACCATGAATACTCAACTGAGAAAATAAATAACCAAAAATTGGATAACTATGTAGTTCTAATCCTCCTTTTCTGTATGTGTGAATAGGTTTCACACAAATAGACATTAAATTTACATAGCATGACATAGTCCCACGAATTTAGACAATATTTACATGGTGCTCTTTGCTGTTTTTTTATTTACTTAAACATCATGTGAAGAATCTGGCAATAGCTTTTACTAAAGAATCTGTATTGCATTTGTCATATAGACTTGCAGCACTGCCAACCTGTACATTTTCCCGAAGTACTCAATTATATTTATGTTCTTTCATCCTGAAAAAGTCTTAAATTTATGCATCTAAATTTAAGGCCATGAAATGTCTTGAGTTATTTGAAAACTAAGGTTTAAATATAAAATATTTTAATCACAGGTCTTGGCAGGACAATTACATCTCGTATATTCAGTTTTTTTCTTGCATTTTTCTTTGAGGCCAAAGTTTGAGTCACATGCCAACATCTTCATTGCAAACAAGTCTGTTGTGGCTACCGCTAACTAGCTGCTAACATACCTTTGCCAGCCAGCTCTTTTGTATTGATCATGAGTGAGTGTAAATCTATCGCAAGTTGGCTGAAGGAAGTTTGTACATTTCTATAGAAATATAGGTCTTACATTTCATTGAAAACGGTCCTAAAAAGTATCAAATTTGAGTTGGTGAAACTCGTAGAAAACCTGTAAAACGTTTTGTTTGCTTGGTGTCTAAAGATGGGCCTGTAAAATAAACTTTTATCACTTCTGGCCCCATTTTCCAGTGTATGTTTTTGTCCTTATCTTTGATGCCACTGGTCAACTTCAGAGACCATGGACGTTTTGATTAATCAGTGTTGTTTAGTTGGCATGACGACATACAGCAAATTGGAGGAGGTTACGTCTAATCCTCTGGCTGATTGCTGTACATGATATGCGCCAGAAATTAGATCTGAACCGACACTACCTGAGAAGATCCCTCTAACTACAATGTATGTCAGCACAGTAGCCCCGCCCACTTCATATTTTGACCAATCACAGTTCTTGGACAGCAATCAAAAGTTGGACTTGAGTGGTGTGTCAAGTGCAAGATGTAAGAACCCTCACACCAGGTAGGCAAGAAAAAAAAACAAATCTCAGTTTCTTCTATGAATTATGACCCTGACTCGGGAGATAGGACAGCAATTAGGAATGCATTCCTTTAATATTGTCTTCATTGAAAAGTTGTTGTTGCAAGAAGCTATAACAACCTGTTCCTATGATGGTTGGGTTAAGCTTTTCTCCAGCTAAGTTAGGTGAAGCTGGTCAGAGTGTAGTCAAGCCGTCTAGATACAAATGTATGCCAATGACATCAGGGTTTTATCCAGATGAACCCAGCGCAGTTGGCGAATGCTGTAGCACTTTCCTTAGATTGTTGTAGATTGGTGTTTCTCCAAATTGTCCTTTGTCAACTCCTTGGTGTGCCAACTCCCTAAACTGCAGCTGTGTTGCCTTTTAAGACTGACGCTGTTGCACAAAGTTTAACTAGCTACTTATCAGTAGCACAAAACGCAGCAGTCTGAGTCATACAGCTTTCATTATATTTCTGTGTGTAAAAGAAATGCGTCCAAGCGATAAAAACAGGGATAAGGTCTTCTGTTCATCCATCACCCCGACTCATTGTGTTGGCCTATAATTATTGAGCAGATTTTTTTTCATACTCCCCTGCAGACCTCCCATCCTCTCTTACATTCCCCGTCTTTCACCACATTTTGTTTTCTCGTGTTTCTGCCAAAGCGGGGGGCTGGAGAAAATCTGGCCACCCTCTGCCCCCCCACCCCCATCTGTTCAAAAGTCTGCTTTCTTTACTTCTTTCAGACCTCTTTTTCATGCTCCGCAAACACACGTGCACGCCGACGCACTCACGTCCAAGGAGGGAAATACCTCTGCATTTTTTCCCCTCCTGTCAAACAATAACAGTGTGGAACTGTTGGTATTATTTTAGCGGGCCGTCCAGCACTTTATCTGTCCGCCACAAGGCTTCCTCTCTGACGGATTCGCACATCCTGGTGTAGAGGAGGGGGGAGCGAGAGAGAGGCAAGGAAGGAATGGGATGGGAGAGAGAGAGAGAGATATGCCGAGTCCAGTTGGGAGACATAGCCATGTTTTGTCTTCCAACAAGCGGAGCAGAGGAGGAGAAAAAGAGGAGAAGGAGGGAGAGGGGAAATGAGGATTGTCAGATGGTTTTTTCCTCTTGGTCAGAAGCTGACTTTACTTCTTCACGTCAGCTCTTAGGCGTTCAGGTGTCACTCGTTTGCATGACATCCCAACTCTCATCAGACTGGCTTGAGGGACAGGGAAGAGGATTCGGGTTGATGAATCTGAGCCGAGTCCTTCTGAGAGGAAGAAGTTTGAGACGTTGGAGCAGACAGTGCACAATCTAAACTTGAACTCGACTTGTCTGGGATCCCAAGGGCTGAGCTTGGATCATTTTAGCAGTGGATACCTGTGCTGTCAGGTAGGTTTTGGAAACTTTACATCTGCTCTACAATTCCATCTGTGAAGCATCTGAACACAGAAAATAAAGGTGTTCATTTGAGGTTTTCCTCATTTTCATAGACAAACTCACCTTAGCCAAAGTCCATGTTTCGTCTCGCTTTGCAGCAGCTTCTGTCAGAGCTCAGATCTTCCCGTCTGTCTGGCATTTACTCAGTGCTTTGGTGAGGCTTCATGTGTGACTCTGATTATGCGCTGTGACCTTTGCGGTTTCAGTCAGCTGTTGCTGTTTCTGCCCATTAAGTGCCACATTCCAGAAAATCTTTTCATAAAGGCCCATTCAGAGCCAGAGCTTTTCCCCCCCTCTTGAATTCTGATCTTTGTTGTTCACTGATTTTGATCTTAGTTGTCAGTATCTCCCTCTTTGACTAGATTTTCATTTCGAGATGCTCAAAAGCTGCTCAAGAATCCTGAAAGAATATTTAGAAAAAGAAAATTTTGTTAACTTTGACAAATTTCTCGGTTTCTTTACAAAAAGACGCCAACAGAAGTGGTGAGATAAGTAATTTTCTCTATGTTCAGGTTAAGGATTTAGTCTTATCTGTCAAACTGTAGCTTAGTGGACTCAAAATAGACTTCATGTGATTCCTCTTTAGTTGTTGTTTCAAGCAGCAACAGGTTACCCAATAAGTTAAAGTGTCAGAGAGAAGAAAGCAGAAGTCATTCTAAAACTTTATTTGGTTAAATTCAAGATTCCCTCAGACACCTGTATTTATATTTATTTGTATTTGTATTTATATTCATAAAAAACAAAAATAGGGAGGTAGCATCGGAGATTTGAGATTTTTGATCTCTGGTTTTTGTAAAGTTTTGACCTGCCATTTATTTCCCAAGAGATTGGAGCCAGATACAGGCACACTGAGATTTCCAAAACATTTCCTACATTTCCAGAACAGAGAAGTTAAAGACTCAAAACGATAACTTTGGAGCAACTTCGCTTTAATGCACTCACATTTGCCAGTCTGCCGAGACATCTTGTAAACTGATGTTGGAGTCATCTCCAGTTCATAACTGAAAAGGTCTGTTGTGGAAGATCAAAACTGAAAATCTACAAAATGACCAGCATCCATTGAAATAAACTTTTCTGTTTGCTACATTACATCTTTTGTAAATAAAATTTTTAAGTACCTCTAAAATACCTGAAAACCAACTAACTTTGACTCTTCTTCACACAGTAACAAAATTTACTCCGGAGAGTGGATTTTTGAGTTTCAAACTGGCACATCACTTGTCAGAAATGACATTTATGGATTCAATGGAAACTGATTGTGTATTTAAATTTGACTAATGGAGAACCGCACTTTTGTCAGGTGCCCCACAGCTCCACAGTGAGGCTGCGAACTTAGGTTGAGATACGTCAAGTTTTAGTGCTAGAGTTAGTTTTTCTAACTCCATTACTCAGAAGCAGTATCACCACTTCAGAAATGGAAAAATGCTATCTAGCTAGCTCTCCTGTTGGCTACATTCATGCATGTCTACTGATATACTAGGGTTTATTTAGAAAATTGATGGAAGAAAAACTTGATTACATACATAAGACCCAACCTTATAAAAACAACATAGCTAAAAAATAAAAGAAGAGCACATAGCTGCTTGCCATTTCACAGACTTTCGTGAGGAGTTCCCCTTTGTAAGTTCTGGAGGTTTCTCTTGTCCGCCATATTATTATTCTTGTCCAGCAACTCACTATCGATGTGGAGTGTTATGGCAATTCTGGTATGTGTGATTTACTTGTAATTATTAACTTGTACTTGTATCTAAAGCAGTTTTAAAGTATTTTAATAGCTGTGTATTTCTTGATGCATTCAAAGCCATTAAACTGTCAAGAAACCCCCCCAAAAAACTTTAGTGTGGTTAGGATTTCTAAGAGTCTCACTTAGCTCTGACACGTTGCAAATCATGTTTGCCAGACAGAATAGATGCATACATGCTGCAAGGCTTTTCCACACATTCTTCTGCTAAAATGTTTTACTGATGGTCTGATTTTACTAAGTTAACACAATAAAAACGAGAAAAAATATATTATCAACCCTCTGTTGTAGATTTCAGAGTTTTAATCTTCACATCATCCCTGATCCAACCTCGGGATCACTTTGCTTTTGGAGAAAAGGATAAGTTATCGGGTTTTAAAATAAACACATTATTTCTCCCTGGCAATACAGTGAAACACAACTTATATTTGGGGATATTTGTCATTTTTCTATTCACACACCCTCAGTTATCAAATTCTCTATCAAACATCACTCGTTTCGTTTTTTTCTTGGTCATAAATCTCTGAAAGTTAAACTTAATGAAACAGGAAGTGGTACTGAAGTGGCATTTCGCTAATACTTGTGGTGCGTTTAATAATGGCATTTTGTCTGGCTGGACTTTAGATAGTTCCCACACAAACAAACGGATAGAAGTGCATATGCGGGCTTGACATAAACTTTCTCAGGGGATAACTCAAGGACATTGTCAGCAAAGTTGAACAATCAGATAGAAATCCGTCTTAAGGAGCCAGAACCAGGAAACTACAGTGTTTATTTTGGAAATGGGTCTCCTGCTCCTGCTTTATCATAAACAATAATACTCAAAAACGGTCTTTTCCTCTCCCTCGTGGTGCCAGGGTCTGCATTCTTCTTCCTTAATTGTACCTCCAAGTGCTTCTGTGAAATACCCAGAATAGTGTCGTTTTACGGATTTTGCACTTTCTGGTTTAGGAACCATATACCTCATTCTGGGCTGGTGCTGGGAATTCAACTTTAGGTCACCCAGCTCTATTTTTTTCAAGTACAAATCTTCTTGGCATATGTCCAAATAATAGTGTTAATTATATATTTTGCATTCCTAGACTTAATTTTCTGTCTCTTTCCCCAAAAGTCGTATCCATCAACCCGTCCATCCATCTGTATATCAAGTCTTTACATTTCGCCTTTTCTAACAGAATAAAGGGAGATTTTTCTTTATTTCTTGCCTATCAATTTTGCTCATTTTCAGCTAGAAGAGTAACAATTTCACCTTTCAAATCCGTTGTGCTTTGCAGCAGCTGTATTTATAGACGGACCTCATGTTTCCAAAGCTAAACCTTATCCAACCTTAGCTGTCAACTCAGCAGGTTTTCTAGCTCCTTCCATCCAGCAGCAGCATTCCTGACAGTGTGTTGGTTTAAAAGATATGAGCTTTCTTTCAGACTCCAGTAATCATACATTGATACTGTTCTGGTCCTGTTCCCGGACCCCCTTTTTTTCCTTTTACTATTTTTTTGTTCTTTGTTTCTTTTTTCTTAAATTCACACTTTCTCTGTGGGGGGTTCAGTTGAATCTGGCCAGCGTGTGAGATCGGAAGGCTGTATAAAGGAATTAGGGAATATTTTGGGATACGGTGGAATGCCTGGCCTCGGCTCTAACTGGAGAACTTACTGCTCATGTGAGATGAGTGTTTTATGGCAGCGCGAGGGGAAAGTCCAAACAGGTTCTAGGGAAGTCACATCCAAAAACACATTTTGCCGAATTCCTCTGCTTGTGTTAATTGTAATTTACTGGCTTAATTTGAAATCTTAAACTGTGAATATTCTTTTGGGGAATAAATCCTGACCTGGGTCTTCCTCTCTCGTTCACGCAGACGCAGCGTTCCTCTCATCAGGCCTCACTCCTGGCACTTGGCCAAGCTGTCGGAGCCGCTGCCCCCACCCCCTCCTCCGTCTCCTCCGCTCCTGACCCCCCGACCTCCTCCTACCAACTCCCCTCCGCTCCCCCCTCCTCCGCCTCCGTCTGCCATGCAGCTCCACTCTGGCTCCTACACCCTACCCTGGCACACAACTGACAACAGGTGAGACACAACAGATGGACTGAGCTCACATTTACCAATAACCAGTAAAATGATTGAGTTCTAGGTTTTACTTGATACAGTAACTTTTGGAGCAACATTTGACTGAAGCCTTTAGGAGCTTTTCAGTACAGAAATTTGAAAAGTTCTGTATATCAGAGCACTATAATGAATAGAGGAGAAACGTTTAGTTGCTTTTCAGCTACAAGAACCCAGAGATGCTTCAGTCTTTCTCTGAAAACATTTGTTGTAAGTTAAAGAAAGAGGACTCCAATGTCTGTTTTAAGCAAAGATCTTTATGGTTCTTTTTACTATGAAATGGAAATAAAAGCGGGAAACAATGGTGAACAAAACACAGATACTTTGTGTTATACCTAATAATTTGATACTGACTTAAGAACATTTGGCAGTACATGATAGCAGCATTTCATTACGTAGAGACAGGCAGGACATAAAACAGACCACACCAGTAGTATTTACTTATTTTAATTTATATTGATATGGGATTAAATTCTATTCTGTGCTTATTATGCATTCAGATCAAGCTAAGAAGTGTCTGATATTTTGTTTGATGCAACTGGTGACATTAAGTCTTTTATTCCAGGTGTAGTTTGATATTTTCTGTTAAAAAAGGCTACAAACACAAAAATTTGATCTTTTGTGGTATTTCTTAACTAAGCTTGAATTGATAAACTTAGATTTCCCAAATAGTCTAACGTATTATGTTTGTCAGCAGTTTTTATTTACACAGTGTGTCATCCTGTCCACTTGAGTCACTCTTCACCTTCCTGTGACTCCCATCAGATTTTTTTTAATGCTGCAAGGCAGTGTCGGGGATTTTTTTGTTCTCTGTGACTGGTTCAATCTCGAAAAACCAACAATCGTCAGGAAACAAGTGACATCACCACATTTTATAGTCAACACTGCCCACGCAGGAAGCATTGATCTATTTTCGGCTCCTATTCAAACATCCTAAAGTGATAACCAATCACATCGCTCTCAGAAGACTTCATATAAAGTTGGGACTTCATATAAAGTTTTGACTTTATATGAAATCGAAACTTATGGATCCATCCAAAGCCCTTCTTGCATTGTTTGTAGAGGTTACACACACATTTCAGTTTCTGTATTCATCCCCAGGAGTGTAGTTTGCTTTAAGTACCTAAATAACAAGTAGCACAACAGGAAAACATCATTAAGACAAGTCATGAAGCATTAACAAGCATACCAGTTATTTGTTATATGCTGGACATATTTATACCTTTAATTAAGTTGTCAAATTAGCCAAATGCTGTGTCTGTAGCTTATGTTTTACCCAAAAGCCAATATGATTTAGCTATTTTTTGAACTGACGCAAGAAACAAACTGGCTACAGCTTAGAAACAGCCGACATTTTTAACTAAAACAATAACATTGTTAAATAATTGAGGAGCTAGGCAGCTGACAACCTTCATGACCTCAGTGTCAAGAATAATGGATATATTTTTGTTCCTGTAACGCAGGGTTGGAGGACTGTATTGTCCGTTCAGGTTGAACTAAAATCAACCATGTGCTGTAGATACAAGACCCTTTGTGTGTCTGTATGATCTCACCAAAGTAAACTGTAATCTGTTAGAAAGAAAGAGGAAGTCTGCGGCGTCTGCATATTGACTCACAATAAAAATAGCTGCACTGTCCTTGTTTGTCAGCTGCATGCTATGTAAGAGGTTTGTACTGTTCTCCTTATGATAAGAATCAGTGATATAATGCACTGCTATTAGATTTAATAGTCCCACGAGGATTAGATACCAGTACATCTGTGTTTGTGTGTTTGTGTTGGCCTTTCATTCCCACAGTTTCTGTACGCACACACACAGGTTTGGATTTCTACCCATATTCGGACTTTGCATTGATTTCCATTAATTGAAGTAATGGCTGTCTAATCCTAAGACTTACACTACCTTTACCAATATATTCCTAAATCACTCTTAACAAAAATATAATTCACACCACACCCCTAAAACTAACACAAATCCTTAAAAAGGGGTCTGTCATATTTGATTTAGGCTTTGGTCCCCATAATGCCTATAGGTCTTCATAAGGTTGGTAAATGTCAGGTCCTGATTATGCTACATAAACAAGAACACACACACGTTTGTATTTCTGTCCATAATAGAACTTGGTATTAATTCAATTCAGTTCTATTTAAATACTGCCAATAAAAAAAATTTGTCTTGATGTACTTTACAAAAAAAATTATTCAATTTAGTCATACATTCCAACTGATCCTCATGATCAAACAGTACATTAACCTCAGTTAATTATTTAAAGTACTTTTAAAAGTGTTTATCTAAGGAAACGGATTGCATTGAGTTGAAAAAGATTCAGAACATTTTTTAGTACCAGAACCACCACAGTGGCTAGAATTTAACACCTTACTTTGATCCAAATTCAACTTTTTATTAAGGCCCCTCACCCAGAATGGCATATTAACTACCATTTATTTAAGAATCTACATTTATGTGTAACCTAAACCATTATTAATATATTCCCAACTCTTCCCTTAACCAAAATCTAATTCACACCATGCCTCTAGACCTAACCCCTAAGCCTAATCAAGGGGGTGCACCACATCAGCTCTGATTGTCCCCATAAGAACAATCGGTTCTTAGAAGATTAGTTATCAAATTATGCCAAAAACTGTCCTAAATAGGATAGCCAGACAAGTACACACATACATGAAGAGGCAGCTCCTGGCATAACTCTAGACAATGGCATGTGACTCCCGGAACACGTGGACAAAGAGAGGAAGACATCCAGTAAACTGTGTTTGTCTGAAGAGAGTACAATCTGTACAGTGTGAATGGGTTTGTAATGCGCAACTTGTGTTTTTATCCAAGCACTGACACAATATGAGACCTGAAGGAAGGAAGTTTATCTGTTCTCACCATTCTGATCAGCTAATAAAAATTGTTGTTGGTGTCTTTAGCTGACACACTGAGGATTAATCCAGCGACCTTACACGATCCCTGGGTGAATCTCTGCGTCAGCCCTCAAATGTCCCAGATTGGTCTCTGATTGGGTAGGAGTGACTGTCATATCCTGTCCAGTTCTGACCTTATATCCTAGTTTTCTCTCTCTGTCAACCAGGTCAAATCTATACAGCCGCCTCCTCTCCACTCATTCATTGCTCACTTCCTTCCCAAAAAATGTTTTCCCATGCAGATAATGTAGCTTTCTTTCCCACACTCAGTATTTTCCGTCCATAGTCCTTTACAAACTTAAGAAAAGGTTTTGTGTTCTTCGTCTTCACCGATTGTAGTTTTAAAACAGGGTTACATCAAGAGTGACAAGTTGGTCGTTTTTGGATTTATGAGGAAGAACAGCAACAGGTAGGCGAGGGGCAGCTCTGCATTACTCTATGAAGAGAAAACTCTAATATGTTCTCTGGTGTTTCAAGAAGACAACCCTAAGGTGTAGGAAAGAGGACAAAAATGTCTGTAGTTTTTAAACTTGAATTTTAAAGTCTCTGCAAACCTTCATACTAGTTATTGTCCATTGCCCCTCTCTTCCACCTATTGTATATGTCACCTTGTGTTTGGCTTTATTACTCCTCCAGAGACACCAACATTTACTGAAATAGTAATGGGCCAGGCAGTCTGCAGCTCCAGAACCAAATGAAGCTATTCAGCCCTTCTCCGAGGATTGCAGTGACTGAGCAGAAATGATTTTGCAGAAATGAGCCAAATGACCTTTTGAAAGGCTATTTTTAGCTCGTCATTCATCAGAATGTCAGTGAATTGAAGATGAAATGAAACTTAAGTAATCATTTCATTACTTGTGAAATGATTTTGAATGAATCAGGTCACGACTATTAAAAATGTTTTGAAGCCATGTGTGGTCCAGACTGGCTTGGGACGCAGTTAACTTTTCAGAAATGTTTTAATTTTTTACATTTACAGTTTTGCACTTGGGTTCATTGGGTATAGGTTATCAGATTAGTCACTTTTTAATTGTAAAATTTTGGACAGAAATAGGTTGAAATAAATGGTCCCAAATTAAAGGTGTTGTTACGAGACATCGGCAAATTTATCAATGTATCAGTGCTTTAGAAAGTTACTTTCGAAACAGACAGATAATTTGGCATTTGTACAATTTTGATATGTTTTAGAAGGTCCCAGTGATAATGCTGGCTGCCCTTCCCCCACCTGCTGCTGTGAACTCTAAAACAGCTGTGTGTAATGGTACAATAATGGAATTTCCCCATTTTTCTTTAAGAAAAGTCAGCTGTTTGAATTTTTAAAATCCAGCCGTGTGTATCACCAGAGAAGCCAAAAACTCACTGGGACATCATCTGGTAGCAAAAAAGTGCATGATTAGAATCCAATAAACAAAAAGAAACAACTAATCTTCCTTAAAGACCAATGGAGAATTCCTTTAGTAACCTTCATAACACAACAAAACACAAGACTGTGTTCACACAAAGTTCTACCAGGTTGGAGTATTTTGTAGCTGATGAGATTTTTCAACCATGAAATGCGAATTGTAAACCTTCTTTGGGGCGCGGACCGGTTGAGACTTTGAAATTCTTCGGCGGACCGGGAGGGGGGTCCGCGCGATCGTACAGAGTCCGACAATTCTGTTGACCGGGGGGAGGAGGGGAAGGGGGGGAAAAGGGGATTGTAACGTAGGACTCACCTACTGGGCCGCGATGTGTCTCTTTTCCTCCTTTGCTGCTTGTTGCTCAATGTTGGCGCACAAGTAACTGAGAGAATCCGGTTACAGGATTTTCAAAATAAAAGATGCTCCAGACTCAAATAATACGTAAAACGGAAATATTTAACTGTTTCTTGCGCCGCGGACCGGTACCGGTCCGTGGACCGGGAGTTGGGGACCACTGGCCTAGAGGTCGTCTACTGGTTAGACCTCAATACTTGTTTGATTTCATCAGGAAATAATCTCCTCACAAAGATCTGAAACTACAATTGCACAGTGAGCTGAGAAAAACATATGTGTGGGTTAAGGTTTATTGATGTCACAAGTCAATTCCATGAGGTTAACATTGAGTGGAAGGCAGAGTTAAGAACTCTTAACTGTTTTCCCTCAACACTTATCCATCATTGGGAAATGGTCCAGGTTGTATTTTAAATTTGAACATTGGAGGCTATTTTTCAGCACTTGTCTGCATTACTCTAGTGGTCAAATATAATATTTTTTTCCCAGTATGTAGCTAGTTAAATATGCAAATTTATTCAGATCAACAGACTATAAACAATGACTCATATTTTGTAAGGGTGATAGCTGAATCTTGGTTTGGTTCCAGCAACTCGACTTAGTCTTGCGTTTACAGGGATCTTCTGGAGCATTTTCATCCCTCGCTTGGTCACACTTATTTCTGGCCAAATGGATTTTGGCCATTGCAGACCCAATCCATTTAAGCTACCTTGGCAAGCATAAGGGAAAATCTTTCACTGCATCACACTTGGAAGTCTGAAAAGTGCTTGTACAGGTTGTACAACTGAGCCGATTGTTGTCTTTACAGAATCTTGTTTGAGAGTAAAACCATAAAGAAGTTCCCTTATAAAATGTTTGCATTGCAGTCAGTAATCATCAAAAGAGTAAAAGGAAGCTGTTTGTTAAGCCGATGTTTCAGTGGCATTTAACCTTTGATAAAAAGGAGATGAGATAGGAACAATCTAATGGCGGAACAAAAGAATGACTGAGAAAGGTGGAAAGAAGATGAGAAGACTCAAGAGATTGCTTCAAGATTGGGACTTGTGGTGTTGGGAGTTGATGAGGAGGAAATCCTTCTTCGCCTAAAGAGTCTTTCTCTTAGGGGCTTTAAAAACACATGGGGCTGCCGTGGATCTTCAGCCCCGCTCTAATAGGAAACACATTCTCCAGATGCAGAGTTGAAACGATATATGCAAGGAAAATATGCCCTGCATGTTTGAAATTTAAGGATAACTCCTTCAGTGTAGTTCATGAAAGCATTATTACTTTTTTACTTTTTTCCTGAACTAACACCATAGTGTTTCTGAAGAAACCTTATAGATCCTGCCTATAGGGTAAACAGTGCCTAGCAGAACTATTCATACCCTTTTGTCACAATGTGGTATGTCACAACAACAAACTTTAATGTTTATTATTCGTCATAAAACAGTATTGGATGATTGTTAAATTCAGTTGCAGGAATTCATGTTTTCACTTTTTTTTAAAATAAAATTGGAAACAGTGACCAAATGTTGGGAATACATTTGCAAGGCACTGCGTTAAGCAAAATATATTAGTGAATATTTAAAATTTTTTAAAGCAGAACTATTCAAAACTTTAGATAAATTGAAGCTGTGTGACCTGTTTCTAATGCTGAATTTTCTTATGTATCAGTAAGACATTTATCTTCCTGTCTCTGCAGTGACTTGTCCATGCAGTGGTCTCAGTTGCCTAGACCGTACTCCTCCACTGACCGAAGCAGCTCCTTGGGATCTATGGAGAGCTTGGACACACCAACTCCCACCACCCAGCCATATTCCGACTCCCACAATTCCCCCGTCGACCCCACCCTCTTCAACAACAAGCGAGACTCCGCCTACAGCTCTTTCTCTGCCAGTTCGAACACATCTGACTATGCTGCTGTGCCTCTAAGGCCTGGTGAGGCCTCTTCCATGGATAACCTCCTCCAGAGCCTCGGCCCAGCATATCAAGGTTACCCTGGTGAGGCTTCCACTCTAGGGAGGTCACTGGGTGAGGCCCCACATGAGGCACATCTAATTGTGCACAAGTCCAGATCGTTGACCAGGCCAAAAACGAGGCCCGCCGAGATAAAAGGGCGGCCGTCATCGTGCTGTTACGAGCACGACCAGAGGGAAGGGGGTTTAGGCATTGTTAGAAATGGAGAATCTCAAGTGGGGAGAGAGAACAACCCCCCTCAGCCTCCAACTAGAAAAGACAGCTTTAGGGCCACCCGGAGTCGTACTAATGACTCCAACAAACATTGCATATCTTCTGCGGTTGAAGATGCTTCTTGTTGCAAAGAAAACTTGCCCTGTCTGAATGCCGATTCTGGAATTCAAAATGGTTTCCCTGCAAAAGAAGGGGGTGACCAAACCAAGAACTTAAAAACAGATTCAACACACTCACACTTCAGTCAAAGGCAAATTGATGAATTTAGACATATTATATGTGATGGCAGTTCTGAAAATGATTCTAAGTCCGAGGCGCCATTAGAGGACCTCTCTGACTCGATTCCAACCTCAATAGTTCCCATCACCCCCTCTGCTTCTGCTCCCTTACCCTCTGAATCCTCCATAGAGATTCAAGGGCAATCCCATGTTGACCACTGTCAGACCAATCACTCCTCAGCAGGTCTTCATCGGCACAGTGCACCCGAGAAACTGCTCGCCACTCAGCTTCAGCTACTGCAGTTCAACAGCAATGACTCTTCTCTGGAGCCTTTCAACCCATCACACCCTTCTGATCGTTCTGTATCGCCCTGCAGCAGCCAGTGGTCCCATGCTTCATTACTTCAGCACACAACAGAAGACTCAACCCTTCCCACTTCACATAAGCTGGAAGGTAGTCGATGCTCGACTCCAGGATCTGTCTTCCTGGAGGGAGAAGGTGAGGATGGTGCTTCAGTTGAGAGGCTGGAAGCTGTGGGTGTAAATGGGAGGTCTCTGTCACCAGTTCATCATCATACACCTTGGGGTCGTTCTGTAAGCGTACCAGGTGAACCCACTCTATCATCAATTCGGGTACGACTGAACTCTGATCAGATGGCAGAGAGTGATTTTCAGCCACTCAGTGCAGCTGCCAGTGTGGACACCTTGCTGGACGAGCAAAAGCGGACAACTGGGGATAAAAATGAGGAAGTGACAGAAAAAGAGGAAAGTACGAAGAAGTCAAGCTCATCCAAAAACTTTCGGCGGAACCGTCGACGCAGTGAACGATTTGCCACCAACCTCCGCAACGAAATCCAGAGGAAAAAGGCACAACTTCAGCGAGGCCATGGTCCAGGAGGACTGCTGTGCAGCAGAGAAACTGTCCAGGAAGAGGAATGTTCAGACCTTTGTGAAGATGGAACAGACCCAAACAGGCCTGTCCAGAACAAATCTGCCAAAGTTGCCTTTGTTACACCAGGAATCCCTCAAGATTCCCAAATCTCTTCACAGGTCAATGTATCACAAACCTCCAGAGAGCCAGACCGTGGCATCTCCCAGACTCGGACCGCATCCATCCCTCAGGGCAATAATCGATCCAGGTCTGTTCAGATTCTGGATCCAGGCGTCCCCAGCTTTGGTGTCGGCATCAGAGTTGTTGAAGAACCGGCTCCTGCTGGCAAGGCTCGTCGCTGGCGATGGACGCCTGAACACAAGCTCCAACCAGAATCAGATGGAGATCGACGGTGTGGAGTCTCGGGTGAAAGGGTATTGGGTGTAACAGGGTCTCGTCATGGAGTTTGTGCCTTCACTTCCTCATCCAGCTCCTCCTACAGTCGCTCCTCTTTGAGCTCTCGAATAGAGGAGTCAGATATTCTTCCATTTGCGGATAGAATGAAGTTTTTTGAGGAGACTTCCAAAGGCGTACCTGTGTCAAACACCTCAAAAAGGTCCAACCACAGGCAGAACCAACCAGACCAGCATAGAGAGCAACAGATGGGAGATCCAGGGCAAAATTCCACCCAAAGAAGATACTCCTACCAAGGAGTACAAGAAGAAAGTGTCCATCCTCCAAACAATGTCGAACCTAGGAGGCAGTCTGTCAGTGCCATTAGGGAGAGACAGAAAGAGATGGAGAGGGAACAGCTGAGAGAAAGGGAGGAAAGGTTGAGAGAGATAGAGAGGCAGCAGCAGCTAGAAAGACAGGAGAGAGAACTAGAAATGGAACGGGCAAGACTGAGAGAGATTCAGCAAGAAGAGAGGATGAGGCAGAGAGAGAGGGAACAAGAGAGGGAACTGCAAAGAAGAAAAGTGGCTGAGAAGGAAAGAGTTGAACATTTTCAGCATGCCTCACCTCAGGACTGTTACTGTCATTCTGGCATCAGAGAACAAGAGAGAGAAATCCAGCTTAAGGACCAATTCCACAACTGGCAGCCCAAACCTCAGACATTTTCTCACTGTCAAAGCCAAGTCCAGGGATCAGCTTTTTATCCCATCAGCCATCATCTGCAGCCAGAGCAACAAGAGTCTTTGCATCAGGGGTACAACGCAAGGAGCTACACACCCATAGAGGTAGGAGGACTTCTTGCTTGGGTTCATCATTAGAGACATAACTGGATTTACATTTCAGAGTTCAAAATTAGTCTGTTTGTAGGATTTTGAATAGAGTTGCACCAGTCAGAGATTTTTCACAAATTTCCAGTCTTTATATAAAATTATTTAACCTGCTAATAACAATTTTAGTTGATTCTGATTTGTCTTTAAGAACATACTTTGAACCTTTGTTTTGCAGGCAGTAGATACTTATGTTGGGAAAAAGAGGTGATGTCACACTGTGTTGAGACAACAGTTGTGAAACAAAACCTTTTACATAAAAATACCACATTACGGAGTTGACGTATTAAGATCGTCTTAAATAAGGGATTAGCATTATTAACCAAACCGTGTATGTTCCAGAGACTGTGTAGATCCTAAACTGTTCTAACTCAAAGATGGTGCAAACATTTCAAATTTGAAAGCAAAGTTTGAAAGCCAAATAAGATCAAACAGAGAGGCTTTGCTAAGCCTTCTTCTTATCTACTGTGCTTTACACATTCATCAGTTTGAGAACATAACCCCAACCTGGGTACAAAATATAAATTTTTGTTGCTTTGCCTAACTGAAACATCGATTTGCCTCAGTAGAAAATAGTTCAAATATCTCACTATTCCTGCTAACTTTTGACGTTCTTCACTAATGAAGAAATAGTTTTCTGCTTTTAAGTAGAAATAGTGGAGATAATCTAATTTCAAGTTTATATTTCTGGCTCTGGGTGCATACATTTTCAGTAAGTTCACAAACTTGCCGACTAAGACCAAACATCCAGTGTATTTTCAGTCCTGAGTCTAAGTAAAGTCTTTCAGGGTGAAAAATAAACTTTCAGCCTCCCTGAAAACAGACTGCTCTTTTAGATTTAACCCAACTGACCACTGAAAGATTAAAAACTAACTCTGCTTTGTCAACTTGCACCTAAAAGGATCAAGTGGTCACTCTTGGATTTGTAGTCAAGTTGCTGCTCTGTCCAAGTGCTCCGCGGTTGAATGGTTGGTCTGAACTGAACCTCACATCCTGCCTGTGGTCAAAGTCTGAAGTTCACATAGAAAATTCGGCAGATCATTGAAATAGTTCGTGGAATTGAGGGGGAGATTGGGCAACGGCAGTGCTCTATGGTTCTGGTGCTAATAGCAGTGTTGGGTTACAGCTTCACCGCAAATTGATTCTAGACTCTGGGGAGCGGAGGTCTAACTTTTACAACTCCCCTGAAATGCATCCCTTAAGTATCCTTATCATCTGACACCAAGTAATCAAAACTGACATTTGTTTTGGGACTAAACACATTTGTAAGATCAGCAAATATTTGAGCCAAGCGGACTCGGGTTTTTGTTGTTCGGTGTGATTTTTGCTATACTAAAACTTGGCGGGGGCGAGTCTTGAACCCTGCCCCCCTCCATGCCGTGGTCCTGCTCAAATCAAAGCTTGCGGCTCTGATGCCACGGCGATAACCTCAAGTGTTGAAATCTACCTCTAACTATTTTTAACGGGAACAGATGTGCTGAATTTGTGCTTTTGCAGACACAAACTCATGCCTGTGAAAACCCCTCTATTAGGAAAGTATCAACAGATGTTCAGTCCGACTGGACATTAATGCGTTATCAATTAAGGTGTGAGCTTTTATCTTTTATTTCTCAGGGTTACAATTATGTGTCCCTTAATGAGCACTGCATTTTAAATCGTTTTTAGGGTTAAATTTGGCACTAAGCAAAACATAATTTGCATCGTTATTAGCTTGATCAAGCTGCACTTATTAATTATCATTTTTATTTCTGAACTCATGTTTTTCAAGTATTAAGATTTTTCAATTTAAAACATTGCAGACTTCTGGG
Organism: Poecilia picta; assembly: GCA_033032245.1. Taxonomy (NCBI): domain Eukaryota; kingdom Metazoa; phylum Chordata; class Actinopteri; order Cyprinodontiformes; family Poeciliidae; genus Poecilia; species Poecilia picta. The sequence continues at coordinate 8,135,391 of CM065370.1, read as the reverse complement.
CAAAGATATTATTCTAGAAAGCCACTTTTATTAGTTTTATTCTGCAAAAATGTGCATCCAACTTTAATTATCCCAGCAGTGGCCAAAAAAAATCTTGTCATCAAAAAATTCAGTGCCTCCTTAAATGTCAACAGACCTTTAAATGTAAATTAGCCATACATGAAACAGAACATATTATCTTTTAGTTGTTACTTTACACCATTTCATGGATATTACCTGCTGCTGAAAGCAGGTGGCGGCCGAATGTGTAAAATACTCCCCCAGTTATGCCAACAAAAATACCATCTGGATGTTCTGATTTGCATCACAGACAGTAAGACAGGCTCTTTTTGCTTCATAGTATATTTATGCAGCCTGTCCACCCTGTGGGGACCTGCTGGCTACTTTCACTCTAAACCAAGAGCGTGCAATAAGTTCATTCACCACTTCCTCTACTCAACTTTAATACGTTAAGCATCCCTAATCTCTTCATCTGCCAGCATAACGTATTGTCTTGTAGGATTATATATATAATTATTATTGGAGGTATTGTTACTTACCTTCATGTCTTTGATTTTTGTAAGACTCAAATAAGCATTAAAGAGGTTGACATACTTAGCAGTGAAGGAAAACTTCTAAATGGTGAAATTACAAAGAATTATCTGTAGGCTTGTTCTTGCTGTCAAAACTTTACTTTTTCTTTTAGTTTTGAGCGGATCAGCTAAATGGTAAATTGGTAAGAAAGTATTGATCTACTATAGAAATACTAAATTTTAGTGAAAAGAGAAAAAGTAAATTTATGAGACTACCATGGCTAACTGTGAACAACAGTCTTTGTGGCATTTCTTTACATGTTTTCTGTTTTCCAAAAGGGCAGCCAACATGACCAAATCCATCATGGTCTGTAATTTGCTAATGCATGCTTGCTAGCTAGTCAGCAAGAAAACAAACAAGACATTGGCAGCTAGCATGTGGCTCGCTAGCTAAAGCCACAAAAAGAACCCAGAAATTTCAGTTTTGGTTCCGTGCATTTATTTTGTACATCTCTGTTGTGATAGGTCTTAAATTTTATTCATATTGGTCTTAAAAAGTCTTAAATTTGAGTTGGTGAAACCCTGACAAATTAAATGAAACTGAAATTGGACTAAAATTAAATATCTTTGGACTAACATATCTAACAAACATTTCAGCTAAGTACTGAACAAGCAAGTGTTTGAACTAAATTGTACCTGATAAAAAAGATAGAGATAACAAAAGAATGCAGAAAACAACAATAGAAGGAAGAAAGTGTTCTTAATGTAGCAGAAACAGCCTCCACCCTAATCGGCTTTGTTTCCACTTAAGTGCACTGCAGGGTGGAGTAACACACCCTCTTCCTAACGCTTTTCAGCCTATGTGTTATTAACCTTCTTTAAATCTCTTCCCAGACGTTTCACACCCCGCAACAGGAAACAGCCAAACTCAACAGGAAGTGCAGCCTGACTGAGAGGTGAGCACCTCACTTTGGAAACGACTTGCATCATTTGTTAATCGAGCATAAAACATTACTTCTTCACCTTTCGCTCTTTGATGGGAGTCTTTCTGAGACGCTCACCTGCTCCGTCTCTGCTCCAACCAGCCTCCAGAGACGTCAGGTCTGGTTTGGTCATTGTGCACCAGCAGGCGGAAAGCCTACTTAGTCACGGCTGACTCTGATTTAGCTCTAATGAGCTCTAAGTGTGTGGGGCAATCATCCATTCTCAAGATGTGACCACAGTGATATGTATTTGGATGTATGTAAACATGTAGGAGAGGAAGAAAGGCATGTAAGGGTATGTGTGGCCTAAGATGACCTGAGTCAGTGAGCAGGAAACGCAGAAAGGAAATATCTGAAACTTTAAAAAAAAATAAAAAGGCTTTTAATGTAAATTTATGCTCATATCAGATGAGACCAAAATGTAACATTACATAAGAAGATTAATTAATCTAAGTATCTTTCCTTCCCCTTCAGAGACTACTCCAGCTGGAGACGGGAGTCCAGGCCGCTGCCAGCTGTCCATCAACAGCAGTATCATCATCATCATCAGGTTCACTGGGACTCCAGACGGCATGTCAGTCGCAATGATGAGCAAGATGTCTACAACGCCGCCCCCCCGCCGGCTCCCCTTTACCTTCGAGGACGAGCCATGTCTGAAAATGACCTGCGCTTCGAGACCAGCCAACGCTGGTCGCCCTCCATCTACGCCGCCTCGAGCCAGACCCTGAGTGAGATGGAGGAGGGTGGAGACTCATTGAGCGCAGCGCGGCAAAGGAAGAAGAAAACCCCACCTCCGCCGAGACCACCACCCCCGAAGTGGGAGCAGTTCCACCGGCGACGGGCGTCTCACCACGCCCTGCTCGCGTCCTCCGCGTTTGCCGCTCCGCAGCCCGTCCCATCCGCCTTCGACAGCGCAGAGGGACGTTACTCGGTTCACTCGTCGTCCTACGTCCCGCCGCCTGATGAGTCCCGGCAGAGGTCCTACAGCCTGCCCCCAGAGAGGCAGGACGCGTCAGAGACCTGCTCTCGATGCAACTGCAGTCAGACTCCAACTCAGGAGCGCGCGTTCTCCCAACCGTCCAGCCAAAGTCCGGCTCCGTTTCAGGAGCACGCCTTCGCTGTTGCCCAGTCCAGCCCGATGTTCTCCAGGAAGGCCTTCAGGCCGGTGGCGCCACGCCAAGTGGAGAGGGAGGATGACTTTGTGGCGGAGCCTGTAGCACCTCTACCTCCACCTCTACCTGCCAAGACCAGACTGAGGAGGTGAGATGAAATACTGACACTTTCAAAGCAGCCATGTTTAGTCCGTTTTAGTCAAACTCTAGGTCGTTTGCTTAGAAGGTCTGGTTGGTTTGGGAAGGTGTGAATGCACAACTGAACTCTGTGAACCAAAAAAAGCAAAGTCTGGTCCACTTGAAAACCTACATCTTGGTTTGGTTTAAGTGAACTCTGGCATGGTCAAAGTGCATATGTGAACACCAAGTGAACCAGAGGCCGTTCAAAAAGCAGGAAGTGGATTATAGCATAGGGCATTCTGGGTAAATGCAACATAATCAAAGACATTAGTTTAGCATTAGCAGGAAAAATAACTGGTTGTCTTTTACCAAAGACAATAGAGAAATCCAACAACTGCTAAAATCTGCTATTTTTGTTTACATTTCATGAAGAAGGAAGTTGCGCTCAATGTCTTCTTCTGAGGTTTTCATGTTGTTTCCTTCAGTGGTTCTTGGTACTCTGCCACTACAGGCAAGAGAGAGAACAGGTATTTCAAAGCGTTTGTATCATTTGACATAGAGCAGTAAGAAATCAAACTGCAGCAGCTGAAAATGTAACAAACGCTGCAACCGTAAAGGTTCAACACCTGGTTTCTGCGCAACAGAAACCAGGTGTTCAAGGTTTTCATTGTCACATCATTGTATTGAGAGGACTTATGAAGTTTAATCTGATGTTGTTTCTGAAATGTTATCTCTGTTCCAGTCCATCTGGGTTGAATGTGGGCCTCAGTCCAGATCTCAAACCACTACCAGCATCAGACCTGGAGCCGAGCGGGAGAGACCCCCATCTCCTGGAGTTCATAGTCCCTCTCCGGGTTTAGAAGTTGGCAGACCAAGAGAGGGTTATCCTACAGAAGCATACTTCAGTCAAGTTGAGCTTGAGCATCAGCAGGCGTTCACAAACAGAGACTTCCAGGTTGAAGGTCAGCAGAAACATACAGAGTCGGAAAAAACTCTGAGCCCGAGCCCCGTCCACAGCCTGGAGGCCGAGCTGGAGATTCCCTTAGAGACGGACATCGACGATTTCCAGGAGCTGCCCGTTGAGGACATGCCCATCAGCAGCGAGCTGCCGTGCTTCGCGCAACCCGTCACAGTGCTGGAGACGGACATTGACACGCTGCCGGATCCCGAGGCCTCGCCGTCGGCTGAGACTCTCGATGGGAGCGGCTCGCTGGACGAGGAGGATTTGGAGCTTTTCCCTCCAAGTGGCGAAGGAGAGTCTGGGACGGAAAGCTGGAGAGAAGCCAGTCAGTCTGTGGAGCACAGCACCAACAGCCTGGACAGGTAGTTTAACCTGGGCAAGACCTGTTGTCGTCACCAATACTTCGTCCTTTAACGGGGTGTCTGCATATCCTTACACAATCTTAAATAAGCACATATAAATTGAAGGCCTTGAAATGTCTTAAATCTGCATGTCTAAAATCAAGACCTTAAAATGTTTTTAATTAATTTGAAACTTTGTAATCTGGCCTTAAATCCGTTAATCACAGATCTTAAATTTTGTTGTGGCATTATTTAATCTTTGTAGTTTATTTTTCTTGTGGGTCTTTTCTGTCAGTGAAGTTTGAGTCACACGCAGACATTTTCATTATGTTCTGTGACTGGAGGCGGTTGAGGCTATTGCTAAGTAGCTGCTAATATACCCTTGCTAGCTATCTTGCTAGCTGTTTTGCATCCATCACCAATAACTGCTGTCAGTTATTTTCAGTTGCTGTCACTTGAGATGATTTTCGTATCTCTATTGTTGCTCTTTTGACACGTTCAGAATTCACTGCTGTTTTAAAAACCTTTGCTTTTGCTGCCTTTTCTAACCACACCCATAAACAAACCGTCTCCTCCGTCGATCCTCCTGTCTTCAGGCAGTCCGGTGCCAGCTCCAGCTGCTCGTCCTATTACCACACGTCAGCAGCCAAGGCTCAGCTCCTGTCGCAGATGAAGGACTTCACCGACAGCAGAGAGAAGCACGAGGACGACGAGCTCACCTACAAGGTAGACGCAGCTTCATTTTGAACCACTTTTAAGGAGTTTTTTTGTAGAGAGAAATTAATCATACATTTAACAACTTCAACAATTCCAAAAGCAAGACCAGGGTTCATAAAAATGACTAAACATTCTGATAAACAAGGCTGGTTTCTCTAAATTCACTATCATACAGACTCAACAAGAGATCCTGTCAGCAGCTACAACAACTCATTGAAGACATTGATATGAGTTACAACAAAGTTTCATTTCCTTTTGAGGATTAATAAAGGACTCTTAAACAACCCCATAGTTGGATGCTGCCACCACCATGCCGGGTAGTAGACACAATGTTTTAAGGTTTTAAAGTTACCTTACTCCAACCCGTCAAATGTACATTTTGTCACTTTTAATTAAAAAGCTCAATCTTGATCTTTTCTAAGCGTCACTGTGAGCAGGGAGGTGGATGTTGATGCAGTTTCAAGTTACCCAAACATTCTTGAAAGTACATGTTTATATATTTAACTTTAATGTACAATTTTAAGCCTTTGTGGGTTAGAGGAAATCCATAATAAGTTTGTGATTTTAAATCTCCTTGAAGTGGAGAGTCAGCCCAAAATCAGCCCAATCTGGGGAAAAAAATAAATAAAAATCCAGCTACGTGTTACGGTCCAAATTTGTTGTTCTGTTGTATTTCTCACTGCGAGCTGAAACAGTTGTTTCCGTGTTGTGCAGAAGCAGCTGATGGAGAGCCTGCGTAAGAAGCTGGGAGTGCTGAGGGAGGCTCAGAGGGGACTGCAGGAGGACATCAGAGCCAACGCACAGCTGGGAGACGAGGTCCAGTCCAATCCTGCTCACTAGATTAAGTGCTTTAAATCATCTGTGCAAGTTGGCAGCCACTCTTACTTTGAAAACTTGATGTGACTCGTTTTATACAAGCTTGTCTACAAAAAAGCTTTCTCTAAATAGGATTGGACTGTATTTCAGATTATAAAGTCGCATATCAGATATGTTGTCTGAAGAATTTGTGTTATTTTAAAAATGCTTTTGATTTGATGATGGTTTAAAATAAAGTTGGGATTAGAAAAGTTATGAAAATCTTGGAAAAGAGGCATGAAATGTCTAATTCATTTTTAAAAGTATATTGGCCTTAAATATGTTGATCACAGGTCTTAAATTTTTTTCTATTCGCGTATATGCATTTTTTTTTCTTGCTGGACTTTTCTGTCAGGCACAAGTTTGAGCCACAGGCAGACATTTTCATTCTTAAGCTCACTGCTAATGTACGCTTGCTAGCTAGTATTTTTGCAAAGCTATTAGCTTTGCAAAAAGCTACTAGCTAGCTTTTTCAAAGCTAGCTAGTAGCACTTACTAGCACTTACTAGCTAGCTTTTTCAAAGCTAGCTAGTAAGTGCAAAAAAGTAAGTGCAAATTTATCACAAGTTGGCTGGACGAAGTTTGTACATTTCTTTTGAAATATAGGTCTTAAATTCCATTCATAAAGGTCTTTAAAAATCTTAAATTTGAGTTGTTGACACCGGCAGAAACCCTACTCGTCCATCTCTTCATCCATCTATGTGAATAGCTCAACACTTTTACATCAATAATGCAAGAGTTAGACCAGTAGGATCCAGTAGGTTCTAGAATCTAGAACATGACATTTCTAGACCAGGGAACATCTGTATCTTCATCCCACCAAGGATAAAAGTAGTCAAACATCCTCTCTGTCTATTTTTTTACTTCCTGTAGGTGGAGAGCATGGTGGTATCCGTGTGTAAACCCAACGAGGTGGACAAATACCGCATGTTCATTGGCGACCTTGACAAGGTGGTGAGCTTAATGCTGTCTCTGTCTGGGAGGCTGCTCAGAGTGGACACCACACTGGACACGCTGGACCCCGAGACAGAGCACCAGGACCGGGTGAGGAGAAAACTTTTACATAAAGAAACAGAAATTAAATGCTGATTAAAGAAGAGAAAGTCTTTTCTTTTTCTCTTTTCATTTGGGAGGGGAGGACAGATGTTAAAGATCAAAATTATTATTTATAGTCAGGTTGTCTGCACATCCTTAAAAAGCATTAATTTAATTTATCTAAAATTAAGGTCTTAAAAGATCTTAAATTCATGTAAATAATCCTTAAGTAAGTCAATCACAGGTCTTAAATTTTTACGTAGATTTTTTTTAAGAGGGCCTTTTCTACCAGAGAAAAATTTGAGTTGTGTGCAGACATCTTCACTCACTGCGTTCTGTTCCATTACCTGCTAGCTAGCAAACAAACAAACCATAAGGAGCTAGCATACAGCTCATTAGCAGCTGGGCATGTAGTTCTCTAACTAATTAGCTAACTAGCTAGAAAGTTGTGAAGCACAAAGCTGCTGCCAAAAACCACAAAAAGACTCGAAGTTTCAGTTTTGGTCCCCTGCATTTATTCTGTACATCTCTGTCATGATATGGGCATTAAATTTTATTCATAGTAATCTTAAAAATTCTTAAAAAAGCTCTTAAATTTGAGTTGATGAAACCTGCATAAACCTAATAAAATAAGGTAATTTTTGTCCTGTAGCTCCCCCTGCTGGAAAAGAAACGTCAGCTCATGAGGCAGCTGTCGGAGGCTCAGGACCTGAAGGACCACGTCGATCGCAGAGAGCAGGCCGTCAGCCGGGTTCTGGCCCGCTGCCTCACGCCAGAACAGCACAGAGACTACAGGTGCGCATCAGAATGGGAATGGACTCGCATTCAACCTGGCCGGTGAACTGTCCTTGAGTGCTAAATTGCTTTGTGTACTTTTGCTTTTCCTCTCCAGCCACTTTGTGAAGATGAAGGCTGCCCTGCTGGTGGAGCAGAGACAACTGGAGGACAAGATTCGACTGGGAGAGGAGCAACTCAGAGGGCTGAGAGAGAGCCTCGGTCTGGGCCTGGGCCTCGGAATGGGGATGGGAATATCGATGGGATACGGACATTACTAAGCAATAAACAGGAAGTGAATGAAGGATGAAGCCGTTAAGTTCAAATCAAGTCCAACACATGGAAGACATGTTATCAATCGCACAGTTAAGGACAATATCTTAACAGTTGTATGACGACACTAAACACGAAGCTGCTGCAGACGGTTAGTTAGACATGAATATAGGAATTAAAACTGCTTAAGAAGTTACTATCTGATAGTAAGATTATTCGTACTCAACCACTGGCAAAAAAACTGTTTAACAAATGATCTTCTGACTCTTGATTTTATCCAAGAAGCAAGTGAAGTCATCCCAAAACGGTCTTACAAGACATTTTCCAGCTCAACAGGCAAACATTAAGGCATGGAAAAACAAAAATGAAGACAAGAACGGACTCTTAGCATCACAGCGAAGACAAAAACCAGCTAGGAGATGATAGATAAGTGTCCGAAAAGCCTGTTTGTCGCTTATTTTCAAGGGCACGACAAAAAAATCAAACACTTTGTGCCTTAAACATGTACTGTACTATTAAACTGACACTATGTATTTTCTGTTGTTACACACTTTGTTGCCAAAGACATTTTTGCGAGATGACTGTGTCATTCACTTCTGTTTTCTTTTATATTTAAACCTCCTGGTTCAGAGAACTTGAGGAGGGTTTTTTTTTTGTTTTCTCTTTGGTGCTTCTCATATCCACACTAAAGCCAATGTTTCACAGTGCCATTGTCAGCTTTATTAACTGCTAAACATTGATTCTGCAAGACATAAATATACTGTTATTGTATTATTTTGTGTCACATTACTGTACTTGTGTGGAGTTTGACACTCCGTGGCCTGACTGTCACGTAATGACCTTTATGTACAGGCGGCACTAGTGTTTATTATGTATATGGTTTGTATATTGTGGTGTTGATGTTGGAGAACATTCATTTTAAAAGATGGGTGAGAAGACCTGGAAGAGTTGAAGTTTACTGTATATGTTTACAATGAATGAATCCGGAGTGGAGTGCAGTTTGTGTTGCATCAAGTGAAGTTTGCAAATTTATTTTCGGCCATTTTTTATTCCCAGCTGTCACCTCAGCTGACTTGAAAACTATGCGAAGTTACCTTCATATGGAGAGAAATCTCTATGTAAGTTAGATGACTTAGTTCCAAAGTGCAAGAATAAAACCTAACTTTTACCAACATATTCACATTTTTCTAAACTGATTTTAAGCAGAACTTGTTTTGCAAAGTTAGCTATACCACATTGCCAAAAATGAAAAGCACTTCAGAGACAAAAATACACACATCAATAAATAAAGCCAAAAATTAAAACATTTTGGAAGTACTAAATATTTTTCAAAATGTTTTGTTTTCTCCATGTTTTTCTTTTTGTTGCTGTCATGTGTATTTTTTTTGTTCTGTTTTAGTCTTCTCAGGCTGTACCATTGTGCCATGACAGGCTAGCTAGCAGGTTAGCTTAGCATACAAACGTTATCTTTGGGGGGGACTGTCACAATTTATTTATTGTTCCACCAGCAAAACTCAAAATTAAAGAAATGCTAGCGTTTTCTTCATGCTCAAAGCATCAAACACAAAGAAAACTACTTATTACATCAGCTAGCTTGTTTTGCTATCTAAGAGCTTTTTGTCTAAGATCAACAGCTGTGAGTTTAAAATCTAGGTAGGCAGGTTTAAGTGTAGCTTTGTCCATTTCCACTATGCTACAAAATAAGCTAACAAGCAGCTAAAAGAGAACATATCTCCTGTCACATTTTTCCTTGCAAAGAAAAGGTCTAAATTGGGCTTAAATTTCTGTAAGAATCCTGTTGAAGGTCAAGAAATCTTTAAATTTTAAGAACGTGTAGGTTTTTATCGAGTTGAACATTCCTAGTTGGTTTTGTTCTGTTTTTAAGTTGGTATCTCATTAAATCAGTCACCTAAACTACTCTACAACCTCGGTCAGTAAAGATCTTGCTACGATATTGGAATTCAAGATACACAGAGTTTTACCAGCCAGGTTGTTATTCACTTATTTTAGAATAGTTTTATGCTACTTTACTGCCACCTACTGGGCAATAGCTGCTGGTGTATAATGACGTGAGTGAAAATCTTAGAACGGACATGCTTAAAGGAGTTGAGGATTGCCTCTGATAAAAACAAGTTTAAAACACTTTAAAACAAAATAAATTGAGAAGTCAAGTAAAGAAACTTGTTAATTACTTTAAAAGTCAACCTGTTTCATTTCAAAGTAGCTTGAAAGTCTATTCAAAAGACTCCTGTTGTTTTTAGTTGTAAGCGACCCTAGGATTACATTGTTCATTGTTGTTGCTGTGTATATTTGTGAATGTTTTCCTGTGCTGCAAACAGTAATTCTCATTGGAAAATTCATTGGAAACATATTGATATTTCAAGGACATATATTGCCTGATGGACCTGTAAGAGTGGGTTTCTTTTGTTTCTCTTTTATTTTTGGGGGGGGGACGGGGTAATTTTTTGATTTATTAAAGAAAACATTTTGTTACTGCAAAAACACTTGTGTGAGGAAATTGTACCATAAATAATAATGATTTTCAAACTACCTCCGAGCCGTACTGTGGTGATTTACGCTTTGACGGGTCTCCTAAATGTCCTGAGCGAACGTGTGAATGCTTCTCAGGGGAAGCTTCCATTTTAAAGTTGTGGGATGGTTGAGGAAACACGGCTTGGGGTTATATGGAGGTTGACAAATGACAAGTGGAGTGAGGGAGTCGTTGAGCACGTCTGTGGGAGGTGGAGAAATTTACCCTGGAGGCACATTGAGCGGTAATCATGTGTTGATAATACTGATAGCTCTGTCAAGTTACGTTTCTTGGAACAGGGGCTGTTAAATATTCCCGCTCAAGTTGTAAACGCTGATAAGAGCGGAAATAGAGCGTAAAAAAGTAGTGCTGTGAAATAACTGGCAGTGTTTTGGGACAATTGCCATATAACTATCAAGTTGTGTGGCAAAGTTTCATCCAGTCTTTCTTATGGGTGAATGATGAAAACGTCCTTTAGCTGAGGTTAATGATGCCTGCTTTAGCGTAGATGTGTCTCTGCGTTAATGTGTGACATCCTCGATGGCTTTGCACCCATTTTCTGACAAATTGGTAACTAAATTTATTTTGAATTTCTTTAGAATGAGCCGTGACGCTCTGGTTTTTGTAGCCTAATTCATGTTATGAGGTGGATTCTGTTTGCTTTCTCTATTGACAGTAATCAGCATGGTGGCTTGTGACTAGTGAAAGTCAAAATCTCAGGTAATTCACGATTCAACAACATGATCTAAAGTGTCTAGTTCACATAACTATACACTGTCAAACAAGAAACAAGAGGGACAAAACGATGAGGAAGTGTTCCTTGTTTCTCAGTTTGGTTATGATAATCTTTATTTGGAGGGATGGGTGAGACGTTTCAGAAGACTTACTGATAACGAGAGTTTTCCTAGGAATGGACCGTTTTGTGTATGATTGGGTTTATAGTAAGAAAGAAGATATCAATGACTAACTGAATGATTTAAGATGTTAAAAGTGAAACAGTGATGTCTGTTGGAAACTTGGAGCCACTTTCTGTATAAAACTGAGCACCGAGGACATGAATAGTTCAGTGAGTGGCCACAAGGTGTCGCCATCCAACCACTGTGAAATAGAGCATGGCCGCATATTCCTAAAGATTCACTGCATGGCTGCAGGTCCTATGGTACAGTTGAGCTGTTGGGCTTTATGAGAAAACTAGGGCCTCAATCAGTTTGACGCTACATTTCAAATGCACAAGTCTCCATACGAAATGGAGACTTGTGCATTTCATATGGAGACAAAAAGAGATGCAGTTTTCTCTTTTTGTCCTGTATACATTTCTTAAATAATTTTTGACCTGCAAAAACGTCCAAATTATGAATAAATTGTATGATTTTTTTTAACCTTTTAAATATTATTTTTACCTTTGAAATATGAATTTTTGTACTTGTAAATTAATATTTACACAGATTACCTGTCACATAATTTATAGGTTAATTATGTGGCACGTTGCCTTATTGGTCATTAAAATGACTAGCTTTTTGCATTTAAGAAATTCAATACAAGATACCAAAAATGTATTTATTTATTTTAGTATTTTCGGTCTCCAGTTTCTGAGAAACATAAAAAGACCGCCAAATCTGAGCACTGAGATTAAAATTCCACTTTTCAAATTCGTTTGACAATCAAAGCATTTTATGGATTAAATTAGTAACTGACTATAATCGATCCGAACTGTAAGATTTAGGAAAACATTGAAGATTGATTAGTAAAACTGCTCCACTGACCCATTTGAAACGCCATACACATATAATAGGAAAAGCAATGACTCTTCACTCGACTAGTTGTCCTGGTATTTAGATATTTAGCATTTTCTTGTCAATTGCAAAAGTGTAACCGGAAATAAACATCCTAGTGCTTACAAAATAAAATTCACCGTTTGACTTTTTTTTTTTTTTTTTTTTAGAAAAGAAAGATAAAGAAAATTTCGATTCACATCCCAAAGACATGAATAAATCTGTAAAACCACAGCACTGATACTGAGTATCTGATGATAAAATTTGTCATGTTGTGACTGAAAAGCAGATTGAAAAGCTTTGAGATTTGAAGGACAAAACCGGAAGTTGTAGTCACGGAAAGTCACTAGCTTACATGTTGCAGTTTAGGTGGTAAAAAAAAAAACCCGAGTAAATACCGAAAAATACAGTCAGTTCCAATGTGTCGTGTTCGGATAGATAAATCATATTAAAACGGGCTCGTTTCGTGTTTACGCGCCGTGTTAAAAGCCGAGGTGTAGCCGCTGTGGAGAATGACGCAGGATTTATCTTCAAGTTTACTGCTGCTGTTGACATAAGCAGTTCCAGCTGAAGGAGAAGAAGAGAAGCGGCGGGGCAAATCCGAGTCACAAGACTTTTTTTTTTTTTCTCAGTCGAAGGCTGAAAGTAAGGCCAAAACTTCTCACCTTCTTCTACTTTTCTCACTTGGTTAGACCAGCAACAACACACTAAGTTAGCCTTTAGCGGGGGGAAGGTTTGTGAATTTGCTCGTCAGCAGCAAAGCGCTTATTAAAGCCCCAGCTAATATAATCCACCGGGTTCGGCGCTCGGCGCTCGTTCAACCAACTCAACCACAAAGATGCGACAGAAAAAAGTGAGCGGAAGTGGTTACTAAACTTCCCTTTAACTAAAACTGTAGTCATGTCTGGACGAGAGGAGCGGATGTGCAGTGGGTCTTTATAACACCCTCCTCATTTTGAACACTGTTCTGGGTGGAATAAACACACCCGGGCACCCCGCTGACTTTCAGAGCCAATGTTCCAGTTTGTGTCGCGCTTGTGTCGGAATTCTGTCCCGGTCGTGGACAGAGGTAATGAGCTGAAGTTAAGAGACGGAGGCTGGAAGTTATAAATGCTCCATGTTTTTGTTTTTTGTTTTTTTTTTGAATTTTTTTTTCTGTTGTGAAACAGCCCCTGGACTCATGGAGAACCCCGGTTACAGCAGCGGCTTCGACGGCCTCCATCACCCCAGCGACGACGACGACGACGAGATGGTGGACATCGCGGGAGCCACGCTGGACTTTTCGACCACCGATGACGTCCCGCCGCTCGGCTCAGGTGACCTGCGCGCGCATGTGGAGTCGCCACTGTACAGGTGTCGGCGGTTGACCGAGGTCTGGTATTAATTAGGGTCCTGGGCGACTCGGACCGACCCACGCCTGATATTATTCGGTCCACATACGGGTCTAGATGTGGCGGTCTTTCATTTTAGCCAACAAGTTTCATCCCACTGGATGAGACGTTGCTCAACATACAAATACTGGCGTAGCACAGGTTGCCTGAAGTAACCCCCAGAAAGTCTTAAAACCCCCAAACCTGCGGGTTGGGTTCATATTGGTGGGTCTGATATAGATTGTGTGAAATCTGAAAAGTTGCAACATGCATTTGTATTGGGCCCCCTGTGTGGTAATGTTTCATTGAAACCACTGCAGTTTGCCTTTGTCACTGTCCATTTTGTTTCAAAGGTAGCTCAACCGATCTTGGTCGGATTGCATCTATAGTGTCTTTTCCCCAAATAATAAGTATGATTTAAGTCTGGAAAGTTCCTCCACTGTGTTTATTCTTGTCATTTCTCTCCGGTTGAACGGCGTCTCAAGGGAGATTTGAAACTTGTGCTCCTAAACTTTGTAACGGTTTACCTTTACCGAGGATGTCGAGACTTTTTAATCTTTCTTCAAAAGACCCGTTTTTATTCTTTGGTTCTTTTGAGTTTGAGTTTCTTTTATGCTAACAGTTTTGGAGTACATTTGTATTTTGCTTTAGCTGCACCCACACCACCTCCCTTTCTCCCTTATTTATTTGTCTGCTCATTTGCATCATACTAATGCATCTGAATCCTGATTAGATCCCATTGAAGTTTGCGACTGTAGCGAGACGTGAAAAAGTTAAAAGTTTGAGTACTCTTGCAAGGCACCATAGATCCGCATTCTAGCTTCAATAGTAGGGAAGTGTGTAAAGAAGTCATACTCTTTTTCTCTTTTTTTTTTTCTCCTCCCCAATGTTACCCGGTTACTGATGATGTCATCGTCAGATAATTAAAGTTCCTGTTGCAACGTCCTTGCGATGTTGTAAGAAGGCAACGTGAATAGATAAAATGAGATTTAATGTTTGACCAGCATGGTAAGTTCTGTCTTCTTTGTTTCTAAACCCGATCTGCTGTGGTTTCTGTTTAGCTGCGGCCCTTCAAGAGCCTAAAATGCCCTCATCTAAGTAATAAACCAGCAGTTCAATAAATGCATATATGCATGATGCATTTCACAAAACGGCGTCCTTAACAATAAACAAATGTGGTGTGTCTGAATAGTTAACAGAATCTATTTATTCCCCTGCACGTTTGAGCTGCCTGGTTACTGGTGACCTCACCTTGCCGACTAACTCAAACAGAATAAAACGCGCGTCAGCAGGAAGGATGTCTGGAGAACATTTTAACTCAACAGTGAGTTGTTCCTGCTGCGTCAGCTGAAGGAAAGGAAAGACGCTTCACCTCGCTTTTAAACGAAACGTTCTTTGTAAATTAGGGAGTCTGCAAATTTACAGTCAGACCTCAGAGTGTCCGGTCGAAGTTGTAGGAGGAAAACCGGAGGAGTGTTTTTTTTCCCTTTGCTTTTGTGACCTCAGATTGTTTTCGTATCAAGATGTGGGATTATCAGAAGAGTTGTGACTCATGCAGGCCTCAGACATGCAGAGTTGAGTAGAAGTTTCAGAAGACTTCATTGTGTTTATAAGCTGAACAAGTTTTTGTCTCTGTTCAAATGAACCCAAAGTTTGTTTTGAAATTCTTGAGGTTTTAGTCCAACTCTCACTTCTTCTTTTTTCCCTCTTGAGGTTTTAGAGCAAGTTGTGGGATGCTGTTGTCATCTTCTTTTAAGAAAATCTTAAGAGAAGAAGTCAGTGACTGTCTACATGTCCACATGCTGGTAATTAGGATTGTAGAAATCAGTCTAACTGCCTGACATGTAACTGTAGTGTCGTATTTACTTGAGAACTCCGTTTCTCCCTCTGTTTCTCCTTGTGATACTGACCCCTACTGGCGAATTACTGACACATTTAGGAAACTATGACAAGACACTGTATATCTTCAGCCAAAATCAGCTAACATTTTTGCTCTAACCCCCCAAAACATAACATATAAGGAGCAGAGAAAACACCCACACAATATATATTTGAATATACTATGAAGCTGACATGGCCCATGTTCCTCATAATCAGTAAGAGATAGATGAGTAATATATTGAAATGATTTCAAGTTATATTTTTACTTAGTCGTGAACAAGGGAGCACTTTCTGTTTCCACAGTGATCTTAAGTAATCATAAATCCATGTACGTGAGGAGTAAGTACACATAAGTGTTATTGCTTACATCACCTCTGGCACCGTCATGTTTTTTTCTGGAGCGATCCTCCTCTTTCCTCTCTCTTCCTTCTCCAGCTCTTTTTGGCGTAAACCCTCAGACTCAACTAGATTGATGGGCAGCGCCAGCGCTCCAGCCTTTTCAGGACTTTCCAAAAATTCCTGGAGTGCACCAGACGTTCTCTGGGTCACTCCAGGACGAGCTCTTTCCCAAACCCCACACATCCTCCCCCTATTATGTTTTCTTGATGGTAGGGTGGTCCTCATCTTGCCAAGATGAAAAAGAGTCTGCACCAATTCAGAGATTGTAGCGTCTTGTAAATGTTTTCTCTGCGGATTTCTCAGTATGGGTCTCTCCTAACCTCCACGGCCCTGTTGTGGAAATAAAACCCACAGATTGATGCTGTCATCGCCCTGCCTCAACCAAGAGATGGTTTTAATAAGGTGCTGCTCTGTGCCAGGTTTTAGCCACACATGTTGCATGAAATGTATCAGTAGGGTTGATGGGGTTGATTTTCCTTTTTTTTTCTCTTTTTGATTATTTGCTGAGTTGTTATGAGGCCCTATTGGAAAACTCAAAGCATTCTTTTTTTTGCAGAGTGTCCACAGATCCTTAAAAAGTCTTTAATTCATTAATCTAAAATTAAGGCCCTAAATATCATGTATTCTTTGTTGGGGGTTTTTCTCGCGGGACTTTACTATGAAGTGAAAGTATTGAGTCATACACAGACATCTTCACTCACTGCGTTCTGTGACTCAGAAGACTACCAGTAACAAGCTGCTAATACTTGCTAGTTAGCAAGCGAACAAACAATCTATTAGCAGCTAGCACAGGGTTCATTAGCAGCTAGCATTTGGCTCTCTAGCTAACTAGCAAATGCACAAACAAGCCACTAGCAGCTAACATATTTTTTATTTGATTTCTTTATTTCAAATAGGTTTTTAAAAGCAAGAAAACAAGCAATCAGTAGGACAGAGAAAAACAAATGTATACATAACAAAGACCAAAATAATTTGTTTACCACTTCTTTTCTATTAGAAATGGAGTAGGAAGACATGAACACTTATTTAATCCTACCCCCTTATCTCAATTGGGTCATTAGCAATATGGCTCATTAGCAGCTAACATATGACTTTCTAGCTAGCTAGCAAGCAGACCAGTCATTAGCAGCTGGAATATGGGCCATTTGCAGCTGGCATATTTCTTTCCAACAGCACACAAACAAGCTATTAGCAACAAGTATATAAATTTGGTAGCAAGCAAGGAAACAAACTATTAGCATCTAGAATATGGCTCGTTTGCAACAAGCACTTGGCTTTCTTGCTATCTAACTAGCAAACGCACAAGCAAGCCATTAGCAGCTAGCATATAGCTCTTTAGCAAAAGCTGCTGCCAAGAGCCACAAAAAAATTCCCAGAAGTTTCAACATTTTGGTTCCCTGCATTTTTTTGAATACCTATGTCATTATATAAACTTTTAATTTGACTTCTAATGATCTCAAAAAGGTCTTAAAGTCTTAAATTTGAGTTCTTGAAGCCTGCTTAAACCCCGCTATGGTTGTAATACAAAAAATGCTTCCATATGAGCATTCAACAACAGATGGTTTCTGGTAATTTAATTACTAGTGACCAGAGATTGAATTGCTAAGAGTTTCATTCTTGGGTTGTAGTAAAAGAAAAATGTATTTAGACATTCAGATGGACGCTTTCACCCCTTAAGTAGTGAGTAGGGCTTTTTTTCCTCTTTATTTGCTGAATTTCCAGTTGGCTTTTATCTTTCTCATTTTGCATGCATTGCTATTTTTACTGCTCTCAATCTCGACTGTGTAAATATATTGGTTGGATTTAGTACCAGTTAGTGTGTTGTTATTGCCTCTAATGACTTTATTGCTGGGCATATTGACTTACGGTCCTCTGAGTGGTTCATACAGCAGATCGCCATGACATGTGATAATGACTGTGATGATTGGAAACCATAAACTGGGAAAATACTGTGAGTTAGGGCGGCATAACATCAGGAAAACACGCAATTCCGATGCTGTTTTTGGATATTGCAATGACATTTACTGCACTTTTTTTTTTCTCTTTTCTCACTTTCATACTCATTACTGTGTCTTCGTCCCGCTAAATCCGGCGAGAGCTGTTTCTTTGAAATCTTTAGCTAAATAGAAAATGATCTTATGTTCAAGAAAACACATTAAGAGACATCGTCTGGACTGATGCCAGCTTCTTCAATTTCCTCTGACCTCATAAATATGATTAAAATTCAAAGTTTCAAAGTAATTACAATCAATAATCTAGACATTTATGAAGCCACCGTCATCGAGGTCACATGAAACGCATGTTCCCATGGCTATCAGACCTTAAGAGTTCAAAGTTCGAACTCTAGCTTGAACCTGCGTCTTCTTATCCACCTTCGTTTACGTGCATCTGCTGAAGCAGTGCGTGTTTTGGCTGAAATTCGATCCAAGAGATCGCATCAAAATCTTCCTGAGCTTCAGAGAAATATTAAAGATTCTGTACACAAGCAAAGTTCCCAGGATGCAAAGGAAAATTTTCCCTCCTTCCCCTCAACCCTCCGGTCCTCTGTGCATGTACGTAAATAATTAATGGGCAAAAAAAAGAAGAAGAAAAATCTCTGATCAGACCTACTTTTAAATGCATGAAACATAAAAAGAAACATAAACAAATGACATGGAGCAGAGCACAAGCTCTCCCACTGGGAACAGATTGTTAAATGTTTGTGAACATTACGGGGAAGATGTCTTCTGACGTCCCGCCGAGAGGAGAATTGTTCTGGAAACTCACAAGGGTTTGGTTACAGCAAAAAGCGTGTGGGAACCTCCCAATGAACAACAAAGGTTCGACTTTTAAGTCTTACAAGTGGAGGAAATGGTGGGGAAAAACATTTTCAGTAGCTGTACAGTAACTTTCTGGAGCAGATCTTTAGAAGCTCTTTCCTGGTAAAGTTCCAGTTTTTGTGTGACACCATAATAAGTTGGTCTTTTCTCACCTTTGGTAGAATCCTACATGTATTTATGATAAATCATAAATTTGAATAAGTAACAAAACATTTTCTTTAAATATAAAGCTATTGTGTTCCTGGTAGTTGGGCAGTCATTTTAGAAATAAAATGGTTTTGAAAATAAATCCTGTGTTTTGCTTTTAGTTCTAAAATATCTTTTTTATCCCAAAGAGACATTTTAAATGTTGTTATAACTTGTATCATCCAAGTGTCTTAAGAGTTAGGAAGGATTTTCAGTAGCAGTCAATCTTACAACAAATCTGATTAAGCCTCTGACTGAAGACTAACAGATAACTGCTCAATATTTGAGCAAAAGAGTAACTTGGATTTAGAGTCAAACTTATTTTCAACTAACGATGAAGGGCGTTTCTGTACGGAAATGAGACCGGCGTCTATCAAAAGAGGATGAAACGACATGTTGCTGAATTTACAAGTTATTAGGAACATTTCATGTTTGAAACAAAATAAGTAAGATTCATGTCTAACCAAGTATTTCAGAGGACAAAGCTGTGATCTATTGTTTATTTATCCTGGTTCTCTTGGGGCTTTGAGGAACCTTTTTGTGGCGAGCTCACATTAATTATTTATGTTGAGATCAGAGGTGACATCACACAATCCATGAGAGAGACATTGAAAGCTTAAATGGACAAAGCTGAACCACTTCCTGTTTGCTGAAATGTCACTCCCTTTTAGTTCTTTTAATCTCCCTTCCTCAGTAACAACATCCACACTGAAGACTGTTAAGACGCAAATTACTTGCTTATGCCATGTTACTTTCAACGTTACAATTACATCCACCAGTCTTTATTTTATTTATTTATTTATTGTTTTTTTAATGCGTCCTTACCTAAAAGGATATTGGAGAACAGATAAAATGTTTTATTTTAGTTTTGTAAGAGATTAAAAAAAAAAAACGCACAAATGCCTCACAAAATACACACGCGCACACACACACACACTTACCATATTTTCTGCACTATAAGGTGCACCAAAAAAACCTTCAATTTCCTCAAAAGCCGACAATGTGCCTTATAATCAACCAATATTGAGCCACAACAGGTCTAGCAACTACGGTAAGCAGCCGCTGACTTAATTTTCGCCCGTAGAAGAAGAAGCACGCGGTGGATGCAGGGATAGTTGTCAGAACGCTGGTTTGTAATCTATTAATAAAGTTTGACTGACCTATCTACCTAATGACCGTCTAGAGTCAGGTCTCCACAAACAAGCTGTGCGCGAACAAAGAATGGTGTCCATCGTTCGGCCATGCCCCGCCCCAGTCCCGGAAGGCTCTCCTCGCCATCCGGAGTCGGACTGTTTTGTTGACATTTCGTTTAGTGCAGCTCCATCTAGTGGATGCATAACGTAACTCAAGCCTCTACTGTAGTGTCTATTCTAAGCGCCTTATAATCCGATGCGCCTTATAGTGCAGAAAAGATATATATATATAAAGAAAAATCTTAAGCTTAGTGAAACTTAAAACTTAAAAAAAATATTTAAACAAATCTCTAAATTCAAAATGGGATGAAGTACTTAAGATCCACCAATTAATTGGCCAGATATTAGAATCTGCTAATTTTCCCCAGACTAGCTGAAAATATTGACTTTTAAAACATTTTTTCTCCTCTAAATCCTGACCATTGCATCAAAACTAAGAACTCCCACTTTTCATGTCTAAATTGAATAATAAAAGTAATGTTTTCTCTTTTGAGTTTTATAAAATTCAGTTAAAAAGTCAAGAAGATGTACCTTTTTGTATTAAGGAGAATAATCTGTAATTCTTGTATCAAAACATTCGCAGCATTTTTTCCCTTTAAAACTGATCAAATTCTGAATCGCCAGGTCAGACTTATAATAAAAGTAGATATCAGTGTGATCGGTGCATTTTTACAAAACTGGTGTAATATTGCAGTCTAATCAGGTCAGAATTGAAAGATAATCTTCAGGGCAATGCAGTATTGTCTGGACTATTAGTGTTGCTTCTGATAGCACAGTAGCTTCTTTTTCATTTCAGTTTGAACACTGAAAGCCCTGAAACACTTGAGTTGTAAAATGTATCATCTAAGATTGTTGAAATGTTTTTATATTGTGTTCCATCATTAAACCATGAAAAATGATGAGACCTTTGAAAAACATTTAGATTCCCAGAACTGAGTGAAAATCAGGCAGAGTCACCCTGACATTCAGCAGCTCTGTGTACAACATAAACTCATCTGTTTATGTGGTCTTTCACCTTTTTAAACTCTGCAATCTAATTTATTTCCACACTCACCTACCTCTCAGCCTCCCCAAACGTACAGGAAGCTCATTACTCAAGACCTGTAAAAATACTTCAGCAAACCACCATCCACTTCCCAGACAGCTCAGCCAGTCATGAGTCAGCTAAAGATACAGAGGGAGGGACCTGCGCTGGGGCTTGTTCCTGGAGGAGAAGGAAGATACTTCCAGTTTGACTCGACAGCGGATCCTGAGTGAGGGTAACGAGAGATGGGCTGGGAGTTCTGGAGCAAGCAGCTGGATGAGGAGGAACTGGTGGTGGATGGTGAGTTAGTATTTTCTGTTGCGTCCCGGCGATGTGGCTTAAAAAGCGACGCGTTATTCCTGTTGGACCGCTTGCAGATCTCGTGCCATTAAGAACAAGTTGTTGGTATTTGTCCATCACGTTCTGTGCCTAATCGTCTGTTTCCTGTGTTTTAATCATGTTCATCTTGTTTATGTGGTTCTCTCTTTTGCGCACAAGATGCTGACTTTAACTTTTCCACAGCAGAGTTTAATCATTAGGTACATTTACTACCCGTCATATGATATGGGTCCAGTAACTGCTTGAGGTTGCACAATAGAGAAAAGGGTCAGACAAAATCTGACTTCGGTGAAGCTTTTTTCTTTTTATCTTTAATCTGAGTGAGGTGATTCTGTGTACCTTTCCTATTCTTTGGACTGTGATTTCTCAAGGCTCCGCTGACTGTTGAGACTTCAAAGCTTAGAGAATATCCATCCTGTTCCAAGGTGGACACAACACACCTTTATTATTTTAGCCTTCAAAAATATTCCCACGAATCTATTTCAGACACGGAGGAAACTTGTTCACTGTTGTCTCTTTTTGTGCATCTTTCCTCAGGAGATAAACGGCATTCTAAATGCTTGAGTGTGTTGCAATGAATGTTTTCAACACAGCCACAGGCCTGCGGACGGGTACATAGCAATCGTATGCAAATGTCGAGAATGTTGTCATCTTCACAGAACCTAGTTTGTGCTGTCTGAGGTTTCCACCACCTTGGAAAAGCCTATAAATGCATCGATTAGTTTTGTCCCCTGTTCCAGTCTCCCTGCTTTGTAAAGCTTTGACCAGCCAATGCCAATTATAGTCGACACAGATTTCTTACTTGGAACTATCTTAAGAACTGTTTTAGGGATGCACAATATATCGGCACCAATATCACTACCAGCGATATATATATATATTTTTATATGGTAATCTTCCTGAAATAATGGCCTAAGTCATTTCCTTTGGCCAAGAGGTGAATTAGGCAAAAAAAAAAAAAAAAGAAAAAGAGACCCAGGCCATTATTTTAGGAATAAAATAGAATGAATAAAACTTGGCTGATAGTAACAACCAATACTTATTTCCGTCTGGTTGATATTTCTGGAGATATTTGTTTGGTCATGTGACAGTGTCAATCAGACACAAGGCTAGGAAAATGTCTGATATAAAATATTGGTAAATGTACGTTATTGGCTCTAACATCAAGTTTAGATATTGGATATCGGCCCAAATGTTCATATTGGTGAATCCCTTAAATGTTTCTTTCTAGCCCTCTTGGTCTGAACTTTCAGTAATTGAGTTTATTAGCCGCAGGGGCGATGTCACACTGCGTGGTTAAGCTAGCAGTCACAGTAACACGGAGGGTTTATTATTTAAATCAAGCGTAAAATTATTAGAATAGGGTTAGGCTACAGAGACGTCCAAAACCACCTCAAAAGGATGAAACGACGTTCAGTTCAGCCTTCCTGTTATTTTCTCCAGCCTTATTTTGCTGAAAGCAAACATCTTGATTGCAGGTAAAAGCTGATGTCCTATGTAGGACGACTGATTCTGGGTAATGACCCATACTGGAAACCTTTTCTTTTTCAACAGCTTCTTTTATTCTTCGTAACTTTTGTGGCTTCATTTTCAAACACATCACTGTTGCTCTACCTGGCTAACTTTGAGTCCAACAGTAACAACATCTGTACCCAAAGTTTTGTAGCTAGCAAGACCTGTCAGCACTCTGGTATGATGTATCTATCAACTGACAAAAAAAAAAAAAATCAGCATTAGACGCCACGGTTAAAAATGAGCTATTTTTTTGTTATATTAGTGTCTCGTCTTCCACAGTTCTGCCATCAGATCAGCTTATATATTAATGCCTTTTAGCATAATCAGCCAGCTTTCTGATTTAACCCCAGTCTTGGCAGTTTTCTGTAAGTTTTAAACTTTAAAAGTCAATTCTGAAACAAAGAATTGAAACAGTTTTGTCACAGCAAATTGCCCTGAAAGTTGTGGGTGTTCATGTCAGCGCGGCCTCGAGGGAACATACTTCTGCCATTACTCGCTCTCGTTAGTCCACTCGACAGACCAGTTTAACCTGTCAGTTCAGGTGACGGCTGAAAAGTTACTTCTGCTTCTAATGCGCAGCAACATTTTTCTGCAGAGCTGGATTATGTGTGACATGCCGATGACTGTGTAGATAGGAGCTCTTTCAGCGCGAAGTGTGAAGGAATTCTGGATTCCAGCTGCGTTTCTGGACGGTCTGGGAATGTATTTACATTCTGAAATGCGCTGCAGTTCATATTCTGTCACCGTGAAATCATCAAAATCAAATATTATTAAAGTGATTGCTTCGCCTCAGGAGCATTTATATTGTGGGTTTCGGCCAAGTTTGAGCCTGTTACTCTTGCAGTGTATTCACAGTGACTGCTAAACCCTCCAACTTTAACTTGTTCTCAATTCCAGTAACACAGAAATAAAAACAGTTATATTTTATCTGAAATTGTTGTTTTACCCCCATAATGATGACCCATCTGTATGAGCTTTGAGCTAAAAGGGCCTGACTTCCTGTGTTACTTCCTGTTTCCATTGGGATCTGCTTTCTGATTGTTTCTGTGTGGTGAAGCAATCAAACATTAAGATTTTCTATTAAAAAGCTTTTGTAGCTCACTTGAATATTATGCTTTCGAAATTTGATCTATTTTGAAATGCTATTGCAGTAATCAATATATTTATCTATATTAATATAGTGGAATAACGATCTAATTTGTTTAACAGAACATGCTACTCAGGCAGGAGTGGGCATACTTTTTGCCCCCCATCTTGGCGCCTGCACGTTGGGGTTTACCCCGGTGAACGAGAGGGTAGCCTCCCTCCGCCTACGGGTGGGGGGACGGGTTCTGACTGTTGTCTGTGCTTACGGGCCGAACAACAGTTCAGATTACCCACCCTTCTTGGAGTCCTTAGAGGGGGTACTGGAGAGTGCCCCTCCTGGGGACTCCCTTGTTCTGCTGGGGGACTTCAACGCTCACGTGGGCAATGACAGTGAGACCTGGAGGGGCGTGGTTGGGAGGAACGGCCCCCCTGATCTGAACTCGAGTGGTGTTCTGTTGTTGGACTTCTGTGCTCGTCACGGTCTGTCCATCACGAACACCATGTTCAAGCATAAGGGTGTCCATACGTGCACTTGGCACCAGGACACCCTAGGCCGCAGTTCGATGATCGATTTTGTC
The DNA here is from genome assembly GCA_033032245.1 of Poecilia picta. NCBI lineage: Eukaryota > Metazoa > Chordata > Actinopteri > Cyprinodontiformes > Poeciliidae > Poecilia > Poecilia picta. Next base: position 8,111,016 of record CM065370.1, on the reverse strand, counting down.
GTCGTTTCATCGGATCTGCGGCCGTATGTCTTGGACACTCGGGTGAAGAGAGGGGCGGAGCTGTCCACTGACCACTACCTGGTGGTGAGTTGGCTCCGGTGGTGGGGGAGGAAGCCGGTCAGACCTGGCAGGCCCAAACGTGTAGTGAGGGTCTGCTGGGAACGTCTGGCGGAGTCCCCTGTGAGACGGAGCTTCAACTCCCACCTCCGGCAGAACTTCGAACACGTTCCGGGGGGAGGTGGGGAACATGGAGTCTGAGTGGACCATGTTCCGTGCCTCCATGGCCGAGGCGGCTTATCGGAGCTGTGGCTGCAAGGTCGTTGGTGCCTGTCGTGGCGGCAACCCCCGAACCCGTTGGTGGACACCTTCGGTGAGGGATGCTGTCAAGCTGAAGAAGGAGTCCTATGGGGTCTTTTTGGCCTGTGGGACTCCAGAAGCAGCTGATGGGTACCGGCGGGCGAAGCGGCATGCGGCTCGGGTGGTCGCTGAGGCCAAAACTCGGGCGTGGGAGGAGTTTGGCGAGGCCATGGAGAAAGACTTCCGCACGGCTTCGAGGCGATTCTGGTCCACCATCCGGCGTCTCAGGAGGGGGAAGCAGTGCAGCACCAACACTGTTTACAGTGGGGATGGTGTGCTGCTGACCTCGACTGGGGATGTTGTGGGTCGGTGGGCGGAATACTTCGAAGACCTCCTCAATCCCACCAACATGCCTTCTGTTGAAGAAGCTGAGCCTGTGGACCCTGGGTTGGGCTCTCCAATCTCTGGGGACGAAGTCTCCGAGGTGGTCAAAAAACTACTCGGTGGCAGAGCCCCGGGGGTGGATGAGATCCGCCCGGAGTTCCTTAAGGCTCTGGATGTTGTAGGGTTGTGTTGGCTCACACGACTCTGCAATATCGCATGGACATCGGGGGCAGTTCCTCTGGATTGGCAGACCGGGGTGGTGGTCCCCCTGTTTAAAAAGGGGGACCGGAGGGTGTGCTCCAATTACAGAGGGGTCACACTCTTAAGCCTCCCTGGAAAGGTCTATTCAGGGGTCCTGGAGAGGAGGGTCCGTCGGATAGTCGAACCTCGGATTCAGGAAGAGCAGTGTGGTTTTCGTCCTGGTCGTGGAACACTGGACCAGCTCTACACCCTCAGCAGGGTCCTGGAGGGTGCATGGGAGTTCGCCCAACCAGTCTACATGTGTTTTGTGGACTTGGAGAAGGCGTTCGACCGTGTCCCTCGGGGGCCTTGTGGGGGTTCTCCGGGAGTATGGGGTACCGGGCCCTTTGATACGGGCTGTCAGGTCCCTGTATGACCGGTGTCAGAGTCTGGTCCGCATTGCCTGCAGTAAGTTGGGCTCGTTTCCGGTGAGAGTTGGACTGCGCCAAGGCTGCCCTTTGTCACCGATTCTGTTCATTACTTTCATGGACAGAATTTCTAGGCGCAGCCGAGGTGTTGAGGGGATCCGTTTTGGTGGCCTTAGGATCGCATCTCTGCTTTTTGCGGATGATGTGGTCCTGATGGCTTCATCAGATCGTGATCTGCGGCTCTCGCTGAAACGGTTCGCGGCCGAGTGTGAAGCGGCCGGGATGAGGCTCAGTGCCTCCAAATCCGAGGCCATGGTCTTGAGCCGGAAAAGGGTAGAGTGCCTTCTCCGGGTCAGGGGGGTCGTTCTGCCTCAAGTGGAGGAGTTTAAGTATCTGGGGATCTTGTTCACGAATGAGGGAAGAAGGGAGCGGGAGATCGACAGGCGGATTGGGGCGGCGTCTGCCGTGAAGCGGGCGCTGTACCGGTCCGTCGTGGTGAAGAGAGAGCTGAGTCAAAAGGCGAAGCTCTCGATTTACCGGTCGATCTACGTTCCCACCCTCATCTATGGTCATGAGCTTTGGGTCATGACCGAAAGAACGAGATCACGGATACAAGCGGCCGAAATGGGTTTCCTCCGCAGGGTGGCCGGGCTCTCCCTTAGAGATAGGGTGAGAAGCTCGGTCATCCGGGAGGGACTCAAAGTAGAGCCGCTGCTCCTCCACATCGAGAGGAGCCAGTTGAGGTGGCTCGGGCATCTGGTCAGGATGCCTCCTGGACGCCTCCCTGGTGAGGTGTTCCGGGCACGTCCCACCGGGAGGAGGCCCCGAGGAAGACCCAGGACACGCTGGAGGGACTATGTCTCTCGGCTGGCCTGGGAACGCGTTGGGGTTCCCCCGGAGGAGCTGGAAGAAGTGGCTGGGGAGAGGGAAGTCTGGGCCTCCCTTCTGAAGCTGCTGCCCCCGCGACCCGATCCCGGATAAGCGGAAGAAAATGGATGGATGGATGGATGGATGGATGGATGGATGGATGGAGAACATGCTACTCAGTATTTTACTAGTCAATAACAAACAATATTATTTTAAAAAGTCCCAATTGCACAATCAAAGCTGCTTCTTGGACATTTTTTTCTTTGTTTAATAACCACAGCGTCATCTGCATACATCTGACATTAACATATGTGCACTCATGTGGTTAATTTCTAATTTCAGCAGGACTTCTAAGAGCACCAGATGTTTTCTTTTTAGTTATTTTAAGGAATAGATTATATAAAAGTTTTCTTTCATAAAAAAAAAAGTCCTCTAAAAGAATCCATCAGAATTCGGTTTTTTATCCAAACATTTGTTCATTGGGAGAAACACTGACAGTCGACTTCCTGCATGTCATTTTTACCACTTTGTGTACTGCACTCAGCTTCTCTTCCTCATTGAAGGCAAGAAATCATTTTTCTTCTACATGAATCTGAATCTGTTTTGCAGGAATAATCTTGTTGTGAACATTGTTGACTTTAATTTGGTGGAAGCTGCCAGGGTAAGTTTCTGCGTTACACATTTCTGGAGAAGACCACAGTGAGGGGAAACGGTCACCCTGATGAAAAGTATGATGAACTGCACGCTTTTGGTGTCATGAAACAAAATCAAGCTCAGACATTTGCCTCAAGCTTGTAATAAACCAGATGGTGACAATTTTAAAACATCTGCTGGTTCTGTCACATATTGTTAAATCGAAACAATTACTGACCACCATGTCTGTGGATATATGTTTATATATAGATGCATTTTCTTTTTTTCTAACTGTCGTGATGGACAAAAACAAAAAAAAGTAGAAAGTGATCTTTGAGGGCTCTGGTTTGGTTATGGAATGAGGTTCTGATGTACGTTATGGTAAAGTGTTAAGTTATGGAACAAGAGAATACATCCTGTGAATAGTGTCAAAAAGGATGATTATGACACTTTTCCATACTGCTTTTTTATTTCTTGCATTATTTTCAGGTTTTTCTACTGCTGATGGATCCCTGATCCCCGATACTTTCCTAAAGCTATCATTTAGAAAAACAAAACAATCCCAATCAGATTTTTTAAAATTTTCTAACATAATAAATACCATTATAAATTTAACATTACGCAGCATTGTGCACTGATAAGTCAACCAGCTCATGAGGGAAAATGTAGAAGGAAATTTGGTCCGATTTCCTTAATTTTGGAAGTTTGATCAGCCAATACTTGCATGAGAAACCAGTCTTATGTAGTCCATTGCCAACGACGTTTTCACTATATTTAGTAATTTTTTTCCCCAGAGGAAAACAATTGGTATCAATCAGAATTGGCAATGTCAGATCTTTTAGAATCGGTGATTGGCCAGAAAATTGCAATCTGTGCATCCCTGCAGCATTTCTTACAAATTTTATGTTTTGCGATTTTCTTCATACAGACATTTCTTCGGGTTAATGTTTTGCTTCTAATGATGGCTTTGACATCACACACAGTATAGTTTCTCTCCAATAAACTTCGTGCTGCCAATGATTTTTAAGCAGTTTGCTGCAGCTGGGAGATGTTGGCTCGTTTACGCAGCACTTTTGTTGTGACTCATTGATTTGTTTCATCCATCAACGCAGCCTTAGTTAATCTTTTGCAGACAAAATGTACAGAGAAATGCTTGTCTCTTGGTTCACGAACTCAGTGATTTGATTTAAATGTCACAAACGGCACACGACATGACAAAGTGACAGGAAGTGGAAGCAGCCAAAACAATCTCGCTTTCTCTGTGGAAATTAAAGCGCCACTGTATGCTTGATTTATGATTACATCAGCATGTTTAAGTGCAAGTCTTCTGTTACAGATTAATTTCCTGTCTAGTCTTAATAGAACTGAGCTACTCTTCCCAGTCATCATGAATATCCTGAAAATATGTTTGATTTTTTTTTTTTGTCTGTAGTCAAACCTGGTGATGAATTTAAGTGCACCATCCATTAGGTGCATTAGTAGTCACTCCTGGCAGGGAAGACCTGTGCCTCATACAACTGCACTTTACTGCACCATCTAAATGGAAAAACACTGGGAAACTGTGTGTGTGTGTGTGTGTGTGTGTGTGTGTGTGCGTGTGTGTGTGTGTGTGTGTGTGTGAGACCAGATCTTACCCCTCAGCGCAAGTGATAAAGTTCATGCGGCTCCCTTGTTTTTAAGAACCTTGGCAGGTCAATAAAACAGGAAGTGACCTATTTTAAAGCACAACAATGAAGTCAGAACTGATGAGTTGATCATTGACTTCCATGTATCTTTATTCTCTCTCTCCTCCCCCAGCTTTACCTCTTTCCATTTCTGTTCCCTCAGGAGGTTATGATGAGTACAGCGCCGGCAGCAGCAGAGCAGCCGGTATGAACGGGAGCGGCCCCACTAAGCTAGTGGACCCTTTGGAAGACCCGCTGCCTGGGGTGGGCACCTACGAAGACTTCAACACCATCGACTGGGTCAGAGAGAAGAGCAAGGACCGCGACAGACACAGAGAGGTACGCCGTACATTTGAAGGAATAGAGCGAGATAAAACAAGAATCTGGGATAAAGAAGTGCTTACTTTGAGATTAGAAGGCATGTGTGTTCTGTCGAAGGCGTTGGCATGGAGGTGTCACTAAGGCGAAACGGAGTCAGGTTCAGTTCTCTGGAGGACAGTGAACGCGCTGCTAAAAAAGGAGTCAAAGAACCGTGCATCAAATGTTGACAATTTAAAAACTAGGGCTGAAACGATTAATCTGATTAATTGTGATGAGTCAAATTAGCAATTGATTAATCATTAACTCAACTCTAAAAAGGTTATTTTCTGAAAGAACTGCGTGTTAAGAGCTTTAATTAAGGCAAAACAGTATAAAATGTATAGAGTTTGCTTTTAAGGTTAAAAAAAACTTTATAAATTAGGATGCAGCTAACAATTATTTCAGTTATCAATTTATTCAAAACGATTATTCGATTAATCAAATGAAAAAAAATTTAGAACATTCTGCAGATTTTTCATTTAAACTTATTTTATACAGTATTGGAAGTACATTAAAAGATGCTGACAAACAAATAATTCAATTCCTTTTGAAATGACGTCTTAACAGACAGGTATTTTTTCTAAGTCCCATGTGCAAAATGTATATATTTTTTGTACAGTTTTGGCTTAATAACTGCTCTGAGTATGTTGATCTTTCAGAAAATTTACTTTATTTGAGCTGTTATCTCCAGTCAGTGATTGATCAGTTATTCATTTAGTTGATAATTGTTTCAGTAATCATTTAATCAGAATTAAGCTGATTAATCGTTTCAGCCCTAATTGCAATAACACGATTATTTACTGCTTTGTTTGTTTTTTCAGCAAATTATCTCTTTTTAGAGTCCACATACTTAGTTAACTGACTATTATTTTTGTAATCAATTCATCACAATAAAACCGATTAATCATTTCAGCCCTTCTGTAAATAGGTTCTGTTTGCAGGAAATTTTGTGATATATATGCACTTTATGTAAATGACAGTAGAAGTGTATTTTTGTTGCTCTTTATTCAACCAATCACTGTTACTGTGTCATTTAAATAAAACAGGAAGCACTTTGTTGTCTCTGTCACCCTGCAGATCACCAATAAGAGCCGAGAGTCGACTGTGGCCCTGCTGCACAGCGTCAGCGATGCCTTCTCCGGATGGCTTCTCATGCTGCTGGTGGGACTCATGGCAGGTAATTCACCTTTACGTAATTACTAGCTTACCTAAATGATGGGTGGGTGGATGTACATTACACCTGATGAGATGCTTGGATGCTTAAAGCTTGCAGTTAAATCGCCAAACACTGGGTGTTCAGTGCAATTATATTCAAAAATACTTTATTCATCCCAAATGTTGTAGCTGATACCAGTCATTACAGCAATGATTCAACATTCCTGAAAGCAGGTAGAGTTAAAATGAGTCATATTTACAGTGTCAATCCTCCAGACAAAGCTCTGTTAAATCCAGAGTGGTTCTTCGGTTCATTGGCGCAGAACGAACCTGCAACAGTTGAGTTTTGATTTACCACAGGGTGAAAAACTGCAGGTGTAGAGTCACAAAATAGAACTGGGGATAGCATTGAAAACAGGCAAGGTGACTTTTTTTTTTTCTAAAGAAAATGATTATTCTGCAGATTGACCGGAAGCCCAGCAGGAAACTTGGCTTAGGTCTCAGGGAAAGCAGGCCAAGCACTTTACTGAAGAGTTTACATTTTTTGTAACATAACGGCATCAAAGTTAAGAGTGTTTTTCTATATTATATAAAAGAACTACTCAAAGAAGTACATCATTTTTATGGATAAAGCAGGGAGAAATTTAAAGCTCAAACTTCTGTTTCCTTTTTTTATGTCTGAATTTAACACAACTCCTAACCCGCATGCACCGACCATCTATACCAACAGATTAGGCAAGGGCAGGGTATTATTCAGAGAAGCAGCCATTAGATCCTCAACTCGGGCTGAGAGAACCTGTGGGCAGAATAACCAAGATTCAAAACCAGGACTACCATGTCGCCTCAAGGAAGATCTGTTGTTCAGATTAGACAGTTTGATCATGTAAATGTAACTGTTTTCCCTACATGCAAATCATTGTGTGTGAGGGAAAACTACAGCTCAACACATCACACTGTCCTCACTGGGGTATAATTACTTTGTCAATGCACTCCATGTTGTCTTGGAAAACATTTAAGGATGCTCATATACGTAAATTGGCTCAGAACAACAAAATAGCAACCTGGAAAAATATTGCTCAACCACAAATGGCCTCCGTCATGAGCTCCGCGTTCTGACCCACAGGTGCTCTCGCTGGTGGTATCGACATCGCCGCTCACTGGATGACGGACCTGAAAGAAGGGGTGTGTCTCATCGGCTTCTGGTTCAACCACGAGCACTGCTGCTGGACGTCCAACGAGACGACTTTCCAGGAGAGGGACCGCTGTCCGCAGTGGAAGAGCTGGGCTGAACTTATAGCAGGAACGGCTCAGGTAGGACGCCGTTCCATAGGGTCACACGTATTGATAAATATTACTGGATTGGACATCACATGACTTATTGTGCGCCACATATGTGCCATTGAGTCAGGAGTATCGATGGTGACATGATCACGCAAAGAATCTGAAAAAAGGGGCGCAATGTTTCGCTATTAATTTTCAACACTAAAACCCCTAGATAACAGTCCCAGAGTATCATATTTCACAGAACAGTGTGTATTATAAAAAAAAATTGAGGAAGTATTTAGTTATGCTAGCTTGACTATGACAACTTAACATGTAGATGTGCTGTGGAATTCAATTTGTTTGGTTCAGTTAAAAAAAGAAAGGTTACCCACACACCTATTTTCTGACAAATCATCAGTAGACCAGGTGTTTAAACGGTGACTTCTTAACCACTGCAACAAAACAATCCCCAAAAACATCAGGCCTGAAAACATGAAACTCCACTGAATACTTTGTTTTGGTGTTTTTACGTACTTTTTTGTGTGGAAAATGTTGTTTTTGTGTATTTTTGATGTCCATTCATGATACACTTGAACATAATCGCTGCTCTGTGGGTGCGTGGAGCTGTTGTCAGTCGGTTGTCATGGACTACAGGACTGCTGGTAGAGTAAAAAGAGTGAAAAAAAGGAGAATACAAATGAGTTTAAGTTGTTTTTCACACCCGTTAATCACCGTTATTTTCCCTTTGGTGTGGCAATCTGCAGCTGCTGCAATTTCTAAAAGTTCAATAATCAACAAAAACTGAAGCACTTCCCTCTTTTGTTCGTAAAACATGATGGTATTCACAACTGTTATCATGCAGCTGAATGTGTTTTTTAGGAACATCTTTGAGTTCTGCTCTAAACGGACATAAATGTGAACTTCTTGATTCTAATTGTGTTGAAATATGACATAAAGAGCTTGAACATTTTTTCTACCTTATTTGCACAGTTAGTCTTTGAAAGCTGCATGTTTTTAATGTCCTAATAAGAATCTCAGCGACTTGGACAGCAACATAAATGATAATGATGCTTGGGTTCCATCTACTGGCTGCAACATGTCATCATTAAAGACAGCTTTTTTTTTTTTCTTTTTTCTTTCTCTGACTGGATTTATATTTACATTTACGTCAGTGTTGAGGTTAATAAATGTGCTTGTTGTGTTTTCAGGGCCCGTTTGCCTACATAGTGAACTACCTGATGTACATATTTTGGGCTCTGCTTTTCTCATTCCTGGCTGTGACGCTGGTCAGGGCCTTTGCTCCGTATGCCTGTGGATCAGGAATACCAGAGGTAAAAGTGGACCTCATGTTGTGTTACACCAATCTGTTTTATACCTGTATTTTCTTCTATCACTGACTGGATTTCTCCTACAGTTACAGCCACATGTTTACGTACATTGCAAAAAAAAGAAACAAACCCTTTTTCTCTCAGTGTCTGACATTAAATCAGACTAAACTTTTCCTGTTTTAGATCAGATGGGAGAACCAAGATTATTTTATATGCTAAATAGCAGAATTTGATTTTCTTTTTCGCTTTTACTTCTAGAAAAAAATCTAGTCTTCACCGGGCTTTAAATGTGTTTAAATCCAGAATCCAGTGCCCTCTGTTAACTCCCAGTAGTTTTTTCTGTATGACTTTTATTGTCTGTCCTCTTTAAGGGAGTTTGACCCACTTTTCTTTGGGACATTGCTTTCTCGATGTTCGTTTCGGCAACTACAGATTGAGATTTGGACCTTTGCAATGCCTGGAGTCTATCAAGCTCACATCATGACCCCTCCACCACCATGCCTAGTAGTAGGTGTAAGGAGTTAGCTAAAAATGCTCCTGTGCTTTAAGGCCATTATTTTAGTAATCGATTATTCTAGAGATTATTCTGATGATTAATTGATTAATAGGATGATGACGAATAATCTTTTGTATTGTCCCAGATAAAGGCCACAAACCAAAATGACTATTTGGTTCTCTAAAGTCTAAAGTTGTTGCTTTTAACTCTTGGGATTCTGTTGTTAAAGTGTCAAACCAGTAAACTTCTATAGAGATGGTTAAAAAGTAATCAAATAATTTTAGAACCTGATAAAGATCAGATTGTTTCTCTTATGTCTTGTTACGTAAAACCCGAGAATTAAAAGCGTAGTATGATTGTCTGTTTATTCAACCCTCCCTCGTCCCTCTTCCAGCACTTAATCTTCTGTTTCCACTTTTTATTTCTAAAGAAGTGAACAGATAAAGGCTTTCATTTTTTTTCTTTTTAACTCTTCTGTGTGGTCCCAAAGGTCTCACTGATTGATCCATCTCAGAATAAAAAACCCAAACAAAGCTGTCGGCCTCTCGCTGCGGCTAGTTTCACGTACTCGGATCGTTTTCTCCTCTGACTGTAATCTCTTGCAGGTCAGACTCTGGTCAGGAGGCCCGCGGTCAGGAGATTAATGTCTTATTTGAAAGAAAATATTCTCAAAACAAAAAAAGGGAACTTATTCTCCTCCTCTCCCCCTTTTTTTAAGGGTTTTTAACTCTGAGAGAGAGAGCAGACACATGTCTGAAGCGATTCCTCACCAAAGTCTAAACATGTCGCTGTCTTTGGAATAGAAAACCTGTCCGTTCACACCCCTCTTCCTCTCTCTCCCTGTCGTTTTCAGATTAAAACAATCCTCAGTGGGTTCATCATTCGTGGCTACCTGGGGAAGTGGACCTTGATCATAAAGACCATCACTCTGGTCTTAGCCGTCTCCTCCGGCCTCAGCCTGGGGAAGGAGGGACCTCTGGTTCACGTAGCCTGCTGCTGTGCCAACATACTCTGTCATCTCTTCACCAAATACCGCAAAAACGAGGCCAAACGGCGAGAGGTGGGCTCAGAGGATGCTGCTATGTCTACTGATGGATCGATGGTTTATTTTCTCTTTTGTTGTTGGACATCACCAAGTGATTGTTCAGGGTAGATTGAAGTTTATGCAAACTGAAACTTTATTCTTGGCAGCTCTTCCAACCGTTAAAATGTAACGACTAACATTTTGAGAATAAAAACAAAACATTTTCTCTAAAGCAATCAATTTGCAATCACATCAACATTTTACATAAAAACCAGCTGAACATAATTACAGAATATCTTGTTTACTTCTTCAGCTGGATAAAACACATTTTTATTTTTGTGCACCGTAAGATATGAAATTTATTTCTCCAATCTGATTATTTGTGAAGAAAAATCTGCAATTTATAGATGTATATTTGTTTTTCTTAATCTTTCAGACTTTATTTTATCTATAAAAGTGCATCTGAAGCCTTTTTGTTGTGGTTGATCAGTAATTAATTACTTATATTAGGATTAAAGGCTGAGAACAGTCACTATCACACAGCAATATTTAGCATTTATCGTGATTAGCTGAAGGCTAAGTATAGCTAAATATCTCCCAAATGACTTGCAGTAGTTCAGAATCTTCAGACATTTCACTTTCTATTTTAAACACTGTGATGCTGAAAATACCCTAGTTTCACACATCCTCCCTCACTAACAACATCCACACTGAAGAGTGTTGTCATTACGTCTCGGTTGTGGGGTTTCGACTGATTCAGTCTTTCCGACCGGCGAGTCGTAAACATCATCCGATCCTGGTCAGCAGATGTTTTCCCAGTGCTTCGGGTTCTGATGGATCTGTTGTTCTGAAACGCTCTCCGTTTCTTTTCCCCTCATCCTGCAGGTTCTGTCGGCGGCAGCCGCAGTCGGAGTGTCCGTGGCTTTCGGTGCTCCCATAGGGGGAGTCCTGTTCAGTCTGGAGGAGGTGGGTAGGAAGTTGAGAAATAAACCATGAGCTGAAGCGTGGCTACCTGTCTCCCTGTCCTGCTACAGAACCAGTAGAGTTATCGGCACCAGATGACACAGACGACTTGAATTAGTCGCGTCTTGCTTTCCCTCCTTGTTTGTTCTCTCCCAGCCATGCGACTTTGTACTGGAGCGAACGCACGCTGACAGCTAATTAAGACATGACAAACCAGGAGTAAACATTTGCTGCAATACTTTGGAGAGTCAGTGTGTTCTTGGCAGCTCTTGGTTATTAAATAACGAAATGTTCAATGACAGGAACAAATTATGATGTAGGGAGGGGATTGCGTTATTTCAGATCTATTTCAAAATTGAATGCATTTGTTAGTCCTGTTCATTTCCTAAAGATGTTTTCTGTGCACTAGTAGGCATTTAAAATAAAAATAAGTGTACAGTGGCTTGCAGAAATACTCGTAATCTCTAACATTGTCTCATTTTGCAATCACAAACTTCAGTCTTTATGTGACAAAACAACATAAGAGTTTGTAATTAAGAAGTAAAAGAGAAATGAAGCTATACAAAACATGTGGAAGAAGATATTCTTGTTAAGAAGAGAAAAAACAATTATTTTTCACCTGCATGCATAGTACTGTGTGTCATAGAGAAGTAAAACTGGACATTTACTACTGCTTTGTGTTGGTTTATAACTTAAAATCCAAGTTTAATGTATTGCATCAAAATGTGATAAACATTAAGGGGTATAAATGCATTTTCAAGCCACTGTAGTATTTTTACAGCTTCTGCCACTGAATCAATATTTTTTAATAATCCTTTGCACATATATAGGTAAAAACAAACAAACTATCTTTTACTTACTTCCTGCTTCTCTTGATTCCCCCCCAGGTGAGTTATTACTTCCCCCTGAAAACCCTGTGGCGTTCGTTCTTCGCCGCCCTGGTGGCGGCCTTCACGCTGCGCTCCATCAACCCGTTTGGAAACAGCCGCCTGGTGCTGTTTTACGTGGAGTTCCACGCCCCGTGGCACCTGGTGGAGCTGGTACCTTTCATCCTGCTGGGGATATTCGGCGGCCTCTGGGGGGCGCTGTTCATCAAGGCCAACATCGCATGGTGCAGGATCCGTGAGTGCTACCTGTTGTAACCTTTTTACTCTTTGTGTTTTGTTTATATGTGTGTGTACTAATCGGCTTGTCTGTGCGCGTCCTGCAGGTAAAACCACTCGGCTCGGGCACTACCCGGTCATCGAAGTGCTGCTGGTCACCGCAGTAACCGCTCTGATCGCCTTCCCCAACAGTTACACCAGAATGAGTGGAGCCGAGCTCATGTCCGAGCTTTTCAATGACTGCTCCCTGTTGGACTCCTCTCAGCTGTGTGGCTACAAACAGGTCAGCAGGTGGTTCTTTGTCTCAGTAAGACAAGTTACGTTATGGATAATGGAACTTTTTTTTTTTTTTTTTTTTTTTTCCACTTCTAGCCAGTCAACACGTCCGAAACGGGCGTCGGTAACAGCCTGGCTGACCGGCCAGCAGGGGCAGGCCTCTACACGGCGCTGTGGCAGCTGGCCCTGGCCCTCATCTTCAAGATGCTGATCACTGTGATCACTTTTGGCATGAAGGTCAGTTCAGGACACTTGTGAGCTCTCGCTTTCTAGAGTGGCACTTCGTAGACGTTTTATTTTGCCGTTTGTACTTAGCTGCTTGTTAAATTGTCATCGCTCCGCTTTGAACTCGTGGTGTTTTTTCCCCCTTGCGTACTCTGTGGAATTGCTAAGCATGTGAGGAGACCACAGCTTACAACTGTGTTCACTATACAAAACTTTCCTTGTAATGTTTTCTGTTTGTAAAAAGAGTTTTATGTGTGTTGGGGTGTTTTCACAACAGACAGTCCGATATATTGGTTTGATTGGACACTGAAATTGCAACATTTATTACATTTTCACACTGCACTGTGTCAAAACTATTCAAATTTTTTGCCTGTGGTTGCGTTCCACCAAGAACCACTGAAGGAAACAACACAAAATCCTCTTCATAAGACAGGAGCGCAAAATTCCTCACAAAGTGTAAACAAAAATGGTGTAGTGTCAGATCTTAGAGGTGGTAGGATTTGTCTTTTGTCTCTGGGAAAAGACCAAAAGCCATTTCTCCTGTTAACGATGCACTCTTGTTTGTTTTGCTGGTATTTACCCAGAATGCCATACTCTATAGTCCGCTTACTGCTTTTGGAGTGGTCACTGGTTTACTTGGCATTAGAATTGCACTTCCACCAAACAGTGAACACCACGGTTTTTAGGTGGACCAGAGTTTGATTGCATATTCACACCTCCCAAAGTGAACCAGACTTTCTAGGCAAATGAACTAAAGTTCAGTTAAAGTGAACCAAACATAGCTGGTGTGAATTCACTCTTAAATGTAACTTATAATTGAAACTTTGACAAATTAGATTTAGGGTGCCTTCATACCAGACCTGTTTGGTGTGAATGTGCAGTCAAAATCTGTTGAGATCCAAGACTGCAAGCTCTGGTCTATCTAAAAATATATGTCCCAGTTCAGTTGACATGGACCAGAGACTTTTGACTCTATAGCGCAGAACATCCTGTGTAAATACAACCAAAACAAATGCATCTAGCACTAGCTGGAGAAATGGTCCATGGTCATTTACCAAAGAAAAAAGAGAAATCCTACAACCACTAAAATCTGATGCTACTCTATTTTTGTTTACCTTTTTCGAAGTGGTAAGTTGCTCATGTCTTCTTCAGAGGTTTCCATGTCGTTTCATTCAGTGGTTCCTGATGCAGCGACACCACAGGCGAGGGAAGACACAGGTTTATCAAATGTTTTGGTTCGTTTGACACAAATGTTGCAATTTTGGTCCCAAATCAAACCAAGTCCCCCAGACTATGAGGTGTGAAAACACCCTACATTTAGGCACCTTCTCACTTTGCTTTTTAAACTCTGCTCTGGTGGAAAAACTGCATTCTTAAAGCCTCCTGACTCTCTTCCATCACGGCCAGGTTCCCTCTGGCCTCTTCATCCCCAGCATGGCTGTGGGAGCGATAGCTGGCAGACTGCTAGGCGTGGGCATGGAGCAGCTGGCCTACTACCACCACGACTGGCTCATCTTTAGAGGGTGGTGCTCTCCAGGGGCCGACTGCATCACACCCGGCCTTTATGCAATGGTCGGGGCCGCTGCTTGTTTAGGTGGGGCTTCGTCTTCTCTGGATTTTTACTGTTTCAGCCCAGTTCAGTTTATTTATGAAGCTCAGCGTGATCTCTGGCACTTTACATGAGGCATCCAGGAGATCTGGCTTGTGACATTGGAAAATTTCACATATGTCATGTTGGGCGGTTTCCTCTGAAAGTCCGGAAGCAGCTTGGAGTTGATGAAAAGCAGGCAGCTGCTTGGCCGTTCGATAAAGACGGCTTTAGTCTCTGTGTGGTGGTATTCTAAGAATGTAGAGCTTGAACATGCTAAACTGGTTAAGATTGTGTGTTCAGACCTTCCTGGAAATGTTTTTAGAAACTTTAAAAAAAGCAGCAGCGATGGGATGATATAGGTAGAACAAATGTCAGGTATTTTTAGTTTGTGTGTATAAATTATTAACCACTGACGTTTGGTCAACGAGAGACGATACCTAACTTTATTTTTTAAATTGGAGAAGTTGAAGGCAGGGTTAGTAATTGAAAGAAATTAAAATATTTCAAATGTTTATTTTCCATGTGCTAAAATGATTTTCTTCTTCTCATTTTTGTAAAACTCTGTGACATTAGTGACCTTTTATTGACGGTTGTCGGACTGGAAAAAAGCAGAAAATTACGTGTGCTTCTTTTTATGGAAAATAAAGATTGGTAAACATTGTTCTTATACATTTAAACTTGTTACAGAGACAGATTTTTGTTTTATTCTTATTACTCAATGTAAATTAGATCCTTTAACTGCTTCCTGCTAGATTTTACTCTTACTTGGATGAAAAAAAACATCTGATAATTGCTTTCCTTCACAGAACAGAGTGATTTAAATGGTAAATAATCTCGGATCTGAATATTTAATCACAAGTTATACAAAAAAGCTGAATGTTATGTTAATCAGCTCTGCTTCTGCTGTTTCTTTTTTTCTTGTGCGTCTGTGCTGCATGCATGAAACTTAAGTTTCTATCAAGCTTAAAACTATTCATGTTTGACAGGTTGGACAAAAGGCATCTTTGACTTATTGGCCAGTATTACAAGAAACCCAAAAGAGTTTTAGCATTTCTAGAGTAAACATCAGGAGGCAATTCAGAGAGCGGTATCATCTGTTGCATTTCTGACATCTTAATGAGCTCGTTTTCATTCCTCAAAAATGGTTGCCGGACCCTCGCCATAAATCTCCTATCCAGTTGTTGTCAGAAGGACGAGGCTGCCAAGAGACATGGAATTGAATTCAGGCTGAAGTCGTGTACTTCGATGCAACTGCAATGTTTCTGGGTTTTTTTTTTTTCCTGAAGCTGCAACAATCAGGTGGCTGGTGGTGTTTTGTGTGGACGAAGTCTAACGTTGTTTCGACCCGTGTCCCGTTGCAGGCGGCGTGACCAGAATGACTGTGTCGCTCGTGGTCATCATGTTTGAGCTGACCGGCGGGTTGGAGTACATCGTTCCCCTCATGGCCGCAACCATGACCAGCAAATGGGTGGCAGATGCCTTTGGAAGAGAGGGAATTTATGAGGTGAAGTGTCTGCAAACAAAAACTTGAATTTTTGTGTTTTCTTTAGCTCTCGTTTCTAGTTAATGACCTTATCAAAAGGTGTGAATGAGTGGCGCTGCTTGTGTTTGTTCTGCTTTTCTTCTGGTGCATTTGCGTTTATTCCTTTTCCCTGCCATGTCTATTCTCCTAAAGCTGAGAGATTCACTCATTTGTATCTGCAGGCTCACATACGGCTGAACGGTTACCCGTTCCTGGAGCCGAAGGAAGAGTTTGAGCACAGCAGCCTGGCAGTGGACGTGATGAGGCCGAGGAGGGGGGACCCTGCTCTGGCTGTGCTCACACAGGACTGCATGACTATAGGGGAGGTGGAGGTACGGACACCGAAAACCCCCTGTAACAAGCCTGCAACTGAAGATTACTGTAGTAATCAATCATTTTATATTTAATTCTACCGATTAATCAATTAATTGGATGAAAGAATTGACACATTCTGGAGATTTTTCATCTATACAATGTCAAAAATATGATAAAATGCAAAAAAACTATTCAATTCGTTTTATGATTGAGATTTTTTTTGCCTAAAATACAATAAAAGCATTCCTTTAGTGTACCCATCATCATTTATATGTCGATCATTTGAAAAGTTCATTTTTTTTCTGTTTGACTTAACATCAATCTGTTTTTATTTTTAAGATAATCTGATTAGTAATACTATATCAAAAGGTGCTTAAGAGATATTTTCTTTTACATAATTTTAACAAGGTGCAGCTATGGCACTTGAAAAGTTCTGGGTACAACATATTTACAGACAAAGGTTATTTTTTTGTATAAAATGTACATATTTTTGTACAGTTTTGGTTTAATTACCATTCCGAGTATTGCCTTCTGAAAATGATCTTTTTTTAATTTGCTTCTCCAGTCAGCGATTAATCGCTTACTAAATTAGTTGATGATTATTTCAATAACTGATTAATCACAATTAATCTGATTAATCATTTCAGCCCTACTATGGCACTTTGTAAAAGTATTCATACCTGATGGAAAATAACAATTAAAGTAAAAGCAGGTTCTAAAAAGTATGAAGGTAAAAGCATGCCATACTTTATGGATTTTTATATGTCTAAAAAAATCACTTCTCCTTTTGCCTCCACTTTGTGTTTTGAAATTGTCACACAAAGTCCCAGTAGAATACCTGAAGTTTGTGTTTGCATTGTGACAAAGGGTGGAGGAGTTCATGAGGTGTGAATACATTTTCAAGGCAATCTCTTTTCATGTTTATGTTTGAATGATGTCTTGTTTTCCACACAATAACTCCTGACGTGTTTTTTTGTTTGTCGTTTTTTCGTAGACGTTAGTAGAGAGCACTCACTACAGCGGCTTCCCTGTGGTCGTCTCGCAGGAATCCCAAAGACTGGTGGGATTTGTGCTCAGAAGAGACCTGCTCATATCAATAGGTTCGGATTACGACTGAATACATTTAAATAAATATTCAAATTGTACCATTTTATGTGATTGTGAGGATTGTAGTTGTTGACTTGTTTTGTTGTCATTAAGTCCCGATTTAAAGGCTTCTGAGCAATTCTTGTGTACCTTAACAGATATTTGTCGCCTCTGAAATGGTTATTTTGCTGGTTGAAGTGTAAAACGTTTGGTCTGGATTGCCGATGAGCTCTTCATCTGGTTTTCTTTCGCTCTGCGTCTCCTACCAGATAACGCCCGGAAGCGTCAGGACGGCATCGTCAGCGCCTCCCTGGTGGTCTTC
Organism: Poecilia picta; assembly: GCA_033032245.1. Classification (NCBI taxonomy): domain Eukaryota; kingdom Metazoa; phylum Chordata; class Actinopteri; order Cyprinodontiformes; family Poeciliidae; genus Poecilia; species Poecilia picta. The sequence continues at coordinate 8,093,534 of CM065370.1, read as the reverse complement.
ACAGAGCACTGCCCTGCCCAGCCGCCCGAAGCGCCCCCTCCCCTCCGCCTCCGAGGCATCATGGACCTGAGCCCCTTCACCGTCACGGACCACACACCCATGGACATCACCGTGGATATTTTCAGGAAACTGGGACTCCGCCAGTGTCTGGTCACACATAACGGGTATGATTTTCTTGTGTTGTATAACACACACCCATGGAGAGAAGGATGTTTAGAGAAAAAGGTCTTAAGATAAGTCTAGCTTTTATTGAAAATGGGTTATTGCAAATTTTATTGAGTTCCTCACTCTTAGATTGTTTGGGTTTTTTTTAAGATGGACCTCTGGTTTTAATCTGGGCCTGGTTGAGAGACCAAACATAGAATTGGAAGTTTTTATTTTTACATTTTACTAACAATAGGGCAATCACAGATCACAAACAATGCTTTTAAAGAGTCTGTGTTCAATGTAACATAATTCAAGCCACCTTTGAAATGGGTGGATTTTGAACTGTACCAGATGTCAAAATGGTGAATTCGGTGACATAGCACACGGTCTAATCAGAAGCCAACTTCAGTGTTGGGTGGCTTGTGATTTGCAGAGCCTGCATATAATAAAGCCCAGCTTTTAAATGTTTTGTATTCAATTATCCAGAAGGTTCTAAAAGCTGGAGGGAAAATGTGAACTTTTGCTTTTCAAAAATCTGCCAGATGCCAAGACGATGGTAAGAAAGGTAAGAGGAAAAACATGAAAGAGTTGAGAATAAATCTGCTGTCACACAGTTAATCATTTTGACATATATTAGAGCAGATTCAAAAACGCGTTACACCGGGCCAAACATGAAAAAAATAAGGTGATTTATTGGAACTTTAAAAATTGTCACATCTTTGAAGTGTTGTGTTCTCCCTTCCTGAATATTACACGTGCAATGGGATAAAATTCTGTTTTCTTCTGTGTCAGGAATTTGTACATTGCTTTACTGTGATGTCACTTTCTATTTGCTATTACGATTTAAGCTAGCTGTTCAGGCTTAAAAATCAAACGGCCTTTTTAGCGCCCACAAGTACTCAAAATCTGTCATAATCAGAAAATTGTTCATGCCCTTGAGTTTTAGTCACTCTAGAATGCATAGGTGAGTGAATCTTCCTCGGGGTAGACTGAGCGTTTGCATAAGGTCTCATGAGATTAAGTAATGTTGTTATAATTATTGATGCAATGTTTGAGCAGATGTGTTAAAATGCTGTACCAATTGGACTTTCACTGGACAAACTGGGTTAAACCCAAATGCCGTGGCGTCATTCTTGTGCGACTACAAACGTGACGTAATTACGTTTTTATGTCCCCCAGTAAATGGACGGTGTGGTCTGACGCCAAGTAGCTTCAGGCTAATCGTACCGTTGTCCTAGGTAGTTTTTTTTTTTTGCAATTATTTCTATTGCCTCTTTAATGGACTTTAAAACTACAGCGTTTGCAAGTAAATAAAGAAGTACAAGTAGCGTCTTAAAGGGTCTTGAGTGTTGTCCACCTGTAAACGGCGATAAAAAGACAAAAAACGATTTTTCATTTCCTTGTTTTAAAACATCAAAAATACCAACATGGACAAAATCATGTCGGTCATCGTCATAAATTTCTGTGTTGGTTAATTTTTGGTTTATAGCCCAGGCCTCGTCCTATAGACCTGCAACCGAGTGAATGATGCCATACTGGTGAGTTGAATGGCTTTTACAATGTAAACGGACAAAAAAGGTTGACAATTTTGGTTTTCCAAGAACTTTCCAGCAACAGATGAAAGCTGAGATCTCATTGTTGGACCCCTACAGAATTTTTAGCCAAGTTAGTTCTCCTGTGAGAGCATCTGACAAACACCTGAGTGGGGATTTTCTTCTGTGTGCTGGCAAATCGGGATACATTTTTGTTCAGAGAGCCAGAAAGTGGACTCGGTTTGCTGCTCGGCTGATTGTAAAAGTTACCTCACTTTGTTTGAAATCATTTCCACCCCATGCTCCACCGAGGCCCACTAACCTGAACACGTCACCCACAGTACAGCTGCGTGTCAGACTTTATACAAGTCTAATATTGTTCTCTTGGAATCAGACAAACGGACCTCAGCAAAAAATACAACCACAGAAAGTGGTTGTATCTTTCTCTCTCTGATTTGTTGAATCTCGGCTTTCAGGGCGGTTTGGAAGTGGAAGTCTGTGTGTATTCTCACGATTTCACCGCCAAACAACTTCCACGTACACATGTTGTGGTCTTCCTTTGTTATTTTCTGTCTTTGGCACATTGTGTTCATTCAGAAGGAATGCCACCACCGACGCAGGCTGCGGCCGGGAGAGTCTCAACTTCAAAGTCTTTATCTAAACAGTTTCTTTGTGGGTATTGGTGTGAAACGGCAGTTTCTTGTTCTGTTTTGAGGGGATTGAAAAGTAAGCGCACAAGCGTCTTTCAGATTAGTTTTAGCAAAATGTCCCTTTGACATTTCCCACAGGGTGGCAGTTTAAAGTTTCTTCATGCCTCTTTAAGTGAAGTGTCTTTGTTGGATCGAAAGTAATCATCAGCAGAAGCGTCTTAAACGCTTTCTCCTCTCGGGGTTCCCCTGGAACGTTTCTTCTGAAATGAGCTGTCTGGGGTTTGGTCCGTTGGTACTTCCCGGCATCGCGCTCGGCCTCTGGCAGGCCGTCGACAACGGGCCCCTGTAGGATTCACACACGTCTGCTTTAGATGCTCTGCTCTGAGGCCAACAGGACAAGGCCCAGGCTGTGATCAGAGTGGATCCACATGTGAGGGTACAGAGGGATTTAGTTGATCAGCATTGGCAAAAAAAGAGATAATAATTTTACTTTTAAACTAATATTGAACGTAAGTGGCTCAGTTTATTTGTTGGTTGAAATTACCTTTTTTCTCAAAATTATGACTTTAATCTGAGAAAAGTCTAAATCCTTTGTTGTTTTTTCCAGTAGCCCTAATCCTCTGCTGTACATTAAAGATCTTGATGTGCTCTAGAATTAAAATAAATGTGACACCCTGCTCCAAGCTATTCCTTCCTTTCAGCTGAAGCAGATTTGAACCTTTAGTTGACCTAAATTTGAAACTCGGGTCAAGAAAATATACGATGACGTACTTCAAGCGTATAAGTCGGGTCAGTCAAGGTTGATCCCAATTTCCTCCTGTTCTTCCACACTTGTACATCCCATTTTTAGACTTTTCTAGTGTCTGTAACAAGAAAACAATCAGTTTCTTTCTCTAGAATGTTTCTTTCAGGAGCTGACATATAAAACAACACAATGAACCATTTTCTCGTCCTAAAAGTCAGAGCTTAACCTCCAACTTTTTGTGTCTCGTCATCAGGAGGTTGCTGGGGATCATCACTAAAAAGGACATCTTGAAACACATGGCGCAGATAGCCAACAGAGACCCGGACTCCATCCTCTTCAACTGAACTCCTTTCATTTGTCGCTTCCACCTCTCGTCCACGGAGCGGGACGGAGGACACACACCAGCTCGGACACGCCTCACCTCTCCTCAAACCAGAGACTTCCAGCGTTCATTTGCACAAACAAGTCACGGTCGGCAGAGTTGAAATTCCTGTGAATTTTTTTTCTTTCTTTTTGGACGCCTTTTTGGATCCAATGAAGCAAAAAGCTCCCTGTAGCAGTGACTCACCCGGAGAGCTTCAGTGGGTGTGGACGACTCGTTCACATGTGCTTCTTTTGGCACTTTCCTTTCTCTGCGTTTTCTCTCGTTTTTCGAGGGGGAACTTGGAAGAAGTCTGGAATCGTCCTCCTCCTACTTTCACCTGAGACCGGAGGGAGGAGATGAACCGACGTGACGGACGCCGGAAACTAAAAGAGGAGGTGAAAAAAGAGGGGAAAAAACTTTAAAAAAATGAAGTACGTGAAAAGAAGATAGAGAGGTTTGGGAAGCTCCGTGAATACCCCAGAGCTGTCTACACAAGTCCAGACAAGACACTGTTCTCTGGGAGCAGAGGATGCTCCGATGGCTCGCCCACAACATCGGAGGGGATCGATTCAGGAGTCCCACGCAGAAGATTGCACATCTACACTCCGATGAAGACATTGACGACAACCTGGGAAGTCCCCAGAAGTGTCTCCCTTATGCTTGAGACTTTGGCGGCAGCCTGGGAACCAACCGGCCACCGTCCAGACCGGCACCGTAGCGGAACCGCTGTGATCCAAACACCATGCCATGCCTTATGGGAGCACCGCAGTGGTGTAGGCTTAAAGAATCATGACACATTGATTTAATTTAATGTCAAATTGTTAATCCCACTAAATTATTACACTGATTTAAACAGATTGTGTTGTCTCTTTTTATGTTGACGTTTTTCCTTTTGGCTGGCTGAACTTAATTTGAACATGCTACATTTTTAAAAATCCCATCAGAATCTTATCCAAGACATCCAGATATTCTTGTTTGAAATACTTACACAATTTTCAACCTCTATCATGTTACTGCATTTAGGGCTGAAGCGATTAATCGCAATTAATCAATTATTGAAGTAGGCGTCAACTAATTTAGTAATTCTTTAATTGTTCACCGGAGTGTAGCAACCCATAAGTGCATAAGGTTGAATTACTCGCGATTAATCAGTTGAAATAATCATTATATACATTTAATAAAAATATGTACATTTTATATTTAAGACTAATCAAATCTTTGTTGGTGAATCTGTTCTATCCAGAACTTCTTAAGTGACAGTTTTAGCTTAACCTCATTGAAAGTCTTAAAAAAAAAATCTAATGAGCACCAATTCCAATTATTAATCAATTAATCATCCTAGAAGTATTTTTTTAGCTACAGTTTTTGCTATGAAAGATTAAGTGTACGTTAAAGGAATACTTTATTGCATTTTAGACAATAAAATGTTTTTTATATTAAAAGAAAAATCAATTGCTTATTTGTTAGTAATTTTTTAAGATATAACTAATATTGTATAAAAACGCTCAAGTGGTTAAATTATGTCTAAAGAATGTGCCCGTTTTTAAAATCTGATTAATTAGAATAATCAATAAATAAAATTGTCATCTTTCTAGAATAATGGCTTAAGTAATTTTTGCTAAGTGTCCCCCCTGCCCCCATCTCATCTTTTGGGGAATCTTTTATTTAAGGAAGCTGACCAAATAATAGTTGGGATCTGTTTAAAGGTGTCAAAATTTAAGATGAAAATATACAAGACATTGGTAAATATCAACGTCTTATATTGATATTTATAAGACACAAGAGTAATATAAATATCAAATATTGGCCCAAATCTTTACATCGGTGCATCCCTAGCTGTAACGTGAGATGGTGCGGAAACGTTTGAGCTGTAAATACTTTTCAAAGTCGCCTTGATTAGTGGAATCGGGAAAATGTGTAATTAGCCGCTGCTTGTTTTTGTTTCAGACGTTTCATCCCCATCAAATCCTGCTCACAAATATTTCACGAGCCAAACAATATTATCCTAGACTCAGTTTTAACCCTTTATAGTCCCAGAGGATTCATTTCTGATGACTTAATGCAGGGAAGCCGAGACTCGTAAAGTTTCTCCCTTTTTTATTTTTTATTTTACTTTTTTATTGATCCTTTGAGCTGATTTTCTGTTTTCCTTCCATCAGGGCCCGGAGCTGCTGTGCATGGCCAGCATAAACACCGAGGCGAGGGCCGATAGAATTGATTTCAGAAAAACTCTTTGTTCTTTCAGAGTCAGCTTGGCACAGAAATGAAACGTGTTCTGGGAAGCCATGAAAACAACGTGTTTGTTCATTCAAAGGTGCCACTTTTATCCAATTCTGCTGCTCTGTCTATATGTTCAAATACATTTAAAAATATGTGGTTACAACAAAAAAGACTGAAATTCGACTGTATTGAGTCAACATACAATCTTTTTTTTTTTTGGGAGGGGGGGGGATAATGAACTGAATCCGATTTACTACCTTATTACAGACAAGACCAAAGCAGAGCTCCGGAGGAGACTAAATGAATCCTGATTAATCAAATTCAGCTCCATAAAATATAATCTAATGTTGGACTACTTCTTCCTCACTCTTTATCAATCTATCTGTTTCCATCTGTTATCCACACATTCCTCTTTCATCCAATTTGTGCTTTTCATTCAGTGCCAGGAACACCCTCCCCCCCCCCCCCCACAAAAACCCGTTTTCATTCGTTCTGGATCAACCGTCTGAAGCTGAAATTTGTTTCGCTGCTGGTTGTTTAATAGAGACGTGTCACGAAGTTAAATTCTAACACTGGGACTTCTTATTCAACCTCTAAATGATTGAAGTAGAAAATTAAATGATATTCAAAAACACTGAGTTCTTCATGGAGCCCCATTGCTGAGATGCATGTAGCTACGCTTCCAACTTCACAAGACCTTTGCTAGATTTGAATTAAAATTAGCATTTTGAGATGTTTTAACCTGCCTTCAGAGCAACTGCTAAAGCGATTCCACAAATATTGAATTTCTAAATTTCAAAAATGCCTCCAAGAAGATTTGTTTTTTTTGAGTGTCGTTTAAGCCTCACAAGTTTCCTCTCCACTTTCTGCAACTAAAAATAAAACAAGGCGTTTTTCACTGTTTGTACCATTAAGTTTAATCACACAAATCTTTAAAGAACATTTCCATCCCATACTTTTTGCCGCTCCTCTACAGGTCTGAGCTACGGTGTAGGTCAGGCTGACACATCTTGAAGTATTTACCTCCCATTCTTCCACAGCACCTGCACGTCTCTGAAGACCCTGAGGAAACAGTGTAAAAGATAAAATAAAAAATAAAACAATAAATCCGAAGTGACGAAGCCTTTTTTTAGCTTTGGTAAGGGTAGTTACTCTAGCTTGGCTGAGTGTGGACGGGGTTTTAGTTCAGCTGCAGCTCATTCAAAGGTTCTCCCCAAGCTAAAGATTTAACCTATATTTAGTAAAATCAAAAGGTTTTGCTAGGTAAAAACAAACAAAAAGCACAATTTCACCTTAAATATGAGATAACCTGCACAAATCAACTGCCGCCCCTTGACAAGATGCTGCCCTGGGCGGTTGCCTCATGTCAGAAACTGCCACTGAGTGAAGATGGTCAATTACAGAAGAAAATATGGGACAGCATTTCTGTAGAGAGAAAAAGGTAACACCAAAGAAGCACAGAAGGGAAAAAAATCATCACTAAAGGAATGTCATACCTACAGTGAAACATGGTGGTGGCTGAATCATGGTCTGGGATGACTTCTCTACAGATCAAGCTAAATTTTTATTTCTGTCAGGGTAGCATTTCTGAACATCAGTCAGTCTGTATATTTTAGCCTTGTGTGTTGAATATGTAAAAGAAAAATAATGGATTAATCAAACTTACTAACTCATTGTGGTCCAGCTAGAATCCACAACCAAATCTGACTTTGTAGACATTACTTTTTGTCACTGTCTGATCATCTTGGATAACTTCTACGCGGTAGAGCTGCAAATACCTTCTCTGCTCGTTAGAGAGGAATGTCTCTACATGAATTACTCAGCGGGTGATTGGCCTGCTTGAAGCTTTTTATTATCAGGCTTGTGCATGTATTGGCCCCAGAGGGTTTGAACAATGTCTGCTGTTGACCTGCGGAAGCCTGGACTTAAAAACCAACAAAAGCATCAATAAAATGACACAAAGAGGCCATTAGCCACTGAGAACAGCTGGTGCTCTGACTTTAAAAAGCAAAGCCTTCGTGTAATTGGTGCAAAATATCAATAAGAACTCAAACGCCTGACTGTTTCATCCACACACAGATTATTCATATAGTGTTATATTACTAACCACACACTCTGGAGTATTTTATACAGATTTTTGTGATGTAGTTTATTTTTCTTGTGGGACTTTTCTGTCTGGCAAAAGTTTGAGTCACACACAGATGTCTTCATTAGTGCTGAGAGGCTACTGCTAGCTAGCAGGTAGTAAACCCTCGCTAGCTTGCTAGCTAGCTTTCTTGCACCTATCATTGGTAAGTAATTTCTGTTGTCGTATAGGTAATTCATAATACTTTAAAAGTCTTTTAATTTGAGTTGGTCAAACCACCAAAAACACTAGAAGTGGAAAGAAACTTGAGCTGGGTTTTAACTTAAAACCACATTTTTTATATAGAGTTACTCTAAGTATGTTTTGGGCACAGATTATATTTAGATTTGATTATTTTTATTCAATTAAGAAGTTTATTTCTGATAGGAAATAAGACGGGCAGCTATGAAACGAAGTTGTGGGGATGGAACGGGGGATATGTATTAATTCACATTTTTATTAATAAATGGCACGTTGAAGTACAATAAATCCCTAATCTTTGTCGCCATCAAATTCAACTTCAAATGTGAATATTGCTAGTCAGATTATATTAAATATTTGTGGTAAACGTAAAAATAGGCCCATATATAAGCCTAAATCAAATGTGTGTATTTATAATTTAAACTTTTAACTGTATGTAATGAAGCTTTGCACCTCTAGAAACCGGCAATTCCCCCGCCCCCTGTTTAAAATAAACAAATAAATAATAAAATAAAAATGTCCCCTCTTGTCAAAAAATTGTACAAAACCTGCTTTAAAATAATCAAGGGGGAAAACTGCATATGAATAAACCAAGCCATAAATTGATATCTGCTGAGCTGTGATGGTTGTTAAAGAATGCGAGTTGTGCTGACGACCCCGTTCACCGTCCTCACCGCGGACCACATGTTGACCCCCGCAGTTAATTATGGTCACTTCTGACTCGCGGTCTCCCGCAGCGAGTCAGAGCATGTGTCTGGCCACATAATCCCTGTGAGAAGGAATTTCTGCTCGCCGAAGATGGAGAGGAGGAGCGCGGTGATGGACGTGGGGTTTTGCATATGGATTCATTTATTTGTTGCACATGTTTGTGTGTGTGTGTGTGTGTGTGTTTGCTGAACTGAATGTTTGCTGCAATGCTTCATTTTTTTTTTTAGTGAGGAGTGAGTGTGTGTACGTCTCAGGAATGTGAGCACATTGTATCCAGCTTGTAATCACTCGGCGAAGGCTTGATCTTAGGTCCTGCTCGCTTCCTGAGTCTTCACATGGGGCTCAGGTTACAGACCTGCCTGCGGGTTCTGCGATCTCACACCTTGAACTCCCTTTCTCTTTTTACCGACGCACACAAAGTATTTGGTTTTTCTCTCCATTTTAGAGCTGTTGATTTTCTGTTTCTTTCCTGTTTTGTAATTGTGTTGCTTATTGAATTTGCTTCTCTCATATCAGAATCCCCCTGTTCCCAGGCCTTGCTATTGTATCGATATGCATTACAAAGCAGCAGAAATATTTGGATGTGGTAACAAGCCAGTTTAAGGTGTCATCCTACACCTTGAAGTGTCAGAGCCGTTCTTTCTAACATACCTGTTTCTCTCGCTCTCCCTTTCTCTCTTTCTCTGTGTGTGTGTGTGTGTGTGTATGTGTGTGTGTATGTGTGTGTGTGCTTGCGCATTTGTTTGTGATCCCTTATAGGGACCATTTCCTGACGCATACAATGTCGTGGGGACCCTGCTCTCTGTGGGGACCGAAGCCTGGTCCCCACAAGGGGATACGTTGTTTTTGATCAGGGGTCAGGTTTAGGACTAAGGTGTGAATAGAGTTTTGGTTAGGTTTAGGGTTAGGTATGTGATGGTTAGGGTTATGATAAGGGTAAGGTTTAGGCTGTAGAAATGAATGGAAGTCGATGGCAAGTCCCCGCAAAGATGGCCACGAAAGTGTGTGTGTGTGTGTGTGTGTGTGTGTGTTGTGTGTGTGTGTGCTTGCGCATTTGTTTGTGATACCTTATAGGGACCATTTTCCTGACGCATACAACGTCGTGGGGACCCTGCTCTATGTGGGGACCGAAGCCTGGTGTGAATTGAGTTTTGGTTAGGTATGTGATGGTTAGAGTTAGGATAAGGGTAAGGTTTAGGCTGTAGAAATGAATGGAAGTCGATGGAAAGTCCCCGCAAAGATAGCCACGAAAGTGTGTGTATTGTGTGTGTGTGTGTGTGTGTGTGGTGTGTGTGTGTGTGTGTGTGTGTGTGTGTGTGGTGTCCTTGCATCCTGGGGGTTGTGCAGGGTGAGCGAATGTTCAGGAGTAAGCCCTGCCTGCGCTGTGTGTAGGTGTGCAATTCAATCTACTCTGCACTGTTTCATCCTGGCTGACTCGGGCTCACCTGAACTTATGAGGCGCAGGTTCCCACAGCTTCATTCCCTGCTGCCGCCGCTCATGTAACAGAGTAATCACGCGGACCTTTTTCCTGCCAAAAATAACAAACAACCCGAGGCCAGTCAGAGGAGGGGTACCTTTTTTTTTCTCGCTCTACCGTCTTCTTCAGGATTGTCATTCGGCTCTGCGTTAATTGCGTTGTTTTACATTTCTTATGTTTGGCTGAGAAAAAAAAATAGAGAAGTTTGTTTTTATTGCTGGCATATCCGTTATTCCTTTTAAGCTTTACCATGGCCTTAAAAATTAGGCATTTCTGAAAGTGTTTTGGTCCAGTCATAGCGTAGAAACGTCATAAGAATGGTGGGTGTATAACCTATGGTGACACACATGAGGCCTACGGTATGAGTGAACATCTCTCATTCAGCCCTGGCATCAGTTTTACCCCTGAAAGCCTAAAGTGACATCAGAAACAAACAGAGCCAGGAGGAGAGTTGTAAAGTGCATACACACCAGCCCCTTTTAGTCCGCTTTGATAGAACTCTGGTTGGTTTGTCTAGAACAGGGTTGGGCAACTCCAGGCCTGGAGGGCTAGTCTTCTCCTGCAACTTTCAGATGCATCTCTACTTCAGTACACCTGAGTCAAATAATGAGGTCGTTAGCAGGACTCTGGAGAACTTGACTGCACTTAGGAGGAGATTCAGCTGTTGGATTCAAGTGTGTTGGACCAGGGAGACGTCTAAGAGTTGCTGGACACCGGCCCTCCAGGACCAGGATTGCCCACCCCTGATCTAGAAAGTCCGGTTCATTTGGAGAGGCGTGAATATGCAGTCACACTCTGACGTAGACTTAATAGAAAATGTTCACACCTCTGTGGTCTTTGTTGGTTGTTTTAAATCAAGATTCTTGAGCTACATTTATTTTGGTTCCTCATCTGCTGGTCACTGATGAAAAAATAATGCACTGATTGCAGGAGTAATCCAGGTCTCCATGGTAAATGGACTGAATTCATATAGCGCTTTATCTAATCATTTTTGACCACTCAAAGCGCTTTACACTAGAGCCACATTCACACATTTATACACCAATACGCAGCTTGATAGGCAATTTGGGGTTAGGTGCCTTGCCCAGGGGCAAGTTGGAATCGAACCTGCAACTTTCCGATCACAAGACGACTACTCTATCCACACAGAGCCCCACAGTCCCACACAAACATGACAGAGACAGACGAGCAGCCATGCACATTGGTACCATCTAGGATCTCTCCCTTGTATCCCAGGTCACACTCATTTATACAACGATACGCAGCTCGGTAGGCAATTTGGGGTTGGGTGCCTTGCCCAGGGGCACATCAACATGTGGCAGGAGGAAGTTGGAATCGAACCTGCAACCTTCCAATCACAAGACGACTACTCTACTCTATCCATAGAGCCACAGTCGCCCAACAATCAAGTCAACAAACAAACACACCAGCTGAAGCCACAAGTTAAGCTTAGTTTGATTCAGGATGAAGCTCTGACATGTAACTTCGAAGTATTCACTTCCAGAAACACTTTTTGTGTTGTTTTTCTTGTTGTGGGTAATAATAATGCATTTGACGTGCATTCTTGTAAACTCTACGCTGAAACATCTTTTTCTTGTCATGTGGTAGCGAACTAATGGTAGAATTTTATTTTATTTTTTCCATTCTTGTTCTTTTCAGAGGATTTCGGCATCCGGGAGGAGACAGTTTTACAAGCCGACTCTTCAGTCGCGAGATTTGCGGCCTGTTTCGGAGTTCAGATCTATTCCTGAATCGGGGTGATGCATAAAGGCTTTATTTGTAACAGATTCAGTCACGCCTGTCTATGATTTGTTGAACAATGCCACTGTGACCAATCCAGCAGACTACTGTGAATTATTTGGGGCTCTGCTGGACACACAAATTGAAGGCATATGCCATGTTCCCGTTCTAATTTCTTTCTCCGAGAACACTGATGAGAATTTTAATCCGACCTGATCTCTTTGCCAATCTAAGCTGCAGCAGTCTTCTTAGCGATTTAAAAACCAAAATACTTTGAGTCAATTTTCTTATACACTGTCCATAAAGTAGGCAGGATTTCTTTTGAAGCTACCCGAGTCAAGTTTATTTTTATTCCCCAAGCTGTGTTTTTCAAAGACCTCACTTGTTCTCCGCATGCTGAACCTGTTCCAGGTTATTGTGCAATTTCTCCTGTCCAAACCCTGCTGGAGAAGTTGGATTAACACACATCCCAGAAGCAACTTGTCACTAATTCATACCGCCTGTTCTGCAGACTGTGTGTATATTTTTGGGTAGCTATAGACTGAAATACACCAAGATAATTATCTAACAAATTCACTTGTTTACCTTTCATAAGACATTTGTTTTTCCAGGTGTCATTCATCATATGATGTAATTAAGCTTGTGATTACAATCAGTAGAGAAGAAATTGAAAAATGGAGTCGAATTAAAACGTCAAACATTATTGGGAACGATGAGGCTGAGTTTGGTGTAACTGTTTACGTTTTTGGACAGAGGCAGAAGTTTATGTTGTTCTTTTATCTATAAAAAAAAATCACCACTCTCCCTATTCCAACATGTAATGATAAAGCTATTGCTATATTTTACATTTTAAGTTTAAAATATATCTGCTTCTAGAAGCAGATAATGACTTTCAGTCTGTCACTTTAAATTTAGACGCTGCATCCAGATTTGTCTCGATTCCTCGTCTGGTGGAAGTAATCCAGATTCACTGCTGGATCAACCAGTTCTGTAACTGGTTGAAGTTACAGAACGAAACAAGGTGAGTGTAGTTGGATAATAAAAATTGTCCTCACAGAGCTGAGAAGGAGCCGAACACCATCTTCTAGACGCTTAGGTTCATGTTGGGATGCGACCGGCTCTAAAACAAACACCTGTCGTGGTTTCTAACTTGTCTTAAATGCTTCATCCTGACAGAAGGTTTATTCTGTCTAAACCATGCTGAGGAAACAAAAAATCAAAAATGTTAGCTCAGTCCAAAAGCTTTAGCTTGGAACTGCTGCTCACAGCTAAAACCTTTTGATCAGTAAAGCTGTGTCGTGATCCATGGCTCTTTGTTTTTCTTTGGTGTTTGTTTCCTTGTCGTTTCTGGGTTGTTTGCTATTTTGACTAATGTCTTGCCATATCAGGTTCAATCCTCTGTATTGAGTTTGATTTTTATTTATTTCTGTTCTGCGTTCTGTGAAGTTTTCATTGTACTCTTGTGTTAGTTTTAGGCTTTTCCTGTCGGTTTGTAAATCATTTTTTGGTTGGTTCAGTTCTCTGTGGACTTATTGACCTCCTTTGATCAGTTACTCTGCTCGGTACTCTCCTCCAGCTGTTCAGTGTTTTTTTTTTCTTTTTTTCATCTCAGGATTCTGGCAAAGTCTAAACCTTCAAATGATCAACAACTACGTCCTCAGGATTACGAGGTTGAACGTTAATTGGATGCAAGCGTATCAGGTGATGTGCATTTGTGTAAATAGGGAGGCCGTGGCCTAAATTCTACATCAACTTCTTATAGGTCTGATCTTCCTCAGTCCAGCTAATTAAAGTCCTTTAGAGAAACCAAGAGTGCATAACTTTTTGAAAAAAGAAAACTCATCATTTGTGATAAACATCTACTGTAGGAAATCTGTTGACATTTTTAATGCCGCATCAATTCATTTCTATTTGTAGGTTTTAAAACAGAAAAAAACCCCTACATTTTGACAAGAAGACGTATACATTTTCTTATACAGGATGTTACTTGTAGAAAATCATGTGTGGGGGAAAAAGTGCATAGTTTCCAACCTGCTGACAAAAAAACAATACGTGTTAGAGGAATCAAACATGAAGCTACCAGGAACCAGCTTTCCTCCAGTGGACTCTTATTCCAGAACCACTCGAGGGCCCAGACGGAAAGGCTGTTCAGAACTCAGAAACATGGCCAAGGCAAGGAGGGTTGAAACCTGATCGCCACCGAACAAGATGCACAAGTTTAAACTTGAAGAATGGGCAGAGGATTATTTAAAGACGGATTGTGTTTTTTTAAAAAACAAACAAACAAACAAAAAAGCGCTTTATTGGAATGATGGGATAAGATTGTCTCCTGTTGGACCAGATGGATGGACCCGAGGCTGGATTGGAAACGGAGACACATTTCTACTTTTCTACTTCGACAGAGGCGCCAGCAAGGTGGAGGTGGGTGGTGGTGTGGGCCAAGATTTCATTCAAAGCAAGGAAACAATGTCACAAGTAATGTTCATAAGTAAGATTTGAAAAACTGGAGTATTAAGATTTAAAATTGTGTATTTAATGAATATTGCGGTCACTTTAAGGGAAAAAACTTGAGGAGAAAGTCATATCAACAATAGAGTGTCAATGTTGTTGATACTGGAGCCATGATTTATGTAAATGAGCTTGTTCCTTCATACTTCGGAGTAGGATTTAATAAATTCTTTCTGTTTTTGCATATAACCTTCCTGTGGATCCATACTCAGTCAGCACCAGGGTTATCCTGTCGCATACCAAACCTGCGGTTATAGCCTTTCCCTTAATAATATGTTAATTCCCCTTTTTTCTCAACATTTTGCATTTATTTTTTAAATCAAATTTAAACTTTAATGGACCTAGGTATCTCTAATACTCCAGCCTCTAAGTCCAACATGACCACTTTATGCTAAACTTTTAATATAGTCGCATTAATAGACTTATTTCCTTTTTCAAATCCCTTAAACATGTGATATTGTTTTTTTTAATAACATTTTTGCTATGGTGTTGGACTAAATTAAATGCAGACAAATTAATTTGATATTCTATTGCTAATAATTAGCTTAGCCTGTTAGCATAGCAACGTGTAACTCCTGATAGCTTTTCCACTTGTAACCAAGGTAGTACAAAGTTTGTCTCAGATACTGAAAGGAGAATCTTAGCATATTTTTAATCTCGAGAATAAAAGAGTGTGAGACAAAAGTGTATGTCATAAACTTTTAAAGTCGAAGAGGAAACCTATATTTGCTGGAGTTAGCTTGATTTGTTTCCTTTTATCCTTTGTCTGTGCTACTGTTTATCACTTTGTCACACTACGGCTGATTTATCCGAAGGTGTTCAATATGAACTGATTTATTAGCGTTTCTCCGGTTGTTTTAGTCACTTCCTTCCTTCCTCTTCTGTTTCATTCTCACAGACCTGCTCATTTGCATATGCTGTTGTCCTCCCCATTTCCTTCCTCAACAATGTGCTGCCTGGTCATCAGTGTGGACCACCTCGGTGGGTCTCCACGGCTTTTTTTTTTTCTCATGGATCTGACCGTCTCCAACATGAACCCTGCATAAGTGTGAGAAAGCAATCGCACGGAGCCACATTGCTTTTTCCTGAGCTCATTCCTCGCTGGCAGTTCCCTCAGCTTCCTGAGACAAGCCCGTTGTGTGCCAAGGAAGGGTGCTTTAAAGACCTTATCAAAGGCTTGGCGATGTTTGTCGCGCTGCCGCAGGAATAACCGCATTGTTTAGGTGCCCTGCAAGGTACTCTGATAGCGCCACTCCCTCTGGTTCTGAAATTCCCTTTCCCAATGGCCGGTAGTGGAGGCAGCGGGGTTGAAACAGAAGTATTGTTCTTCGAAGAAAAGTGTGTGTGTGTCAGGTTGAGCGCTTGTCTGGCCCCACGTAGTCTCTTCAGGAAGTGTTGGCCTTTCTGTGTGTATGCGTGTATGATTTCCAGCTTTATAAAATTCATTTCCTGGCTGCCTCTAAGGAAAACATCAAGCATGATGGGCAATAATCATGCAGAGGGTGGGCCGCTGCTCTTTGGTGGATTTGTTGATGTGTGAAAGACGGGTGAAGGCTACATTGGTGTTAGATAAAGGGACTCATATACCGTTTGTATGACTGTTGGTGTGTGTGTGTGTGTGTCAGGAAGGGTGGTGTTACATGTATGTGGATAGAGATTGAGGGGCAGGTTAAACAAACTCATAGGTCATTTGTTAAATCTCCTATTAAACACAGTAGGGTCAGAGAAAGGCAGATAAGTGCTAAAAACGGCAGTTTTTTCCCATTTATATTCAACCGACATGGGCCAAGAGTTACGAGAAAATAAAATAAAACCCCTAGCAGGTCCACAGTCTGCGATGATGTTGCGGTGGAAAAAATTAGTAGTCAAACAGTGGCGAGGTCAGGAGCGTACGCCCGGGTGAATGTGAAGTTAATTATTTTCACTTTATTTTAATACTACGCCTCTCATGATGTCTGTAATGATTTTGACCATGCAAAAAACCTTTTTTTCCCCTTGTAATCATTGAGTTTTGGTCAGTTAGAAGAGACCAGGGAATGGCTGTGACACGAGGGGAGTTATAGCATCTGCAGTTCCAGTTCACTTTTGGTGGGTTGCTGTTTGTGTGGGAGCCTTTGCCAGGTGGTTTGCTCCCGTTGGGTGGCCTATGGCTCCTGGGGATGTGTGGGGGCCTTTAGTGGGCCCAGGGGGAGCCCAGGGCGTTGCTGAACCTCCATCCTTCTTAACCTCCAATGGGTTCACCAGGTGGAGACAATGCACCCCCTTGTCCTAGTCCTTCTAGGCTCTGGCTGGTGATTTCCTTGGCTTGGGTGCTGCTGGTTCTTTGCTTTGCTGACAACCTACTTCTGTTTGGGGCCGTCACTTGTATGTGTCTGCCTTGGGCCTTTTTGTTGCTCTTGATTGCTGAGGGTTTTTTTTTATTTTTTTGCAGGAAAATCTCTTGAGACTCATTGTCTCATTTACAAGAGAGACCTGTTAAGACCCAGGGTGCAGGGTGTAATATTTTCACCCCTCTAACAGCTGCGCACCTCCAGCTAACAAAAATTCTCATATAAACCCACTCACCACAGACACAGTTATTCCTACACACACACACACACGATCCAAATGGTTGAAGGTCATGCAAGCACAGTGTATTATTACATCGATGTGGCCTGTCTACGTTGATGCTGCACACAGTCTTGGTTTAATAAAGTTGATTATGCAATTAGGATACCGTCACCTTCAGATATCTTTGTTGTAGAGTAAATCTGCACTGGCATGTCTTCCTAGCATGTACTAACATGAAATGCTAAAGGTGGGACACATTATTAATCCTCCTCCAGTCTTAGTGCGAAGCTCAGGAGGAGCACGGAAAATGTCACGGTCAGAAAATGCACACAAGTAGTTCTTTAGACCAGTGGCATGGATTGTTCACAACAACAAAAAAAGTTTCACATCACTTTTTAAACACTTCAAACAGTCTCAACAAACAAATTAAAACTGCTCTGCAAGCACTGAGAAAACACCATGATAATTGTTAGCTGCTAACAACATTAAAATTGGCATCTGTGTTCCAACTGGGGCAAAAGGATTATTCCACTCATTGGAATAGATTATCTCTAATTTAAAGCACAAACTAAATTCTCTATCTCAAAATCAGCTGTTACTCAGATTATTCTTGGAACTTTGAAGGCCAGAATAATAACCAACTCTAAAGCATTATGAAATTTATTAGATAGCATCTGCTCTGATCTGGAACCCAAAGTCATGACAGCAATTGGGGTAAATCTTTGTTAGTGGAAGGGTCAGAAGGCCAAGCACTTTGACATGCTTTTGTTTTTCGACCAGTTGCCAAGATATTCCAGCCACACGGCCAGAAGAATACATCTAAAAACACTTGTCAGAACCACTGAACATGTGTTTTTTGCGGAGCAAGTCCAGAGGAGCCCAGGTGCCGGTTGAATCTATCCACAACACAACCGGATCAAACCCGGGCTGAAGATTACATTTGACAAGAAGATGTTTTTACCTGTTTTCAACCACTTTTTTTTTAAGACAAACATTCTTTGGAAACCATTTAAGCATGAGAAGTCAGAAAAGTGTGTTTTTCATTTTCCAGTGATTTAGAGATAATTCTGGTCTTCATACCCAGTGCCAAATCGGAACTGCTGTAACAAAGATAAAGAACATTTAAGACTTGATACCACTTGATAACATATCTTGGGAATTCATTTTAGGAGAAAATGAGTTTAAAGTAAAAAATGAAACTGTCGACAGGGGGGTTTAAAGGGTCAGTTCTGCAGTGTTGAAGTGAAGTTCTGTTATAACATTAGCAGTTTGTCTTCTACCTGTAGTATACAAGTCTCTTAAAATCTTAATTTTCTATACTTGTAGATTAGTTAGTCCAAGTGGTTGAAGCTAAGGTGTAGTCCAAAAGCCTCAAGTCTTTCTTTAGCTGGTTAATGTTGGTTTTGTGTCTCCTTTGTGTTCCTCACTATCTGGGCGTGAATATTAGCAGGAACATTAGCAAAGGTTGAAGGAGCAGTGAAGTATCCATGGTTGATGCTCCAATCAAGTCACTTTGTGCCCTTGGCCCACCAGTTTCACTGAAATATCTTGGCGTATTTTCTGTTTGTTCAGTTGACGCTGTGCGGGCCCAAATGAGAGAAACTACAACATCTACTGGAAGTTAAGTGTAGCTTTGCTAAAGTTTCTCATCTATGCACTACAGATGTAGTAAATTCACGTAGGATCAGAATTTTAAAAACATCACTATTATCACAAATTACACGTCTCTAGGCAGTACAGTTGCCGTTTAGAAATCCACAACAGGTGCGCCTCAGTTCTGGATTGACCTCTCAACCCAACAAATAAATGGAAAACATACATCCTGTTAGGAGACATTGTGGGAATAGCTGCAGGTATCAACCTCTCTGTCTCTGGGCGTAACAGCTGCTTCACGACTGTTTTAAAGCAACAATGTCCCAACTGAATACGTTTCAGAGGAGCTATTCTTCAGTCAAAGGATATATTTAAGGTAAGATCTCAATCTCACCGACAGCATAAACCTCTAAAGAGAAGGAGAACCATGATTGAGAAGTTAACATTGCCTTTTGTTTTACAAATATGTCTGAATTGTTGTCTCTTAATCCATGTATGACTAGAAATGGCCAGAAAATGTACAATGTATCAGCACTGACAAAAAAAAAATGTCAACAAAAACATTACTTTGTGTATTTCCTTATATATAGCAAGCTAGATATTTAGCTAGCTAGCTAATTTCTTGCGTATCTATCGATTTATTTAGATTAAATTAACAAATAAATGGAAGAAAAACATAATACTTTAACTCTTAAAACCATTAATGTGTTTGGTGTTAATGGCCAGTAGGTGGTGACAGTGTCAAAATTGACAGTATATGAAAGATCAAGAATGGCTAAAGAAGTGACAGACTTCAGCCTTTCCTGTTGTCATTAACTTTGACTTACAATGCTTTGCAACTGCAGAGCTCCACATAAATGGTTCAGACCAACACTTAATGCTCACAGACGCTCCTTCGTTCAGTATGACTGAGCCTGAGCTATTTGGCAAAGAAGGGGCAAAAATGTGTCGCTCTTGATTGGCAAAGCAAGTGTTGGCTTGACTAAAAGACTAACATCAATGACTCAGGGAAACCGGGTGCAAACGTACACTAGAGTACACTTTTCATATTTTTGTTTGTGAAAAATTCTAAACCATAATTTTCCTTCTACATCCAAGTCGTACGCTAGTCTGTGAAATAAAACTCCATTAAAAACCTTTATTGGTATAATGTAAGCAGGTCAACATAAAATCTTTGCTTGTCTTTTTACTTCACAGCTTTAAGTGTCTAAACCTACTGCACTTAAAACCATTAAAGTTAAAATAGCAGAAATCAGCTTTGCCCCAGTGGAATATCCAAAATTACTTTTCTGTTAAATAAACTAAACTCTTCCATTTTTCATTAGGAGTCATGCAGTTGAGAGAGGATTGGATCAGACGTGATCATCTGTTTCTTCTACTAATTACTCAATAACGTGATCCAGGGGTCTGGATACGTTCATGACCTCTTCATATTTTAGCCAAATGCTACAAACATCACCTTCATTTGTGTCAGGCTTCATGGATCATTTGCAACAGTGACCCATTACAGCAAGTGGAGCCGCTTCAGCAATCTGGTCCCGATGAGTTCTGTTTGTTGCCATGCCTCCATGCCTGCAGCATGATGTCACTGCTTTTTACTAATGTTTTAAACATGTTGGGGATAGATTTCATAAATGGGATCCTTCAGAGATTCACCAGCACTTCATTTATATATATTTATATATATATATATATATATATATATATATATAATAATATATATATATATATATATATATATATATATATATATATATATTAAGCCCTGCAGATGTTCTTGGATGAAATTTGGAAAGGCTGTTTATTTGCACCTGTGAGATCAATGGCAGCTGTGTTTTACAAACATTCGCTAAAGAGCAAAGAAGAAGATATGACATGTTGCCAACGGGCTTCGGGAGAAAGTAGTTCCTCCTCTTACAGATTTCTGCTGTTTTAGCTAATTTGTCACACTTGAACTTTTCAGATTGCCAAACAAATTTTCAATTTCAGACAAAGATACTTGAGTAAATACAAAACGTCCCACAATGGTTGTGTTAATTAGGAGGAACACAATATCAATCAATCAATCAAATTTTATTTGTATAGCACATTTCAGCAGCAAGGCATTTCAAAGTGCTTTAGACAACTTAAAATAAAAATGAAAACAGAAATAGACAGATTTTGAAAAAGATTAGAAGATCGAAACATTATTAAAAGTAAAAATTAAAATCGAAAACATTTTAAAACATCTCAAACCTCGACATAATACAAGGATTCTCAAACCTCAGAGTTTTTGTATCTTACAAGGATTCAAGGCATTTCAAAGTGCTTTACACAATTTAAAATTAAAATAAAAACAGAACAAGACAGAGTTTGAAAAAGATTTAAAGAGTTAAAATCATTATTAAAAGTAAAAACTTCAGTCTATCCATAAGCAACTCTAAACAGGTGGGTTTTAATTTGAGATTTAAAGACACTCAGTGTTTCAGCTGTTTTACAGTTTTCTGGAAGTTTGTTCCAAATCTGTGGTGCGTAGAAGCTGAATGCTGCTTCTCCTCGTCTCGTTCTGGTTCTGGGGATGCAGAGCAGAACCAGAAGATCTGAGGGGTCTAGACGGTTGGTACGGCACTAGCAGATCTTTAAGGTATTGTGGTGCTAAACCGTTCAGTGATTTATAAACTAACAGCAGTATTTTAAAGTCTATCCTTTGAGCTACAGGGAGCCAGTGTAGAGACTTTAAAACTGGTGTTATGTCTCTATTTTTCTGGTTTTAGTGAGAATGCGAGCAACAGCATCTGGATCAGCTGCAGCTGTTTGATTGATTTATTAGTCAAACCTGTGAAGACGCTGTTGCAGTAATCAAGGCGGCTAAAGATAAACGCATGAATGAGCTTCTCTAGATCTCGCTGAGACATTAGTCCTCTAATCCTGGAGATGTTCTTCAGATGATAGAAGGCCGACTTTGTGACTGTCTTAATGTGACTCTGAAGGTTCAGGTCAGAGTCCATCACTACTCCCAGGTTTCGGGCCTGATTGCTGGTTTGTAGTTGTAGTAACTGAAGCTGCGCATTGACTGTGTTTTGTTCCTCTTTCGGTCCAAAGATAATAACTTCAGTTTTGTTTCTGTTCAGCTGGAGAAAGTTTTGGCACATCCATACATTGATCTGTTCTAAGCATCTGTTCAGTGATTGGATGGGTTCAGAGTCACCTGGTGACATTGTGATGTAGAGCTGTGTATCATCCACATAATTGTGGTAGCTGATCTTATTTCCTGTTATAACTTCAGCCAGTGGGAGCATATAAATATTGAAGAGAAGGGGTCCTAGGATTGAACCTTGGGGTACCCCACATGTGACCTTTGACATCTCCGATGAGAAATTTCCGATGGAAACAAAGAAGTCCCTGTTCTTTATGTAGGATTCAAACCAGTGGAGCACCGGACCGGAGAGTCCAACCCAAGTCTCCAGCCGATTCAATAAAATGTCGTGGTCAACAGTGTCGAAAGCTGCACTGAGGTCCAACAGAACCAGCACTGTGGTTCTCCCACAGTCTGTATTTATATGGATGTCATTGAACACTTTTAAAAGGGCCGTCTCTGTGCTGTGGTGAGCCCGAAAACCAGACTGGAAGGAATCAAATCGATTCATTATTGTTATGAAGTTATTTAATTGTTTAAAAACTGCTTTTTCAATTATTTTGCTAATGAATATCCAGATCAATTAGGTGGAATACAATATTCTCTTGGCCCTAAGGTAAAATGTATTTGCTCCGTTAAACCATGAATTGATTGCGATTAATTACACATTTAGTTTTATTTCACTAGCCTCATAAATATTAACTCTGGAAGTTGAGAGCTACATTATTTTACTCATCCTTTTTATCAGGGCCTTTATGGTGTAATCTCTCATTTCCCATGCATGCTTCACCTTTGGGCCTTACAGCAAAGCGCAGCCACTTATAGTGTAGATAAGGGTGGTCCGCCAGCGAAGTACGCAGCGGAGCAGAGACGCATGAAGTGTAAATCCAGGGTGACTTGCCACAGTTAAGGTCAAAGTTCATAATTGTACAATAAAACAGAAAATAGGTACAAACGGCATCTACAGGAGGCCAAAATTTACCGTTGACCAAAACGAGCCTCACACATGATGCAACATGGTTACACAGTAACGGTTGAGTGTGGTTGTGGATCGATTGGCTAGCTGTTCCACTTTGCTATAAAACCATAGAAACAATAAATTCTGCTTTTTGGAGAACCAGTCTGTCAAATAGAGCTTGTATGCTTCCTTTGAAGATATGTTTTTCGTGTTCAGCAAGTCGCAGTCATTTAAAACATGGAGGAGCGCTGCGTGAATCCTGACTGGAAGTGAAGTCGGTGCAGCTGTAACCTGGACCTGGCTGATTTTACATAGAGTTTACAGAGTTTTATTACAATGCTTGCTTGGTGTCTTTCTTCCAAATCTGGAAACCAGCGAGTAATGTCTGATATTTTTCCAAAGAATCCAACTCCAATTTATTCCCAGTGATATTGCAGAAAACAAATTATTTATGTGCCAAGTTTTGCAGGAGCTTCCAAGTTAAACGGAACATTGGGAATTTATGATTCGCCACCAAACGTTTTAGATAGTTTGTCAAAACTCTTAAATTCTCAACATCTGGCTGCTGTGATGCATTTCGTAACATGCAGGGAAGGGTTGAGCCAACAGCTGGTCAGAAAGGCTAAAACAAAAGCAAATTTCCGCTATCTTAAAATGACTCTTATTTCTAAAATATAGCAATTTATGTGAAACCGCATGGTGTTTATTGACATAGACGCTGAGGTTTATTTGCAAGGGAGGAACATGTTGGTCTGCGGCATATTACCAAAAATGAAATGCGTTTTGCAGTGTTTTCACATTTTGTCACGATACAACCACAAACCTAATTTCCTGAGGCATTGGGGAGAGGAAATAGGACATATTTTATGTATAAAAATCTAAGATGACACATTTAGCCCCCTTTACTCTAATAAGTAACATCTGGTACAACCGGTTATCTTCAGAAGTTTAGATCATTTATTAAAATGGTCCAGTCAAAGTTCAGACTTAACTGGAATATTAAATCAAGCAAAATTGCTGCTCACAGTTGCTCTCGACGCACTGAGACTCGGCTCGAGGTATTCTGAAAAGAAAAAGAAAAGTACAAACCTGGTAGAGACTTGCCTCAAAAAACCTGCAGCTGAATACAAATGTGCACTTATAGGTTTGTTTGGGAGTTTTCTTTTGGTCTATTTTCTAAATTTCCTTCTATTTCATGATTATACACTACAGTTCAAGTCTCAGTGATTATGTTTGTGTTTGGGTTTGTGACGTGGCTAAAGGTGGAGAATAGTCAGGAAGCACTTTTGCAGTAGACTGTACCTTCAAATTAAGAAGTGAGGAAAAGGTCTAGACTTCAATGTTTTGATGCTTTGGTCTTGGCACTTGACTTTGTTCTGGATCTACTTCTGTTCCTTCAAACTCAAGTCATTTGAACTTGATCATTTTCCCAAAGTTCTCCATCTCCAGAAGTACAAAGTTCACCACGTTAACTTTAGTCCCAGAACATTAAGGCAAACCAACAAAGTGCATATTTGGTAGAATTATCGTTTCTGCCACAGAGCAACATCACCAATTACCTTGACCACACAGAGAAATCAAATCTCACTTTTACTTTTCACATTGTATCATTTTGTCAACATGAGTGAATCTTCCAGTTGGCGTTGTCTGTCTGAGATTGGACTCCTCTTGTCACATGGACTGTAAATGGAGCTGGTGTCTGTCTCTCGTGACAATCAGATGATTTGTGCAACTTTTCCCTCAAACCCACGCATTTGACATGCATATCTTGAATTTTTAAAGTCATTTACTTATCGGGGCAGAACCGGACTCTTTGCCTTATGGCATGGCAGCAGTCAACCCGGCAGCGTTCCCTCGCAGGAAGGGAACAGATGGAAGTCATAACGAGAACATCTCGAGAAATGCTGTTAACCGGCATTAATCATGACGCCTGCAGTGCTCCGATTAAAATTCATAAATAACCTTCTGACTGTAGTCCAACTGAGCTGCTGCTAAACACACTTTATAGATCTTTTGCCATGTGTGTCTGTGTGTCTCAGGATATGCAGCGTTCTCACCACCTCATAAAGAATAATATTAATTTGTTTGCTTACCTTGCAGACCTAAATGGACTGTTGGGGAGTTTTTAAAACAACTTTTATTGATTTATTTTTGTTAGGTTTGTCCAGAGATCAGCTGT
The DNA here is from genome assembly GCA_033032245.1 of Poecilia picta. Classification (NCBI taxonomy): domain Eukaryota; kingdom Metazoa; phylum Chordata; class Actinopteri; order Cyprinodontiformes; family Poeciliidae; genus Poecilia; species Poecilia picta. The sequence continues at coordinate 8,068,721 of CM065370.1, read as the reverse complement.
GCGGCATTTCCACAACGAATTAAGTCAGAAACCACAACCGCTTCCCTCACTTGGTTCAAAATGAATTCTTATGGTAAATGAATCTGGGTGAGTATCTAATTTATCGTATCCATTTCTTGACTTCTGAAGCTCAGGACACACCTGGCTTAGTTGGATATACTCTATGGATAACTGAGAAAGACAGTGTTGTAATAATTATGGAAAAACTCTTAACAACTTAAAAATTGAAAGGATAAATTAAATAGAGAATCTTTATCATGGCAGACGACACCCGTTCATAGCCTGAGTTTAGAAAGTTTGTCTTGCCCACAGGTGTGAATTTAGTGACCTAACCTAACATACCAAAAGTAAAGATTAAATACTTGCAGAAAAAATCATTGCACAGTTTGTAATTTTAAATAATATTTCGACACGCATAATTACCTCCAGAAACATGTTTTCATAACTGTGAAGTACATTTATTTCTTTTTGCCAAGCAGAAGTCAGTAGAGGTTGCGTTTGAATCATAATCTAAGCAAACAAAAAATTGTGATCACTAAATTGAAACTTTACACTTTCAATCAACACATTTTGACAGACACAGGGTTGTAGTCAGATATTTGTTTATTTTCCCAACAACACTGTGCCACTAATGTTCACAGCTACGTATAAAACTGTTCAGTAGAAACGAAGCCCTTAGACATTCAATAATGGATTTAATGTTACAATATGGTTGTGTATATCGTGATAATAATGTGATGTTTTAAGAGGGTTGGGGGGGAACTGGGAGACTTTTGCCCTTTTGAAATAACATGCTGAGGGTCAAACATGAAGAGCAAGACAGAACATTGATGGGAAGCACAATCAGCCCAGAAAAAGAATAAAAAAAAGGGTGAACTGCAATAATTTTTCAAGTTAAACCATTAAACTTGAATTATTACCTCACCTAACCACACAAATTTCTGTTCTGAGTCTAAATGTCAGCTTGTGTGTAGAAATGTCCTTTTCTCCTGGGAAAACCATGTAAGTAGAAAAGCAAAGAAAGGTGCGTTTGATTTGTTCGACTTCATTTCTTAATTGTGATTGTGACATAAGCTGTTTAAACAAACCCATACAGTAAAAGCACACACACACACACACATACACACCCACACACAACCCCTGACCACTGACAACAACCAGATGGCACAGGGAGGCTGCGCCGTAAATTTCTGAGTGTGTATAAATCTGAGTGTTTGTGCTTTTCCACAGAGTGTGACACCAAATGATGTGTGTGTCTGCAGAGCACATGCTGGCCGGCATGTAGTGCAAGCTGATGTATGTGTGTGTGTGTCTTTTATAGGCATACATGTCCACATACCAGCGAAAAGAAAACGTGTAGGGGTCGAGTCAGTGCTAGGTGGTGCATGGATTGTGTCAGTGAATATCTTGCCTCTTCCCAAAACACTTTTTTTTATGTGTCTGTGACTTTCTTTATCTGGGCTGTCTTCCAAAACTTTACTGTCTTTGGGGTTTGTCTTATAACTGCTGCATAACTCTGGGAGAATTGGCTTATTTTTCTGATGCATGTGTAAAACAGTGTATTTATGTCGTACAGTCATATTTAATTTGACCTTTCATCCCTGACAAATTAGCTTTAGCTCATTTTTATTTTATTTTATTGTTAAAGAAGGGGTTGTAGAATTATTACAAAACTCCAAAGTACATCAGACATAAAATTCAACAACAAACTGTAAAGGCACTTTTTGGACAACATGCTCTCTGATATCTTGTTCCATCTAGATTGAACTATCACCACCAGTTTCAGTTTTGACAATCACATTTTCTGCTTTACTTCCCACAAAACATTTAAGCTAGGAAGTGAAATAAAGAAAGAGGCAGTCCTAACAAGTAACTTTTTGGTTGATGTAACCCTAATTTACAATAAAAAGGGAAAATGGACAGAAAAAAACATATTTCTATTGTCTTGAGAGCCAATGGTTTATAACCTTTTGTTGACCAAGTGAAACTTAGTGTTACGAATGCTAACCACAACAATTTAACGTCTAAGCTTGTTACAGAGATAGTTTGGATTTCTTAAAGTGAAATCAGTAATGGATCCCTTATCTACAGTAGAAAGATTTTGTAGTACAAGGCTAACAGCTAGCTAACAGATTTTAGCCTGATCGTATTGAACTTGTTCATATGTTCATATGAACAAGTTCAATAATGTCGACACATTATTAGCAGACATAAGTCTTCTAAGCTTTGTTGTTAAATGTATTCTTTTCCCCTAAGATGAAACATTCCCAAAAGCATGTTGGAAGCCTATCATTGCATTGTTTGACTTTGTCGACTACAACATCATCTGTGACTTGTCAGTTTGCTGGAACTTAACCCAGCCGACTGACTGTTAGCGGATCTGCCACATCATGCTAGTAAGTTAGCTATTGGCATGAGCTGATGTAATTTTAGAGCTGTGGCAAGGCCATTTGTAAATCGGGATAATGGTGACAAACAACAGCGGTCTCTTGTGAAAGTGTACAAGGTCTGCATTTTCAGTTTGAGTTATTTTAAATGGCTAAAATAATCAAAAACATTTATGGTTCAGACTAGCTGTTGGCATATTACTACTATAAGAATTTATTTATTTTTCTACAAATTTAAGGCAAAATTACATCTTTCTAATGTAAATAAAGGAGATAATACTAACCTTAACTTTGATTTTAAAATATATTTAACAGCCCCTGGTCCATGGGGGAAGAATTATATCACAGCAATTAATTGGTTCTATGACATTATTTACAATTTCTTGAAAAAATAAAGTAAACAAATGCCAACGGCCACTTTTTCCACATGGTGTAAAACACAAATTCTTGAGCAAAATAAATCACATCTCAGTTGGATACATTTTGAAGGAATGAAACCTTAGGGAACGGACCCAAGTCGTCGGGGTTGGTTTTCCGTGTAGCAGATCAAATCGTGGTAGTTCGTATGGAGAACTTTGTAATGCTAACTACAGCAGCAGAATGATTATTTTAAGTTATAGCCAACTTATTATTTGAAATTCGTTTGCCAAACATCAATGAACCCCATATCCAAACCAGCCAAAACGAGCACAAAGAATAAATAAAGAGAACCAGTTACGCTTCCTTTAACACACGGACTTGGGTTAGCTTAAACTAGCCTCATTGGTAGCTGAGCTGTGTGTTATAACATCAGCAGTCTGTTCTGTATTACCGGCTTAACTTAATTTTTTGATAACGAGACAAAAACAATATAATGCGAATAAGAGAGTATAGAGTGAATCATTAGGATGAAACTTTATACTCTGACAGGGTTAGCTTAGTATAGCATGACTGACACTTCTGCTACTCTATGTAGCATAAAACCATGAGTCCACTTCCCCTCACTAGTTTATCTGACGCATGCTTCAGGTGCTGATTGAGCTTTCCCAGCTTTATACCAATTAAGATTTTTTCATAAATGTGTCTCTTCTAATAAACAAGCCCTTTGTTTTCCCATTTATCCGGTAAAACTATACAACAGTAGGCGTAAACTGTTATCAGGAAAAATGAAACAGAATATTTCACAGGATAAAATTAAACATATATTTGCACTTTTTTCCACCCAAGCGTTCAAATTAATGTGATTTTTTTTTTCACACACTAAATTCACCTTTGACCTTTCAGCACCCTCTGGTGGTGGCTTATCAGAAGTCAGCAAAATGGCTTTTTGATTTATTTTTTAAAAAAAGTTAAAATCTTGCTCTGGCACATATTGATGCATCAGTTTAACTAAGTATTTTAACATGTTATTTTCACCTATTTTAAGAGGTTGTTATAAAGGAAGATTAAAACTGAGATAAATTTAGCATTTGAACATTTATCTGAATGTATTTCAATGTACAAGGTGCTAGATGCAATGTAGTCCCTAAACAAACAAACAAAAAAAACCCGACAAATGTTCACAATTTAACTTAGAACCATGCCTGTGAATGTGAATGTTTGCAACTGAGCAACTAGTATTTTTCTGAACATTCTGAATCTTTTCTTACAGTAAAACACGATGCAACTTCACAGGTTAGAAAGAAAGGCAACATAGATGAAACGTTTTATGAGAAAACATGAAGAAATCATTGACAGAAGGGAAGATCAAGAGACTGGTTGGACTGCATGCCACCCAGAGCCTCTGAGTCTTTTTTTTATCTTCCTCTGCTTTGCTGGGCTCATTCTCATTACCATTTACAAGATTTCACCTTTGTCCTCTTTGTTTTCACTTCTCTTTACAGACTCTTCTTCAGAAAGTTCTCGTCTGATCACAGTTCCTTACAGTATCCAGCTGGAAAAGGAAATCCTTATCCTCTGTCATACTTTTCATACAGTTCATGGTTCCAGTCCAAGTGGTTTTCAGGTCAAGTCAAAGTAAAAATACAAATGAATTAGGCTTTAAAAAAAAATCACCACAGGTCACATCTCATCACAAGGCCTATATATGTACAGTACTCTCATGGCACGCTTAGAAAAGTTAAACTCAAGACAGTTTGCTTTGGTTTGATCATTGCGCTTCTTCTGCTACCGTTCAAAAGCCCTTCTTCACATCTTTGATGCAGAAGACGGGTGTGTACATTCTTTGGTTCGGAGATCCGTGGGTACAATTGCTTTTTACAACAAAGTTTGTTTAAAACAGGAAGTTCACCGAGATTGTTTTCAGCGGGGATGTCCAAATGATCTTCTTTTGGGAAATCCAAACTGCAAGAATCGACTGTAAATTAGTTCTGTCCTCTCATACTGATGATTGCACGTCTCTCAACCGATTTTTCTCTCAGTGGGAAGTAGGAAAGACAAATCCACTCTTCTCTCCCTTTCACCCAAACCTCTTGCAGGGTTCTCAAGCGTTTTCCTCATTTAGTGTGTCAAGAACGAGGCTCACAATTGTAATCAGTTGATATTAAAAAGGTGTCTGTCTCATTGTCTCCATTTCCTCTGTAGCGTCTCTTTTTACCAATCATCTCCCATCACGTTCTTTTAAAGGTCCAAGCGGAAGGCCCCGAAGTAACTGGATGAATCGTCGGCATTCACCATAGTAGGAGAGGAGACGGAGACGAAGAGTTCGTCGCCGGCCCTCAGCTCAAACAGGCCCCCCTGGTAGACTGAGTGCAGGGCGTACTCGGCATCTGGAGCCCAGCATTTGGTTCCCACACCCTTCAGGAGCTGGAAGAACCAAAGAGAGACAATCACAGTGAGTAAACGGTTCATATCCGATTGGTTTACGTAGAGAAAACCTGACGGCATACCTGTATCGGGCTTGGGTAGGAGGTTTTCTTGTAGACGCACTGCACCAGCTGGTGGCTGACGCTACGCTGGTCCCCATCACTGGCTGCTGGAGATGGATACCGAAAATATACCTGGAAGTAACCAGGAGCAAAGGATGATTATGACCAGTGCATAGCGTCCTTGTTCTTTTTGACAAGTCACGGATTCTTAGCTCCACTGCTTTTTAAGAACATTCAGTAGTCAAGGATCATTTCTATTGATCAACAGTTGAGTTTTTCAAGTGAGCATTTAGGACCAGTAAAGCAGTGGTTCTCTTTTAAAGAGGCAGTATTATGTATTTTTCAGGCATATAATGCTATTTTATAGCAAAATTAAGTAGCTATGCTACCTTCAGTTGTTAAAAAGTTGTTATATATATGTGTATAAAGTAAAAATTAAAAAACATTTTACTTTGAAATTTAACGCCTTGAAATTGGGCCTCTGTCTCTTTAAGAAACTCCTTCTCCTTCTGAAACTTCATCTTCAGGAAGTCATCACAACATGGCTCCTCTATTAACCCCTTGGAAACGTTATACCAGTGTTGTGCTGTGAAGTAGCTTGTATGATCAAATTAACAGATCCGCAGATCCACCGGTTTGCTAATTGCTGCTGGCTAGTCAGAAGGGGTTGAGTGGGGGAGTGGCAGATACTCTGTCAATTGCAACTTCAAGGAGGAGCTTTGTCTTTGTAGGCGGAGCTAGGTCCACCCAGGCATTTTGCACAGTTGCCATGGAGATTAAAGGATTTCTTAAACATGCATGAAAGAATTAAGGCAACACTCCAGGAATGTTTTTGATGAGGGAATAACAATACAACATGATGTAAAGCTAAAAAATAGAGTTGATTTTACATAATACTGCCCCTTTAATCTTTCTCTCTCATTTGAGCCAGTATTATGAGATTCATCACCTGTGAGTACAGGTAGTACCGCCCGTCTTGAGGCACTCGCAGCCTCCCATTGGTCAGCGTCATGTTGTGCAGGTGAGCGCCAAAGCTCTGATTAGCCCACGAACGGACCACATGGCGACAGGACTGGTGGAGGCCCGCTGTAGGAATCGGGTAGGGAGAGAACCCTGCGAGTACACATTAGAAAAGTATTGAAATATTGAAGATTCTCAACAAGATGGATTGTACTAAAAAAATTGACAAAAGCTCAACAGTGGAGGCGGGGTCTGATAAAGCAGAATGTAAAGGAGAAGCAGTGATGTGAATTCAAACGACGTTCATGAAGAATTTAAATTATGTCAGTTTTAGTGGTAGGAAAAGTGTAACAATGCAGACTCACGTGACTCTAATTATTCAAAGTACATGTTTTAGTTTTTATGCACCTTAAGCAACTTTATATAATCTGTATAACATATTTTGACATCGCATGCTGTCTTTTAGGCACATAATTTGGAATGGGAGCACATTGTGCGAGTTGATGTCAAAAATGGTTTTAATGTCAAGATGTTATTGGCCTAAATCATAAGGAGAATGTGTCCATCCGTTCTGCCATAATTTCACTGCTGCTGTTCTGTAATTACTACTTCAGTGACTCTAGACGGTGCAGTTCTGGATTATTATTGTCTTCCTTATTATTGTTGAGTCACTTTGAGTGATCCAGCTCTCTTATGTAAACCAAAAGCCAATGGAGAACAGGAAATACAAATGAGTTTAGCCTGTAGCTCAGATTAGTTATTATCTATGCAGACGACACTCAGCTCTATGTCAGTGTCACCAGGTGACGATGACTCCACTGAAATATTCAGTAGATTCACAGAACAAATCAATGCCTGGTTGTGCCACAGCTTTCTCCAGCTGAATAGAAACAACACTGGTTCACATAAAGTGAACTTATGAACAGCAGTTGGGCAGCTAAGCTAACATGCTTTGGTTTTTCTCGGCAGTTGCAGGATAAACACTTCCTCTACATCATCAGAGGACTTCCCTCGGTGTGTGTCTCACTGCTGAACTTCCTTATGAGAAATCCAGGCTGAATCTATGAACCTCACCCTCTCGTCCTCCTTCCCTTACACACACTCACACACTCACAAACACACATACATTCCTTGCCCTTTGTCAACGCAATGGAAACAACATCATGCAGCCTTTGCCAAATTGCTAACACCCTTACATTTGCACGCCAGTTTCAAATGAAATGCCAAAGTCTGGACAACAGGCAGATGAAAGACAAAGTCCAACTGTGAAGTATTTTTAACAACACAAACAGTTGTTTCATCATAATTTATAACCTATAATTCTCTAAGTGATTTTGGGTGCCCATCCTACTGGATGCTCACCATGAAATAACTGATGGGTTGAGCAATTGTATTCCTCTTCGGATGGCTCTGAATTCTAAAAAGAAACAGGATTTCAGCTGTTTCAAATGAAATCGGGTCTTTTGAAGGACTTGTTTAAACCAAATCTGAGCTGGGAAAATTGAAAAATCTAAAAACACAGATGTTTATCCTGGAGAGCAGACATAGATATGAAAGTAAAGATGATTTAAAGAACATTTAATGCAATCCGTGTGAGTTAGCATGAACAACAGCTGCTCCTGTGAAGTGTCTTCCCCACTGTTTGACGTTAAAACAAGATTGCTTATGCCTTTTGACAAAGTTCTGCTGGGATTTGTATTCCTGTAAACCGATTCAACATGGTGCTCCGTTCAGATCAGACCTGAGCATCATTTGAACAGACGCGTGTTGGCAAAGGGGAAATCACGTTCAGCATCTGGTTTTCACCGTTGCCTAAATGGAGGATCCTGGGTGACTTCCATCCCCCCGTCTCACCTTGAGAGCTGGTGTCCCGAAGAGTCAGGTGAGCAGACGGTCTCTGGGCCACGGAGCTCATGAACTTTGAGTTGTTGAAAGAGCGAGGCATTGTTCTCGCCTCTGTCAGGGAGAAAAGAAAACCCTTAAGAAAGAATGCTGCGGATAAATGCGGTGTGTGTTATAGAGAGAGAGACTCACCAATGAAGGTTTGTTTGGAGATGATGTTCTCCGTCACCTGAAAGAAGATGGGAACACTTGGATCAACAAAAATGCCACGAATGACAATAAATATTCTATATGTTATTTTTCCTCAAAAACATTTCTGGTTAATAAAAGCGGAAAACAAGGATTTTACACAACCATCAGGCCATGATCGAAAATCCAGAGGAGGTTACTTTGAAGAGAGTAAGAAAACCTCAAATAACTGATAGTGTCACATCTGTTTTCTTGCAAAGAATATGAATGTACGAATTTAATCTCAGTGCCAAACTTTTGATCTGTCTTATCTATAACTTTACTGGAACTGGTTTAGAAGTTGAGTATTCTTAAAAAAACTCAAGATTGACATTGGAAACAAAAACCATATTATAGAAACATCCTTAGTTTTGGGTAATGTTTAAGATTTTTCCATTATACTTTAATTTGCAGCAAACGACTTACTTCTAAAGGACAACATGTAAAGATAATTCAAGTAGAAAGTACTGATAGCATAAATATTATCAGTGTGTTGGATGTTTTCAATTTATCGTTAACCAATTTATGTTGCAGTAACTTTAGTTTACCCTCCTCCGTGCTCTCCGCAAGGCTACAGCTAGTTCCCCACAAGGTAGCATGTTGTGAATGCTAATGCTAGTTAGCATGGCCACTGATGATGGCAGATAAACAGTTTTCCTGGAAAGGTATGTTGATTCTCCGCCATTAGCTCATTTAGCATCAGATACAGAAGCTTGATTGACAGCACTGAGACCCTCCTCCTGGCTCTGATTGGTTGTTTTTGACCAGGAGCGACACATTTCAGCAGATGATCAATACTAGCTCTAGAACAGTGGTTCTTAACCTGGGTTCGATCGAACCCCAGGGGTTCGGTGAGTCGGTCTCAGGGGATCGGCGGAGCCTCTGCCGCGGAGGTAAACACACAATTGTGTAAAGTCATGACACGCCTCGCTTTGCCATCACTTGCTGCAGAGGATCACGTTACATTGCTTAGCCAAACAGAGCTGCGGAGGAGCACTGATTGAAGGAGTTCCACTGTCAGCATGGATTTGCGCTTGTGTCTTTAAATACTTCAGCAAAGCTCAGTTTTTACCAAATTCTATAGTCTAAATTTGCTCCTTAGTCGCATCTTTTCGGGGTTGGTACTGCCTCTAGTGGCCTTGGGGGTGGTAACACAACCAATACATTTACTAAATCAGAATACCACAAAGTATTTTTTGTGGTGGGGGGGTTCGGTGAATGCGCATATGAAGCTGGGGGGGTTCGGTACATCATAAAAGGTTAAGAACCACTGGTATAGAAGGAGCTCGGTCTTTTCACTGATTATCTGTTTCATATTACACAGTAACAACATATTGACACTTTTAACAAAGACGTAAAAAATACACTTTTGTGAAAATTATATTCTGCAGCTATAACTGTCACAACAAAACAGTTAAATCCAACTACAAAACGGTCGACATGACATACTGACATTCACTTGTGATTAAAAGCTTTTTATTTTCTGGAACAAAAGTTTGCTAATGCTATTCTCGGCATAAGTGAGTATATCACACATATGAATTATAACTTAACATAATACAAACTATCCCTCCTCTCATCCTTTCATCCCATCTCTGCTTTACATCCTGCGTCTCTTGATGGATGTAAACACACTGTCTATTCTCATACGCTGGATCTTTCCAACCCTTTCACGCAGTAAAGTGTGTCCTCGTTTCACTTCGCCTTTAAAGACATAATCGTTTTCGCTTGGTAGTGCATCCGTTTGATCCTCTTTATGTTCTTTCCAAGATAACTTTTTATGGTTTTTCTCTCCATTTTCCTGCCTCGCTCTGATCGCAGTCATGCAGTCCCCCTCCCGCACCCCGAAGCGAGCAACCGAATCCCGGCTGTTTCACTTCTCCCTAATTAATTTGCAGAGCAAACCACAAAATTCTAAATATGTGCTTTGCTTCACCTCGTATTCTGAAGGTGATGTGTTTTTCTTGGCCTCAGTTTTTTTTTTTCCCCCCGCACTGTGCACTCAACTGAACCCGTAAATTGAACGTGATCACTAAAGGCCAGGGGCTTTGGGGTATTTCAGTAAATGAAGCTACCCCGACATTCCCCCACCTCAATCCCATTGGTGTATAAAACACGGCGGAGAGTAAATGGTGTCTAATCCGCCGCTGTGGCTTGTCTCGCTACGCATAGCGTGCTGGTCTCAGCTCCCACATGTCCCCGAAAGAGGAAAATTACTCCCACACACACTTCAAGACAAGAAAATTGCCAACAGATTTTCTGCCCCGCATCTGGCTGCAACTAAATGGGGGAATCTTGTAGGAGCGGCAACCCTTCAGGTGACCCGAAAACATTGTTTTCAAAATAGGAGATCAAAATGTCGGCTGTGTGTAAAGGCAAAAGGCTCACAGAGGAAGCCATCAGAGGTGCTTTCTGTTGGTATTCCAGTGGCTGTATGAACATTTTGATACTTTTAATGGAGTGTGGAAAGCCTCCGTCGTTCCAGATTAACTGCTGGCACAAATTTATAAGCTCTAGTCTTAAACTGATAGAATATAAAATATATCACTCTGACAAAGTCACAATTCAACAATAGCTTAAAATATATGTATATATATTTCAAAGAACTTCTGATGAAGCGTATCGCTCCAAGCAGGATCCTGGCTTAGATAAATCAGACCGAATGGGAGAGGAACGAGCTGAAAGGTTTGAACTACGGCACAAACACACCTGAATCCCTCATCAGTTATGATTCTCAGAAGAGAATCATAACTGATGACCAATAACTCTGGCTGGTCGACTCGGCCCCGTCTCCGCCGGTGATTTAAGGTCGACGAACGCAGGATAAATAGTTTCCAACATCTGTCTTTTGGTCACGGCCTGAAATCGTTACTCACTGATAAGTCAAGTGGAATGAGAAATGTCCACCAAATAATCCACTTCTCTAGACGTTCGCCCGCTAATTATTAAAATTCCCTTAATCAGGACAGAGTTGCTTGCGCCGCTTAACCCCTATAAAGTGGAGATCTGAGAGGCTTTACTCTGATTCCTCGGTGATACAGTTTCAACAAACGGAAATGCGGTGCAAAGTTTACAATGAATGTCATCCTGCCTCGAGACCAGGTGGAGAACTAAACCCGAAACACAGCTGCCATATGTCTTTCTGTTTCTTCTTCCATGTCTTCTGACGTAAAGCAAATGCACATTTGACTCTTAATTTTGCTTGTTTTCTAAATCATGTCATGTAGATCCGAGTTTAGTGCTCGTATAGACAGACTTGGGAACTTATCAGAAAACAGAATGTTTTTATTTTTTTTCGTGAAGTAAAGTTTTCATGTGTTTTCGACAAAAAGCAGATGATTGGGATTTAGGAGGTTGAAGCAAAAAGAAATATGTTGAAGTCACTTCTTTCCAGAATTTTCACTGTAAAATCCTATATTAGGAAAAACCTAACAAAAAATTAGATGAATGGGAGCAGAGTGCTGACAGGCAGTCATCCAGTAAGATTCAAACACCCATCACAGATAGCCTTTCACACTGACTCTCACTGATCACTTTCTGTTCTTGCTGGTTGTTTTTACACAGTTTCTTTTAGTTAAGAGTGCTTTTCTAGCAATACATACATGTATACAGGTATACTTACATGACTACTCTTTTCAATGATCCATAGACGCCACCAAAGAGTGTAGGAACTCTGAGTTAGAATAGAATACTACTCCAGATCGTGTATTGCATTGTAGCAGCTGCCCAAACAAACAATAAAAATACACATTCGGTACATAAGAACAACTAGAATCGTAGACTATAGTCACGATGGTTTAAAAACAACAGAAAACCAAAGTTCTTGTAGATCTTCCAGGTCTCAACGCATTGTTTGATTCAAATTTCTGATGACATTAGGTACAAAAGTGTATTTAAAGTGGTTCAGTTTAGTTTTTGGGATTCTGTACCTTCTACCTGAAGGCTACAACTCTTAAACACTTAAAATTCTCGAAAAACAGAGAATACAATTTCTAGTGGATAAAAATGAAGAAAAAAAGAAAACATTTTAGGTGTTACAAATGAGGAATTTATGAAAAATAATGCACTGTTATAGTGTGTATTATTGCACGCTAGTTAAAAAATGCAAATGGGCCATTTAATTATTATTATTTTTTGCCTCTGGAGCATTTATAATTTAGTTTTAAACTCTTTTTTAAAACTGGATTTGGTTTAGATAAACAAAGCATTGGGAAATGCTTATAAATTAAAAAAACATATGAGTTAACTTGCAGTTTAAAAGTTATCTGAATGTTATCGATTAGTCCAGATTAGTCAGGGCTTAAGAATGACAGATTGTCTAACTGGTCTAAATTTAAACCCTTTGCTGAATTGTGGACCCAGTTTTGTTGTAAGTTTTTATTTTTTTTGCACTTAAAATAAAACCAAACCTGGTTAATGTTTTGCGCTCAGGGACACAAAATGTTAAAAAACAAAAAAAAATATTGAGAAAGAATTTCACTCTGTAAAACACTGAAGTAGAGAACATGTTGAAAACCCTGTCAACAATAATATTTCCATTTGGAAACTGCTAGAGCTCGACTCGGCTAAACCCAAATCTGAACCATACATTTGAAACGTGCCAGGGTTTATGTCATCTGCAAAGCTTTTCATTAGTTCATTTTTTCTTTGCAGTTTTCTTTGCGCTTCCAGTCCTAATGAGCGCATGATCGGCTGTCACAGTGTTTTAAAGTGAAATGCTACACCTTTGCCCTCGTTAGAGGGCTCCACTTTTGAGTCAAATAAATCAGCGTGGAGCCTCTGATGTGTCTGCCCTCAAAGTTAGAGTTTACCGCCTGTGCGACCTTTAGTGGGGTCAAGTTGGATAGAGTGACACCAGGCTACGGTTGTGTGTGTGCGTGTGTGTAGAGTTTAGGGCAATTTAAATGGCTTTCCAGCTGCAGTAGTAACAACAAATAAGCCCTGAACCCTCCTCTTTTACTTTCTTTTGGATAACCAACAGATAAAAATAGATTTTTTTACATGCCATGCTTTGTGCAAAAGCACAAAATATTTCCAAGTACTTCTGATCTAGTTTACCGTTACAACACTCGAATTAAGACAAAACTAACATACAAGTAACTTTTCAGGAAGCTCCATGAGCTTGTTTTAAGTCAGTAATTCCTGAATATTGATTAAAAAGTACAACTTTCACTTCTAACATCTTGAATAACATCTTGTTCCTTATATCCTTTAACTTCTTTTGAGGATATTTTTTGCAGTGAAAAACATCAGGGAGTCTGAAGGGAAAAACACGTGTCCATAAACTTACTTTACAAGCAAATATAAAGTGTGTGTGGCAGGGAATGATCTCTTTACTGCTATTGTGTATTTACAATTAGAATGAAAAATAATTTTTGCTATCAAGCCGATTCTAAATTGAGTACAAATTGTTAATTTAAATATAACACACACAGGATAAAAATATGTGTTTTTAATAACTCTAACCACAAGATTTTAAACTGTTACCCATATGATTCCTTGTTTGTGTAAAATATGCATCAGCAGGTGTTAGGGGAACATATGTGCCAGTTTTGCTGTGTGGTGGTTTTAGCCAATGTTCTACAGGGGTTAGCATAGAGAGTGCTAATTTATAATGTATAAGTTTCTTGCAGTTTGAATTGATTAAGTTTTTTACAACAACAGTCTCCCAAAATGTTCTGTTGCTTGACCAATATTGAGTAATTTGTTGTAATTTAACTTCCAGTCAACAGGGGGAGTTCCCTGATAAAGACACACCAATTTTCAGGACGGTTCTTAAGATGATCTTAGGAGATATTCCTGCTGTGCTAAGAGTTATCTGGTCTGCACAGAAAGACATCGGAACTCTCTGGGCTAAATTCAGGGATATTCAGTGGGTTTGTCTTGACTCAATACTGCAACATGTGTGGTGTTCCCCAATGACAAATGGCAACACAACCTGTTGAATGTGACGTTTGTTTAGCCAATCAAAAATCTAGGTGTCGAAAATACAAAGGGGAATTAAAAATACATAGAAGGTAAAACTGCAGAGGCGGACCAGAAAGTCTGGCTGACATTAGGAGACATCTTTGTATTGTAGTTTTCGCTGTTAAATATATTCTACAAACTATTGCTTCTTCCCAGTCAGCCATGTTTATTTACTCTGAAGTCACATTTGGTACTACTGAATAGAAAGCACTATTTCTACTGGTTTTATGAGGTAAACACAAGTTTACCACACAAACTTTGTAGAACTAATGGGTCAAAAGTCATTAGTCAGTGGGAATGGAGAGGAGAGTCAAAAGCAAAAGATGATGGACAATTATGGGGAACAAGAGAAGTGGAAGGAGGTACAAAAAAGTTGGGAAAACACAGAGAAGAGTCAGGTGGGGGGAGTATGAAGAAAGCAAAGATCCTGTCTGACTGAAAGAGAGGATTGAGAGTCGAAGAAGATGAAGAGTGAAAGACGGGCAAGTATGCACATGAAGGAGGGCTTTTTTATTCTTCTGCAGATTAGCAGTAGCTGCAACCCAATACTTTAATACGCATGGACAGGTCTGAGCTGGAAGTGTCTGTGTGAGTGTGTGTTGGAGAGTATATTTGTGCTACTGTGACAAGTTCTTATCAGCTCTGATCTGGTCTGAGAGGCAACTCATTCCTCACTGTCTGAGAGAGTCGCAGTCCAACCAGTGTCTCCATGTTTGTGAGTCGAATAAAGCCCAGTTCAAGATCAACGTGGAACTCCAACTGGTAACACAAATAGTCTGAGAAAGAAAATGCGCGTTTGTCTCTTTTAAAAAATATAGTAAGATTTTTATTATTATTATGTTTGGTCACGCTGAGAGAAATGAAGCAGTTCTGTTTCAAATAGCTGGCATACTTAGAAACACAAGTCATTACACATGTCTGCTGTTAAGGGGTTTTGGTGTCATTAACGGGAACCAAACATGTCTTTGTTAAGAGCTGGTCTTCCTGACAAGGGCCTGTTTTCTTTTAGTATTAAATCTCATTCAAAGCCAAACCAGAAATGTGACTTCAAAATTATAATCCCCATACAAGAGCGATCTTCGGCTTGCTGTGTCGAATTAAAGGCGCTATAAAGCCAACTTTTAACATTAATTTGGTGGCCAACTCAGAAATAAGGACCAAATTCACAAAAAGAGCATTGTGTCCAAAGACATCTGTAGATCTCCTACAAAAGAAAGTCTTGTTTAAATCAATCAAAAGTGCGTACACAGAAAGAAACCCAGATGTATCAGACTGTGCACACTTGGACCCAAGCACATTTTCCTTGTTCAGATTTTAGCCCTCATAGGATTTCTTAATTGACTTTGGCAAAAGACCGCAAGAGTTTTCTCCCACCAGTGCTAGACTCTTGCGTTTGCTTGGCATTCTGGGTTGCATTTACCCAGAATGCCAAGTTGATCCACTACAATCCACTTCCTGCTTTTGGAGCGGTATCTGGTCTGCGTTGCTTCCACATATGCATTGGAACTGCACTAGAGTTCGCTTCAACCAAACCACACCCAAGGTTTTTAGGCAGACCAGAGTTCGCTTTTTTGATCCACATTACAGTTTGATTGTGAGTTCCCACCTCTCCCACAAACAAGTTGGACTTTCTAGGCAAATGAACTAGAGTTCGACTAGTGCATACTAAACTGGGCTGGAGTGAACGCAACCCTTACAAAGATAGAAGCTACTAAATGAGGGGTCTATGAAAAAAACTCAACTCTTTACATTCTCTCTGCAAAAACAGTCACGATGTGCGTCACACATCTGAGCGTCAAATGTACTATTATTATAAAAGAATGTGCTATTGAATTGAACTGACAGTAGGAATGTAGCATTTCAATCTTCATTTGTTTACTCATAAAATGTCTGTGAAGACAAAGGCGCAGACTACTCAGAAACTAAAAAGCAAAAAAAAAAAATGCCCGGCCTGGATTTCCCTCCTGGAGCTTTTTGTCCTTGTGACCCGAAGTCACTTAGAAGCAACAACTCTGATTCAGTTTTTATCCATCCCTGCTGTTCAGTATGATGAATGAATCCTCAAACCAATTCTGCGCCAGCGTGGATAACCTACAGCTCTGAGCCCAGATGTGAAACGCTTCATCTAATCAACAAAACAAGTCTGACACACGCACACGGAAACACACACTCATTCGTTTTACAAGACGTTCAGCGTGATTTGTGCCCATGCTGCGCTATCTGCCAGTCTCCGTAACTCGCTATACACTCAATTTTCTGTCCAGTTGGAATGGTTTTAAGTCTTTTCATGTTCACTTCAACATCTGATTCTCATCGTTTCTGCCATGTTTTTTGTTAGTTTTGTCTTTTCTTTTAGTCGTGCGCGCTCTAAGAGTCCTTGGACCCCAAGCAGGGCCCGTGTTTCTGTCTTATTTTTTACAGAACTATGCACAAAGTCCCAAGTCTTGCCACATAGTCTTGATTGTATTTAGAAATACAATTCAGGAATGGTGCAAAAATGTCCCACTGTCGCAGGCGATTGATCAAGGATGACACTTGATTTTGTTTTTCAGTACGAGATTTTCGCTGATGCATTAAATTCTGCTTAAAAAGTAATCACAAAATCTAAAAACAACCTGAAAACAACGCCCTGTTAGCATTTACAAACGTTTTCAATGATGATAAAACAAAACACTTGAAGCCTGCTGTATTCAGGAGCACAAATTCAACAAAAATGCCAAACCAGTCTGCCCCTGCCCAGGACTTCATGGCCCACCATGTAGGATATTTTAGATATTTCCCAGAAATCGAATCTTTCACTGGTGTTCCTTGGATTTATGTTCATCCACACCTGGATTCCAGACTTTTGATGCCCCAATTGATCTTTATAAGTTATCTCTGGGGAAAAAAAATCAACTGTTATTGAGATGTCAAAAGGGAATCTCAACCTTCAGAGGGGTGGGGAAATAAAAGGGAAATCTTCCCATAGGTGTATTTTAATTTAATTCCACTGGACTGTGTGCAGTTGGGTACAGGATCCTAGATGCTTTTCATTATGCCATACTCTGAAAATACATTCCTCTGGTCATCTGACTATGATTTGGTAGCTTTGCAGCCCTGCTCAGAAGCACTTTATCTCCACAAAGCACAGAGGAAAACATTTTTTTAACATTTTTTTATGACAGGTAATGTGCCCCAGTACCTCGCTCGATGCCAGCCGCTGATAGCCGACCTGTTTACTGAGGGAGTTTCCTGCTGCACTAACTTAAGGAAGTGGTTGAATTTACTGAGAAAGAACACAGAGTTAGGTCGACATTTAAGTTTTGGTTTCGCCAGGTAATTAAGTCGGTTTGCTTGCCCACTTTGTCGGATTCACATTAAAGCGCTGCAGATGCTACAGAGTTACCGCCTTGCATGTGCTTTGGTGAGTAGTTTCTGTGTTGTTTTAATAATGTATTTCAATGCATAAAGCACACATACATATTTTTCTCATCACATTTTCACTGTTTATCTTTTTTTATTGGCTTTTACAACGAACTTACGATGGGTAAGGACATAAACAGCATGAGTTCAGGTCAGGGGTAAGGTCAAAGGTTTCAGTCTAAGTTTCATTTCCCAAGAAAAGAACATGAACAAATACAAAGGTAATATATAATTTACTCACTGCAAAAACACAAAATCTTACCAAGTGTTTGGTGAGTTGTTTCTGTATTGACAAGTGTCTTTTGTCTCGATCTAGTGCAAATATCTTGATACGCTTGAAATGAGACAAAACTAACTTAATATAGAAGCTTGTTTTAAGTCAGTACTTCCTTGATATTAATAAAAAACAGAACGAATGTGTCGTTACGAGTTTAATAATTTGAAAGTGGAATTAGTACTTTTTTGGTATCAATATTAAGGAATTATTCACTTAAACAAGGTCCAACATTTTGTAAAAAAGTTAATTTAATGTTGGTTTCAAGTGTATTAAGATACAGTACTTGCACCAAGAACTAGACAAAAATACTAGGTAAAATGTTGTGATTATATACATTTCAATGTTTGAATTGACTCTTATGTTTGAAAAACACCCTACAAAACAAACATGAATTTTAGGGGAAAACGCAGTGTGGGAACTGTGTGTTTTTAAAGAAGAGTTTAAAGCAGAACGATCCATGCATGTAAACACAGCGAAGGCAGCCCCGTATCTCCCTTCCCAGGTTCTCCGTGGTTTTCCTGGTTTCAGTCAGAACTTTGGCCTTGTCAGTCGTTCGTTATGGGAGTGATGCGTAAGACAAAACAAATTCTTCCCCAGGCCTCCACTACAGGGAAAACACAGCAAAAGGAGCCTGAATTCATCTGGCTGGTAAACAGCAACGTAATTATTCCACTATTAAGTTATGTGGGCTTCAAAACCCATATTTGGTCAAATGTTGGGAGTAAAACAAGTAAGACAACATAATTGTTAGATTGAACATGCAATTACGGAGGACCTCTGGATTCAATAATAATAAAACTGGTCTCTGGCCAAAGCCTGCAGTTGAAAGTTAGTTTAAATCAACATACGTTCAGGTGTGCAACATTAATAAACTGGCAGTTCTTCACTTCTCTGTTGAATGGAAACTTTGTGAACGCACAAAATTACACTGTACAATGTAGTATCAACGCTTCATTTGAAACTAAGTTTATGTTTGTATATCAACGTCTGTTGGAATTAGATGGAGTTACAATATTAGATATGTTTACGACCAGTCAGTGCTATTGCTAATGCTAAAGTAGCTAGCCTAAGGCGGTGCTTCGTCTAACTAAAGACGGTCATCTAAAATCATAAAACGTGTAAATTAAACCTTTAGCTCAATATTTAATTTAAATTTTTATGAACTTTGCAAATGGTCTAGCATAAAGTCTAGTTTTATTAACAATTTAATAAAACTCTTTTTGTTTACCTTTTAAATCCACAATGACGTGTTGACCCATTTGGAGTCAGAAAACACTGTTCAGTTCTCAGAAATATCTTGTAATCTAGTTTATTGTTCAGCAGTTAAACACAAAAAATCATAACATTTATTTGATACTTTTAATCTCTTTTTTTTGGTCCCCAGATATAATAATTGCATCCAATCAAATACTCAAATATAGAGATATAAATATGCGCTCTCAATGGACCAATAGTGTGTGGGGGGGGAAAGTTCAAACAGCAGAAATAACAATCACAGACATACTGTCAAATCTCTTTTTCCTCTACCAATTTAGTACAATTTAAAATAGTTGCCTTAAATAAAGCAGATCTCAGGTTTGAATCTCGTTTTGGGTCTTTCTATGTGGATTTTGTATGTTCTGCCAAAGCATGTATGTGTTTCATGTGCGGTTTTTTTTTTTTACTTTAATTTGATCTAAAAACAAATCCTTTCTTGATTTTAAACTGATTGGAAATCCACTTAAAAAGACTGCTTTGGTGTATAAAACCACAGCAAATTTTGTAATAACATGCCTTCTCTTTCTCTTTCTGGTGAAAAACACCAAAATCTAGATCATGTCAGCAGACACTTTTTCTCTTCACTTTGTTTCAGCTCTGCCAAACTTCCTGCAGGGAGCGTGGAAGTGCATGTCGTCCACATGTTGTTTCGTAATAGTAGAAGAATCAGAGCTGCGGCACAAATGTTACAACGTTTATTCAACTTTTCTTTGCCGTTCTCTTGGAGATCCGCGACGGTTTCGATCGGTCTGTTGGGGTTCAGTTTAAAATAAATCTCTAGATTTGTTGTCACTTGCAGCTCAGAACATGTTGGACACTTTATCTCAAATGCAAAGTGTATGTATGGGGCATTAAGTGTCCCCATCCAAGGCAAGCCTCCGCTAAATATAGGTACAAACTGCTTTCCAAGCATGTTTATAGGGAGGCTCTGTTCCTGCACCGTCAAGCTCTGACTCCGTCGCTGTTCTTTGCACACTGGCAAATTTACAAGCTGATACACAATAATAATGAAAGATAAAAACAAAAAACAAAACAAAGTCACACACACACACACAATCAAAACAGATTTACCAGCAGAGTGTTGTCCAGCAGTTGGAGCCATCTGCTGCATCTGGCAGGTCAAAACAAAAACTTGTGGTTTTGGAGTGTATCATCTCCAGAAATAAAGAAAAACACTCACACATACATGCACGCACGCACCCCCAGCCCCCACACACAGCTCTCCCAAAAATATTTCAACTAAAAGCAAATCCGGAGAGACTCTTCGAGGTCGCAAGGTGGTGAGGATCAAGCTCTCCTTGTTTAGCTTGTCAAAATAGCCCCATTCATCAAATGTGATTCATTCTTTCTGCTTACAGAGTGATGTGATAACTTTATTGGACTTTTATCTCACTGCTGTATTTATGCCAACTCTTCCATTTAGATTCTCATACGGACAGGATGGAAATCAAATCTGTGGCCCAAGAAAACATCCTAGGATAAAAGATAAAAGTTGGAGACCATGTGGTTAAGGCAGCACATGTATACAAAGAGTTCAGGGTCTTAAAAAGAAAAGAAAGAAAATGACCCCGCTGTGGGGGTGGGGAGGGTCTGTACACAATTTATTCTAGCCCAGGAGGAAACCTCATAAAAGCCCAATCAACAAGAAGCTCGTTGAAATGGCGACGCCACCAAAACGCAGAATTGTCAAGGCCTCAACAAAGCCAGCACTATTTTCTTAAAGAGATCCTGTCAGGCCGAGACGCACCAACTGAAACACTGTTGAGTTCTTGGACTCGAGCTCGGAGACAGAGAGAGAGAGCGGGGAGAAACCGGACCAGTTGTGACGTAACACCAGTGTTTGAACTGTAAATGTTCCATGCACAAATATGCAGATGCTGGGGGGAATTGGAGGGTCCACACAGCGTTTCCCAGAGGTTTTACATCCTTATACGGCTTCATGAGGGAGGATACAGGGCAAATCATGAAGCTCAAACTTCGTTTATATCACCTGGATGCTCTGTGATGCAAACTGTGTTTGCCATGACGGATCAATTAGATTAAAAAAAAAATAAAAGCCAAAGGGTCAAAGCACCTTGTGAAAAGCAGTTGAGTCGCAGTGCCTGGGCTCTGAAAGAAGTGAAAAAAAAAAAAAAAAACCGAACCAGTGGAACTCGAACTGCGTTACTGTCCGGAGAGGCGTGAACTGGGATAATCGAGTATGTGTAAAAGAGCAATCAGTTGCTTCACTGAAGGTTTTAAAAACCTAATATGATGGAGAAGAGCTGGAAACATGAAACAGAGAACACCTACAGCAGATGGACACAACCATTGATTAAAAAAAACTACGAAACCATGTGCAGTGATTTGAAAAAGGAAATTTTTCCACATTTCTTCACATTGCAACCAAAAAGTTCAACATGTTGTATTTATTTTACATGATTTATCAAAAATAGAGGCTGCTCAGTGGCGCAGTTGCTAGAGCTGTTGCCTTGCAGCAAGAAGATTCTGGGTTCACTTCCCGGCCCTGGTCTTTCTGCATGGAGTTTGCTTGTTCTCCCTGTGGGTTTTCTCCGGGTTCTCCAGTTTCCTCCCACAGTCCAAAAACATGACTGTCAGGTTAATTGGCCTCTCCATATTGCCCCTAGGTGTGAGTGTGTGTGTGCATGGTTGTTTGTCCCGTCTGTCTTTGTGTTGCCCTGCAACAAACTGGCGACCTGTCCAGGGTGACCCCACCTCTCGCCCGGAATGTTAGCTGGAGACTTTAGCTTCTGGAGACTTTAGGCACCAGCAACCCTCCCGACCCCACCAAGGGACAAGGGTGTGAAGAAAATGGATGGATGGATGGATGAATCAAAAATAGAAGAACAGCAACATATTTGATGCTGTCAAACCTGACAGGGTTTAGAGTCGTTGTCCCAGTGGAAGGTGAATCTGTTTCTTCTTGGATTATCCTGAATGAAGCTCCTTCCATCTTCACATTCAGTTCACACAGCAACTCTGATTCTTTTAAATGGAAAGAACGTCACATCGGCCAAAAAGTTGTATTATTTTATTTTTATTATGTGGTCTGTGTGACACGACTTCCTGTCATCAAAATGCTGTTTGGTTTAATAAACTATTTGTTCAAGCTTTATGTGTGACCAGAGGTTAGGAGCAACTTTTGAGATAAAATAAACATTAGAAGTGGTTATCAAGTCTGTGACAAAGTAAAATGATTAATTTAAACATTGCAATTTTGCTTCATTTACTATCCCGGGTTTGTTTGTGTTAGCATTATGTTGCAGGATCCATCTATGCATGTTTAGGTTAAAGTTATTTCTGGATTATGGATTGAATTTGTTTTAAGGTATATTTATTAAAGTATTTGTTTGTCTTTGTACTCACCATTGTTTGTCCTTGTAGATCTGCAGCAGGGCAGGAGTATGGGAGGGGCCGGACCCGTACTTCCTGATTAAATGGCTGGTTAATGTCCGTAATTACCTTGCTAGGTTCTACCAATTAGAGGGTTTTTCTTTTGTGAATTGCTTTCATTTGTTTTCCTTTAAAGTAACCTTTTGAGTTATCTTGTACGATGTGACTTATTTTGCAGATAACTTCATTATGTAGGAGTTTGTAAATTGATTTGTAGTTTTGGTGTTTCTCTGCAGTGTTTGGTACTGATTTTATGTGCACCTTCTGACCCTTGTGCTTAAACTACCTTACAAAGTCTTGCCATCTTTTTACTTTAATAAAATTTCTGGATACTCCACCCACTGTGAGTAACTTCACTTGAGTTTTTGCTTGAGTAAAAGCATGTTTTTATTGTCTTTGAGTTTGTGTGCATGTTTTTAATGTTTTAAGTTTTGACTTTTATTCCTTGATTTGTTCATTTTGCACAGCACTTTGGCAGACCTTCTGTTTCTATAAATTTGCTTTATAAATGATTTGGATTTGATTGCTTTCCTGAATAAATGAATGAATAAATAAAGCATACCCCTGATGCGGGCAGCCTACCCCGTGAGAGTCAGACAACTCGAGTGTCCCTTATTTGTCATAATCCGTGTTTCTGTGTATTTATTTTTAGGGTTTTCCGTGTTCAGTTTCTGTCCTGTGAGTCTTCCCAGTTGATTGCTTCCCAGGTGTGTCTTGTTCCCTTGATTACCTCATGTGTATTTAAGTTCACCTGTCTTGTCGGGTTCTTGTCTATTAGTTAGTCTGCCGGCACAGTAGAACTGTGAAGTCCTGTGCCGGCTTTAGCTCCTCTTGTCAGTCTTTGTTAATTCAGTTGGTACCGGTGCTGAGCCTCTGTGTTTCCGCTCTGCCTGGCTGCCTGTAATTTGGACTGTTGAGCATTTTTATTAAATTCATTACTTTAATCTACATCTACCTGCGTCTCTCCTCACCACCAACAACCACACCCTTATGACATTATTTTCACATCTCAAAGGTGGGAACTCTAATCTCATTTGACCAGAAAACCTTGTTCTGCTCTGTCTGATGTGTTTGCCAGCCTTCGTGAGTCTGTTTATTCACTGTTATTACTGTAATAGTCTTCAAAGAACAGCTGTATTTATACTAGAAGTGCAGAAAAAACTATTCTGTAGTGAATGACATTTCCTGGGAATTATGAATCCAGTCAAAATGCTCAAAAATGTATTTTAGTCTGCTTAATTGTTTTTTTTTTTAGTAAAATTATATTTTGAATAATTGTTTTCTATTAAGAAAAAGCCAGGCAATTAAGCTAACCTAACACTGGTAATTTAAGTTATGCAATTTTAATGCACATATTATGTCAAATTGTATCAGTTTATATTTAAATTATGAAACCTTATACATTTTTTAAAATAAATGTTTACACTGTTTTTTTCCTCTTGTCAGCAACATTTCAACATTATCTCTAGACAGTTTTGAATAGAAAAAAAGCTTTCTGAAATTGTTTCTGAATAAATTGTGGATTCACACATCTTTAATCAAATTAGTTGCTTTGTAAAAGCAAATGGCTGAATAAAATCTTAAGGATGTCATAATATAGGGAGCTAAACACAAATACGCACATCATAGTTTATATTTTCAGTAAATTTTTTAACAACCACCTTTTGATTTCTTTACAGTTATTTGCTGTCCTGTGTTGGTTTATGACATAAGATGTAAAATACGCTGGAATTTCTGGTTTTAAAGTAACAATAGAAACAAGCTTCTAGAGACTTTCACAAAGAACTGTAGACTGACTGAACCCTGAAACTAAATCACACATTTTCCTTTATTTTTTGTTGAATTTTGGCTGAGAAGTCCAGTCACATTTGACTCCAAGTAATGCGTCACGAATTAAAGCCGAACACGTGCTACATAAAAATCCGACTGCCTCAATGCTGCACACATACAAAACATTACAGTTGTTCATCTGTGGGGCGATAAAAATGTGCTGGGGAAATTCCCCAACAGATGAGTCTGGAAGAGAGCGTTTAATACATCAGCCGTGACAACACAAGAAGCCTCTTGTGCTGTTGTTTTTGATGCTAAGGAAAAGCTGGTTGAGTTAGTAGGTAGAGAGAAAAGATGGAGGAATGTTAGAGGAGGCTGCCGGACAGGAACTTAGCCTGAACGATGAATGGAAGGAAAAGAGAAAAGAGGGTGGTCGACGCCAGACACAGGCCTTTTGTGTTTGCCTATCAGCTGGAAATCACTAACAACGCTGCAGACCACCACCCCACCCGGAAAGTGTGTGTGTGAGTGTATAAACAGCATGTCAGTGACTGACATTTGCTTTTCAATAGTCTACTGGAGCGCAGGGTAAGATAAGAACATGCTCCTCAGGGGCCCAGCGTGTTTCATTTGGCAAGACACAAATATTAGACAAATCTACGTGTTTGTTAATCTGACACAAAGACAGAAAAAGACATAAAGTTTTGTTGTTGTGACGTCACTGTCTCCGTCATCATCAACACTTCATTTTAAAGTACACCCTTGATATGATCAAATTTTACACGTGGGGAACCAGTGGAATCATGTATTTACTTTTACAATTCGCCCTATTTTACGAATGATTAGATCAAAATGTCATATCCCCACAAACATTTTTTTGTAAATAGTTAGTTGTTTTGGCAGGTCAAGGGGAACTTAACCTGGACGTGGGTACAAGGGCCTAAAAACTTTATCAGCTGTAACATGATCTGAATAAAGCTTCCTGCACAACTTGTTACCTGAAAAAAGTCAAGCACGAGGCCAAGCCAAAACTGCAAAATGTACAAAAAACATTTTTGAGCTGTTGGACCGTATTGTGAGTGTGGGCTGAATTAGACATTTCACAGGCTTTATTATTGCAAACTGAAGCTAAACCTTGCACAGACTCCACTCTGTCTGAGCGTTTACTGCCTTACATGTCGGTCCAGATACCGTCTATAAAATTTCACGGCGACTCCGCTGGAGCAAAAACAAAGAGTCGCAGAGTGCGTATCAAACGACTGACCGAAGATAAAGGTACATCAAACCCTTGACTTATCGTCCGCCTTGAAGCTACTCTGACTATTGAGCAAGCACTCATTATCCCTTTTGGGTATTACGCTTGCTGATGTCTTGGGAACAGATGCAACATTCACCAAAGCAGCTAATAATCTAACAATATAGTGACAGCTCACTGCTTCTTTTGCAAAACGCTCTGACTAATGCTGATTCAGGAGTCTTTGATGTTGCCTGAGTGAATCAAAGGGCCCTTTCTGCCTCCAAATTTTGAGGACAGAACTTTAAAAACCCTGAAGAGGCAGAAAGCTCATATGCTTGATGATTAAATGTGACTCATGTGTCTGAAACCTCCGTTAGACGCTTGTAAATTAATAATATCCTATTCATAATTTTTTTTTAACGTTGACTGAGATAATTCCTGAACGCTAAAAGCCCCTTTTCTGATTATTTTTTCTAGATAATTTTTTTCAGCTGGATCTTAAACCCTGAAGCAAAGAGCATTCTTTTGAAACTTTTACATAAAAAAAAACAAACAAAAACACTAAGTTTATTGTGCAAATGAGAACTTCATCCAATTTGGACGGAAAACACTATGTGGGATTTTGGGAAACAGTCTCTTTCTCCTTACAATAATATTGGATTAAGTTCTGGGCTTTTTGAAGAAAAGCATGTTTTCATTTAAAATCCAAGCAAGCCTTGTGATGTTGATCATTGATACGAAGCTTAGAAAAACGTATCCCATCATCCTCTACTCCAGTTGCTCAATAAAAACACCTTGAACTTTGTTACTTTGATGCGTTGCAGCTTCTTCCATCGCAACGTCATATATGGAAAGTTGTGGAAGATTTGCGTTTTTCTACCAGATGAAGTCAGGCAAACTTTATGGGAGGAACAGGGCGAAGCGTTGAATAAAAGATCAGTTTTAGCACCGATTTCAAATGGCTACACTTGAAAAACCCTGAGGCCTTTCATACGCCAGACATATCAAGCTTAGGGAGAGACGAATGAGTCCAGTCAGATTCTTTCAGAGCGATATCAAAATAAGATAAGAGCCAGGTCAAACTCAGAAAGAGGACGAGGCACTTCATTTTTGTTTGCTTCTCGAATTAAATTAGGCACACTAAAAGCCCCACAGACTACGAGCTCTTGATTCGGACTTCAAAGTTCTGCCCCGCGTTACGAAACTCGCTGATTTATTGTGAGAGCGATCCAGCGTCACGCAGCACGCAGCCTCTTGAAAGTTTAAACCTGCAAACTGTCTGTTCGCACCCCCGGTCCAGCCATCTCTAAACACCTGTTTTGCATCAGCGGTCCAAAGCCAAATATTTGCTGTGACATCACTGCTCGCGAGAGGGAGCAGATTCAGTGATACAACGCCAACACACACACACGCACACATGAGGTGGGACTAACGGAGTGTCTCTGCTGCACCTGATTAGATGGAAACACATCGGCTAACCTTTTGGCATCATATGCTCCTCATCAGCAGACCACGGGCATAAAGATGGATCTGCTGGCAGCCATGGATGAATGGCGTCTGAACTGCAGCCTCTGACTGTTAAAAGTAAATTTTTCACATTTTAACACGCTCTTCAGAAGCTTGTTGGTTTAAATAAGAGAAGAACTGACGAGCCATTTTGCTCCTGACCTCATGACACTTGGTGGGCTTTTAAAGAGCTTTCTGTCATCATCGAGGCAATCCTGCAGATAAGAGCCTGCACCATATAACAGACCTTTAAAAAGTGGTGCAAAACTGCAAAATGGAAGGAAAAGGACACAATGTTTTGTGTTACATTTTACAGTTAAAACTCTGAAGAGTGTGGCAGTCTGTCCCTTTTACTAGGATACCCCTAAATCAATCCAAAGCAAGGAAGCGCTATGTAGGAACTATCCAGCTGTTTTCCGAAGAACCTGGAGGTTTCTTGAGGTGTTTTCACACCTGATATTCTGGTAGACTTTGTTTGATTGTGAAACAAAGTTACATTTTCATCTGGAGCAGTTTGCTTTCACACTGCATTGTGTCAAACAAACCACACCTTTTGAAAGACCCATTCCCCCTCTCGCCTGTGGTGGCACTGCACCAAGAACCGCTAAAGGAAACAACATAAATACCTCCAAAAAAAGAAATTTCCTCCTTCCTCTCAAAATGTAGACAGAGATGGAGTTGCATCAAATTTTATCCAGTTATCTTTGGTAGAAGACCACGAGTCATTTCTCTCTCTACCACATTTATTTAGGTTGGATGTACCCAGAATGCCTTGCACTATAGACCACTTCCTGCATTTTTGTGTGTTCTCTAGTACACTTGGCATTCACTTATGCATTCAATCCACACCAGAGTTCACTTCAACTGAACCCAAACCTGGGTTTTTAGGCGGACCAGAGTTCGCTGTTTGGTCCAGATCAGAGATCGATTGCCCAAACAAACTGGACTTTCTAGGGTAACAGACTAGAGTTTGATTAAAGCGGACTAAACTGGGCTAATGTGAAAGCACCCTAAGAGAACATTACCCTGACCCAACACCGGGGATGAGAACAACCATAAGAAGCCATGTTTGGATTTTGAAGCAAGCCATGTAGGAGACACGGCAAGCATCTGGAAGAATCAGAGCGAAAATTTGCATTTTGACCTACATCCTACAAAACACTGACCAGATATGTTCTTAAAAAATCTAAGACTGCGCATAACCCACATAACACACGGTTCCCATGGTGAAACATGGTGGTGTGAGAGTCATGCTGTGGGGATTTGGAAAAGGGAAGCTGCAAAAAATTCTAAACAAATCACTACATAAAAAGCTGGTGAATAATAGAAGACTTGCAACCATGTATCCAGTGCATCAGCTTTGATATGATCTGAAAACCATCACCATTGTTTGCTGCCTTTTAGTATTTTCTAAACAAGTCTGTCTTGAAACAATGACAGGAGCACTGGACAGGAAGGATGATACGGTTTTGCTTTGTTTCAGTGGACGAGCTACAACTAGACCAACGAACATTGCTAGGTTAATTTTCAGATCCCGAGATCTGTTTGGCTTAACCTCCAGAACTCTAGCCCTGATTTAACCCTGGCCTCCCTAAAGTTAAAAGGTAAATTCCATTCCTTTCCTCTGCTGAAGGTGAACTGGCTCAGGGGTGAAGGCCGTGACCCTTTCAACCCAACGAAGAGGAGGCAACATTCTTCCTGTGGCAACGTAATTGCTGCTCAGCCTCTATAGCAGCAAGGCATGTTCACATCACCCCTTATCACTGCTGTTAAAATACACCCAGGAATTTGTTTTTGTCAGGAACAAAACAGCCAGGTCTAAAAAAAAAAGAGAAAAGAGAAGTTGAAAAGTGAAGCCAAAACCGGGGAGAGGACATATGAGCGAGACCTTGTATGCATTCCTGCCACATTTAGTTCCTTTCAGCCGCATCCCCGAATGCTATCCATCACTTCAGCCACAGTGTGAGAGCAGCTGTTCCGGCCGCTCCTCTCAGCAGGTGAGTATCTGTGACTCTGCTCTTTAGACGAGAAGACGGAGGAGGAAGAGAGTTTGAACGACTGCACTGCCTCAGTTCATGTTGTTTATCCTCATTTCTCTATTTCTCTCTCCCGCTGGGCTTTCAACTCTTTTGCACCTCTTTACTGGTGGGTTTGAGCTTGTGTTTGCCCAGAAGGGATGACAGTTGAGACGGATTCAGCGTTCACCACCAAGAACAGCTGTGTTCCTTTACAGTGTTCTGAAGGAGGTTTTTGTCTTTCATTCGATTGAAAGACCCACAAATTATACCCCAAATTAAACCGGATGCCATCTAAACAGATCCTATTGCAAGGAGAATTTGGCCGAAACATTCTTTCTTCATATTTACTGCAGTGTGGTGAGGAAACAGTAGAGGACTGAGCACACAGCCATGAGGGCTCTGACGGAGCTGGACATGTTTGTTTACAGTGCAAAATAAGTGTGGCACAGTGAAAGTTCATAATCCAGAGGCAAGTGGGAACAGTAGAGAAATTAACAGTTGAGTTGGCATTTTTGCCACTATATTACTCCACTTGCCTTTCTTCACACTGAAAAATTATCTTTTAAAAGCTGTTTTGGAGGCCAAATCGTCTCCTTGCCGAATTGAGGGGGGGAAAAACGGGAACACAAAGAGGCAATTATGTGGAGTCCTACTTCCAAAAACCTTTCAAGAAAAATAGTTGGAAGTCGAGATGCCCAAAGCTGTCATCTTCAACAATCCCCTCAAGGCAGTTTTGTATGAAAACCAGATCAAAGTTGTCTTACTGAAGTTACCACATGGGTTGCAGAAGACTGAAGACAGTTTGTTGCCGCGGCCACAGATGGGAATTCAAACCCCTCCGTGTGAAGAAGAAACAAACCAGAAACTCTGGCGCCCTTTCTGGAAAATGGTCAAAGTGAAAATTTCAAACCAAGGCCTCCAGCCAGATCATTCATTAGGATGTTTACAACTGAATAAGTACATTGTTGAACTATAAGCAAACCACCCCTCTTTTCTTTACTTCTACCCCAGTTTTCAAACTTTTTTCCCCCGTCTCCATCTCTCATGGATTTCCTGACTGTTAGATCCCAATCACATTTGGTGAAGACTCCCCTCGTTCTTCGTCCCTTTACTTTCTTTTCCATAAATCATTTCAGGTATTCCTCCACTCCGTTTCTCCACTAAAGGTCTCTTTATTTCCCCATCTGTGATTGTCAACACATTTCCCTTCACTGTCATCAGCAGAGGTGGTCTGCGACATTCGGCAACAAGCTTCGTCACCCAGTGCCAGACATCCATGTCACCACCATCGTCTTCGTCCATCGTCGTCACACGTTTGTCACATGATCGGCGTCATCAACATCATCGCTCACTCTTAACTGCAATTTGCGGGTATGTTTATGGCCTGCGCGTGCTCTGCTGAGGGATATGCAAAGTCATATTTTATGTAGTCAGCGTTGAGCCAAAAGTGTTTAACACTAGCTTTTATTAGCTTATTTTCCCTCAATCTCATGTTACCACTTTTTCTCTCCTTTTTTTTACTGCCTTTTCTGTTCTTTCTTTTTTTCTGACTTTAAGTAACACGAGCCAGCAGAACTGTATGTCCAAGCACGCCACACGTTTTATCAGTGGACAGAATCTATATAAAACTAGACCTCGAAGTAGAACCCGCCTCACTCTGGCACCGGGTTATTTGAAAAAACACTCGCAACCCACTTTATTAAACCCACCTGTTCAAATGCTCGTTGACCCAAATAGCAAATCATCCAATCATGTAGCCATGATTTAATCCAGCTAGGAGACTTGCTAGAAATTACCTGCACAGCCGAATCAATCATGTTTATTGATTCTGAACATGACAATAAGTTGACTGTACACCAGTAGCATCTATAGTCACCAAATCTCAATCTTCTTCAATCGCCTTACCAAACTGAAAAACCAACAAAGACATGGGAAAGAACCTTAGAGTAAAATGGTTTAGTTGTACTGAAGACGGTTGCAAGGCGTCCAAAATAGTGCCAGAATCACCTCTTCCTGTAGATAACCCCCACACAATCTTGTTGCTGTCAGCACCGAACTTACGCAACACTGACAGCTGGCAGTCGCAGATGCTTCTACATGTAAAATAAATTTAATACTTTTGTACAGTAGGGCATCAGAAAAGCAGTTTCTATCCAAAAGATGGCAGAATGAAATTCATCAGCCAGTGCAAGAATAAACCGAGTAAGACTCCTGCACAGTTATTTTCTCTGATAAATCCTTCTTCTGACTGTTTGGGACATCTGGAAAATCATTTGTCTGAAGGAGATGAGTGATACCATGAGCCCTGTGTCGTGTCAACAGTAAAGCATCCTGATACAATCCATGTGTGGGGTTGATTCGCGTCCAAGGGAGTGGACTTTCTGACAAGTCCACCAAAGAGCACTGCCAAGAATTGAGAGGGCAGTCAAAATGGTCTCCAAGAGACAATTCCTTTGACAATTCAGACACATTTGGGAGATGATGGAGCACCATGTAATGAGATGGAAGTGATGGAGTGACTCAAGCGTCGTAAAAAAACTAAAATCTTGGAGGCGTGTTCTTAAAACTTCCCGGACCACAAAGCTATTGAGAATCAGTGGTCACTTCTCACCCAAAAGATAATGAGACAAAAGGGGATTGACCCAGAAGTTGGTGGGGCGATTTTTATTTTTTAAGCCAGGAGATCAGCTAGAAATGACACCTTGTTGAGGTGGAGCATTGTTCGCCATGAAAGTGAACTGGCCTGTGTAAACCGACTGGATTGTTGTTATTCAGGTACTGTCAGCTGTTCAATGCATAGGCATTGAACAGCTGACATACCATCTCCAAAGGCTCATCTGGATACTGACTGACTGTGTTCTCTTTAATGTTTCAATCTAGGCTGGCAGCCATCATTTCTGCTCAATGTGATTCCACTTTTCCTTAAGTTTAGCACAAACTCGTCTCCGCCCTTTAAAGACGGCGACACCTGCGATGAGTTAACCAGTAGGTCATCTGGTAAGCAGACTTTACTAATGTAAGAATCTGGATGCTTTAGTTATCTCTGGAGTTCACTTCCCTGTTCCAAAGGATGCTGTTCACAATTAACCTCTTTTTTTAAAAAAAATAGTGCAGGTCAGAGGCTATGCATACTTTTTACAACAGCAGATATTCTGAGTAGTTTTATGGCTCTGGCTCAAAGGCCTCTGGTAAATCTTGCACGTGCTGGATGTTGTTATTGAACTGGAGTGAGAAACATGGTTGTAATTAGTTAAACATTAACTAAAGATCTTGAACTTTCCTGTAAGGTCAGATGATAAACACACACCTAAGCACTGTTCTTGAATCTGAAACGGTGCTTGTTGTTCAGCAGTAAGCTTCTCCTTTATCACATCTTACGACCAGACTTCCAAGCCCTATGTAGGTGCAGACACCATAAACAATTATTGAGACCAAACAAAGTTTTTACAACTCTGTTGAAGAAATGATTAAATCCAGACATACAGTCAAGTGAAAAACAGAACTGCCAAAGTTTAATATTAAATTTTCCCCTAACCACTATAACATATTTATGTCTAAAACATTTTTTTTATCTCTGGAAATGATGAGGATACCAGTGACTTATACATAGACATTTTGTCAGCTCCAAGATGTTTGGGATGTTCTATTTCTAAATCCTGAACCCGTCCTGGATGGATTTACTGGTACGTTTTGAGTCATTATCTGTGGTCTTCTATTTCTGAATTTCTATTTCATTTCTTCTATTTCTACTTCTATTTCATTTCTACTTCGTTTTACTCGAGTGAGTTCTGCTGCACAGCAGATTTCATGGGGGATTCCATGATGGTGAGATGACCAGATCCCGCTGCAGCAAATCATCTCTAGGCCATGACACTTGCAGTCGGTGAGGTTCTTTTCCTGGATTGTCGTATTTAGTTTAGACCAGACATTTCTTCTGATCTGCTGTCTAGTTAAACCCGTCTTAGGTTCATCTCAGTCAAAAACAGGTGTTCACTCGCAAATCAACAGTTAGACCAACAAACTAAATGATTGAGGTTTAAACAGATTTAAAATGCTGAGTTTGTTTTAATAATATGTATGATACCTGTGTGTAGTGTGCTAATTAAGTTGGAAAAATTGTTCTTGATCTGATTTTTAATATTTTTAAATTATGATAACACTCCATGCAGAAAGACAGCAGGACCTGGATTTTAACCCAGGACCTTGTTGCTGAATTTTTTTAATTATATTTTATGTACATTTTAAAAAAAAATATTGTTCAATTTCTAGTTGTTTGGACCTATTATGGAACCTTTTTGCATGTTTTTAGTTTTCCATTTGGGTCTCAACTGCTTCTAAAAACACCTTAAGGGCTTCAAAAAACAAAACAAAAAAACCCCCAAAACATCAGCCGATTTCTGGTGAACAATTACTTTTTTTTGGAAAAATGGGCCGTTTCAAAAACCTCCCAATTGTTTGGTCACCTAACAACAAAAGCTGAGCTCCAGCACTTTTGGTCAGTTGGTTTTACCACTCCATGTGCTGTACAATGGCTGCTGAAAAAGACAGATGTTTTGTTGTTGACTTACTGTCCATATTATTGGTTTTACGGGAGGCTCAACTAATGCTTATCAAAGGGAATCTGTTTGCAGCCTGTGTAAATGCTTAGTTGAGCCAGCAGCAGCTTATCTGGAAGAATGTGGTCAACATGTTTTGTGTTGCCAACTGACATCTCCTCACCTGTTCAAGATCACCTCTACAGTATTCAGGGTTTCCCCCAGAAAACGTGCTAAGCCTGGTGGGCTGCCATGCTTATTATACACTGGGGGAAACCCTGGTATTGTTAAAACCGATATTAAATACCCATTTGTATAAATGTCTTACAAAAACACAAAGACTATATTTTTTTACTTGTCTAACCTCTGGTCACCACTTTTTAAGCACTTTAGACATTTTGCCATGCACAATGCACCCCACTGCATCTCATCTCCGGCTTCTGTACTGATTTTAAATCACTCTGAGACTTGCGTTTGAGAGAAAGTTTGAGAAAGATCGGCTCCATTACAATAAACAATGCAGGAGCATGTGTGTCATGCATTAACGATTACTATGTAGGATATTTACTGGTGTAAAGCTGTGTAACTGCTTTCTAAGATTGTCAGATAATCCACTGAGGTTTCTGCCTGGGCTGAAAATCTACATCTCCAAGCCTTTCACTGAAGCATTTTATAAGGAAAGAAAGAGACGGCGCCTGCTCGGTCTGCCAGCTTCGCTCTAACCACCATCTCGGCTTCATCGGGTGACGTAATATTAACAAAAATCAAGACACGGAAATCTCCAAAAGCTGACCTGACTTTACGCACTAAAAACGCAACCGCAATATTGTTTTAGAAAAAGGTAAACTCCACAGTATGCTTTTTCTCCACAAGTGACAGGAAATAAAACCCAAAACGCCAAAAAGGAGACCTAACAGGAAAGCTCACTTCATGAATCAACATCTAATCATGTGAAAGTTTATAAGAGGGTAATTGGACGTTAATGTGTTTGGATGTTTTTCACCAGCAAGGGTTTTTGACTTTTCTGCAGGAGGAGTGCTAGACATTCCCGTTCCTGTCCACTGAGGAGCAGGGGGGCTTGGAGCAGCGCGCTCCGATTGTATCGTACAAGTGGAGCCCAGAGGAAGGAGGCGGTAAAAGACTGAAAGGTAAAACAAAGAACTAGCAAGGGGAAAGATTGGCAAAAAACACACACACATCCATTTTCATGTAGAATTTTAAAGGAAAGAAGTAAATATCTAGTTACTCCAAAAAACGTAGGCTCTGAGTTTGTAAAGTCTTTGGCTTGCTTACGGTGATCGTTAAGTAAATTTTTTAGAAGAGCCAACTGTTCCACTTCATAGCCATTGGCACTCTGCAAATGGAGGTAATTGGTACATGTGGGAGGACAATCAGACCCAGAACACACTAATAACCCACAACCGACCAACTGTCAAGAGATCCAAGGTGGAGGAAATTACCATAAATTATATATGTATTGGACAGCTAATTCCAAAGTGCAGATTGTCCAACTAAAATTAGGAACTTCACAGGGTTTGGAATTAATAATCACAATTAATGGCTTTTTATTGACAAAGTAAGCAGTACTTTCACTCAGAAAGAATTAGATTAATTCAAATTAAAGAGATCAAAACTAACATGTTGAAGTCATAACTGAAAAGTAAAAAAGCTTTGTTAAAATGTTATTATTGGGTAGGTGATTGGTCAGAAGAGAAACTGTGACAGCAACCAAACTGTACGCTAAAGTCACCGAAACCTTTGAATTCCACTATACTGGTTTAAAGTAAAATACAGGGTTTTTTTCGTGTGGTGTGTGTGTGTGTGTGTGTGTGTGTGTGTGTGTGTGTGTGTGTGTGTGTGTGTGTGTGTGTGTGTGTGTGTGTGTGTGTGTGTGTGTGTGTGTGTGTTGTATGTGTGTGTGTGTGTGTGTGTGTGTGTGTGTGTTCTTTTATGGAGGCAATAGGAAATTAGGTGGATGTAGCTAAATGGCTCTAAGTGTCCAGACACTGAGACAAAGTGGGAAAAGTCCTCCTGGCGATGTCTACTGCAAGATGACTGAAAATGTTGAACTGACTCAGCGGGCTTATGTGTGTGTGTGTGTGTCTGAGACTCTTAAAGGAGCTTCCTTTAGTAACAAGCATTTTCATTTTGATTCAGCAGCAGAAATGACCTAAATATGATTCAATGGCTATCTGTTTGCACGCTTATGGACTGCAAGATCACAGTGACTTGTGTCAACTGGTGTGTGTTTGGATTGGTTTACTGTGAATTCATTGTTCAGATGATGATCTGCATCTTGGAGGCCAAGCCGCCATCGTACCTGCACAAGCAATCAACAGGAATGTGTTTTTATAAGGAAGATGACTCCTTTTCTTTCCTTTTTTTTCTTTTTTTTGGACCAGATTCAAGTAATAAATTCCTGGTTGCATCCAAAACAAATACTGTAAAGTCCCCGCTTGTCTGAGCAAATCTCACAAGTCACAGCCAAGCAGAACCAGGTGCCTATACAGACGAACACGGCCAGAGCAGATGGAGAGGCTGCCTGAGGCTGAACTAATTTAGTGCATATTATGTTCGGTGACTTTGTTTGACCGGGGCTACTTACTGTAAGTTTTTCTACTCCCATATGAACCAATTTAAAGCAGGTCAGAGGTCACTGTCACACTCAAGGGAGCCGCTTTCCTGTTTGTGACCGAAGAAATGAAGGATAAACTGCCTTGTAAAATATCAAATTAAGCCTGGATTCAGTCATACAGCTGTGCTGGATGTAAATAACTCTGGTATGTTCTGCAATCTTATAACTAGAAAGATAAGGAGAATAAGTTTTATTAGTTCTTTATTCTGAACAAAGAGAAGGGAAATATTGAAACTCTTTCAGGCAAGTAGGTTTTTTTAGCTGTCTGATCTCTCTGTCTGGTTATTGACTACAAATGTAACTGGAATCAAAATAAAATATGTTTAGTTTTTAATCAACACTTAAAGATTTTTAAAGGGATTTCACCACATTTACACACAGGTAAATTTGTATCATTACTAGCTTCTTTTTCTTCTTTAACTGTTACATCTGTATCTTTTTCTACACGCAGATGGAAGATGAACTTGACCAGACTTGAACTGCTTCTCTTTTTAGGAAACAGCCTTCGCTGCGTTTACACAACAGAACTGTCTGGAAACAGCCGGTGTTTTCAGGTGTCGCTTTGGGGAAAAGCTTCATGTTCAGACGAGACTATGTATCCACTGTAGTTGTCATGCCAAGCCACTACAAGGCGCTGTGATTGTAGAGTGTCATCAAAATGCGCAGGAGCTGTTGATTGTCAGCTGCAGCTCATTAAGAAAACAGTAACTTGTCGGGTCATTTCTACTGCATTTTCCCATCGCTGCCACATTTCCCCTTTTTCCCAAAGAAAGATAAAATAAAAAACCAAAAACAATGGCAATGAATTCTGTTTTCTAGCATGGTTCACAATATTAAATATGAGCTGGTGCTTTTCTCTTTCTGTTCAATCATCAGATTGCAACTCCCCGAAAACTTCAGCTTCTTCATGAGCTTTGGGCGCCAAGAACAGTCAAAGTCCGTTTATTAGTCTAAAAGGCCTAATAAATTATTTGCGGAAAGATTGTGAAAGCATTGCACCTGACCTCCAACGTATTACACCCAACAAGTCCTTCATGCTTGAGATCCTGCACACGTCAATGTGCTGATGACAATTGAGATTTATTATATTGCGCAGCTCTGGTCTTAATGTAGGTTTGACCTCATCAAGTCTAGCCAAACTACTAGCAACTTCTGAAACCTGAGAGGACGACATGTGATCTGATAAATCCACCAGTGTACTAATGCTACTGAGCAACTTAACTAACACAACTGTATTTTTTTTGGACTAAGTAAACAATTAATCTCCTTAAATAAAACAACCTGGGGAAAAAAACGGACACCGTCACTTTAATAAAAACTTTCCTGCTTTCTTTTTTACTTGTCTAATTTCATGTTTCTGTTTTTTCAAACAGAAACATGAAATTTATTCAAATGAACCTGTTGCACAATGTTTCAAACAATGAGGCACATTTAAAAAGAAATGTCAACTTAATCTCGGTCTTTAATTACCTAAGTTGGGAAAACATCAGTGCTGACAGAGTAAATCTGGAAAATGCACACACCCCGATTGAACTGATTGATGGCGTAATAAAAAGAGACCATAATAAATCGCTTCAGTCCCTTTTGGTTTATTTTAGCATTTACTACACACTTGCCATTAACTGCAGTAAATCTGACCAATGTTAAAAGACAAAAAAAATCAAGATGTTTGCTTATTTGCTTCCTTACCTAATGACATGAGTTTAAATCGACTCAACATAAAAAACTTCCAATGGAAACACTACACTTTCCTCCAATTGGAACGTTCTAGTTAAGGTTCACAACTAAATTTGACCAAAAAAAAAAAAAACACCTCTAGAGGTCATAATCTGATTAATCAGAAGGAATTATACAGGGTAAAGGAAAAATACTGGCACGTCAATATGTAGATGATTAAATGGTGATTAAAAAAAAGTGGGTTAAGGGTTTGTTCACTTAATGTAACTAGGGTCCCGACACTTTTTATATTTACATTATTCTTTGATCAGATTTTTTTTCTTTTCGCCATTTAAAAAAAGTCTGGTATCTTACCAGAAATAGTATTATTAGAATATTGTATTGGAGCTGGAGTTGCATAAGACAGTGATAGTAATAATTAACAAGAGTTCGGGACGAGCCAGGTTTGACTTCTCGTAAGAAGGAAATGGCTAACTAATTCACCTGCGGCTTCTACAGAAGTTTCCACACTTACTGGCAAACATCAGTTTCACAGAATAAGAGTCAGACAGGTTCATTGCAAACACCTGGCACGCGTGCACGCACACACACACACACACAACACACACACGCACACGCACACACACACACACACACACACACACACACACACACACGCACACGCACGCACACAAACACAGAGAGGGGTGAGTTTTTCACCTGCTTGTAAGCTCACTTAGATAAATCTTCCATTGGTTAAAAAATAAACAGACAGAAATGAAACAAAAAGTCTGGACAGGTTTGGGCGTATTGATGGAAGCTTTGGGCAAATCCACTCTGTGTTGCAAATACTCTCAGAGCAACGACACAATTACAGCTCCACAAATATATAAATATAAATACTGCTTTTAAAAAACATCCCCATTTATAACATGCTTCTTTAAAACACTAGTGACATAAGGACGTGTGACTATACTGAACACATTAACTGGACTTGATTATATTATCAAATTTAACAAACAGTGGAGAAAATACTGAAACTAACAATCAGTAGCAGTATTTAAAGTATTAAAATTAAAAAAAAACCTCTTTAATTGGAATTTATCGTGACAACAATAAAACCCCAAAATTCTTATTGTGATAAGAAATTTATCATAAGTGACAAACTGTATGATAAATACTCACAGTTAGAAGGTTAAACTTAAACACTGAACTCCTATGGGACTGTTAGAACGGTCTAGTCAAAGTCCAGACCTAAATCCCATTGAGAATGTGCAGCTACATTGGATTGTTTATCGTTTTTAGAAACTGTTGCTAAAAAAACGTTGCCTCATTTTCTCATGTCTTCATTTTGTGTGTTTCCTCTCACGAAATCCCAACACAACGCACTGACGTTGTTGTTATGACATGACAGAATATAACAAAGTTCAAGGGATTTGAGTCCATTTGCTTCGTGCTACCACTCACTGCACATGTTGAAATGATGTGGGAGTCGTTTTAAGATTTCATATGTTACAAACATGGTAGCTGTTGAGCACAAATGCTAAGACAATGAGCCCTCCTGTGGCTAATACCAAGTACAGGACTCTTCCAGATTTTAAACGCCAGCCATTACTCATCCCGACAATATCTGTCTTCCATTACTTTAACAACAACAGGCCCCATAAAGCGACACTGAATGATGGGTTCTTTTATTAAAAAGCGGCAGATCTGCAGTTTTCAATATCAACAAACTGTTCGAGTTGACACTGAGAATCAGCCCGTTGAAGTTTCCATCACCATGGACGAGAAACGATATTTTACAAAACACGTCTGCAGTGAACTGTCACTCAAACGCTTGTATTTTATTTGTTATGACTTATGTAAATTTGCCTGAGACTTGTTTGGTTGTCCAAAACCAGTTTCTAAAAACGCATGTGTCCACCCCCTGTGTCGCGTGAATATGTATTTATCTTAAATGACTGATACTCCATCACAGGTGACCGTTGCTCCATTACAGTGACAAATGTGCACAGTCGCTCCCGCCCTGAGGTCTGCATTGGTCCCTGCAGATGTTTTCTACGCTCGCTGGAACCGAGCAAAAGGCGCTCAAGCTGCAACCCAAAAGCCAAACCCATCTGGTCCCAATCTGGGCACTCTGCAGAGACGGCCGAACGAACGCACACCAATAACGACTTTATATTAAAATGCCGATGGTTGGGTCATAAAACGACAACTCTGTGGTCAAACTGGGCTTTTTAGGGAGAGACTGTAACTCTGTGAAAACTTGTAAAGAGAAGATTTTTTTAATGTCTTTTAAATGATAGAATTAATAAGAAGGTAGAGTAGACATGAAATAAAGACTCTTAGTAAAATATACTCTTTTTTAAATTTTGATGTGAAGCAACTTGAAAGAAAAACATTCATGAATGTTTCTGGCTCTTTAAAGCCAACGCAGTTGGAAGTTTCTGTAAGGTTCAGCGGCGGTTCCACTATGTTCAACTAACCCCATTTATCACAAATCGTGTGTGTGTGTGAGGATTTGTGAAAATGTGGGATATGTGGATGTCACTTCGCTGAGAGCGACTTTTGGATGTGCTGCAGTTATTTCTGCCTCAAAATCATCTAATTTTACAGAGCAGAACTTTATTACATTTCAGCTTGTTATCAATCATCAATTGCATGCTTTTGTTCAAGATTAAACTGTTGCATTCTGCATTTATTTCTATTTCATAAAGTGTTCCAGAGCATTTTGCACACTAGCTGCGTTTCCATTACAAATTTGTGCAAAACATTTTCACTTTTTCTTTTGATAATGTCAAAAAAAAAACAAAATTTTGGAATAGAAATGTGATCAGACGTGAAAAACCTTGTTCACATGATAAGTCATTAAAAATCATGGCGGTGATAGATGTAAACAGTTACATGAGATTATATTCACATTTTAGCCAAGGTGCTAGCAACCATTAGCTACCAGATGAGACGTTGTTGGCGCGACAAGCTACTTATACTTGGGAGCGGCTACCATTTTGGGGAAATTGCAGTTGACAACAATTTCACAAGAGAGATATCAATTCAACAGTTTTTAATGACAAATTCAACTTGTGATGAACTGTGCAATGCCGCTGTGCGTGGTCCAAGAATGCTATTGCCTGTAAATGAGCACTTTGGTCCTGTATAAACTGGCATATTGCGAAAAAATACAGAGCTCAATATGACTGAAAAAATCCCACCTCATCCGAGCACAAAAACGTTAATCAAAAAATGTGAGTTCTCGCAAAATAGGCATTTTTCCATTTAGCAAATTACTTTTTTTGTAGTTTTAAAAGTCAATGGAAACACAACTTCTGATACACAAACAAAGGACGGACATCCACTGGACTGATAACCGTCTTAAAATCTTTCCTATTAATCTGAGCCTTGATAAATTTGCTGAAATAGTCGAACGAAAGCCCCGGTGGTTCCCTACCTTCGAGATGTAGGCCTTGATACCTTCGGCCAACTTGATGCATGGTTCCCCGAAGAGCTGGGCCAGCTGATCCGGGATGTCCTGGTCCTTGTCCAGAGCATTCAGTAAACTCAGGCACTTTAGTTCCTCTGTCACTCCTTGGCTACGAACCTGTATGGCAAACAAGGATGGGAAAAAATCAGCATGGGTACATATGAACCAAAGTTTGGAAAAACAAAGGACTTAATGTCAGTCTTTCCTGCCTTTTAGCCAAAAAGCAAAAATTTAAATTAAACCCAGCTAGGAACCACGTGTAGCTCTTCCCCTGCTCTTATACTCGAGTCGATTCAGTGTAAAATCCCTAAAGGATTCTCATGCACACATACTTTTCACATTCATTTTAATTTCTGCTGAATTACTTTCAGCGTCTCATCTGATTTCAAACAGTTGTCTTGTTTTCGACTGGCCTCCAGGGACAGCTATGGACGTCAGCGAGTTAGAAGCCCCTTATGCCCTCAGGGGCATGAGGGGCACACGTCCACAGTGTGTCGTCACTCGCTGTGGACGTTCAGGGGGTTTCCTCGCTTCGCTGTCAGTTTCCTTTCACATGTGTTTCACATTTTTCACTCTGACTTCGATGTTTCCTGAGCCCTCATTCTTGAGCAGATAGGAAGCAAAACACAAAGCAAAAACACGTCAACAAAACTTTAACGAGGAACCACAATCATCTTAAACTACTAAAACAATCTTGTAAACATGGCTGAATGCTGGATTATTAGATTCTCAGATTTCATTACTTAAATTGACGAGTTTAGATAAAAGCTTCATTTTCCAGACTTCTTTCCTTGCTCCATTTTCTAAATGACTAATGTCTCTTTTACTAATTTGATTTGCCAAACCACTTTTTGATGTATTAGACTTAGTGAAACATAAAAAAGGCCTTTTTTTTACGAAACATTTTGTTTCTAGAAAGCCTTAAATTTAGGTAGATATATACTTTCGACTCTGAAACTCTATCTAAGCACTAAAACTGCTCTTTTAAAAAAGTCTTACAAGCAATAATAAAGTGCAGAAGTTCACAAATTTATGATTTACCAAATCTACATTTAGTTGAGGGTACTCCATATTTTATATGACAAGTCCAAGAGGTCTTGATATTGGAATAAAGTTAGTCCAAAGGAAACAAAAAGCAACAAAATGACCCCACACAAAAATCAAATATAGCTAAATTTGGCATCAGGTTGTTTCATTACCTTCAGATAACAGAACTTGACTGCTGTTCAAGATGATCCACGGTAACATTTTATATCCAGAATAAGTGGCAGAAAACAAGTCCAGAAATACTGGAAAAGCACCAATTTCTGTTATCGGTTATGTAGGAACGTAAGTTTATGGTTAGAAGGAAAATCTATGAGAACCGAAATGGGTGATGGTCTTTGCTTCTGGAGCAACTTGATGTGCATGCATGTGTGCGTGCGTGTGTGTGTGTATCCTTCAGGGAGGTTTTCACGGTCTAAAAGTCTGGCTAATGACTCTGTAACAAGCACTGATGACGAGAACGAGATTACGCTGCTGCACTCCTTCAACCCCCTGATTTAGTTTTATTAATTTCTTTCCACTTGACCTCTCTTCTCTAATGAAATGTTTTTCCTTTTTTTTCTGGCTTTCTCTCTTGTCACCTTTATTTGACATTTCTCTTCCTTCTACAGCAATGTTTTTTTTAATTATTCCAATAATTGTTCATGTTGATGCCTGAGAGGATCAACTTGCTCTTGTAGAAGATTATAGTGCGACTTTACGAGAGTGTGTGTATATATAAGAGGCCGAACGAATCGAGTCGCGTAAAGAGTTCACGGGAAGAAAGATTCTCGACATGTTATATCCACTCTTTGAAAGATGACTTATGACCTTAACATTTGTGCCTCTATTTAAGGACAAGTCATTGGGTTTAATTGGATAGAGGTGTCAGCTTGCAGGTTCTACGCTGTGTCACTTTTACTAAATTGGAACAACAGTGTGGTACGGTGGGAAATGGGTGTCATTCTAAGTCTTTAAACTTTTCCTAGAAGAAGCAAAGACGTGAGATGGTTTTCCTTCTCGCACAGCCTGTTCAAGAAAAACAACATTTATGGTGAAGAGAGCTTAAATCTTTTCTGGACTTATAGTTATTTAAGGGAGTATTGGGGCTTGGAGTATTTTTCTAAACTGTGGCAAG
Organism: Poecilia picta; assembly: GCA_033032245.1. NCBI lineage: Eukaryota > Metazoa > Chordata > Actinopteri > Cyprinodontiformes > Poeciliidae > Poecilia > Poecilia picta. The sequence goes on along the minus strand of CM065370.1, from coordinate 8,025,163 downwards.
CAGTGAGTCCACACTCGAGACCATTAATTCTCTGAGACAAACAGTGGAAATTTATAGATACAGCAGAGCGAGCCTCGCTTTTAGCTGCCCCAGTTCAGTCGAATGTTTACACCGTTTAAGTCTTTCTCATGAATAAATGTCCTGAAAATGATCCCAGATATCCCTACTTATACATCATTATGCTGCAAAATAAAGAACGTTGAGATCGCTTTTATCACTGTTGTGTGCTCGACACAAGATTCATTATTAAACTACAATTAAAATATTATTTTTTTGGTTACGTAAATAAGAAAAATGTCAGATAGTTGATGTGATAAACAAAATGTTCCTCACATTTTGGTGAGGAACATTAAAAGAGACCTAAATGAATACTGAAGCACATTCCTCAGTTGGATGAAAGTCTCTTGGAGTCCATCGTGTTTTCACAAGAACTTGCTCAGGATTACTCTAAACATACCAAACACAGAGGTGGGAGTATGAAGACACAAGACTGAATTTTATAGATGCTGTTTAAATAGATGTGCAACGTCTGAAAAAGGGTCCTGTGACCTGTGGAAACCAACAGCATAAAAAGACTGAGAAATACAGAGCTGCGGACTTTGGGGCACGGAGTAAGACTGATCTTAATCCCTCCTTCAGACCCAGCTTTCCTCTTGCTCACTTCTCCATATGTTCCCTGTTGTTTTTCAGTACTGCACTGACACAAAGAGAGCACAGTAGGTCATCACGGATCATCTGCGTATAATCAGGACACTTCCCAAGAAAAACTGCTGACAGCAGAGTCTGGGCCGAGACACTCTGTCTATTGTGAGGGATGCGATGACAGCTACCACCGGCTCGAGTGCTGGGGAGGTTCCCGGGTGCATGAGAAGATCTGAGATGTGCTCTGCACAAGGAAAAGGAGTGTAAAACACGCATAGTTTGTTTCTGGTGACTCTGCCAAAACGCACTCCCTGTTTTGGTGGATATGGTTGAAAGCTTTATCATTAATGAGGAATCTCTTTTTATGCAAGGAAAACGACAAGCTGTTTCTCCTCCAAGACCGTGGATGTATGTGTGGTCATGCAGGTAAGAGTGTCCATTAGGCCTTGACAGTGTGGATAGGGAGTGTTTGATCTATTATGGGAAACAGTCTAGCCAAAGTCAGCATGGAGATAAAGGCCATTACTATCACTGCCCTCAGCTAAAAACAAGATTACAATAAACTTCTGGCTCCATTAGCGAGTACATACGAGGTCACAGGCTAAAGCAGGAAACATGGACAGACACTACACTTCTATTCTTGGGATTTATTTTTGCACGAGGCACCTAAATATAGTCTGCCAAAAATATGAGAAAATGTCTTCGCTAATCTAGAGAAATGTCAGTAAAAAGTATTTTCCTTTTTTGAATTTGGCTCCCAGCAGCCCCGGTTTTCTTTGGATGAAGCATCATCTAACTTTCCTGCTGTGCTGCTGTGTAGGCTTTTTCCTGCCAGTATAACACAGGCCAAATAACACAGGCTTACATCACCTCATTCAACTTTCAGACCCTTCTGAGGAGTTCAGACTCAAAAGTGACGAATTGGTTAATGTGAAGCTGGCTTAAAAGCAGCAGACTGAGTGGCCCAGTGTTTAGATCTTAAACTGAAATGCAGCCCCATTATTATGCAAAAAAAGGAGGCATTAGGCCCAATCTTATCTAAACCTTTAGTATCTTTTCACAAGTTGGTGGGGGGAGTTAAAGTCTGTTCCTCATTTGGCTGGCAGCGTAGCAGTACACCTTTTCAAACCAAAAACATTTTCGATTGTTTGGTAGCATTACAGCTTTTCAGTTCTACAACAATGACGAAAGAAGTTGTTAGTTGGCATCCTTCAAAAGCTGTAAAGCATACAACTGGCTCTTCATCAAACTACAATACAGACCTGAAATAACATGTCAACGTTACAAGTATAAAAAAAAAAGCCTTAAGTAAAAATGTTGTGCTGGCTAGATGTAGCTAGCTAGCAATTCAGACCAGACTGAAGTTGTAACAAATGCTGTAGAAAACTTGTTAGTAGCAGTCGTGTGTCTGCACTTTGTTGTTGAAATCCAACGTTTTAAAAACATGCTGAAAGTAACAGAACCGTGTTACGTAATGTTCAGTGGTCAGGGTTACATCCAGTACATTAGAGTGGCTTTAAATTAAGCTAGTACCATCACATGCTAATGCTAATATGAATATAAGAACAGGATTGATCCTGTGTAGTTTATGTGTTAAATGTACAAATGGTTATATGTTTTTTAATTGGCATTTTTCATGTTCTCATACTTTCTTCACTGCTAAACAGAGTAACCCTAAAAAGGACCTGAACCAGAATTTCAAATCCGGATATCTGTGGTTCTGTTTGTGTAAGTGAGACAAAAGTGAAAAGTATGGTTTATAAATGGACTGAACTTATATAGCGCTTTATTCAATCATTTTTGACCACTCACACTCACACATTTAAACACTGATACGCAGCTTGGGGTTAAGTGCCTTGCCCAGGAGCACATTGACATGTGGCAGGAGGAAGCTGGAATCAAACCTACAACCTTCCAATCGCAAGACAACTACTCTACCCACAGCGCCATGGTTTGTTTTTTCATTTGAGGAAAGTTTGCCTGCATCGTTTTTGTTAAAATTAGTGACAATTTTGCCCTCAACAAAGTGTCCATTTGCACCACAATGTGTTAATAAGGTCCAATTTGTACTGGGACACACAAAATAATTTCAACACCCAAACCCTATTGTTATTCTGACAAATTGAATTTTACATATTTTATTAACTCTACATTTCAGTCTCTTTTTCTAAGCTAAACTAAAGGCACCAAATATGGACTAAAAAGTGATGAAGTTATTTCAGACTGAGCTGAAAGAGCCACAGAAAGGCCCACGAATGTCCAGCATTTGATAGGTCGGCTTAGGGCATAAGTTTCATCTTAACCTTAGTGAGCTCAGCAAATATATTGTTCACTCATTTTGCCTTTGATTGAGTAAAACTGTTGGGAAACAGAGAGGAAAATGTGAGCTATTTTGTAAGCTGGTGTCAACATGCAGGCCTCCAGAGAGCGGGGGGACTGAGCCTTTGTTGCCCTGACAGCGTGAATCTTGGGAGTCTTCGGAGGTTTGACTCAAAACTTCCCTCTCTGCAGCGTGTTCCTTTGACAGCTGTGCATCTGCCAATCTCAACACCTCCCCGCCAATTCCTGAAGTCGCAAAATCCAGTATGGTTGTGGGAGCAAGAACAGTAATCAGAACAAATCGACGTGATGACTAAAGTCCAGCCTGGCAGAAACATTTTTTAAGACCTCGCTTTGTCTTTGTGTTTTTTAGGGAATCACTTCTGTTTTGATTAATTGTTCTTGAACTCCATAAAATGTCTGAAATTTTACAAGTAAACCACAATGTGCTTTGGAGTTCTAATATGTATATATATTTTTTCAAAACACATTAATCTTGTTTAATTTTTGCTCTTTTTTTACACTGAATATTCCCAGTGTTCTTGTCCACACAGCAGTGTGTTTTAATAGTGTGATGATCCACATGATTTGGACTTCCCTTGAGTTTTGAGCCATAAGTCAACCGCCCCGCTTTCAAAGCCAAAAAAAATAAATAAAAAATACAGCAAACATGAAACCCCCACTTTCTAGACATGAGAAATGATGTAATTCTATTGTGCAGTTTAACAAAATGAGATGCTTCTCTGGTCAAATGTCAAAAAAAAGAAAAAAGAGGATTGTGTAAGAGTGTCGGTAAATATAATTATTTACGGGAATTAGCGCTGACCACAGCGTCCCGAAGTGTCACGCCAAATTAGATCCAGCCAAACTTTTAAGGTTTTATTTAGTTTCACAGTAGAACAGCTGAGTAAGGTGTCACTGTGTTCATCAGAGATTGGAAGGAGCTGTCTCCATTTTTCACACGCAGCGCTCCGTAAGGCCGACCTAAACGTCTAAGCAGTTTGCGTGTGAGGTCTGCAGAGATGCTGGCTGAAATTTTCCTGACCCTAGACCTGCAGATGTCCTTGACAGAGAGAAGGCTGGCGGTGAAGATCCTTTCTGCAGGACTGATTGTTCTTTGCAATTTGGCCTTTACTGATTTGTAGTGAAGCCAAACTGCAGTGATGGACAAACACAGGAAAAACTGAAAAATGTAATGGAAAGTTCTCACAGAAATCTTTATTTTTATTTTGGTAACATTAAAATAAAACAAGAAGAAATGGCACAAAAGTAATTGCTGAGAAAAGAATGTTTTCTAGTCGTATGCCATGGCTTGCTAAGGTTAGCATCTGATTCGTAGCTTCTCCACATTTGAAGTTATTTCTACTGGTCAAAACTGAAGTTAACGAGTTTAAATGCACTTTGCTTAAACTTTTTACTTTGAGGCAAAGCATAAAAGCAGAATTTCAGTATGAGAACACTGTGTAACTGCATAAACGATGGTAAAGTACCAAGACTAGCCGCCAGCGTCGTTACGGATCGCATCTGCTTTAAATCTTCCTTCTGGCTCTGTTTGTCAGTGTGTGAAGCATTTGGTGGTCTACTCATTCAAATTTTAAAATAGTAATGCCAGTCAAAGCCACAAATCTCAGCTGGATGTGATACTGCACATTGATATTGGAATGAGGATTGTGACTCGATATGATGAGCAGCTTGACTTGAAACTCTTTTATCATCTGATTCAGTCAATACAAGAAGACAATATTGTGCACGGTCTCGTAGGGTGAGCTGGATGTTTTGTTACGCACTCTATTAATTTCCAGTAACTACACCTTTACACATGAGAAGTAAATAACTAAACATGGTATTATGTATTTAACAAAAGTATGTTTTCTTTGACCACAAATCGAAAAGTAAAAAACTGAAATTCTCATTTAAAGTCGTGTTGATGAGGTTGAGCAGCTGGGTTCACTAATGTGACTTTCAACATATTTGTCTCATCTAATTTTGGATGGGTTTCATTGATTGACCATAGATAGCCGTAAAATATTAAGGGTTATAAATATCAGAATGCAGATAAGCAATGTACCCAGATTATGCAACAAATAAACAAATAACCAGATTAATTTCTGAATAATCTTAACAGAGTAAAATCAATGATTCCTCAGCATGTAAAAACTTACAGTTGTAAATACAGTATAAAAACTGTGAAAAACAGAAGAATCACACAGTTGACGACAAAGATATGAGCCTTTATACAGTATGTTAGCTTAATTCACTTGGTTTCTGACTTTGTAAAATTTAATCCTGATTTAATGTCCTGAATATATAAATGCAAAGTGAAAGCAGATTAGATTTACTTTTATTAAACCCTTATTGAAACTGAGTTTCAGTCAAATGAACTTAATCTTGAGACGTTTACAGGTCATTAGTCATCTCTGCTCTGATTATTTCTGCCTGCTTTTAACCTGGCTGTGTGTCAGCTGGCAACTGGTCATTTTCTACAGTTTCCTGTTGATGCATTTCTTTAAGATCTGGAGAATGAATATCTACTAATGCCACTGTAACGGCATTATTTCTCCAAACAAATCCAGACTGTTTTACGCTGGAGTTCATGTCCTGAGCTGTGCTGAAAATACCGAAGTAGCCAAAGTTGCCCTGAGGCACCGTTTATAAAATACACTAGAATATTTCTGTCCAGCATTTACATCCAACAAGTGTTGCGTTCAGACATCCCCTAAACGCCAAGAACAACAAAAACATTGGGGGAAAGAATGCGTCGTGATGTCAGAACCTCATGTGAAATCATTTATGCATCTCCTTGTGCTGGAGATAAAGCCCACAATGTTGTGCTTTGGGGAATAATCGTCCCCTGCAAGAAAAACTTGTATGCAGATTTTTAAGCGATCTACCTGAACGCACTTCATTTCTCTGTTCTTTGCCAGAAAACCTGCGGTGCCTCATATGTGTCTGTTCTGGTTTGACAGACCGGGCTCCAGAGAGAAATCCTGATGCCGACTCTCAGGAAGGAGCAAACAATGCCGCACTGTTCCCCCCTCTGCGCGCGTACACGTACGTATGCATTATGTGTGTGGCCTGTTCTCGGTGTGTATGTCCACCAGTGTATCGGCGTGTATGTGTGAGTGTGTGTGTGCGCTTGGCTTTTGCAGGACACCGAACCTTGAAAAGAATATCTCAGAGGGCCACTTGGAAAAGCCGGCCCTCATTTCGTGTTTCTATGTCTGTGTGTGTGGAGTTCCTTGGCAGTGAAGGAGTCTCATTTGAGAGGATTAGGAAGAGGAGAAGCAGCCACGTAACTCAAATCCAGCGAGGCAGAGTTCTGGAACCACAGCGTGTGTCTTTTGGAGGAGAAACAGCAAGATCGGGGAAGAAGAGAGTTTGCCGTTAGTGACAATGCTCTCCATTCTCCGCAATGAAACGAGTAAGGCAGGGAGCAAAAGGGCGAAACAACAGCTGAGACCTCGTCCCGTAAATCACACCGAGGAAACAGGGATGCGGAGAGCAAACTAATGTGCAAAGGATCGCCCAAACCCCTGCAGAGGAGCACGGTGGAACCCATTTCGACGTGTTGAGTAACTTGGTGTCTCAAGCAGAAAAGTACTTGGCAAGAAAATTAAGACATGCGTGAGGTACAACTGAAACTGACTGTCAGCTTGAAAGGTGCTTCGTCTGTATGCCGTAGCATTAACGCAGAACATTTTGGTTTGCTATTTTGTAAATAAAGTGAATAAGTAAAGTGAAGTTGGTGGTTAAATATCACCACCTTCCCAGAATAATGGCATTTAAGAATTTAAGACGGTGACGTTACATTTAAAAAACAATGACTTGTAAAACAAGCTACCTACATCAAGTCCAGGAAGATTTGACAAGTTGTAGGATCTTTAATCAATGGCAGCACAAAGTTTCCCAATCCAGTACAGTACTTTGTTTGTGTTGTTTTATAAAGATAAATGTGGGTATTTGATTCAGGAGCTGCTTTAGTGAAAACCCCCTGAACCCTGAGATGATAGAAACCAAGTGGTTTCTCAGTCCGGAAAGAAAAGGTAACTTTAACTCTGAGTCAGTGACTCAAAAGTAACCCACAGATTCAGTTACGGTGATAATTAATTCAGAGAACATAATCTGCAAACTGGCAGGTTTTCCTTGAACTCAATAGTTTCTCTCTCAGACTCCACCCGTCCTGCTGAGCCTCAGACACACTCATTTGTTTCCAGTCTAGATGTATCTTTCTTAGGGATTTAAACGGACAGTTTCACTATTTTGGTCTGAGGTTCTGTTGTTCCCTTACCTGATGTAGAGTTTGTATGAAATTGAAGGAATCCTCAAAGTAGTGGAGTTTTCAGCAAGGCAGAGAGACAAATCAGCAAAATTCAGACTAAAAATGGATGAGTTGATCCTTAGGATACAATATTATATTAGGCGCTATTAAACATCTTTGCTTTTACAAGAGGCCATTAAGTTTGTCCCGTCTCTCAGTTGAATAACATTAGCTCTACTACATGAGTTACGGTAGCTGAATCTGCCCAAAAAGCTGAAACATGTGAGTTCTTTCTGCATAAACTTTTCAGGTTTACAGCAGGCCATTAGTGGGGCCAAATTGTCAAATTCCCAACTTCTGAGGTAACTGGAACGCCGCATGAAGGAACAAAGGTTTTAATTGCAAATCAAATCAATGGAAAGTTTCTCAATGTGCTTTTATTAGGATGCATTGTGTTGTCAGTAATGAATCACTGTGAAAAAGATGTGATGTAGTCATTTGTCCCTCCCACAGTCTTATGAAATTGGGTCATTGGGTCACACTGACCCCGCGTGCGCTTTTGCAAGATTTGTGTGTGTGTGTGTGTGTGGTTCTGGGAACTGACGGTTTGATGGGATACCGCCCCGCTTATGTTTTTCTCACTTTGTCATCCTTGGAGGGCTTCAGTGTGCTTTTGACAGACAGTCATTGAGGATCTGACATTGATTTATTTGTTGGAGTCAAGTGATTTATCCCTGTTGCATGTTTAATGACTGTTGGCTTTCTCGGCACTTCGTCATGCAGTGAAGCAATCGAAACGAGCATTGGCTTTGTTTAATGTGCAATAACAGATCCCTCTTCCTCCTGCACTTTGCCAAAACAACAGTACATAAAGTACATATCAGCACCTATGGGGTGGGCTTTATGAGAGTTTCACTGATAACAGTGAAGGGTAGAGGTGTGCCGATCGATCGGTCACCGACCATAATCGGCCGATTTCCGTGAAATCGGTGATGATCGGGATCAGCCGATCATTGGCTCTGTTACCGATACCGATCACCTGCATCTCATTTCCCAGCCTGTCTGTCCAGCTGGTCTCGTCTTTCCTTCACTGTGCAAACGCGCAGCAACAAATCCTAAGCGATGTGTAACTATAATGCACCGAGTGAATGAGGACGTTTGCGTGTTGCGGCGGAAAATTGAAGCAGGTCAAAATGCATCAACACCACGAAGCTAATGGACATAAAAACAATGACGGAGTTTGGCTACATCGAGGCTCACTGGAGTAAAAAGACATGGAGGATCAGACAGCAGGTAAAGCAGCGCAGCTACAAACACTCACCCGGATTAGCATGACGGTCAGAAAGCTAAACTAATAACCCGCTAAATGATTTAAGTCTTGGAGCTGCGATAAGACGCTGGTTCTGCTGTTGAACCGCTGCTCCGCTACAGGTAGTAATATTTAATATTTAGTAATATTTGACACGGAGCCGCTTCTGCTCCACCTGGTAGCGACTCTCTCACCGAACCTGTTTAAAGCTGCAGCATCTAACTTAAAAAAATACATTTTACATACGTATTAAAACTTTCTCTGTCCTAACATGAGACAGATAATCTCTAAAAAAAATAATCGATCTCCTCCCTGTTACTCCGCTCAGTCAGAAACACCCAATCAGAACTAGCAGTAACCAGCTAGCCGCCATGCTAACAGGAAGTTTTCATTCAGTAACTCTGGATTGTTTATTGTAATGGATCCTGTTTTTGCCTTTGAATGTTAAGTTTTATACTTGAATTTTTTTGGCAATTCTGATAATCTGATACAGTCTTTAATAATACTATCTTTAACAGACTGATAACAGTCTATTAAAGACTGTTATCAGTCTGTTAAAGATAGTATTATTGATAGCAGTTCAATTTGCACAATGCCTGTTTTGTTTAGTTTTCTTCTTGGAAAAGTTATTAAAAACAAGCTTTTGTCCAAATTAAGGTGAATTTGTGGTTCCTTTTTCTACATAATGTAATAGTAGTGTTTATGATAAAAAATAAATAAATAATAATTATGTGATCGGTATCGGGGATTGGAATCGGCGATCGGCCCTCAGGGGTGATTGGCATCGGTATCAGGAGAAAAAAACCTGATCGGCACATCCCTAGTGAAGGGGTCTAGAAAACTGTGGGGTCACGCAACCACATCAGTGCTGGCTGTGCTTCCGATGTCCTTAAGTAAGAAAGTACAAGACAGTTAATTGGGAATTGAAACAAAAATGTTGCACAGTGCTTAGTGTTGCAGACTTGTAGCTTTGGATTTCATATTAAATTCATTCTCAAATCTGGAAACACAAGAAAGCTCCAGCCCTGTCCTGAAGGTGTTTGTCAAAAAGCCCCAAAACTGATCCCTCGCTCCCAAATGTGAGCACTTCTGCCTCTGCGACTCGATGACTCACGTATTTGTTTTCGATTGTCTTCTGTGTTTGGTCTTTCCAAAATTCCCCGGACGACGGAAACAACGACCTCAAAATGCCAATCTCTGGACTTTGTTTAGGTAAAGATCTTCCTTTCTCAAAACTGTTCCCCGATAAGACAAACTGAAAGTGAAACTGGTCAAAGGTCAAAATCATAACTCATTCAATGAGACGCAGAAGTGCAAAAACTTTGCCGACTTGCAAATAATTAACAGGACCCTTTTCTCATCAGTATAAAGGAATTATTGGCTTAAAACAATCTCCTATTTATTGTTGAAAAGTTACCCTTAAATTAGTTTTATATTATTTCAAGTGAACACATTTGCACTAGAAACTATATCAGAAATACTCTAAGATTTTGTTTTTTGAAGTATAACAGTGCTGATGATGCATTCAAGAAAATTATTTCATTTTAATCCTGCAATTGCCTACAGCAGGATTGCAGTTTTTTCAAACTCTTCCTTTCAGCTTTGATTTCACTTTTACCGAACCAAACGCCTTCATAAGGTCGATTTCTGCTTTCAGACTTAAATGAGGGCATGCACTGTTGATTGGGTACACATTAAAAAGTTGCTTTGATTGCAACTTTTTGGAGTAATTTAGTAATGGGGATGTTTTTTCTTTCTTTCCACATAATTACAGTGCAATAATATGTCTGTGTAAGATTAAGCATGTGAATTCAAAGGACCATTACGTGGAATTAGACACAGATGGATGTCACATAATGGTCTTATGGGCAGAGCAGAGCAGAGTGTGAGAAGACATTCCTACCTCTGTACATCACACTGTGTTTTACTGCTGTACTTGCTTTTTTTTAGTGGCCGGGACCTTTTTGAAGGAGTTTAAGCTTTTGCTAAAAAATTTTCCAACTATTATTGTTATGACTGTAGAATTTCCATTTCAAAAGTGTTAATGCTTCTTCTGGTCAACAACAACTCAAAGCCCGAAGGCGGGCTTGAATTTAGCTGAGTTGGGTTCCTTCTCTCTGAGTTTGCGGCAGGTTTCCTTTTGTCACCAGGAATGCAGAATGTCAACTAACAAGCATGTGCTTCTGAGACCCGTGGAGTGCTAACAGTTGATTGTTTCACCTGCCAAGCGCAATGCCAAGTCATGCAATCAGGTTTGTGTGTGTGTGTGTGTCGACGGTGCAGGCGGGGTTTGCATGAGCTAATATTCGTGAGAGTGTACACAACCCCGCAGCGAGACAGCAGAAAACCACTCCCTGCTCGTGCATGTGGGAACGATGACCTTTCTTTGTGAATTTTGCCCCTTTGGATTTCTTCCAGTTTAGAGAGTTTAAAGACATACAAAAGCAGGGTGGAACCTGCCTGCTGTTTCTTTATTTCTGTTTTAACTTCCTTCTTGCTTCAAACAATTAAGAATGTCACTGTTTAGGGGAAAAAAGGAGCTGCTAAGATTTGTGGAGATAACAATACAGACAGTGTGGCTCCCTTTGAGTTTATGGCGAGGTTTGTTTTATCTAACTCTACTACAACGAAGGTTAGCTTTTCTTTCGGGAGTTGTGTTTCTGGCTCCTGATATCAGTCAAGCAATTGTAGAAGAGGAAAATGACAAAACGAAAGATCAGTGAGAAGAAATCAGGACTTTCCAGTGTGCCTCTGTCACCTGTGTTCTCACATAGCGGCAGAAACGCTCAAGGCGACCGTGGTTTCCAGTGAATCAGGGCGAGAAAGAAAAAGTAAGCTGTCAAGATTTATCGTTCAAGTCAAGTTTATTTCAGTAACAAGGCGGCTCAAAGTGCTTTACATCACTGTGATGAGCATCAAAATCATCACAATCCAATTGTGAAGCAATGAACATTACATTTTGTGCAAAGTCATCATTAAAATCATGAAGCAAATACACATCAAGTATGTTGATCAAAGGCAACTGTGTGCATTGATGCTACATGGTTCTTCTTTAGGTCCAAAGATAATAACTTTGGATTTGTTTCTGTTCAGCTGGAGAAAGGTATCACACATCCACACACTGATTTGTTCAGTGCTTGATGGATGGATTCAGCCTCCCGGTCACATCGTAACGTAGAGCTGTGCATCATCTGCGTAACTATGGTAGCTAATCGTATTTCCTGTTATAACCTGAGCCAGTGGGAACAATGTAGAAATTAACCAGGAGGGGTCCCAGGATTGAGCCTTGGGGTACCCCACAAGATTGCAAAAGATGCAACTTATCATTTATTTTAAGATTAGGAAGAGTTTGTAAACAGACCATTTACAACTTCTCTGATAGGACATGTGAACAACATGGGGGGGAACCAAAGGCATTTGTAGTGGCCGCTCTGATCTAAATCAGGGGTTTTCCCCGACTGGGAGCTTAACGCTGAATGTGACAGGCAGCCAATCAGAAAGTGCGGATTCTCCTCCTGCTTTCTGAGCGGAAATTACCGAGGGGAATCTCAAACAGCTCAAACGGACAGGTAAGTTTTCAGCTGTTCTTCGTTAACGTAACGTAAATATGTTATAATGATTTTCATTCAGCTAGGATCTTACGCTGACTCTAGCCACATGCCTCACAGGTAGATCAATATAAAGAAAAAAAGGCAGGAAGAGACGATAAAGACGATAATTAAAATTATCTCGATAAGTTTTTTTATCGTCCGATTAATTGATTTATCGTTTATCGCGACAGGCCTAGATACGAGTATAAAACTTACTCAAGTGTATCTGGTTTATTGCAACACACTAAAACTGGATCCCCAGAAAAGTTCACTAAAGGTTATGCATTTAGTCTGGATAATATGATACATGAGTCATAAGACAATATCCAAATGTTGGGTCAAGAGAACCAGACGGCATCTTCACATTCTATCTACAGTCCGCTTGCCCTGTGGTTCTTTATCTGTACCTGGTCACACAGGTTTTTCCAGAGTTCTGGGGTTCAAAGCTGAGCCAAAAACTGTGTGAATACAATCACGTACTGGTAAGGGTCACACACTCTTCCTATGTGCCTTTGCATTGCCCCAAGGCCTTCAGTTAATGCACAGAGACCCTTTACATTGTGACATCCCAAACACCAGCGGCCCCCCTCCGTTAACCTCCCTGCTCCATGTGGCACAATGCAAAAATCACAGCAATTACTAAAGCTCAATCTCTCACCAGACGACCCACAACTGAAAATGCGTGCATCGGCTCCGACGTGGCATCCGATCTGAACGGACACAGCTGGAGATCTTTTATCTTCATGGTGTGTATTTAACCAAATTAAGATTAACCAGAACATTTTTTGCCTCAGCAGATCAGGACAAACACAAGAAAATATTTTTCTATTATGAATCCTGTTCGATTAAGTGAAGTGGATGGAAAAAAAGGGAGGGGGGAGCTTTTAAAGCCTAGTTGAAAGCAGATGCTGACTCAAGGACACACAGTGGATGTGGTGAAAAGCCACTAACTGAGATGATGTGTGTCCTGCGGGCTGATTAAGAGGCCTGTGGGTGGGCATGTTTGTCATTTACAGTAAATGTGGTTATGTATGGAGGTGATGGCAAAGCATAACTCAAGACAGATCTCTACGTGTTTCTACACAGACATGAATTGCAGCTGACTAGAGTTTGTTTCAAGACAAAAATTGCAGCCACTTCGGGGAGGCTGAAGCCTGAAGTCCCTTACTTTTAGAGTCGTGTTGCAGCTATTATTTAAAAGACAGAAGAAGGTACTCGGGCAAAACTGGGACAACAACCAGTGTTTGTATGAGAAACGTCAGCCTGCCTGTCAGCCTCAGAGAGAGAGAGATGTCAGCGTCAGCCACAACAAACACTCAGTGGACTCTGGGGATTCTAGCTTTCACATTCCTACTGAAACCTCTGCAGAAGGTCTGTGTTGTGTTTACATGTGCTTGGATTACAGATGTGGAGATTAAACCCGATAGCATACCTTAACAACTTTCCCCTTGAAAAGGTTTCAGATATGAGTTTACGCCTGAAACGAGGTGAAGGTAGAGTATTGCAAAAAATAAACTTGGTGGTATGGAGAACGTTTCACAGTGCAAAGCAAAAATATACTTTTTTTTTGTCCTATTGGAGTTCCTGGTTCAGAATTGCTAGCGTAGCATAACAGGCCTATAGCGAAGGCTGTATTTTTTCATTTTTTCCTGAAATGAGGTTGAGGGTAGAGTATTGTGAAAAATAAACTTGGTGGTATGGCGAACATTTCACAATGCAAAGCAAAAATAGACTTGTAAAAGAGAAAAATCTCCTTTGTCCTGTTATTGGTTTTGGTTCAGAGTCACTAAGAGAATCGCTAGCATAGCATAACAGGCCTAGCAGAGGCTGTATTTTTCTAAAGCAGCTCAAATGTACATGACTCCCCACCAATGTCCTGGTCATTTTCAACAAAGTCTTGGCTCAGACCGTGCTGACCTTTGGTGTCACATCCTGGTATTCCAGTTGTAGCGCCTACATCCACGGGTGGTTGATGTGCTGTAGGAAATCATTGATGGGGGAGGACTTTTTCCTGAATTAGTGTCTTCAGAGAGCATAGGGCGTCTTGTGTGACCTTCTGGTTAGTTGTTTGGGTGTGCTTATATTTTTAAGCTCCGCTATTCCAATCACATTTATCCAAAATCAATGATTGCCTTGTCTCTTATAACATTAAACTTTGTTTAGGGATTGAGTTGATGCATATTTTTTATTTTTAAATTCCTTCTATAGTGAAGATAAAGCTTGTGCTTTCTTTTAAAGGGGCAGTATTATATTACTTTTTTTTTGCTTTACATTATTTTATGTCATTCTCTCATCCAAACATACCTGTAGTGTTGCCTTGATTCTCTGATGAAAGAAACCACAGCTTCATCAGAGTCTACCACTTTCAAATCCCAACACTTTATCCTGATTCAAAACAATATCTGCAAATAAAGTCACACTGTTTGTGATAAATGTGCAATATTTCTCAGTGATGGCTTATTCTCCCAATGTCTCTTCTCAACAGATCAGAGAAGAAAAGTAGACTTATTCTCAAATGAAAGCTAAATGTGTTTCATTTCGGTCATGGCTTGTGTTATCCCAGAAGGATTTGATAGAAACTAGATCTATTTTTTTAATTTAGATTCAAAGCCATGTCAGTGCGACAGCCATCAAGGCCTCCTCTCCACAGCTGTTCTTTGTTGACGTGCTGTAACTTTGCCATGTGACTTGACCGGTTATTGTTATCCCGCAGAAATTGCTCAGAAAGATCTAAAATATTTCACAAGGTGTCGAGCACTACTGACACTGCCAACTTGCACATTTGCCAACTTTTAGAGGCCAAGGAAACCTGTTAAAGACTCGAGAGGGATTTGTTGTCATTTTTATGTTTTCCTTGATTCTTCCGAGAATCCAGGCTTGAAAGGGAAGCTATTAAAGTTCATAGATCTTTCTCTAAATGAGATGATTAGTGCTGAGAGCCAAGTTGGAAACATTTCCTGGATGTTTCTGTCTTGTGAAAGACCAAAAACAGAAAAGCAAGTTTAAGTGTAAATGTCTTGCATAGCGTAGGTAGCTTCCTCTCTGTCTTTGCTTAAAACCAGATTAAACAACTTTTATCTGTTATGCAGTTTGCATTGGAATGTTACTTAGATACCAGAGATTTTTTCAAACTTTTAGAAGCAACTTTGTGTGCAATAAAAAAGACAGACAAAAATAGATAATCATCGTAATCAATTATTCCAACCAGAAACTCTTTTGCATACTAATTAAACTGACCTTTGGCGTTGCTTCCAACCCTACACAGAAAAAAAAGAAACCACAAGCTCAACTTCAAAAAATATTGTAAATTTAGACGTAATTGAATTAAGTCGGTCAAACTTTCTTTTAGAGGTGTGCCGATCGATTGGTCACCAATCATAATCGGCCGATTTCCGTGAAATCGGTGATGATCGGGATCGGCGATCATTGGCTCTCTTACCGATACTGATCACATGCATCTCATTTCCCAGCCTGTCTGTCCAGCTGGTCTCCTCTTTCCTTCACTTAATATTTGACACAGAGCCGCTTCTGCTCCACCCAGTAGTGACTCTCACACCGAACCTGTTTAAAGCTGCAGCATCTAACTTAAAAAATACATTTTACATACGTATTAAAATTTTCTCTGTCCTAACATGAGACAGATAATCTCTAAAAAAAATAATCGATCTCCTCCCTGTTCTGCATAATTACTCAGCTCAGTCAGAAACAGCCAATCAGAACTAGCAGTAACCAGCTAGCCGCCATGCTAACAGGAAGTTTTCATTCAGTAACTCTGGATTGTTTATTGTAATGGATCCTGTATTTGCCTTTGAATGTTAAGTTTTATACTTGAATTTTTTGGCAATGTTGAGAGGTTTTATTTTGGCTCTTTGCATTATTTAGCCTCTTCAGAGCCTCATATGTTTTCAGTCTGTTATTATTATTGGTAGCAGTACAATTTGCACAATGACTGTTTTGTTTAGTTTTCTTCTTGGAAAAGTTATTAAAAACAAGTTTTTGTCTAAATGAAGGTGAATTCATGGTTCCTTTTTCTACATAATGTAACAGTAATGTTTATGATAAGAAATAAATAATAATTATGTGATCAGTATCGGGGATCGGAATCGGGGATCGGAATTGGCGATCGGCCCTCAGGGGTGATCGGTATCTGCATCGGCAGAAAAAAAACCTGATCGGCACATCCCTACTTTCTTTATGTAGATTTGTTTAACATGAGAACTTAATAAACTTAATATATTTACTTGGATAAACTGAATTTGATTACTTTATTTTTTTAAAAGTTGAATCACCTGTTGTCTTTTTATAGTGTAATGTTCACATAAACCTGAGTAACATTTTTAAAACTTGTGCTGTTTCTAGACAGTAGATGTCCACTCTGATCTTGAACTAAACTAGCATAACGGCTACTAAACCGATCCTTTAGCCTCTGGGGCCAACCAATTATGACACAATGAATAAAAGTAGTTATCTATTACAGGGAAAATATAAACTGATCATTTTATGAAACTCTACTTTAAAAAACTATCTTTATGGAGGCGATTTTTCAATACTATTTACTCACAAAATTATAGCTCTACTTTAGATTTTTTTTTTAGCCTTTATCTTGGAAGTTTCACAACACATTTCATAAATGAATGATACAAAATGATCAGTTTCATTATGAGCTCCCCTAGAGGAAAATCAATGTAACTCTCAAAGTAGAAGCCGAAATATGTAAATAGCGATTAAACGTCTGGAGGTCTCTTGTTTTCGTTCCCTGCTTGCAATATTTTTAAAGCCCCGGTATGATATTGGAAGCATGCTTTCATAATAATTCTAGATTTTTATCTATGTTACAAAAGGCTGAATGCAAAAGGCTACGCATCCATTTCTGGAAACAAGACTTCTGTGCTTTTCTCATAACCAGTACAGTGTGTCTCGTCTGCCTCTCTGCCAAACGTCTGGCAGCAATTGCTCCATTTATTTGGATGTGAAAAACTAAATTCAAATTACCCAAAAATTAAACACCAAAAATGGCAATTCGTGGAAAACGCAACCAGTTCTTTTTGTGATACACCACCGTGTCGGTGCTACAATGCTGCCATGTGGAGTTTGTATTTGCCTGTATCTTACAGGCAAAGACAGTTAACAAAAAAATGACAACATGACTTTAAATTCAAGACTTGAAGGGAAGTTTTGACTTACTACCCTTTTCGCCCCGAAGCCGTTATTACGGTTTTCCATTTGGCAGCTGCACACGGAGCCAAACATGTGCTCAAAGGTTGATTTACGAATGACTTATGTTCCTGCATGTCCAAACACCTTAGAAGCTCCTAAAAATGTGGAGTTATTTCAAGAGACATACGGCCTGCTTCAGTCCAGAGACTCTGAGAGAATGGAACAACAATGACCAGAGATTTTGTCTCTCTCTCTCTCTTTTTTTTACCACTAAAAGCTTGTAAGGGGTTATAAACAGATTTGTTTTTTAAACTAAAAAGTCAAAACCAAAATGTTTTTTATTAACAAGAAGGGATGAGGCCAACAGTAAGGTTTAGTGAGAAAACCATCATGGACAAGAGTTGGAGAACAGATTTGAGAGCGATTAAAGTGAAAAGCATTCAATGGTCATTTAATTGTTACATTTATGCAATCTGACAGGTGGACAGGCAGCTCTTATTACTGAGTTCAGAGTAAAAAAAACATAGAATTAGAAAGAGAAAATGCCTGTGGACATGTTCTGGCTGACTCTTACAAGATGTTTTTCTTGTACCAGGACAAATCCATTTTCAGGCTGGAATCACGCTAACCCAGTAACATCCCGTAATGACACAAAATCCAGTCTCGTTTTTTTGAGCTGTTGCTTGTCATTAGCTAGCCTAAGTTTCCATTGTTGTTTATACTGTAAGTATACATTCAGAAGGTGGGAAATAGAAATGTGCATACATTTATAAATATTTCCAATGCAACCACACTGTCCCTGAAGTAGAGTAAATCTTTGTTTACGGCGTATATTCAAAGCTAGCATTTTGTCTATGTTAGCTTTAACGTAGCTGGCACGGGATGTTATGTTTCAGCACCAGAACATTATTCTTTGGACACATTCACCAATATTTCAATAATGATAAAAGTATGAAATTGCCAAATCTTACCAAAATGCTATCAGCACTGATGGTGGTTCACTCACCTCAGCTTGGCATATGCTTGAAACTAAAAACTGAAATTGATAGGTATACCTACCTATTATTCACTTAATAGTACAACTTGAGACTACTTATAAAGCATTAAATTAAACTACCAGATCACAAAACTAAAATAAAATAAAAGGAAATGTTCACATCTAGTCAACAGTAATGCACTCCATCTTGACACAGTGGAAAACTACAGTAAGTGAATCGGAATATTAATGCACTACTATTAATTTGGCCTTTGTGACAGATGTTTTTCAATGCACTGGCAAACATAGCAAGATAAGGAACATCGTGAAAACAGGTTAAGAATTAGGTCACCAGCAGTGAATAAAGTATTTAATTTATCGGGAGTGACAAACCTTAAACAGAATAAACATGTTTAAAGCAAAACAGCACATTTTTAAAAATTCCTTTGCCAATTCTCTGTAAGACTACACCTTTAGTTTTGGTTTGGTTGTAGAAGACTTTCCAGCAAAGAAAAGCAGCTTCTGTATATGTTTACAGTAAGAATGGGAATAATTTGGTTACCACAAGATGAGGGCCATGTGGACCAGTACAAGAGAGGAGGTCGGTGAAAATGGACTGAGTGGAGCTGCATTTCATTGTAGGAGGTCCATGTAGACAATTTTCCATTTTTCACATTAAATAATAACCTCCATCTGTTTCTTGAACTCTGAAAATGACAAGAATTTTGAAAACTAATAGATAAATGTCATAATACTGTCAAAGTACACTGCTTTCCAGAAATAAGGTAAAGATTTTTTTTTAAATATATTTTAGA
The DNA here is from genome assembly GCA_033032245.1 of Poecilia picta. Classification (NCBI taxonomy): domain Eukaryota; kingdom Metazoa; phylum Chordata; class Actinopteri; order Cyprinodontiformes; family Poeciliidae; genus Poecilia; species Poecilia picta. The sequence continues at coordinate 8,006,097 of CM065370.1, read as the reverse complement.
CGTTTGTTTTTTACATTCTTGGACTTGTCCACTTATTACTACCACACTTTCTAGAAGGCCTGACAACAAAGATGAGCAATGTTTGTACTTTGACACACCCACTGTAGCGAGTATTGTTGCTAATCTAATCACGTTTCTTAGCAGGATTCGCTCCTATTCTTCCACCAAACACCCAGGTCCTGTAAGTTTCTCTAGTCATCTCTCTTGACCTACTTCTTAGAAATCACTTCACTAATTGCTGACAGTATTTAGGTCAAGAGACTTTTAAAAGGATGACAAAGCTTATAGTCATATTTAGTATGTATGCCAAGGTACGTCATTGGTAATTCAAGTTACTTTATTGTAAACTGTGAGATTTAAGATCTTTGTTTTCAAAATGCATTCTCTCTTTCAATGACTATTTTTCTTTGAGTTTGTTCTGTACTACAAAAATTATTAAACTAAATTAATTCAGCTTTTCTTTTAAGTTTGAACTGATGATTCAGCACTTTTTGAAGGACAAAAAACATAACAGAGCCAAAGTTCATAAAATTTTTACAAAAACATAGGGTCAAAGATCATCAGTGTACACTATGTTTCTCAATTTAGATTGAAATCCAGAGTAACCTCTCATCAAGCTAGTTAAGACTAATTGGCCAACTAATATCAGCTTATTATGAAATAACCTTATTCTAAACTTTTAGGTTTTAAAATTCTTTAATATAGGCACAATAAGCATAAATACGAGCAGCACAAAAAGCTACATGCTAGATGGTGTTGCAAACGTGTGCTCACTGCTTTTGCAAACACTAACTAGCATTTATTAGCACTTTATTGCCCCATTAGCTGAGCAAACACAGTGATAGGACACAGTATTAGTTGAGTGACACACAAACACAGCTGTGGCCACATCCTAATTAGCATTCCAACTTGAGAACACAAATGTCCTGTGTTATTAAGCTAGCCTAACCAAAACCCTTACATGTGTCTGTGAGTGTTGGCTTTCTGTCCTCAATTACATGGTGCGACACACAGCAGCTCATGGCTCTCCGGTACTCTTTGACTTTACAGCTAATCCTCAGCTCAACCCTCTGCATTGTTCTTTCTATTCAGCCTTGGTCCTTTCTTAAAGCCCCAGTGTTCAGGGGGTTTATGGGAATTTTTTCTGCCATTTGGCAGAAACACACTACATTTTATTATTATTGTTGTTTTTCTACCTCATTTGTTGATACGACTTTCACGTCTTTCTCTCAGTGGGGCTTTTAAAGCTACAACTGCAGTGAAAGTCCATATTTAAAGATTTTGTTGTGCGCTTCTCTTTTATCAGCAGAGAGAGAGAGAGAGAGAGAGAGAGAGAGACCGACGGGACGGGAACGACCAACAGCAAAGACGACGAAAAATACCTAATAAAAAAAAGACCCCAAGCGGTATAAACACTGTGAAGATTTTAAAAACCTGAGTTTGTTTAGTCTCGCATGGTTGATGCAGTATTTCACTTATTGTTTTTACAATGAAAACAGCTAATCTTTCTCACTGGAATAATACATCAACAAAAGCCCTGATGGTCCAGTTAAAGGGGTTGTGTTTTAGCAAGTGTTATGCATTTTTGTAATTAATCAATCTAAGACTGAATGACTTTATCTTCATAATTTTCACGATTATTACTCATAATAAACTTGTGAAATAAAAATTTCTATCTCTCTAATTGTTGACTGGTAAGACAAAAAGATATTTGACAAAACAATAAAAAAGACTATGAAGTAGTATTTTTAGCAAAACGTTTAAAAGCTTTGCAGAGCCTGAGTAAAATAATGTAACCTTGACATTAGAAGAACACCAATTTAAATATGGACTTATGAAGGACTAGTTAATTTATTATTTATTTTGTGCTCAACCAAGAAGTTTGTTTCTCAAAATAGGAGCGGCACCCCTAGAAAGCTAACGCAAAAGGAGAATTAATAAAGTAAAACGGTTTTATGTAAGTTGACTTGATTGACAAGTCAAAAAAAAAGTACATAAACAATGGAAAAAACAAATCTTTATTGGTATTACAGCACTTTCCATGATAGATCTGTTCATGGATGGTCATTTTTTGGAGGGTATTACATGGTGGGTTTAAATAAGGACTTTAGGTAACCCAACCATCGTCCTCCTCTGTCACTGTTTGACTGTTTCAACTCCCTGGTCCTGTTTCTACTCCAAACTCCCTCTCTTCTCTTTCCTTCTGATCCCTGATTTCCGTTTTATCCTCGTCCAAATGACCTGGCTACACAAACAGGGAGCACGCATGCAGGTCTTTGCCTGGACACTGGGCCGATTCTGGTGCAGTGCAGACCAAAACGTTGAGGGAGAACTTGTATCACATTACTCTGGAGTTTCAGTTAGCCAAAAAACTGAATTGTTGATGTACTTTAGCCGGCTGACATCGATTTTGGCCTTGTCATTTTAACTTAAGAAGCAGAAACAAGACACAAAATGAAGCCAAATGGATCTACCTTTCACCTTCCTTCAGCAGTTATTTATACATAATCCTCTTGTTTAGTTGTATTCCCTTTTGAGGGATTTCACCCTCATAAAACACTTTACATAATTTTTGGTCGGTGTCCAGGGATCTCTTTTGGATTCAGATCATTAGTTCCTCTTACTATCTACTTTAAAAAATCCTTTTAAAAAATATTTGCATCACTCCTGAAAAATCCGTCCCACCCTTGAGCCCTAAAACTGACTGTAACTCGATTCTGTGATGTGGACCCTTAATCATAACACACAGAGACTACGGGGGGGACAGGAGGTGGAAAGACAGGCAGAGAGAGAGAGAGAACATTGTGTATTTTGGCTACAGCTTGTGGTGTATGGGGGATTAGTTATTAGTGGCTCTGAATTAAATCTAAATATTTGGAGTGACAGATTTTATTTTGCTCCAAAATGTTGTTTAATTACTAATATGAGAGTGAAAGATTTTACTGTGCCCAAACCACACACACACACACACTTTTTTCCTTACATGTGATTAATAGTAACTCAACTTGTGAACATTAATGCTTGTATTTTTTTGTTGGAAAATTATTCATTAACCTGCCACGCTCAAGAGGAGCGCGGCAGATGTCACAGTTGGACAGCGGGGAAGTGACTGATTGGTCCTGTCAGACCGTCAGTTCCCCAAACAACTAAAACAAAACCTTGTAAAAGCACACGCAGATTCAGTGTGACCTTGTCAGACTACGCACAGGGTAAAAATCTCATGTGGTCCAATCGACCCCATATTTTAAGACTGCAGGAGGGTTAAATTATATTTCTCAATCTAGTGTGAAAACCTGCAATGCAGCTCTTGCAAATTTATACAAAACTATTATTTCTGGAAGACATTACAAAGTCCACTTTTTTACCATCTTTTTTTTTTTTTTTACAAGATTTGCAGTCCTTCCACAAATTTCCTAAAGAAGTAATACCAGATTGATTTCATTACAATCCAGCTGAATTCATGACAGTAAAATCCAAAACAACTTATTAGATCCTAATCGAAAACAGTCTGCATAGAAAACTCTCAGCGATCCAAATCTCCCATCATTGTTTTTACCAAATAAACAAAAACCTCTGATATTTTCTGAACTGAAAATTGGCCTTTGTGGTGAAGAAGGTAATGATTCTAAATATGTCACTCTCGTTATATTCAAAGACTCTTCGTGTTTGACCATCACCTGATACTAAAATGCTGCCAGCGGTCCCACAGTAGATACTCTAAGTTGTTTCCTGTTACCCATGGCACAAATCAAGTTGGCTTTATTTGTTACAGATAATAAAATACAACAACAAGTGACCATCCATCCAGTTTCTAATTGAATTCTGCTTATCTTAGATTGTGTTGGGGAGAAAGTATGTGTCTTGGAGGAAAACAGGAAGTCTCTCTGGCCATTGAAGCTCTTCAGCTAATTCTGGGGGATTTCAAGGTAGTCCCAGGCCAGGAGAGATAGACCTCTGTCTCCTTCAATTTGGGTCTGCTTGGTAATCTTCCAAAGAGAGCAGGCGTCATGGCCCCATATCATGGAGCTCATCACCATATCTCTAGAGTCTCTTTAAAAAACACTTCAATACGGTGCTTAGATGCCTTATCACCATCTCTGTGTGCTTTCCAAATGGACTGAGATGACTTGGAGTTCGGGTCAATCTAACCAGTGTTTTACTGAGAAAGGTAGCCAAAGCCTCGTACTGTCTGACTTTTAAAGAGCGAAGTCAGCTTTCTGGCTCGACAGAGTGATACTGTGACGACAGGTGCCAAGACAAAACAGATTTCCAAAAGAAGTAACTGACTTCAGCTAAGGGTGATTCCTTCAGTAGTGATGATAAATAGAAAAAAGGACAAAGATGATAGGTCGTCATGTACCAGCAGTGTGTCTGGCTCATCCAAAATGAGTTTTATAACACACAGTTCATGCATAACACTCAATATTGACTCTCTCAAGTTCCACTCTACTCTTCTTTTGGTTGATTAATGGATGTCATTTGAAAGCTCATGAGCATTAGCTTGATTTGTGATTTACGGACATCCAAAAGCTAATCAGAGAGGAGATTTTCTTCAAGAATTTATGACAAAACAGTTTTGTAAAACATGCCACGACATGCCCAGTCTTCTTATGAAGAAAGCATAAGATGCAGTCGTATTTGTAATGGCAAACTCTTTTATAACCAGGTCTGGAGAGCACCTGCTGGTTGACCTTGGGTTGTTGGTCAACCAGGCACCCGGTAGCCCACTCCCTGTTGGCCCAGCAGTAGTGTGGATGGGCGTTGAAGTCAGGACCCCATTTAATTGTTAAATTGCAACAAAACGATAATATTTCACTAACCATTTCTTAGCCAGTTTCTTACTTCCCAAGTGGATCACAGAAAACTCTACGTCTATTTTGTAATAGCAAAACCAGATGGCTTCTTCAGTCAGCGTGTTCTTTCCTCTGAGATCTCTATCTGCAGAGAGGATAGATGGTTGTTGTCTTTACTTTCAAGAAGCGACAGTTTCTGACTATAAAAGTGGCTTAGATGCCATACCGTGAAAATTTTTCTTCGCTGTTTATCGGGACTGCTGAATCTCAGTCTGTTTTTGCGTGACTGCTCCGTCTCTTTTCCTGGCAATCGGAGGCTGAGCTGAAGTCACGTTTGGCAGAAAGCTGGACATGAGCTAATCTATGGCTTGTTGCTTTGTCCAAAAGATCCTCAGATGACCTTTTGAGGCGGGAAGCAAAACTCCAAAACAAAACTCTAGGAATAAAACGCAGAACAAATTCAAAACGCAAATTCCCCATACCGGGAACTGAACACAGAACAAAATAAATGCTACATTTTATACACTGAATTATTGACTCTGAGCTGGTTGTTCCACAATGCTAACACCTATAATCTGAAGTAACTCTAAACCTGGCCCCTTTGCTACTGTAGGCTCCTTGCAGGAAGGAAACCTCTCAATATTTTGATAGATTTGTCCTAGTTTTCTCTCAGTTTGTTCATAACAAAGACCAAATCCCCAGAAATCATTGTGCAAGCACACACTTAAATCATGCTAACAAGGAAGAAAGATGACAAATTGGCCAATTTTTTGGACGGAACAGACCACACACATCCGCATACCCCCTGACAAAAACCTCCACAGTAAGAGAAAACAGTATGCATCAGACCTCACACACACACACACGCGCGCACACACACACACACACACAGACATATGAGGAACTTCGGCGCACTCAACGAGTGTGTTGTTGCGTGAGGGTGAGTCAGCGCCTATCAATGAACCCAAACAATAACAAAGAGGAGCGGTGATGTGAAAAGGAAGGAGTTACATACACATAAACAGACGATAGCAGAGAAAAAGCTTCAGACTTTACACAAGTCAGCACAACAGTAACAGAAAGCCCCGGTTTGTGACAGTCGCACATCTGGCGCGTGCGCCTTAGTGCAGCTACAACCTGCTTCTATAAACACATAGAGAGTAAAGCTGAGGGTCCAAGTGGTATTGTTTGTATTTGCAGCACCGAGTTCAAATCTAGAGGGTAATCAGATCCAGGAAGTTATCAAATGTGAATATTTATTAGGTTTAATAGCTGAACATGGACGCAGCACAAGGTTTCCTGATAAGCAGCTTCCTGGCAATGAAAGCACACCCAAGTTTTTTGTATGTTGTTAACAGGATGGCAGATTACAGCAATAATGGTGAATTTTTAATTTCTCCAATCTCATTTGTTGTTTTTAGACGATTTTTTGGCAATAGAGGCTTTTATTCATTGGTAGCTGGACAGGAAGTAGGGGAGAGAGAAGGGGAAGACATGCAGGAAATGACCAAGGGTCTGGAATCAAACCCAGAACAGCTGCTCCCAGGACCGAGGCCTTGGTATATTGCACACCTACTCCACCACTGAGCACATGAGGCTACCATGTGCTATTTTTTATGACAATATCATGCCTATAGCACATGTTTTCAGGCCGATGCCTGAGTGGCGTGACGGATCAACGGGACATCAGTCCACGCATGATCCCGCCCCTCAGCTTCATGCTGGAGGGCAAAAAACTGCTGGCCAAGAATGACTGATTTAAATTTTAAATTTTAAATGTATGTGTAATGTACAAAAGGAAAAGGGACACAGTGCTTTGCTACTAATTGTCAACACTCTAGCAAGATGAAAAGGTCAGGAAAAAGTTTAAATTAAAAAACAAAAAAACAGGGAGAAGTGCGAATTATGCTAGCTGGATGTTGACAACCTTGACATGTAGGTTGTGCTGCAGAATTCGGTGTGTGTAAATAACCAAGGCGACCCACACACCAATAGTCTGATAGATAATCAGTAGAGCAAGTGTTTTAAATTAGCTAATCAAACACTGCTGAGTTCAGGCGATTTTTTATTAATAATCACAAAATAAACATCAACTCTGTAAACATAAAAGTGTAACTGACTGAATGTTCTGCTCCTTGTTTTGGAAATGATGGTGCGTTTTTTTTGGTGGTGTGTCCTGATACATTAGTGCCATTGTTGTCTGCCAGTTGCTATGGCAACAAGTCTGTAGCTAGCCGAGCGAGAATAAAGAAGAATTTGAGTGGTTTTGAGTTATTCTAAAACTGTTTTCCTGCATTATTTTCCCCTTTGCTGTGGCACACTGCACTAAGTTACTAACACCTACATCTCCAATATTTTCTTGTACAGTCCAAGTAATTTAGCTTCAGTACTGCGAGGACTATAAGTGTACCCTACAAGACTGACTGACTTTCTCTGGAATCATGCTTTAAATTTATTCAACATCAGGAAAAGTTTGTGAATGAAAAACAAAAAGAAAAAAATATTTTAGACACACGCTACAGCTACAGCATTAAATTACTTGAAGTTTCAAGTTTATTTCTGGTTGTGATTTACTGGTTTGATGTAATTTCCTGCCCTTCACAAAGTTATCTTACCAGATGTGTAGGATCATAAACGCCCCATTTCTTGCCTTTATGTAACATTGTTAGGAAAGATTGTGGGGGTACTTAAGCTAGATGTGATTTAAAAGCCTGGGGGGGAGAAAAGAAGAAGCTAGTTTTCAGTTTTTTTCATTTACAGACATGTATTGGGAAAGCTGCCCAAATGCACTCTGGCAACCTGTCTCGCAGCTGCAGAGCTTATGATCTGGATGTATATCCCCAGTTTGATGTTTTTGCTTCATTCAGCAACATCGAATCCACGCCTAGAGGCTTCTGTATTCACACGTGTTTGTTTGTTTTCGTGTGAACGCCGAAGCTCCAGAGAATTCCTCCACCATACAATGTTTATTGTCCCACATATCTTTTGTCCCGTAAGCAGACTGGCACGGCCTGCTGAGCGGGCCGCAAAGCAAAAGAAAAGGGCCTGTTTCCAGATTAAAAATAGCCGGCCTTCACATGGGAACCAGGGGATTCCCCCCCTGCACACACACTCACACAGACACACACACAGACCCGTGTTTTTCATTAAGTCTCTCCATCTAGTGTCATGACTGATTTGGCTCCCCATATAAACCTTGTCACCTCGGACGTCTCCAAATGGACTGGTAATCTATCGAGTTGTTTGGAGTGAAACAGATGTGCTCCTTTTAACACTCACAAATTTAAACTGCTGGGCCAATTTAAAACAAGAAATATGACTTCAATGTGTCTTAAAGTAAACGCATGTGCTGCTTCCTCTCAGGTTAATAAAAGACAGCGCAAAATAAAACGGAATTTTGCATCGGGATGTGAATGCAGAAATCTGACAACGAATACTGACACGACATATTAAAGTACGCTTTTAAAAACATTTGAAGTCATGTTTCCGAAAGGCCAGAGTATAAGAATAGGCTTGCAGAAGTCAGAGGTGCATCAGGGTAGCTTGTTTTTCAGATTTTAAATTATGAAAACAAAAGCTCAGCAAGAGTATTTCCACAGCTGACAAAGAACTGATAGAAAAAAACACTGACATGGATAGCTGGATGAACAGATGAAAGGTCAAATAGAAGAAAAACTGATAGCTTTGCAAATAGACGGATCGGCAGACAGAAAGAAAAAAGACGAACGAATAAGCAGATTGTCTAATATATAGCTGGATATAAAGACAAATGAGTGGATGGTGGACACAGAACAGGAAAAAAAAGCCAAAGCCAAGTAGGCAAGCAAACCAACGAATAACATTCCTGTGAAAATGGAAAACAAAAAATGTGTGAAATATTCTTGAACTGTTGATCATCAGGAATCCATTCAGACATTTCAGCGATTACAATTAACCCTGGATGCTTGGAAGCCAAACCTCAATTAAAAGAAATGTCATGAAAGACCCGGTTGACGCAAAAGCTCTGGTAAACATCCTGTTGTCACATTTTCTCTGGATATTTGCTTTCTCACACATGCACAACAGACGTGTGTGTGTTGTGTGTGTGTGTGTGTGTGTGTGTGTGTGTGTGGTGTGTGTGTGTGTGTGTGTGTGTGTGTGTGTGAAGGACGCATTAACGGTGCAGGACACACTCCGGAACGACCCCGGGGTAGAACTAAAGACGAACCGCGACGCACACTGGACAATGCAGCAGAAAAAAAAAAAGCACTCTGGGTCTCCTGTTGGAATATGAGCATAACTAAGACAGAACTTCACGTTCTTATTCTTAAGAGTTTTACTTCAGAGTATTGGGATGTCATGTGACAGAGCAGCAAGACGTTGCAAGAAAAAGTGCTGGTTTTCAAAATGTTTTACAAATAAAAAGTTGTGGCATGTATTTCGCTCAAACCAGTTCACTAAGACAATATCAGTGAGAAAGCGTCAAAGCATATTCACATTCCAATCTAAACCTAATTGAATATATGTGCCAAGACTTTAAAATTAAGGTTAACAGTTGCTCTGAAGCCAGCCTGATTGAGTTTGAGTAATTTCATAGAGAATATTAATTTTGGCTTCCAGTCTCTAGATGTCCACAGGTGGGTTTGAGAAATTCCTCAAGAGACCAGCGACTGTAATTTCAGTGAAAAGTTGCTTTATAGGGTACTGACATGAGGGTACTGGATAAAACACAAGTTTTAAAGTTCCAACAAAACACATTGAGGTTTGTGGCCGCAACATGAACAAATGCGAAAAAAAAATGTTCAAAGGCATTGTGAATATTCATATGTGGCATTTCCTTTGGGGGCATCCGAAAGGAAGCATCTCATCTGGCAGTCGACTTGCAAACAGCAGAAGCTTCTTCCTGCCAGTGGCTCGATCTGATTGCTATTTATTGAAAATGGAAAGAGAAAGGAGACACAGGTGGGCTTTGACACCATCGTGAGTCAAATTGACTGGTAAGTTTTATCTGTCCTATTTGGTGAGTCTGGAAGAGTCCACCAAAACAGAAGCAAAACAAACGTCGGCTTTAAAAAGTACATTTCCCCTCCTGCTGTGACTCAGTGAACAGCAAGTTGCTTCTGATTTCAATTCTGACGTGACTTTCACTTTCATTATCTGCAGGAATAAAAAAAAAACACTACTGTTTTACTTGTCTGAGCTTGGCTTTGAACAATGAAATATCACCAACCCATTTCTCAAGCAGAATGTTTTACAGCTAATAAATACAAAGTGCAGACGCATTACTTCTGGAATTATTTCAGAAGATAAGAATGACATTTATCAGAACCCAGGAGTCTGAATGAGCTCCATTACTGACCCCCATTTTTCACCTCTGCACACAACATCTGTAACCTACTTAAGAGCTTGTAGCCTCCGCTTGCCCAAATGGCTCCAATATGCTCCACTCCTTTTATACACAAGGCTGAACTCATTTCTGCTCAATAAACCCAGCTGGACAGAGCAACCTCTTCCACTCGGGATTGCTTCTGAATTGCGTTGTTTGACAAGCCCACGGTCTGGCAAGACATGCCTCCTCCCAAAAACGCCCGACAAGTCAAAAAGCAAAAAGCGTGTCCAAAAACCTTCCATTATGTTTTATAATGCAACATTTGTGTTAGCAAGTTTGTAAAAACAGCCACGCAGCTTTTCATAGCTTGTTTTGTGGCTAGTTTATGTGTGTTTCTCCAACAAAGAAAAGGTCTGCGTTTTTCATCCAATGAAGATTTGTTGCCTCGGGAGCTAGCTTACAACTAGCTTACAACTATCTTACAACTAGCTTACAACTATCTTACAACTAGCTTACAACTAGCTTACAACTATATGCTTACAACTATCTTACAACTAGCTTACAACAGCTTACAACTAGCTTACAACTAGCTTACAACTAGCTTACAACTATCTTACAACAAGCTTACAACTATCTTACAACTAGCTTACAACTATCTTACAACTAGCTTACAACTATCTTACAACTAGCTTACAACTATCTTACAACTAGCTTACAACTATCTTACAACTAGCTTACAACTATCTTACAACTAGCTTACAACTATCTTACAACTAGCTTACAACTAGCTTACAACTAGCTTGACAACTAGCTTACAAGCGAGTGGGAAACAGCCGCCGCCTGAACGCGTCCAGGTAAGAGCACGAGCCCAGGATGCACGAGGCGCTCCGAAGGCTAGCATGTCAAAAAGTGAGGGAGCACTATGCAGAAACTTCCTTCCGCATAGCCAATTAAAAACCTCAAAAGTTCAAGTTAGACTTATTAGTATTATTTATAACTTATTATAACAACAATAGGTAACATTTCTGAAAATAGGTGAGAAACATCCACTAAATTTATATTTACAGCGATGAAAATTGCGATATTTGGTACAGTTGTAGGACGAAAACCCTACCCTTATGTAAAGGTCAGGGGTTTTTTTTACATTTTAGAAGGCCAGCATACTTTTAAAATCTCTTGCCTGCGACACGAACAGGCAAGAGCCCAGAATGAACGATGCACCCCAAAAGTTCAAAACATGTAAAAAAAAAAAAAGTGGCAGGAGAAGAACCTCCTGCCACTCAACTAATCAGTTAAAAACCTCAAAAATTAAAGTTGAACTTATTATTGAAAAACACATCATTTGGTAACCTTTCTGGAAATAGCTTCAGAAGATAAACATCCACTAAATCTACGTTTACAGCGAAGCCATATCTGGCACAGTCGTGAGATGATACCATTACCTTAAAAGTTACGTTCTAGATTTTTTTTTTTTTTTTTTTTGACCGATCTTTGACATTTTAGAAGGTGTGCGTACTTTTAAAAGCAAGTGGGAAGCAGCTCTTACCTGTGAGATGGACATATTCAGGTAGACAAAGAGCCCAGTGGTGGACGCAACCTGCAGGACCACCACCACGATCACCACCATGGCCAACCACATCTTGGACGGTGCCTCCCGGCGCGCGGTCCCGCCGGGGCTCCCCGTGGGGACCATCATGTAGGTGGTGGACTCGCTGCTCACCGACCTGAAGTAGTCCTGGTTCTGCTGGTGGTGGTTGTGCTGCTGTGCGCTTGGAGTGGCCATGGCTTTCCCGACGCATGAGGGGAGCATGAAGCCCGGAACAACGATAGCCCCTTCCACGGGAACGTGACGGGGTTAAGTGGAAATTGTTGGGGGGGGGGGAAGAAGAAGAAGAAGAAGAAGAAAGAAGGAGAAGAAATGTCTACATTCCCACGCGGCCGCCAACCAGTGAAGTCTATTTCTTTACACTGGAAGCTCAGCGCAAAGGGGAGCGGGAGACGGCAGAGCGGCGAAAGTTTAAAGTGTGGATGTGTCCATGTCTGCTCGGCGCTCCGCTCAGCGGCCGTGTGAGGTTGGATTGGAGGAGGCAGCTGGGCTGGTGGGCTGGAAACCGAGAGAGCGCGCGGCGCGGCGCGGCGCGGAGGGGCAGGGTTAACCTCTTCATCACCCTGGAGCTGTGGAGGAATGCGCGCGCGCGCGCACGCACGCGGAGCAACACACACACACACACACACGCACGTGCGGTTTTCCTTTTTGTTTAAGCGAGACTCAAGAAACGGGACTGTAATGCCACTCACTGCCGAAACGCATAAACAACAGGAAAACGTGTGAGAGCGAGAAGCTAGACAAACCTGAGCTGGTTTAATACAAATAATAGAAAATATCTCAGTTTTACTCATTTGTGTTGCTCATAGTGTTAGCTTTTTTTTTATCAGCTTCTTATTTCCGGTCAAACATTTCATGAATGTCATGGTTTCTGTTTTAAAAAAAAAAATCATAAACAGAACGCCATTACCCAAACATGTCATGTTATTATGTTTAAAGGTCTGTTCGTGTCTGAGTTTCACTCAGTTCCAGTCTGAGCCGCCAGAGGTCGCTGTCCTCTAGTTCTAATTGGCCTTATGAATCAGAATTCATCTCTTTTAAGATGGATTCATAGGAAAAAAGTCTCAAATTTCCTCAGATACAGCTATGCGAAAAATTAGGACATTCCATTAAATAATTAGTCCTCTGTCAATAAATAGTCATTTGTCTAAGTTCATCTTTTAACATCTGGAAAACAGAGTAATTTAATGACAGGCATGCATTAAAAAACAAAAGTTTTTTTAAATTCATTAAACAAAAGATATCAATTAAAAAAAATGATATTTAGTCATGGTAAAGTGAAGACACCCTACTCCTGATAGCCAGTGTTAACCTCCTCCCCCACTTTCCTTGAATTAAATAATCTATCTTGTTTCTGATATCAATATAAGAAAAGTTTACCCCATTTCTCACTTTCTTGGAGTTTGTATCCTTACCCAGTACATGCGCAGGTTTTGTCCGGCTTCCCACAGTTCAAAAATGTGACTATTCAGTTGACTGGTCTCTCCAAATTGCCGTTAGATGTGAGAGTGTGTGAGTGTGGATGGTTGCTGGTCCTGTGTGTGTGTTTGTGTTGCCCAGTTGATGGACTTGCAACCTGTCCAGGGTGTAGCCTGTTTCTTGCCCTAATGACCCTGCACACAAAGCGGGTACTCCATGATAGAAGGAGTACCGTCATGCCACAAAAAATGTTTTTCTATAACAATTTCTCCAAGTTATTGCCAATGCCAAATCGCTGGGGGGTTTTTTTCAGTCTCTGAAGCGTTTGCTAGCAGATGAATGTCTTGCTAAAAAAATAAACCACAGACATGATCCATTAGCGGCACCTTCAGAGTCGAGAGCCCAGTGATAAATCGGGCACCCTGCCGGTTTAGGTACTTCACCTCAAATATGTCTTCTAGTTGTCAAACAGAGTGTGCAGCTCCGCTTGGATTCCTTCTAACTCAAGTGTCTTCCGGTGGTGCATACATGGCACAAGCTTCCTGCATCATCCTAAAGATATGCTTCAGCATAGCTAAACAGTATGATGGTTTCACTTTAAGTGCGTGGGATCGACAGCTGTTGACATTAAACTTTTGCTGTGCACTTTTAGCATGTTACTACAACAGATGACCGAGATACCTCAGTATGCTTTCAGTGGGATAGCAAAACATTCTGGGTCCTGTCCATGAACCATCTTTGTTGGATCCCACGCTCACTTTATCAGTAACTCTCACTGGTATTTTTCTCATTGCGTAAGACAAAAGTAAATTTGATCTTTATTTAAATCTATAAACCAAGCAAAAGCTTAATTGCTAGCATGTCCAGGTCTCTGGGTTGGCAGCTACAACCTGACCTTGGACAAGCACAACAAACAATGAATGGAAGGATGGATATTATGCAATAAATTTAAAAAATATTTGAAGAAAGCTTTCTTGTCACAATTAGGAAATGTGTTCTAACTTACGTTAAAAAATTTGTACAGCTGCAGCCAGATTTGTTTTTTTTTTGTTTCTTTAATGAAACCATTATTGGATATTGCTCATCGGGGAGCGACGATACATCATCTAAGTGTGTGTCTCCACGAACATATGGCAACTTTCCACTAATGAATTCATCACAGTTTGACTGCTTTTTGTTGGGAAACCAGGACTTCAGTGAAATCAAACAAGAGCTTTACTGAACAAGAACTTGAACTGAAATCAAAACCTTGAATCATTTCATTTCTGACATCATTTCTGAAATACCTTAGTCTCGAGTTTTGACCAATCACAATTGAGTTGGGTATCGGTTTCGTATAGTAACTTTAATGACATACTTGAATTACAGTAAACATTTAGTTGCACACGTCAAGGAGAGTCCTTTATGTCTCCCATAGACACCAGTGGGAATACACACCACATAAAACTACACTCACCAGACACTTTATTAGGTACACCTGTTTGGGGCGGTATTATGTAAAATGAACTTTTTTGGGCTTTACATCATATTGTTCTGTTATCAGAAATCAGTATTTTTGAGGAATGTCTTCAACAGCTTAATGAATCTGAGCCAGAACGTATTATGGTAATTCCTAATTCAAAACCAGGTACAACAGAGTAGGAGGCTGGTGAGTGTAAATGCTGATGACATGCTCTTCTATGTGTCAAATCCCCAAATGACACAATATACCTCTTCTGTTATTATTGCTTAAATCTGTAGCGTATAGAATTATATCTCCATCCAGCTCCCTTTGTGATTGGGATAAAAATTAACTGAATCTGGCCAACATCATTATGCTACAATTAAAGGTAGTTCTACATGTAATCTAGCCAACAAAGTAAGCCAACACAATTTGCTGATGTCCAAACAGACAACTGATGACAGGTCAGACTTCAATTAGCTGTAACATATAGAAAAGTAAGAACACTAAGCTTTTTCAGCTAGCTTGTTTCAGCTAGCTCGTTTATATTTCCTTCCTCATGGAATGGAAAATGGGAGCATAGGGAAAAATAGCTCCATGAAATTAAGAAATTAATGGCTTGGAATGTTCATCATTTGTTGCACTTATTTTCTTACCTTTCTGAATTAACTCTAGGCTGGCCATTGCCTTCTGCTCGATTCTCATTTCCCCTCAGAGCTCCATCTGAGCTTTCTCCCATTGAAGTGGATTCCTCTGGTAGAATTTCCACTGATCCAAATGGCGACGCTGATTTTCTGCGCTGTGTTGGAGTTGTAGTCTGTCTGTTGTTTGTAGCAAGTGGAAGTGAACAAATTTGTTCGGTCCATGTTGGCCATGTTTCCAAATATTGAATTAGCATTAAAAGCTACTTCATTCAGTTCGACATTCTTTCCTTTGCAGTGGTGGATGGTTGTTTACAGCACAGACGATTTCTGGTAGGCTTTCAGAGCAGCAAACTAGCACACTACAGAGGACACGGCTAGATGTTAGCCATTGGATAAAATGTAAAATCTCAAGACAGCAATCATTTCTCAAAAGCCTAGGGTCCAGACCCTCTGGACGAAGCGAAGAGTCGAACAAGAAATCCTAAGAAACATGTTTTTAATTAGCAAATTGAACTCCATTTGTTTGGTTGGTTGGAAGACATGGCAAACACCCCACACCGATAGAGATTGACATTCCGCAGTGTTCAAACGGTGATGCATGAGGTTTTCAAAGAGGATGTTTATGGGTTTCCTCCCCTCCAACAAAAGAAAAAAAAATCTGACTCCTCCTTTTTGCTATACCTCCTGCTGTTAGATGTTGAAACCCTTCTGCTATCCATCCAGCATCTGTCACAGCACTTTCTCTCTCTTCCATCATCTCACTCATTCCCCAGATCCCCCCTTTGCTTAGTGGAAGCTGACATTCTCGCAAGCTTTTCTCCAGATGTACACCTCCTCTGACACCACGGCTGTCCAGCAAGCCCTGCAGCTCATCAATGCGACGCTGTTTGTCAGTGTGCAAATGAGAGCCAGTCAGTATTACCTTGGTAAGAAAACATAACAGTGATTAACAGTGGGAACCGAAAGTTTAGAGAAGTATTCCAAGACATATAACATGTCAGAGTGGGGCAGGGGACTATAACTTAGTGCGGCCAAGTTAGTTGTGTATGCGTTGCGCACATTTGGTTGAAAATTCTCAAATAAACATTCAACCAAAAAGGAATTAATCTTTTTTTTGTTGTCAAATTCATTTCAAAAGACTCTTGAGATTTTCAGTCGAACATGCAGTTACTTTATAAGATTAAAATGAAACCGTATATGTGTTTAAGTGGTAAAAAAAAGTTTTTTAAATAAATAATTCTAAGGGAAGAATATTTATGCAGTAACTGTATCCCTTTTGAAAACTTCCTTACCCCACACTGCTCCTCCGTCAGACGGAGGGGATCCTTTCAGGGGCTATTTCTGTAACTGAAACCAACTAGCCAACCCTACGCGGTAATTTGTCAGAGTCTGAAAACAGGGACTGTATTTTCATCTGTTTGGACAAGTATGGACAACGTACTATTGCGCTGCCAACAAGACATGTTCCTTAACCGGGGATTTTCCCAATTGAGATTTTTCTTTCCATTTTCGCTGATGGTTTGAGCTCTCACCAAATTTCCTTAAAACAAATTTTTAGGTGTTGATTTGCAGATATTGTTCATCCACCTCATTTCCAGCGCTTCACTTATTTTTAACTACAGCTGTACGATTGCTTGTGATTCCATAGCAACTCAATGGGTTTAGGAATCGAGATGTGATGAAAACAAATTTCTGAGGTTTGAGCCAAGCATTAGAAAAGGGGGTTTAAGTTGCTCTGAATGCAGCGTGGTTGTTGGACTCAGAGAGAGCAGAAACTGCTGATCTCCTGGGATTTTAGCACACAACCATTCGTCAAGTTAGCAGAAAATTGTCTGATGACATTCAGGATAAAAATGTCTTGTTGGTGTGAGAGTTCAGAGGAAAACAGTCAGACTGGTTAGACAGAACAGAATAGTAGATTGTTGCTGTCTCTTGTGTTACGACACATTGAACGTTGAAGCAGATGGGCCACATCAGCAAAAGACCATTCCACTTTTTAAAGAGTACTTTCAGATTTTTTATTTTTTGTGAATAACATTTGTCAACGAAAAAGTACTCAATATTTAACTGCTTAATTTTGTAGGGGTGACTTTCGACCTTCTAAAATAACTAACATTTTTCCAAGTTCTACTGTTTGTTCAGGTGGATTTGTACCACATAAAACATATAGATCTTCACATAGTATGCATCTCACCGGTCCATCTGTAAAGCATAATGCCAAAAAATATTCCATGCATGCCATCCATGTATTTGCTGTGTCCTCAAAATGGCTTCTGACAAACTGGAAATAGAACTTCATTCCACCCGCCCATAAAGGTCGGTGCTGAGTACGGCTCACAGCCCCGCTTTTAAATAAAAGTAGAAGTGAAGTGGGAGCTTTAAAGCCTGAATGAAGCTAAGTGAAAAGCTTGGAGTGTAAAATGTTCACAGCTGTGGTGGTGAGTCTTTAATGATAAGCAGTCTTTATTCATCCCTCACAATCTTTATAGCAATCCGTTTTCAGACCCTGGAAGAAAATAACCCTCCCAGCCAATCCTGCAAAGGAGACCAAGACATGAAGCCTGGGGACGCTTTTTGTTGTGTTTAATTATCTGACATATTTGGACACTCACACTGGATTTTTTTCTCATTGCATTGCTGAGTCTCAACTAGCATGGTAGCATCGACATAGCTCCTGAATTTCATGGCAATTCAACCAACAGCTGTTCACACAAAACCCTAAAGCCACACCTGGTGCTACATGCAAGAAGAAATGAGATCTACTGAATTACCAGTTTTCCTCTGGGGATCATAAGTGTAAAATTTTGTGTGGTTTTATTTCTTCTTTAAACATTATTATTTAGTCGTATTATTATGCCATTGTGCTTGTATTAAAGCCAGTTTGCCCTTTTTCCAGTCCATGTTTAGTTGTCGTAAATGTCACATTTGAGCATACACCGTTTTTGTTTGTTTTTTTTGCTTAACTCAATCCATCTGTGTCTGGGTTAAAAACACCTCAAATTATTTACACATCTGTACGTGTGTTTATGTGTTTAAGTGAACATAAAGAGAACAAACAAAAGTTCTGGGCCCAAATGTCTGTTTTCATCAGCCTAAGTTGAGTCTCTTTGTTATGCTTTAACTAGTGGCAGACCAGGAACAGGTTATGGAGAACAAGATTTACTCAGTTTTATTGTTTTGGAAACAGGTGAAGGTTTCCTCATAAGAAGCAAAGCATTTTCAAATAACTTCTAGTTAGCTCTTGGTTTTAATTCATTCGAAGGTTTCAGACGTAAAGAACTTTTGATAAATTTTTTGCCTCCAGTTGATCTTAACCACCAACCGGCATCATGTAAATTATCTGTTTTGAGGAAGAGATTAACCCACTTGTCAATATTCAGCTTTGACAAATGGGATAAATAAAAGATGATTTACCATACATTTTCCATAAGCATTGCGTGACCTTTCCAGTCACTTCATTCAAATTTTTAAATCACTGTGAGAAACACAGGTGCATACAATCAAACATGCCTTCTTCTGTTTCTGAAAGAATGGGTTGCTTTCATGAGCTGGGTGGCTCGTTCCGTGCAATAACTCCATTTGTAAAAGAAATCCCAAATATTCAATTGTCAACTGTTGGAGGTTTCGTAATAAAGTTAAGGAGCAAAAGCAACGCGGGCATGGAGTGGTAGGTTACGTAAAACCACAGAGTGGAGACAGTGAATGCTGAATGAATTTGCCAATTGCCTCCAGAGTCAGTAACTACAGACCAATAAATGTGGTGAGGCCTTTGATTAGCTTAAAAACGGTACATAGAGTACTTCATGGGTTTGGATGGAATGACAATTTACATTACCAAGAGCAATAAATAACTGGGTTCAATGGTGCAGAGCACACTGCCGCTGGACTCTCAGCTAGAAGAGTCCAGCTCTTTCTTTGTCTTTCTTGACAAAGAGCGATTCATCTTTCTTTGTTTCATAGTTAAGGAGCAAAAAGAGTCTTTTTCTGTCAGTGGGCGATTCTGGGTTGACACTCTTCAGGACAATGTTACTTCCTAACTGCAGTCTGCCAAGTGTAAAGTGGGATGGACGGGGGTATAGAGTTTTTTTCAATGAGAGTAAGAGGAACGCTTGACGTTGAAGCACACAAAGACCTTTTTGACAATTTGCTGATCATCTTTGTGGGAACAGTTTGGGGATGGTGCTTCCTGTTCCAACATGTCAGTAGACCTAGTTCACTGTTCAGAAAGACATGACTGAGAAAGTCTGCACACAGGTATGACCCTGGGTTAACTTAACACACCACCTTTGGCATGAAAATCTCCAACATCAGTGCCTGACCCCAGACATACTCTCTTCAACGAACGGTCAAAAATATCCATACATAGACATTTACAATCTGTTTAATTGTTTTTCAATCCATTTCCCCCTTTATTCAACCTAAAAGCACTGAAATTATCTTTTTCACAAAAGGTTCCTGACCAAGACTATACATCAAAATTGGCTTAAGACAAAATTTTAAATACAACACATACAATGTAAGTTGTAAAAATAGAATGTAAGGAGAACACCCAGCCTTGACCATAAAAATAATTCGGTTGGTGGAATAAATATTTCTCAGATGTGTTACATGCAGCTCTTCTTTTACTTATGAACCCAACAAATATACAACTGTTCAGCGTAAAACAAAGCAAACACATTCAGCATATTTTAAATTAGATACATGAAACACATTCAATTTACACTCTTTCAAATTAAGACAGTTGTTTTTTTAAGAAAAGAAATAACAGCTTTGTATCCATACAGCTAATCCTTTTTGGATCGGGCTGAAAACATACCAGAACATTTCTCCTGTGCTGCCATCTAAAGGGGATTTACTGCAATAGGTGCTGGATCCCTGTGGCTGCATAAGCTACAACCAAAGTACTACATCTGTTTTGGACTAGCACCATTATTTAGACTCAGCAGGTCAAACCAACAAATATAGCCATTAGCATATTAGTTTTGAGTGAAACTAGCTTTATTTAGAAAGCCAAAAAAGGAAGTCAGAATACTAAACAATAAGACAGAAACCAAACTAAAAGGAACAGTTCCTTTTACAGGTTAGGTAGGAGCAGCACTTTATTTTATAAAAATCCGGAGTAGCTTGTACCCTGGGCTAAAGCTACAAGCTAGCCAGAGCGGTACCCATCTTAAAGCAGTTCCAGTTGTGAAAATGTTGCAGCAGTTTATGCCGATGCTATTTTGTGAGGTTGTGGTTGTGCTTAAAGTGTGAAGTCATTAGGATCAAACATATGAATGTTACATAGAAAATGAAGGCAGGAAACAGTTAGCGACCAAACGTCTTCCTGTGTGAAGCGTACCAAAAACAAAACATTTGAGGTTTTTTTGTTGTGGGGGAAAAAAAATAAAAAAATTGATTAGAAAAGTACATTTGTGTCGAAATCAATTCACTATGGTTTACATGCACCCAGAGAAGATTTCTGCTTTTGCATGTCTTTTATGGTTACTCTGACTGGAAAGAATTCACGTGGTTTCACAATGGAAGAACACTGGTGTCGTACTGCCTCTGACCTATATTTCTTTTTCAGATAATCATTGACTTCTATGCAAGTAGACAGAGACAATGAAAGCCCTCTGAGAAAGTTAATGAAGTACCATTTACATTAACCCTATATGTGACTGGAGACATTTTAAGATAGGAAGAAGTCTGCATATGCCTTCATCCCTTTCAGAGTAGCTCATATCTTTAGCTGTAACCTGGATTTTTACAGAATTAAGATGCCAAAAGGGTTATCTCCTGATGACGAAATATTACCTGCTCGAAACATTTGTGAAGGACCTCACGTCAAAACTCCTGAACAAACACGTACTAGTCAGACAGGAGGTCACATTTAGCTTTATCCAGCGATGAAGTGATGATTGTTTCAGCCAGTTGATGAGCCAACTGATGAAGATCGCTTTCATCCGACCCCTGCTGCTTGTTTTTCATGCTCAAGACCCAGCTTAACACATCACACGACAGAACCTCTGCGAAAGCCTCCACGCCGGCTCCATGCGCCTGCAGGCTGTCTCTTGCCAGGTCGTTTGTAGATAGGGAATGCATCAGATGCTCCATCAGTTCCACTTGGGGGTCACTGATGGAGCTTCTATGCACACCGCCCGAGTTGTCCTCCTTGTCTTTTGGAGTCGGTGGAGGAGGAGAGGGCAGGAAGACTTTTGCCAGCCCCCCTTTGAGCTTCCGAGCGAAACTGTTCCTGCTCCGCTCCAGCTCCGGGATGAGGGGGGTGGTCGGAGGGGCATCTGGGTAGTCCAGGGAACCTACAGCTGGAAGGCCCGATTGATACAGAGGTGGATGATTGGACTGAGAGTTTCTGTGAGTCTGTAATTCCCTTAAGGATATCATCTCTAGTTCCAACAGGCCCTCTTCTTCTCCGGATGCAGGGGGCCCATTTTCAGCCTCTTCACAGTCGTTCTTTTCAACATCTGATGGAGGATACTGAGGCAAGCAGATGTCTTTCAGAGCTACCTCAACTATTGCTGATGCCAACTCCTTGGCTAAGGTCTCCGGTGTTTGAATAGATTGTAGCACCGCAGGTTCCAACTTTTCCATTTGCTCTAGAGAGGAGAGGATTATGTTGTCTGCAAGATTTTTAGCAAACTCATCCAGAATGTCGACGTACATGGGGATTCCTTTGCCAGAGGTTTCGGGAACGGGTTCTTGCCACTTTGAGTCTGCACTTAGAGTCTGCATTGGATCCTGAGAAAATAAAGACAATAAGCTACAATGCCTTCCTAAAGAATCCATGTTGAACTTTTGCTAACTTTGTCACATTACATTCTCAAACTTTAGCGTACTTTTGAAGAGTTTATGTGATAACCCAACACAAAGTACGACACAAGTCCACAGTAAAAAACAAAAAGGTTTGTATAAAGAAAAGTTAGTTGTATTTCTTGTCAATACTCTTAGTGAGTACTTTGTAGGAATGCACTTATTCAGTTTCTTTTTTTGTGTTTATTTCTACCAAATTTCGACATCTAAAGACCTTTTCATGGATGTTTCTCTGCAAAGTGGCTCAAGCTCAATAAAATTGGATATAGGACATCTCTAAACATTAATTTTCTAATTTTTTCCCAAATTTTCATTGAGGCTTACATCTGAACTTTGGCTCTGCCGTTTCAACACATGAACCAACTTTGATCTGAACTATTTCCATCTATCTTTGCATCAACAAAGCACCTTGTTAGCTATAAATGAAGTCTACAAATGTAAGTTTGGTATTATCTGAGCAGTTCACCTAATAAGAGTTCTAAAGACTTATTTCCATGTGACAGAGGTTTGTACAACGGAAAACTAATAGTTTTCATGGTTCTTTCATGTGAGCAAGATTTTAAGGTTATATACCAGTGTACTACTCCGAAGGTAATTCGTTACCCTGAGTTTCATTTTGGGACATCGAAGTAATACAACGGTCACACGGCTTTTCTGATTTATTTTTGTAAACTGATTTGCGCTGGTCTTTCAAAGAAAATACCCTCGGGGTAACTTTCAAAATTCAAAGAAAATGCAAGTTTGTGATGATATTTTGTCAAAATATGAAAGAGTTTAATTTCAACATTTGGCACTATGTGAGTTTTAGCATTTAAAAATTAACAGAGCTTTTACTTTTATAGAAAGAATGGACCTAAACATTTTGTTTGAATGGCTTGGCTGCAATATTTCTCATTAAAAGCAAAAAAAAAAAAAAAAAAAAAAAAAAAAACAAAAGCTCAGTTCAAAGCATAGCAGGATATAAATGCTGCCCACAAATGGTGCCTCAGCTCTCTTCAGGGTCTTAGTCTGCTTCGTTTTAGAGAAGAAGAAAAACAAAGCTGATAAGCTACGAATTGACAGAAAGCCTCAAGAAACTTCAAAGGAGAGAACTGAGTTAGGAATCTTTCAAAGCAAGAGAAAGACTAGAGAAACAGAGAGAAAAAGGAAGTCCCCCTCTGAAGCTTAGGATGGAAAGTAAGATAAGGGCCTCAACCACAGCCTGTCACCAGATGAGCTGTCAGCCAGTCCGGATGTGACAGGCAGGAAGTTCAGTTCAAAATTGCTCCAGCTCAAATTGCTGGCCTTGGCGACAGCAGCAACCTGTCACTCACTCTGTGGAGCTTTTGGAATGCCAGCGAATTAGGCTGGGAAAGCATTAGAACATATCATTGGATAAACATCCAAATGTTTTGTCAAGACCAAGTCAAGTGTTGGTTGGTTCTGAAATATATTTTATGCAAACAATAACACATAAAGTCATAAAAGTGTCACGGATCTACACAGTCTGCACGGCATGGATCAACCAAGGAAGAGGAAGTTTTCTAAATGTGGGATCATTTTGATCTTATCACAGAATAAGGTAAATTATTATTCTGTTCTCATTTTCACTTTTGATCATTTTTCTTTTGGATTATTCCGGTTCCTTTCTACGGGATAGTTGAGTTTACATGAATTAACTTTTATTTATATTGTAGGTGAAAAACTTAGGATTTACTCCCAGGTTTTGTTTTACTGTAACCGGAGCTCTTCCACAATGCTGAGGCTTCATTGTGAGGGGGGCAGAGGGGTGAACCGGCTAACAATCCATGATAAACTCCGGTGTTTCCAGAAAGCAGGCGACTGAACTGGACCTTCAACTCAACCATCTGCTCCCAGTTCAAGTTTGTCATGATTGTTAACTGTGTCTATTTAATGTTCTTGCAAATCCCTGCATTGCAAAGGATTCAGTAGCCACAAACGTTCATTTATGCATTCTTATTTTTCAATTTATAGCAATATTTGCGCATGCGCAGAATATTGAGAAATTTCTTGCCCAACTGGTTGTGTGCTTCTCTGTCAATACCAAGAACAGTAGTTCTCCATATTAATGTACCAACTTTTTTGTAGCCAAATCGGTCAGATGACTTATGATACTTTCTCTGATACTGTTACAATTGATTGTCGTCCAAAATGAACAGGTCATTTTTGGTTTGATGACAACATGTGCCTCTAAATCTTGGGGAAGGGTGTGCTGTGGTGGCACCGAGGCTAAGCACAACCCACATATGGAGGCCTCAACCCTCGACATGGCTGTCATAGGTTCAATTCCTGGCCTGGTGACCCTTGCCATATGCCTTCCCCACCTCTTGTCACCCACCTTCCTGTCAACAAATTATCAAATAAAGGCTACTAGAGCCAATAAAAAAAAATATGTGGGGAAGCATTGTAAAATGGCAAATTGGTTAGGCCTTACAAAACCAGATTATGCTAACAACATAGCTCCAAGGTGTCAAACTAGCATAGCAGATCATAAATAAAAGATAAAACTGGTGTAACTAAAGTTAGTTTTGGCTTGTGGATGTTAATTTTTAAAGCAAAACTTAATTTACAACAACTTTGGCCAATACACCTGAAAAGAAATACAAAAGCATGAACGAAATGGGCTAACTCTCGAGAACCAAGCTAATGTAAATAATACTGCTTTGCTAAGCTAGCAAAACAAACTGTAAATGAATGATGACACAGCTGTAAAATTTCTTCCTGTTTTTTGAACACTTAATTTTAAGGTAAAGTAAGTTTACAAAATTGTGAGCCTCTAGAAATATAAAGAAAAAGCAATGAGATGTCAGAAATATATTAATTCTTAAAAATAAAAAACAAGGAAAAGATATCAAGCTAGCATCACAGATCCAAAATAAGTAATAAAGAAACTCTGAAGTTTCTTTGTGTAACATTTTGTAGATGGTCGTTTCTTTTTAGCTAAAGTAAATCTAAATTTCGCACTTTTAAAAGATAAGACTACAGTGTAGGGTTTTTTTTTATATAAACTTAAACTAAATGTAGTGCAATTACAATGGAGCCATCTACATGTTTTTTTTTATCATTATGTACATTTTAATAACAACCTTTTATGGCAAACTAAGATAAAAACAGTTCATCTTTCCTTTTCGCATCTTCCTCCACCGCAAACTAGCATTTCGAGTATCACCAGAGGTATCCTGGGGTTTTTAATTCCATAAACCAGTCACTCACAGTAAACACGTTTCCAACATTTTAATGGCTTGTTGAACTAATATCCTATTGTCCAATCTGTCAATCAGACAATAGGAAACATACAGACCGCAGAACAGGCAAGATGCAGAGTGAAGAGCAGATGTGGAACAAATTACAGCAAGAACAAAGAATGTTTTCTCCTGACAATGCGAGTTGTACACTCTGATGAGGCAGAGGAGCGTCCGTCGGATTTGGGACGCCTTCTCACTATATTATACAACCCCAAACATAAAGTGTTGACCCTGGTCATTGTGTCGTTAAATTAATGACACCAGTACGCCTTTGTTGGAGTTTTAAAAAGCAACCAAATGCACTACATGTGCATTAAGTACAAAGGCAGTTTTAAGTGTGTTTTCTGTTTGGTTGAAACCTCACTTGACCTTTAAGGAAGGCTTTATTTGTTTCCTCCTTCTTTCCCACTGGTTCATCTGTTGAGAGTGAGTGAGGGGGAAATAAAACCTCCTCTGCAAGAAGCTATTTTAGGTTTGTGTGAATAAACCTAAAATAGCCATCATTTCCTTCAGGAAAAAAAAATGACTGAGAAGAAATTAAAAAATGCCTCAAATAAAAGTTAATAAACATATAGGCCTGTCAGGAACTAAAATGAGACAGACTATGTTGAGAACAGAAGATAGAAAACGCAAGGAAAATATTAAGTGAAAATACAAAAAGAGTCCTGAGAGTCAACTTGATGTACGGTAAGTTAACGTATACGAAGCCTAAAACTGAAAAAGAAAGACGTGAAGCAACAGGCAGCCTGAACTATATCGGCAAGTAGGCAAACTTACCACATTGGAACTTGGTGCAGTGTCTTCAGTGTAAATGGGTGACATGGGAAAGGGTTCACCAGTTTTGCTCACTTCCTGTAAGTTTCTGTAAGTGTACTTGTGCATGGGAGGAGCCAGTTTAAGAAATTTACAGCACTGAGAAAAAAATAGGAAGTGGCAGAGGACAGCGTTGTACTGTCGATGGGTTCCGTTGACGTTTGCGTGGTTGAAATCTAGAGAGGAGAGCACATGTTTTCTTTAGAACCCATTTGTTTCCATTTTTGTTTAAGTTTGCGTCTGTAGTTAAGTTTGATAAATACGTACAACAAAAAAAAGACAAAAAAAAATTTAAGTCAAGAAACCACACATGCAGCTAAAAGTTGACGAGTGATAATGCTGCATGTCGTCATCTCCTAAAAATAATGGGCTAAGTCGTTTTCTTTAAAGTGATTATTTTTATTTGCCTAAAACATCTTTTGGAAGAAAGGGGTGGTGATTTTTTTTCTTTTTTCAAAATTGCTTTTGGAAAAAAACTAAAATAAAAGACTTAGGCCATTTTAGGAAGGTAGGGATATGAAACACCAAATTCTGCCACTCATGCATAACATGATAGAAACTTGAGAAAAAAGTGCTGAGAGCAACAAGGAGGAGAAAGTAAGAGGAAAAGTTGATTATAGAGGCCTAATCCTGCCATAATTAGCAATACGTACATAAATATATACTGAAATGTTGAACAAATAAATAACCATGTGTTTAAATGTGCAAAAAATACAGAAATACATAAATAAATAAATAATATTGGCAGTACTTAAACTATACAATTGAATTTGATATTACAGCCTGGAACCTTTGTATTTCTTTCAAAGTTGTAAATAATTTTGTATAAAAATATCTGAGATTTATGTGAAAAAGTGTTTGGATCCTTCCTGATTTTCTAGTTGTTTATTTTTTTTGCTGTTTGTCACACTAAAAGAATATTAAACCAATTTTAATACTGATTAACAAAATCAGGCCTGGGTTAAAACCACAGTTATGTTTTAAAAGGGTCATGTAGTCACATTTCACACATGACCGGGTAGGTTTGGATTTTTTCCCCCTCCCTCAATAATAAACACTTTCATTTAAAAACTGCATTTTTGTGTTGTTGTTTTTTTGAGCTGTCTTTGACTCATATCTAAATTGGTTTGATTTTCAGAAACACTGAAGTGTGACAGATCTGCAACCCCCCAAAGAAACAAAGTTCTACGTCCCAAAAGCATTGCAGTAGCTCCCCTTGAACCGTTTCCACCCAAAAAACCCTGAACTTCACTTCCAGACCCACCCATGTATCAAATGATCTGCGGAGTTAGTACATGAAATGGTATATGTTGAGGGTTTACTCAGAGTAGACAGGTATGAAATGATAAATTACTTGTCTCTTTTGTTTCTATTACTTCTTATTCTGCCATAAATTCGCTACAGAATATTTGGATGAATATTTGAAAAGTCTTAGAATTAACTCACCCCATCTCAAATTTATATTTCTTCATGTGAGCATTTCAATTCAATGACTACGCAAACAAATGAAAAGTATTTTTAAAATAAGTGAAATAATTTGATTCCAGTGTAGTGAAGATATTTCCTCTCACCAATTAAAAAGTACATAAAGAAATCAAAAGATGCCCTTTGAAAAGTTTATAGTAGATTTATTTATTTTCTCAGTAGCTAAACATAACAGGTAGACGGGGGAGACACACGTGTGTGTGTGTGTGTGTGTGTGTGTGTGTGTGTGTGTGTGTGTGTGTGTGTGTTGTGTGTGTGTGTGTGTGTGGCCGCGTGGGTGTGTGTCCCATGAGGTTACTCCAATTTAAAACCTCCCTGAACAAAACAGCAACAAATCTCTTAAAGCGAGAATTTCTATTGGTTGTCATGAGTTTGAATACCTCTAGAGCTCCACCCTGTTGTTTTAAGGTGCGTTTGTTGTCGGATTCGTTCGTCATTTTCAGAAACATGCTACATTTAGAAAGGAACAGTCATTGCTTGAGTTTCTTTAATACATGAAATTTAAGCAATTAAAATACCCCTACAATGATTTTTGAAAATATATTTTTGGGCTAAAGCACGTTAATTATGTTATTTCTTTAACTCCGCGATAGTGCGCCGGTAGAAGCTGGTACTTATAACCAGCGCTCCTTATCAACTGCATTCTGTTCCGCTTCCTGATTGGTCCGTTTGGCTCAAATTCTAGCCAATGAAAGCAAGGCGCAGGAGATTCAGATCCTCAGCTGAAAAGCGCTTCCGACTGTGAAGCAACGCTGCTATATTGGAATAAATATTCCAGAAAAGGCTACTCTCTACTGTCTAAACTGGATTTAACAGAGCGAAGCACACTAAGGTAAGACTACATTTCGGCGTCTTCGAGCACCGAACCGTTTCGAGGAAAACCCCGGCCGTCATGCAAAGCTCAGCCACAGAGACTCCCTTTTATGGGAGCGAGTTTAAATTAGCCTCAGTTCTAAAGCCGTGAAGAGTTTTACTTGCTTTGTTTTTGGTGCAAGTGCGCCATTTTTCTGCTTTCCTTGTGTGCAATCCAAACAGCAGCGGCGACTGGACAGTTGTTTTCGCGGGATAAAGGTGAACGAAGCCGCCATGCCTTTCACAAGAGGGAAGAAAAACAAAGAGGCCGCAGCGAACAAGGCATCCAGGGTGAATGCAGCAGCAGCAGCAGCAGCAGCAGCAGCCTCGGAGAACCAGGTGAGGGGAATGAGCAACAGAAATCTCTCTTTGTGACGGTGCACGTACTGATGTGTTGTGCTGCTTGTGTTTCAGGAAGAGGCCGCTCAGGTGAAGAGGTCCTCGTCTCCTCCTCACGGAGCTCCCAAGAAGAGGACTGCCTTCATCGACATCACCAACGTGAGTTCTGCGTGTCTTTCTTGAGACAAACATGGCAACCTGCTGACTCGACCTGACAGGTAGCATTAAAACTTAGGCGCAACATGTTACTTGGAGGAGACGCAATGTATCAAGTATTGATTGGCATGGAAAGTGGGTGACTGGGGCAGCGAGGAGATAATTACTACTATTTATGTCTTTAGTTTTAGAAAAATTAGTAAAATATTGTACCAAAACAGAATCCTTGTATTGTGTCACATAAGTGCAAAGGTTGCCATCATTTGGTGCGATTTTCCTCGTTTGTGACGCACCAACTACAATGTGGTCTTTCACACGGGTTTTTTTTTTTCTTTTCCTTTTTTTGGGTTCCAGCTCTATACTTTGATAAATGCTGCGTTCCAGTTACCTCGGAACTCGGAGCTGAGGTTTGACGTCAAACTCGACGTAACAGCGTCCCAGTTAAAAAGTCGCCTTTTCGACATGGCGCTGCCCACAGATGATGTTTGCAGTGCCTCTTACAAACATTTTAAGCTTTACTCGTCATATGCAAACAACACTTTTAATTTGTTCAGATTAGAGGTGCTACATGTAGCATTTTTTGAAGACTCTTTATATATGTGTCAAGTAGGGCTGTAGTAATGCAATAATCTCACCATACATACAATACACGATATTCTGCTCACGATAAGATGTATACGATATTCAGCAAACGATACAATTCAATACATTTCGTGATTTTCTGAAAGATTTTAGAGGGACAGTGATTTTGGTGACATTTTGTGACTGTTATAAAGTTGGATTGAATTAATTTAACTGAAAAGTGATTAAAAGCACCAACTACACAATACCTGGCTCTGATTGGACAGGGACTTAAAGTCGACAGCTGGACAAAATGAATCAAAGAAGTGATGAGAAAACATGTTTCTTGTAATTGAAACGGTACAAACTGTAGCTACATGCATTTGTAAAGTAAATGAAGTGAACCAAGTACCTGCTCTGAATAGTTTGATACCTTTTTAACCTTGACATCTGAAGGCATCGCTCTAAGCCTGATGACCTAATCACTCTCCCAACGAAGCAAGCAGTAAGTGAGCAAGGTGACAGTTGGATTTCACGATACTTGCTGATGAATATCGATTTTTTTTTTTTTTTTTTTTTTTTTTTTTTTTTTTTTTTTTTCTAGGAAAGAAAATATCGATATATATCGTGATATTGATATTATTATACAGCCCTAGTGCCAAGTAAAATGAGCATGTCCCCGTCACGGCTTTCTGTTGGGGAGTGGAGCCATATTGAAACGCAAAGTTGGTGGTAACTGGGGGTAGTAGTAGTTATCACTACTCTGTGTGTGTGTGGGTCAGGTTAACTTGATCAAATTGAAATTCTTCTTTTGCACACATGATTTTATTTATGTCACATGTTTGCACTTTAAATATTACTTCTTGAAATTCTCATCCAATCTTGTCTCCAGGCTCACAAGGTGACGATCAGCCTTCCAGGTAGGAAGAGGGAGTCGGCGAAGAAAATTGAAAAGAAGACCAACTCTACCTCGGTGCAGTCAAAGAATCAAACAAACCTACAAAAGTGCGTTTTAAAGATCTTCTGGGTTTATTTTCCGTCATGGTTCTTCTCGCTCGTTGCCTTCAACTCCTGGCGTCTCGCCTCCCGCAGGTCGTCATCCGTGAGCTCCGAGGGATCGCCAGCTGACAAAGAGAGGTCCGACGTAGAGGAGAGGAAAAACGAGGAGCAGCAGAGGGACGACTCATCTCCGGCAGAAGAACCTGTAGATGTTTTGTCCCCTGCTGCCCGGGAAGTCCCGGCACACATCCAGAGGCAGCCTGTAAGAAGAGCAGCACATTTCTACAGCTATGCTCACACGGCAGGTCTTGATGCTCGACTTCAAAAAGCGACATGCGTGACGCACGAGAACGATGACGTCACACGGCAGCATTATTATTTTACAGGAGTAATAATGGACAGTCGTTTATGGATCCGTTTTTAAAGTTTAGTCAGTAATGGGAATTGATGATATCGTCACAAAATCATGACAAGAGGAAGGAAGTTAGTTGAAATTCACAACTACTAGCAATGGTCTTGTGGAGCATTGACAGCAATGTCAGTGGAGAAATCTGTTTGGATGTACAGTCAGAGCCAACTGTGGTGGGATTGTGATGTGATGAGCTTCAGTGTCCATACGTTAATAATTATAATTTTCAGCTGCTGCTTATGTCTGGATTTACCGAGCGTGGCTTCTTCTGGTTCATAATAATTACACGTCTCATCGAGGCCATAAAAACTGGTTAAAATGCATCATGACCATGCAAAGATTTGAAATGAGCCATTCAGTTTTGGGTGGAAAAAGCCGCATTTGAGTTGGTCAGGGTTGCCTGCTGTGTGAAGTAGCCTAAAGTTGGCTAAAAGTAAGCCTCGTGTTTCAACTCCACATTCCTTGGACTTGTACAGATCCCAGAAGAGTTCGACATCGACTCTGATAACTCTGAAGACTGTTACATGTGTCCCGAGTATGCAAAGGATATCTTTGACTACCTTAAAAAGCGAGAGGTGAGGGAACTCTGGAAAGCCTTTCACATTGAGTTCTGTGTCTTGTTGTTGGTTCAGCTCCATAATCCTCATTGTTCACATTCAGGAAAAGTTTGTCCTTTCCAACTACATGGACAAGCAGCCCTACCTCAGCCCAGACATGAGGGCGATCCTGATCGATTGGCTGGTTGAAGTCCAGGTGATTTATTCAGCCAGTGTGTTTGTGGGAAAAGATCAAAGCGTCTTCTGATCTAAGAGAAACATTTTGCTAACTTTAACAGCGGTTGCCTTTCTGATCTCTTGATCGTGCTGTTTTTTTTTCCTCACGTAGGAGAACTTTGAGCTGTTCCACGAGACCCTCTACTTGGCTGTGAAGTTGACAGACCACTACTTGTCAAAAGTCCCCATCCACAGGGACTTGTTGCAGCTCATTGGTTCTACCGCTCTGCTGATCGCCTGCAAATTTGAGGCGAGAACGTCTTTTCTTTTTTCTTCTTTTTTCCAGCTGGTTTGAAGTGACATTTCAGTTTGAACCGTTTTGAGTCTTTTCGTTGTCGGTTGCAGGAGCGCTGCCCGCCCCCCGTCGAGGATTTCCTCTACATCTGCGACGACGCTTACAAACGGCACGAGCTGATCGGCATAGAAGCCAACATCCTGAAAACGCTGTCGTTCGACATCAACATTCCCATCCCGTATCGGTTCCTCAGACGCTACGCCAAGGTGGGTCGGGTTTAGTCGTAAATGTTGTTGTTCGGCAGAGCGATTGAAGACAACAGGTATAACTTGGCTTAACCCTTTTTTTATTCTTTTGTTTTTTTCCTCTTCCATTCAGTGTGTGAATGTCGGCATGGATACGCTGACTCTGGCTCGCTTTTTCTGTGAGATATGCCTGATGGATATCGACTTTGTGGAGGAGCGGGGCTCACGGCTGGCATCAGCCTGCCTGCTGATGGCGCTGGTCACCAAAAACCTGGGAGGATGGGTAAGTTGCCTCGACCTGAAACAAGAACCTAAACCACAGCTGCTCTTGCTTTCACTTTTTTGAATTGGTGATAGATTTCAGAGCAGAAATTGGCCCAAATTGTAACTGTACATTTTTCTTTTCTTTAATGGGTTTCTACTGTTTGGCCCTTTTTGATCACTAACTGAATCTTGTGCCTGTAAATCAGCAATTTCCTTCTGTATGGAATATATTCAAAAGTTCCCAGATAGGATGTGTCCAAACTCAAAGTCCGCATTTGAAAGCTGATCACGTGTTGCCTTTCATATCAGTCAACATCAATTAATTATGTCTTTTGTTTGTTTTAAGAATCTGAAATATTGACAAACTGGTGCTGTGATGCAGTTTTGACTCCATTTCATTTTTTTTAAGCAGTTTAATTATGAATTTCTTTTAAGGGCAATTTTGTATGTGGACTTCATAATGAGTTTATGGGTTCAGTAATGCTTTATTTCCTTTTTTTTTTTTTTTTTTTTTTTTAGATGGTTAAATATTTTCCAGTTCCAATGATCATTGCGCTTTGCAAAATTAAAGTTTATTGACCTTTGAGAGGGTCAACTTAACAATATTACTTGACAATTGTTTTGAGATCATTATAATTTATCATCTAGCAAAATTTGTTATTGTGACAGGCCTGCCTACATCCCCCAGAATACTGTGCGGTTCTAGATTGGAGTTCAGTGAAACTATTGAGCATTCCTGTTGATATTAATACACATCTGTTGTGTATTAATATTGGTATTGAGTTATATCCCAGCCCTACAGTGGCATCAGTGATGCCACAAAGACTGCCCAAATATGAAGGCTCCTCCCAAAGCGTTCTTCTTTTCTCTGGATTTGAAGAACAAGTCTATCAGCAACAGCCCAATGTATCCCAAGAGTCATTGCAGGCCGAACAGGAAACTTTTGTTCAACAAAATGGTGGACAATGTGGGAGACGAGTACATCTTATAGAAGTATATTAAAATTTAATATTACAAAGATGGAAGCTTATATTGGTTAAGTGGTGACAGTTTTTGACAAAGTACTTTGACAATAGACTGTAAACATGTCATGAAATGTTAAACCCCAAAGCCGGATGTAACCTTTCCTCCGTGTTGTTGCTCCTGCAGTGCCCCATCCTGCAGTTCCACTCCGGCTATCAGGTGTCTGACTTGAAGCCTGTGGTCAGAAAACTCCACTCTATGCTTCAAGCTCCATCTGACGATAACCTGAAAACCATCCGGAACAAATACTCTCATAAGTAAGTCTGCAAACAAAAATACACTTGGAGATATTGTTGTTTTGAGCTGACGGGTTGAATAATCCAGTATAATTTATTTTATTTCCCCCCAGGGTATTTTTTGAAGTAGCTTCTCTTCCTTTGGTTGACATTAATGTCTTGGAGAAAGCCTTGGTCTCTTCGTGAAGATGGAGAAATGGTCTGAAAGACTTGAGTTGAGTGAAAGCTCTCATTAGGACAAAAAAGTTGTACATAATTTAATGTTTAATATTTATATGTTGTCCAGTTTGTCTTCCGTGTGAAGTTGGAAATAAAACCAGTTCTCAAGGAGTGTTCTTAATGTGGGCATTGTTATTAACATGTTAAATGTATTTTATCAGTGGATTTTTTTTATCTAGGTTTTTATAAGATCAGTGAAATTGTAATTCATTAGTAATCTGTAAACTCCTCTGTGTGTATACTTACTAATGAATTATGCACTGGCCCACAATTTTTAAAAAGATTTCAGATATTGTTCATGTTAGCAGTTATGCATGCATTTCTGGTTGTACAGTGTTTATCATGTTAAGCTAATGATTTGTATAAAAACCAAATAATGCTATTCCTTTTTTTTTTTTTTTTTTTTTTTTTCTTTTGTCATGCTGTTATGCGAAGTTTTAAAATAAAGAAATGTCTTACTCTTTACTCCAATGAATGATTTTCACTTTTATTTAGACATTTACCATTTATTTCGTTGCGCTTCAGAGTGACTTGGAGTTGCAAGTTTAATTTCCGGTGACTGTAATTCTTATTTTTGACCACTAGAGGACGGTGTCACAACATGAATGGTTCTGTATGTTTTCTGACTGAAAGGATCACAAAGGACTGGGAAAGAAATTTGGGAGATAAAGGAATTGTTGCATAAATACAAATTTATTGGATGCAAAAATGACACACAGACTTAAAGATTCACACCAGTCAAGTTTTTCCTCATTTACCCAGAAGACATTTTGTTTGTCCGACAATTGGCTTTCACCAACAGAACTAAGACTGGTCCTCAACAGATGTTGGTGCTTTGTAGCTAAAATTATTTAAAAACACTAATTGGCTCCTATGTCTTTATTTACTTTTTTTTTTTTAAACAGTTCAGTGTTTCAACCAAACTCAAATTCAGAGGCAGAAGACCATATTATCAAGACTACAGCCTGACATTTTTCTTTTACACACATATGTAATGTGTGTAAAAGGTTACACTGAATGTTGTTTGCACCTATAGCCATTCTGGTGCATTTTGGGATTTGCAGTGTGAACATGACCAACTGGTGGGTCATTAAGACAAGATTCTGCAGTGTATCACTTTGTCTCTTGGGACTTAAGCTTGACATACCTGATCTGAGTTAATTGTAGCTCTGGCTGTATACTTGGGGTGATCTTGCAGCTGAAAAGTGGACATCTGTTCTACCTACGGTCTTAAGTGTTTTCACACTTAAATAGCAGAGCTGGTTCAACTGGGTACCAGAATTGCAATGTTTGCTACATTTTCAACTGGTGCGGTTGGCTTTCATACTGCACTATGTGAAATCCAAACTAACTGAGAAACCTTTTTACCTGGTGGGGCTGCACCAAAAGCTACTGAAAGAAAACAACCTCTGAAGACGACACTGAGCACAACTTGTGTCTTCATGAAATATAAACAAAATGGAGCAGCGTTAGATTTTATTTTCAGATTTTAACAGTTGTAGAACTTGTCTTTGGCAAAGACCACAAGTCATTTCTCCTGTTGGCATTGCTCTCATGTTTTAGCTGTATTTATCCAGAATGCCCTGCGCTGTACTTCTCTTGCTGCTTTTGAAGCGGTCTCCAGTCCGCTTGCATCCACATAGGCATTCAAACCGCACCAGAGTTCACTTCAACTGAACCAAGCCTGAGATTTTTATGCGGACCAGTTTTTCTTTTTTTTTTTTTTTTTTTTTGTCCACAGCAACGTTACACACACCTCCTCAAACGAACTGGACTTTTAAAATGAACTAGAGTTTGGTTAAATAGGACTAAACAGGTTGGCGTAAATGCACCCTTAAGTATTCAACAGTATTGCTAAGAAGTTTTATTTCAGGATTGCCCTGTCTTTAGCCCCATCTATCTATCATCCATCTGTCCTATTCTTAGTAAAAAAGCATTTCCTTAACGTTGAGTGTGTTTCTGTACTTCCATGTGGGTATCTACTACTTATAGAAATAGTCCAAGAGCCAAAAAAATAAATAAAAATAGAAAAACCCACTATCAGTTCTTTTTTTTTTCTACCTAAATTTAAGTAAGTGTTTTGCGGGTGTCTGCAAAACGATTTGTTTCAAAAGCTGCTATCTTGTTACCTAGCAACCCCAAACTCAGCCCTCCCAGGGCAATCCTTGGCGCTCCTCCCACTTCATGGACCTTACCACAGGGGCTGCGTTTCATTGGCTATTGCCAATTTTACGTCATAGCGCAGCTACCACTTGCGTGACCGTCTCACAAACACAAGCTACTCTAGTAAATACATGCTAATGTACATTGTGGACTAGCAGACCGGCAGTAAGTTTTTGCGTCAGGACTCAAAAAACAATGGTTCTCCACTGTCAGTGGGGTATCTGTACAGGCGATGTCAGGTATCCTGATGTATTTGTGGAACTAAAATTCACAGATTTCCAAAATCTGAAACGGAAAGTCTTGCTTGGTGCTTGTGCACGACCGCATTTTCAGCTCAACCGTCGTAGGATCAATAAGAACAAAGGATTGTCTGCTGGTGTAAGTATTATTGCTTTGCTTTCTTTGTGTTTAGTGAATGAAAAAAGTAAGTCGATAATAAACACATCCATTATGAAAACCTTTTAGCCATTTACAGCATAATGGCAGAACCGATACAACTTCTACATCCTGAAGCCTGTCTGTTACAGTCTTGCATTAGCTGAACAGATCAATATGCAATGTGTACCATATCTGACATACATTAAAGATTTTATTTCACCTGAAAAGGCTTTTTACTAAACTGTAATCGCGTTAGCTACGCTAATAATGTTAGCCACCAAGTACCATGTATCAGACCTAGGCACATTGGAACATTTGCCAACAGAATTCACCCTCAAAACCATGAATGCCCGACTTACCCAGCCTTGCAAGAACAATAGGCATCAGTGATCTTGTCCACAGCTATATTTATACTGAGAATGTGAGGGTCTGCTGTGTTCCTCATTGACTGGTAGCATTTAGCTGTGACGTGCACAATCTTGGAGGCATCACGTGGCTAAAACACCTTAATGTCCTCCAAAAAAGTTGACATGAACTTGTTGGTTCCCCTGTCCATTGTTGTGAGGTACTAATGTTAGCGCTGAATTGGGAGTGCTTGTCCTATTTTCAGATGAGAAGATAGTTTTTACTATGTTAAATTAAGAGGAAAATGCCTTGTAGTCAAACCTTGCTTTCATCTTTTTCGTGACTTTAGTGGTGTGTTCCCTGGTCTCCCTGAAACTTTTTTGTCTTGTCTTTGTGGCCATAAATTGCAGAACTGCCATGCAAAAAGGCTTATTTTACATGTAAAAACTTAGTCTGAAAAAGGGTTCCGTTTTACAAAATCAAACTCTTTGTCCAGGTTTCCTTGGTGTTAGTGGTAGAGAAAAGTATGGCAACTTCATTGACTTGCATCACACCAGCAAGTACCAGCTACACCACAGAGCTCTTGTCTGACCTGTAGTTTTGTTTGAAGGTCTATTGCGGACACGGCGCACATTAAAAACTTCAGGATGCGGATATCCGCCAGTTCAATTCTGTGCCAATCATCTCCCACAAACACACATAAAGCTTCACCTGCTGCTTCTGCTCCCGGAGCCGTCTGAGCTCATTTTCCCCACCGTCATTCTCTCGATCAATTAAAGTGATTGATTGGCCGCATTTTGGTGTGTGTGTTGTGTGTGTGTGTGTGTGTGCGCATTCTGTCCCCCACTTCTCTCAGAGCAACGATCCCAATAACACCCTCTGATTAAAGTGTGCTGGTGTAGATAGTGCCCATCCCGCTGGGCTGGATAAGGATCTGAACCACTGCTGCCAAACTGCATATGAGCTATTGATCAGAGTCTGGAAGGGAAACCAGCTTTCTCCCCGCTAAGATCTGCTCAGTCAGGAAGACCTGGAAGATCTGTTCTTCAAGTTCAAGTTTGTTCCTCTTTATGACAGAGTATTAGGGCCATGTCATTAAATTACCTGGTAAAGTCTTTGTATTTTTAAAAAAAGTCAAAATGATAAAAGAATAAAGCAATATTTTTAGAATAAGGTTGTACAAGAAAAGTCAAAATAAGAGAATGTAGTCAGTTTTTCGAGAATAGTCATATTTGCAAAAAAGTAATGTCTAAATAATTTAAGAATAAAGATTTTTTGACTAGTTGTACCAGAAAAAACGTCAAAATAGTATGAGTGGGGTTGAATTAATACGAGAATAAAGTCGTACGTGAGAAGTTGAAATTTCTCAAGAACTACATATTTCAACTTTTTTTCTTGTAATTTTATGACTTATTGTAATTGTTTAATTTTCTTAGAATGGCACCAGTACTCCATCATACATCTTTATAGATTTAACATAATTATAAAAGTATATTCACTTTAAATATAGGAGATCCAGTTTTTAGCACTTAGCTGGCAGATCAACAGACTAAAGGTTCCTGACTTCCCATCATCTCATACGCTTTGTTTCCACTGCCAATCCCTTCCTCACTTCCTCATCGCCATGTCCCGCCTGCCCTCTCACAAGGATTCAGTTGGACTAATTGGATCTACAAGCGTCTTTATCTGTGAGAACCTTTGGGTCTCTTTCTTTGTAAATCTTCAATCGGCCAAGTCAGCTAATTACAGGAACGTTTTAGAGGGATGTTTGGCTGTGAGTGCGTTGTGATTAAGCTCCTTAGCGAGTGGAGCTCATTTTGGGTTTATCTACCCTCCATTTTAGTTGCTGCCATCAAGCTTGCTGTGAGCTTTAATACAGATTTACATTTAAAATTGGCTCAGTTGAACTGAAAGGCGGCTTACAGGGCAGGAAAGCAATATTTTTTTGTTTTTCTCAGGGTTTTACAATGATTTTACATCAGGAGTTTAGACGTTCCAGCTACGGTTTTCAGATAATCCCTTTAGGGGCAACGGGCTTGCAAGTGAAATTATTGAACAATGAGGAGTTTATAATCTGTCTATAGAATGCATTACTGTTAAATGACAGATTAATGGTCTGGGATGAGAGTCTAGTAAGAGTTAAACTGTTTACTAAAATAGAAGAAACGCACGAAGCCAATGCAGTGTTGAGGAAAACCAAATTAACCATTAAAAAACAACCAGGCTCGGGCTTTCCTCTGGTCCCAGGCTCTTTCTCGTATCCGAAGCCGGAGCCGCAGCCGTGTGGCAGAAAACAGAGATGCACGCTACGTGTTGACGTCACAGGAGCTCAGAGTTTAATCCAATCAGTGGACAGTATAACACAAGACAGAAAGTTAAAGGAAACACAGTCACTCATTAGTCACCTGATAGAATAAGACAGATAGAGGAAAAGACGAAGACGTCGAAGACGTCCTCGGAGAAACAGTCAGCCCATGGTGCTAAAAATTGACTATTTCTGGCTTATTTCCTTTGTGCATAAGGTTTTATACTAGTAGGTGTGTTCTATTCAAATAAGGTGCAACACCTCTCGACCAACCAAAAGCTGTCTCTGACCCCTTTCAAACTCGGAAAATCCCTACAGTTCCTTCAGAGACAAAAACGTGGCTTCTCCTTTTGTTTTAAATAAGTTAAAAGCAGGATGTCTCCGATCCCCCGTTGGGTTATGGCCTTCTCAAATTACTGTGAAACAGCTGGAACTTCCACTGGTGATATCCTGACATAAAAAACCTAATCTGAAACCTTATATGACAATTCACTCTAGACCAAAAAGTAAAGGTCAATAAGCCAAAATAAGTTTCTAATTCCAAAACTATTATTAGACTATTTTCGATTAAATCAGGTTACCTTTTACAACTAGCATATTTTAAATATATTTTCTTAACAATCCCTCTTTTAATCTCTTCAAAGAGATTACATTCTAGAAAATAAATTTAAAATATAGAATGCAAACATAAAAGTCCAAGTTCAGAAATACCATTTTAAAGCTGGAAAATCAAGCCTTGGTTATAATATGGAACCTTCTACATAACATTTTGCTAAAATGATGTAATATTCATCGCATATAATGAAACCAAACCAGACATTAAAATCCTTTTTAGAATTCAAATCTTGAAATAAATGTTCAAAATTATCTAACCTCATCATGTCTTAATCAAAATTACTTGAAATGCATATTTATCAATATTTAACATAAGCTCTACCATAAACCTTGATGTTATAAATAAATGATTTCAGAAGTCAAATATTCCTGATGTAAATAGAATGTTACACAAATCTCTGTCCAAAATCATCCGTGAAATGATCAATTAGACACAATACATCGTATACAAAAGACTTAAAATCTATTAATAAACCTCCAATTGCTGTAGAAGAACGATTTGATTAGTCTTAATAGTTGTACAATTTTTTTTCTTTTTTTATTCAAACATAACCTCTTTTAATCTCTGTGTTCCTTGATGCTCCTTGAAGTAGAAAGCGTTCCTTGGCAAGTCAGATGAAACATGGAAAATTTGGTAATAGGAGAGACAACAAAGATGATCCTTTTTTCTCCAGCAGCCCATTTTCCTCATGGTTTTGAACTCAGGCTCCTGACCTGAGTGAGCGATGCTCACCTTTGGGATTATTGTGCCCAAATTTTGGTGAGTATAACAAAGAGGCAATTCCCTCTTTTCAACTTTGACCTCAAACTTAAAAACAGGTATGCAAGACTTCCTGATGAGCGTCTGGGTGTGAAGTCGTCCTCCAGGAAGGGCTGAAGATTCCCAGTTTGTCTCCAACTTGTGATCCTTTGATGTTCAATGAGGGCATCAGCTGGTTTTGCATACAGGAACAAAATCTGTCACCCCATCTAGAGCTTCTTAATGTATTTTAAAATAAAATGTCATTCCTCCCAATTTGAATTAATGTTTTACTTGCACTGTTTTGTTAATTGATACTCTAATTATTCTTTATCGTTTTTAAATCATATATTGTTCTTATCAAATCCTATTTTATTAGTTTCATGGAGAGATTTTGTAGCAGCCTTTAGTTTTATTTTAATAATTCCAGTTCAAATTATAATTTCATTCCTTATGTTCCTTTTGCTTTATAAATTGGTAATTTTGGCATTTTAAAAAGCTGCTCCTTTAAAGCTAAATTTGGCCAAGGTTTTGACCCTCTTTTAATCTAAGGCTTACACGAGAAATTAATGTTTTCCATTGTTTTTAACCCATAACTTAGCTATATTTTAGAAGCAGTTCTATGATTGTTCATTTTAAATATCCAATTTAGACCAATTAAATTTTAATCATAATTTTTGTCATTTTAAAACCTTAAAGAATGATCAGCCTGTTTTACAAGAATATGTTAACCATGTCACTAAATATAAAAAAATGACTTATCCTGTTTTAATCATAATTTCAAATCTCAAAATTTCAACCATTTTAACCTTTGATCCATTTTTCTTTTGAAAACTTATTTATTTATGAAATATTTAATTGAATAGTGAATTACCCTTTTTATTGTTTATTAATACATTTTCAATTTTGGGGAGAAGCTTGATACAACTAAATTATGCAAATTTCAGTTTTAGACCTTCCTGGATGACTTAGTTAAACAACTTGTTTTAATCATATGAAATGAGATGCAATCATGCAACGATCACTTTCCCTCTTTTAGGAAACACTGTTTTGTATAAACTATTTGACAGGTAATATTAAGTTTAGTGTATTCAAATCATGCATGTTAATTATTTCTTATTCCCTCTTTATTCTATAACAGAACAAAAGTTCTGTCATAGAATACCATGAAAATACCATACAAACTAAATAGATTAAAGCGTCACTAAATACAGTCACTGAGGTATGAACCACATAAAATTTAGATCTCTACTTTTATAAGTAAAGCCCAGCATATAATGCAATTAAGATATGGCATAAAGACAAAACAACATAAGAGCTATGTCCTGTCTCAGCATTGTCACACTGGAATGGGAAAAAACTCATCAAACCATCTGGGAGAGACAAAAGATCTAGGAGATGAGGCAATGCCAACACCTTAGTGTCAAACTACAGGGGTTCAGGACGTGAAGGCAGGAGGCCGTGTGTGCCATGCATAAATTTAGAAGCGAAAATAGCACCACACAATACAAGAATGTTAAAAAGAACTTCTCCCCCACTACCAAATTTCGTCGACAGCCCTTTTGTCTCCAACCTGCGAACTGAAGGAACCTCAGAGGCAGACTTCTGGCACTCCAAGTCACATGATCAGAGGTGAGAAATCCAGGATCACTCATGAGAACCTACAACAGGACCACTGCTTAGAGAACACGCCCCAGTCGTACATCTCCCCCATCAGGAGACCTCCAGAGTAGCAGTCATGTGGTGGAGAGCAGAAACTTCTGGAGATCGAATGCAGTCTCTTGATGAATCTCGGTCAGCCTTTAGAGTCGACAAAACAGGATGTACCAATACAGTAGAGTCAGTGTTTCACTCACACCCCCATCTGGTTTCCAACAGAGGGCATTGTTCTTTTGTAGTCTCGACTCCCTGCTGATTCCCGGCCGCAGAAGACTCTCACAGGAACCGCCTGAGTCCCTTTTGCTCCAGCCAGGTGTGAAAGATGACACCGAACGCAGACATCTGTTGCCAGGCTTCGGAAGCAACGCTCCGCCTTGAGATTACAACAGGAAAACAGTTCATTTCTTCACTGACCTCAATAAGTCTCTTGACCGCTTTTGGCTTTCATAGAGCAGTCCAGTAGAAGATGGGCATTGTTGCAGCAGTGGCCTGATGTGGAACTCAAAAGAACCTGTCAAATCCACGTCATTACATGGTGACTGAGTTTCAAAAGATCCAGCCTCCAAGACCACCATCAGTGCAGGCAGGAGCTCTTGACAGGGAAAAATACAAAGTAATTAAAAACAACAAAAATTCAAGCAACATTTTGCTGACTTTAACCATTATACTTAGACGAATCCTCCTGTGTGGCTTCCATTGTTGATGACATAGCAGAAACCGCCAACCACTTCAAATCCTGAACTGTGATTGCATAATTAAAAGTCAGCAGTGACGCAGAATCGATCAGCCATATGTAACAAAATAAACTTGATTTGGATGTTGTATGAAACTTATTCAATCTAAAATGATCCATTTTAAGTCAGTAAGAAGCTTCAACCTCAGAGATACAATATTGCGTCAAACAGGAAGGCAATATAAAAATCCTTAACCTAAAAATCAAAATTTACTGTAGTCAAAATGAAAGTCAGAATTACTGATTAACAAATTTACAATTAACTTTATCCAATCATTAACTAATTTAAGTAGAGTCTACTTTTCCTTCCCCCTTGGAGGTATAATAAAATTATAATTTTAACAATTTTGACTATTTAATGTGAAAAAATTTCACCGATAAACTTAAGGTTTTCCACCATTTCTCCAATTGTCCATCCAATGTTCAAAATAGACAGATATTCAAATTTCAAAAGTTGATCAATGAGATCTTATCTTTATAAACCCCCTTTGTTTTGTCCTAGATCCAAACAAAAAACAATTTATAGGTGGAAAACCAAATTTGAAGAATTTTCCATATAATGCTAAAATTTCAACACGTCCAATTAGTGACCTATGTGTCACATAAAAAACAATCAATCCAGTTAGAAAGTTAGTATGTTAGTCAGGAAATTAGTATGTAGAAAAACCAAACAGAAAATAAAAATAAAACATCTACATCTACTCACTAAATGACGTCATACTAAATAGCGCTGTTCTAAAAACTCAGAGGCCCTCTGCACACACATTCACTCACAAACAGAAAAACAATATCCAGATCTTCACATGTCTTGCGCCATGTCCTGAACAGCAAAATGTCCCAGTTAATGTCAGAAAAACTGGGAATGAAACGATT
This sequence comes from Poecilia picta, assembly GCA_033032245.1. NCBI lineage: Eukaryota > Metazoa > Chordata > Actinopteri > Cyprinodontiformes > Poeciliidae > Poecilia > Poecilia picta. The sequence goes on along the minus strand of CM065370.1, from coordinate 7,962,412 downwards.
GTATAATTAAACATAATTATATAAAACAAGTAAAAACATTTTCCAGCCCAGAGCCGCGTGTCAGGTCCCTTTAGTGAAAAAAGAAACATCTGCAAATGTTATGTCAAATAAATTCACAACAGAATCCAAAAATCCTGTAAAAATGAACTGAGCATGTTAGTGTCAACATAGCAACTGAAGGATTCCCAAAATGCAAATGAGAAAGTCACTCAGTCCCCAGCTGTGAAACAAAACCTGTAATCAAAAAGGGGAAAAAAAATCAGTCTCACAGAAACATGTGGTAACAAAAATAAAACAAAATATTCAATCAAACGTCCCACCATACGACACACCACATGCACACACAGTATGTTCATGTCCAAACGGTTTGAAACAAGAAAAATAAAAATCAAAAATCATCGGAACAAAACCTATATACCCAAAAACTGGCCGCTCAGATGTACACACCGTAAAATACTCATTAACTGAACTTCATAATGTAAATGTGCAGCTTCAATCCAAGAATACAACGTAAGTGCATGTAAAAGTGTATGGCGTCGCAGTACTGCATTGTCCAACATAAGGTACGAATCGTCTGCCGTCACTTTAACTGCGTCCCACTCCAGTTGTTCCAAAACGCTAAATAAACTCGTGATCTGTTCATTAACCACATCACTGGCCAGTGCAGCATAAACCAAAAGCAGATCACCACTCAAGCAGGAGTTTCAAACGCAGCGCTTCAGTCATTCCAGTCTGTACTGACACACACAGACACACACAAACACACACACACACAAAATGGCTTGGTATTTTGTGCTTTTCCTTCACAGAGAGTGCTCTAAGTGAGCGCTTAGTGTCCCCTGAAGAACAGTCTTCTAGGCCAGACTAGTTCTGGTCCGGTTCTTCACTTTGGATCCGAATTCCGAGGACAGAAAGTTTTACACTCAATGAGTTTAGCACCATTCACACTTGCGCGCGCGCACACACACACACACACAAGTCTGCAAACAGGAATACACGCACACTCACACAGAGAAAACTACGCACTACTTGAGGTAACCAATAAGACAAACAGAAGAGAAACAATAGAGAGAAAAAGCGAGCCGGCATAGAAGTCATACCATGTACGAAAAACTCCAATTATCCAAACCGTTCCGCATCCGTGCGCGAACGAGGGATCCACAAACCTACAGAGTCGGGTTGCAACTCAAATTACCGAATCAATTCCAAACTGTCTGATGCGCTCCGCTTTTGTGCGGCCAAAAGACAAGGGACACTTCTAAAACCAAACTCTCAATTACTTGAAAAGGGCAAAAAATTTAAACAAGCCAAACTCCCAGTTATCTGAAACTGAAAAAGGGCAAACCAAACTCCTCGCTAGCAGTCTACCGAGAAAGGGTAAAAACCAAACTCCTCGCTATCAGTACATCTTAACGTACGTGGTGTAACGAGAAAGGGTTAAAAAAGCCAATTCAACCCTCATAATTGTAACTCTTTGGGAAGAGCAAAATTCCCTGGCCGAGTCAGGCCAAACTATCTCTAATAATACACAATAGCCAATAATTTTGACATTTACAGGCGCAAGAACATTCCTGAGGGCCACAAAATTTTCCAATATGCCCAGTGTACAAACAGCGTTAGCGCAAAAACGACTGGTAGAGGTCACCACCCCTCCTTGCAAACTGTGTGTATTTAACAACTAACTATTAAACCATAATTTGCTCTTTTAGACAGAGTTTTCGTACAAAGCAGAGATCCCGATCTCCCGTGACGTCACACAGCGACGCGAGCCTCGTGCCACAACCAAGATGGCGCCGTCCGCGAATTAAAAGTAACAAAAGCTTACCAGATAACAGTTGCAGGCCGGAACGGCTCCAAGCGGCTTCAAAACATTAGAACCGGCGAGCCCCCAAATGTTGAGGAAAACCAAATTAACCATTAAAAAACAACCAGGCTCGGGCTTTCCTCTGGTCCCAGGCTCTTTCTCGTATCCGAAGCCGGAGCCGCAGCCGTGTGGCAGAAAACAGAGACGCACGCTACGTGTTGACGTCACAGGAGCTCAGAGTTTAATCCAATCAGTGGACAGTATAACACAAGACAGAAAGTTAAAGGAAACACAGTCACTCATTAGTCACCTGATAGAATAAGACAGATAGAGGAAAAGACGAAGACGTCCTCGGAGAAACAGTCAGCCCATGGTGCTAAAAATTGACTATTTCTGGCTTATTTCCTTTGTGCATAAGGTTTTATACTAGTAGGTGTGTTCTATTCAAATAAGGTGCAACACCTCTCGACCAACCAAAAGCTGTCTCTGACCCCTTTCAAACTCGGAAAATCCCTACAGTTCCTTCAGAGACAAAAACGTGGCTTCTCCTTTTGTTTTAAATAAGTTAAAAGCAGGATGTCTCCGATCCCCCGTTGGGTTATGGCCTTCTCAAATTACTGTGAAACAGCTGGAACTTCCACTGGTGATATCCTGACATAAAAAACCTAATCTGAAACCTTATATGACAATTCACTCTAGACCAAAAAGTAAAGGTCAATAAGCCAAAATAAGTTTCTAATTCCAAAACTATTATTAGACTATTTTCGATTAAATCAGGTTACCTTTTACAACTAGCATATTTTAAATATATTTTCTTAACAGCAGCCAAGTGAATAAATTAGAAGAGAGGTTCTCAAACTTTTCCATTACATATATATATTTAGATATAGTTTCACTTTAACTTATTTGTCTGGAGCAATGTTTTAGTTTAGTTAAACACATTTTTTGTTGAGGTTCTTAGGCTCATATTTATAAAGAACAACATTATAGAAGCCCCTCTTACTGTATTTTAGTCTTCAATTTTAGTAGTTTTTTTAATTGACTTTCTTAATATAGATAACATTAAACATCCATATGTCCAAATATATTTGAAAACACAGTTTGCCAAATGATTGAAAAGCACATGATAAGTTAAAGAATTTCACAAAGATTGTTTAGCTGAGATTGTAACATGCATGAGAGCTATACTGCTTTAAAAGAAACATATCTGCATGACAAGGGATTCATTTCTACTTTGGGATTTCACAAAAATATGTCAGACATGAACTTATTTAGATTTTCAGAAAGAGTGTGGGGGGAAACAACATTACTTATTCTGCACATAGCATCATATCAGTAGTAAACAAGGTGCACAAATGATAGCGAGGTATACCAGGGCAGAAGTTTAATGTACTTTTTATTTGTTTATCTTCTCTAAAGAGGCAGTAGCTCATCCTCTACTGCCAATTCTGCTCTGTATATGTATTATTTTTGAAACAGTGACATTGATTTTAGTAGAGGGACTTCAAACCTGCGAATATCTCTTTGGCCAGATTTTCTGTAAATTAAAAAACCCATATCGATCAGTCTATCAAAGCAAGAAATCTTTGCTGCCTTTAAAACTCTTGCAAAACAAATGCAGAGATTGTCAAAGAAGAAGAAAGGAGAGAAAAATTTTGCCGTTAGCAATGGAAATAGATCCATAGGAGGTACAAGGACGAACAAGAAACAATGCTGACTGAATGTTGGGGAGAGTCTGTGATTCAGAGTTGAAAAGTAGCAAGGAAATGATGCACTAAAACGAAATCTGGGAGGCTGTGTTGAAAACAAAGGAGATTCTGTGAGTTGCTGTCTGATATCACGGGAACATAGCATGTGGTTTTCCTGTGCGATAAGAGTCTAGTAAGGGTTAAGCAAACTGTTTAATAAGAGCATCTTTGAACCTGAAGTGTAAAGGTTTTCAATAATGCTGCTGACTTCTAGCAAAAAATGCAACCTGTTGGGTCTTCTTGATGTTGAGAACTTTTTATTTGAGTGTTTTTACATTCATTGCTTTGATCACTTTTATTTTTGATTAATGGCCTCTTAAGGGTTACAAGAAATGGACATGATCCAACCTTGGTGATTGGCTCAGACTGCTAGAACCAACAGCAGGGGCGAGGTTGGATCTAATCACCTGGCTTTAGAAGATGCTTGGCACTTGGGTGACTTTTTAATTTCCAACATAATTCTTTTTATCTATATACATTTCAGGACAATTCTATAAGGAAGCAGTAAATGAAGATAAGACAGAGTGAGAGTTGGAGTTGTTAAGGTAGGTACGACCTTACTTTTTGAGCCAAAGTTAGACTCAAGTCATGATAGATACTGCCAAGGATGACAAATTACGTAAAATACATTAACCATCTTCAGGACTAGAATTGGTACAAACCAATGGAAAGATTAAGATTTATTAACATAATTGAGGGACATTAAAATTGACTGTTTCATTATGGCTATTGACTTCTTTTGTTGGAAAAGGTTTCTTGGGAGGGAGAGGATGGGAGTTTTTTTTAAAGTTGATCCAATCAGCTGCCTAGTTCAAATCTTCTTAATGTTGCTCTTTTGTTAATAGTTCTTGTATTGGAATCTTGTGCAGATAATTCAGGGTGATGCATAAAATGTCTTGAAATGTCTCAAATTAATTTTAAAGAAATACGTTAACCTTAAATATGTAAACCACAGGTCTTACATTTTGTCTTGGTAGGGCTATATAATAATATATTCTATGTATTTTCTTTTCTGATGGGACTTTTTTGTCAGACAACAGGTTGAGTCACACTCAAACCTCTTAATTGTAGCTCGCAACACACCGTAGCTAGCTAGATAACAATTTTTGTTTCTACTTTGATGCAAATTTATCGCCAGGTGGCTGGATGAAATATGTATATTTCTTTAGCGATATAGGTTTGAAATTTAATTAATAATGGCCTTAAAAAGTCTTAAATTCAAGTTGGTGAAGCCTGCAGAAACCCTGTAATTTATTCTGAATCCCACTTTGAACTTATAACTTTGCTGTTTGCTCCTTCCAACTTACAATCGTTAAACTCCTTCTCTTGCCAGTCACTACAGACCTACTTTTCGTTCAGTTTTGCTTTCTTGGAATGCAAAGAAGATTTGCAAACCAAAACCTAGACACCTCCTATTGTCTCTTTGCCTTTCAGTGTGTGTCTCCTGTTGCTCACCGGTACACAGTGTGTTTCAAGTCTGCTCGCAATCGTCTGCTTTCTCTGTCTGCTAATTGCCCTGGCTCTGCCGCAATGTCATTAGCATTTCCCCACTGCGCGGATAGGAAAGGGCAACCGGCCCCCTGTCCGAGAAGTGAAGGATTGAGCAAAGAAAGACGAAGTGGGGTTTTGAGAAAGCAGATGAGCCCAAACAATAGAGCTTCTAGGATTTGGCTGGCGCTGTAGACTGTTATTACGTGTGTACATGTGTGGTTATTTGAGGTAGATGTTCATGAATATGAGTGGAGAAAGCAGAAATGCAGAGATAGACGGTGTGTATATCATCGGAGACACTGGTGTTTCTGTGTTTTACAATGTAAACAAGTATCTTAAAAGGTTAATGAAATTGGCCAAAGGGCGACAATTCAAGTTCCCAGAATAAAAGTACATCAACTTTAATAATTGCAATGTTAAACAGAAATAATGAACAAGTTGGCATATCTTTACCTGAAATCCTCAGTCATTCTCAGACATCCGTCTTTATTTTTCTAATCAGTAAAGTTGATGTACGACTTTACTGTATGTCCAGCAATCACCCTGCTTGGTCAGCAGGTATGTAACAAATGGAGGCACTGTGACGTCTTTGAATCAGAACTCATAAATAGGTTTATGTTGGACTAAACCACAAGGCCCAGCCTTTGTTTCCCTACAGTTTCTTCATTAGACCACTTTTATTATATATTGACCGCTGAACACTGGAAACACCGTAGAGATGGTCTGACTTAGTCTGACCCAGTATATCTCTCTGTAGGAAAAATAAGCTGCTATTCTCAGTTAAAATCAGACATTTACTTCAACAGTAATATAGACACAATTTTTCACTTTCTGGCATTAAAGCAAGAAACACAAAATACTTAACTTTTATCCAACAGGATCCAAGGGTATTTATACATCATGTATGACCTGTCTACATCTATAGTAACAGTTTACACAATAAAACTCAATTTAGAAAATCTCTCCAACCAAACAATTTTATACATTGTAAGAAAAACAATGAAATGCCAATCTTTGGTCAGCAGATGGCGATGAAGTAAAGAGCATGTGGGCAATGGAAATACAAAAAACTTAGCTGGTGACTATCAAACAGTTTTGATGTCGTTTACAGTTTACTCTGTCTTATCTGTAAGAATTACCATGGTTCATAGCAACAAAAGATGCAAAGTTTTTGATAAAAGTTTAAAAAGAAGTTCTATTATGATTATCCCTTGTAGTAGAGAAGACCTTATTGAGTCTTCAAAGATACACATCTACATCAGATCAGACAAAGCAAGTCTGGGAATGTGCATGATTGGTTTTGTGTGTCCTTTCATTGCCTTTCCAAGAAAACCGAGGTCACTTAGTGAAACCTGTTTCATTTTCCCAGTTACTTTCAGGCAACATGCCAAATGTGCAGAATACCTTTGATGCTCTGAGTTGTGGAGGAAATTTCTCAATTTGCCAGTCAGTCTTCAATTCAGTTCCTACAGATGGTTAACGACAGAGTGAATAGGTTTGGAGATGCATGAAAGCACCAAGTTGAAGATGTTTTCTGAACTTTCTCTGCATGCTGGGTCATGGCCTCATCGATTTAAGAGGAGCTCTATTCACACTCTGCAGAGATGCTAAAGACGGTCGAGGCTTTCAGGAGTATGTGGTTAAATATAAACGTAAACTTTTAAAGCATAGATCTAAAGAGGAAGAGTTAAAGATCCTTTCTAAGCTGAGATTGAAACCTTACTTTCATTTAAGTAGGGGAAGAATGTTACCAAGAAAGTCCAAGATTTACTGTGTCTTTCTCATTTGCTGGTTTTAATGGTTACTTAAAAAAAAGATTTTTACTTGATTCTGCTTGCTTGTGCGGAAAATGGAGAAAACAAATCAGAAGAGTTAGAAGCCACAGAAGGAGGAACACAGGGGATTTAATACACTTTTTTGTTTTTATTGTTTAGCAAATCCTTTGTGGTCACCATCTTTGAGGTGTCAGTATTTCATTCACAAAGCAAATACTACAAATTCATTGACAGAGCGAGTACATCCATCAAATTCAATGGATGTCCGTAATTGTTATGTGATTTGAGCACACAATTAAACTGGCTTTGACTGCTGCAAGCTCACATCTTAAAATTATCTAGGGTTTCCCCCAGAAAACTTGCCAAGCCCAGTGGTAAGTCATTCAGTGCCCTACCATGTTTTTGAGGAAATCTTTTAAAAATAGATAGGAAATTTGAAAATATCACGAGGTAATTGTATTGAAGGAATGCAGTTGCATTTAGGTATTAATACATGTAAATGCTTAAAAATGGCTAACATAAAAAATAATCTAGCGGAATTAAAGCTTGGTGGCCCGCCAGGCTTATAAAACACCTGGGAAACCCCTGTGGCCTATTCAAAGTTTAGACCTAAATCCAAATAAACTGTGGTAAATCTGGAAAACTGATGAAAATACATACAACAGAAATACTGACATTTTGTAAAACATGAAAATGTAAAAAATGTTCAAGTGTTGTGAATATTTTGTAAAGCTGTAATCCGAAAAGCAATGTGGCACGAGGTTAATGTGAAACTTTGGTGTAAATGGTGTTATGATAATAAATGGGAGACACAAACCTTTAGTACATTTCACACTTTCACCGTTTGTGTCACAAAAACCTGTCTCCAAATTGATGCTCCTGCATCTAAATGTTTGTGCTTTGTTCAGGTGACGGTCTGCCGAACAAATGAGGCAACAAAATATGTGTATGTATGGGAGATGGCGCACCGTGTTTGTTAGTAAAAACACACCCACGCTGAAACGGCGGCAACGGGAGCAGCCGAGGGTCCCCGTCTGTGTTTAACGAGCTCCAGAAACACTAAAACCCGGCGTTCACATGTGTGCAGATGAAGACACCTTTGTTCTGCTAACTTGTAAGAGTGTGAGACTGTAATTGCATGCCTTACGGCGGACAAAGAAGCACACTTCATCAAGAACAGAACCTCATGAAACGAAGAGTGGACCGTTAAACCTGGCCACCGCTTTCTGTACGGCACTTTTGTCACACTGACAGGAAGAATCCCGGATAAATGAACTCTAAGTTGAAACATTATCTTTGAGTTCCTGACAGATGCATCTATTGCTTCCACTTCCTACAACCTTAGAGTGGGAAAAAAAGAGAAGTAGCACTTTAAAAATGTATAGACAGCCCAAGGGATCTGAGCTCTCAGGTCTTAATTAGCTCGTTAGGGGATAGGTCTGCTCACAGTCATCATAACGAACAAGCCAAGTGCTTAATTTTAAGGCTTTCTAAACTCTGACTCCTTAAACTCTAATATGCAGCCACGGAGTTCTCTAAACTGCATGTCTTAAACCCAGATAATTAAAATAATTGAAACCCACAAAGCACTGGAGGGCTAAGAGAAGATAAAAAGCCGTTTCTATGGTGTAATTAAGAAATGGTTGATAACAAAAAGCGTGGAGGTCAGTCTCAGGTTTCAAAGACCAAGAGATCTTTCTAATACAGTTGCTTTTATTGTTGTTAGAGCAAATAATTACTACTTTTCACTCCAGAGGGGAGTAGACAAAATTTGTATGCTTGGGGAAATATGGTAAATACCCAAGTGGTTCTAGTACTTTTCAAAATTTGTGTGAATCAAAGGGAAGAATCTTTTACATAGGGATCAGTGAAAGTATCAGCTTTGCATTTGTATGGTGCCTATTCATATTGAAAACATGCATTTATTCTAATTCCCAAACTTTTCCATGCCGTAGCCCCTCAAAACAGCATTAGCTTCTGGGTGAGAAAACCCTTTGAAAATCTGTAAACAGTGCTACTAAATATGTAAAGTAACATCTTTATGAATCTTTTTTTTCTCACTATAATCTGCTATTTTCAAAAGTTATAACATTTGTTTAGTGTCATTGCTGCCTCATACCTTCTGATTTTAGCAATCAGATAGATGAGCAACATTAAACTACCTTAGCTTATATTTCATATCTAGGCCTTTGACAGGCCTAGCTTCCTCTGAAAGATAAATGCGATTTTGTTATAAAGAAATTGAAAGTCTTATTTAAACATTTTAGTTGATTTTTCATTTTTGCATTTTCCCTTAATCTTTCTAGTTTTCTGATCCTCTATACTGCCCCCCAGTGGCGATATAAAGAACACTATTCTAATTCACTATACAGCCAACTTATTGGACATTTCATTCGTTTCAATAAGACTTGAAGAAGTGATTTATTGCAGAGTTTAAGTGCAGTTTATTACATTAGAGTGAATGTTTCAGGAGACAATTGAAGTGTAATAAATCCATTAGCAAGTCCTCTGTCATGACTGATGAGCAGAGAACTGAAAGAAGGAGAATCTTTGGTTGTTCTGATGAATGGCTTCATTTAGTGGGAAGTACAGCCTTTTGCGGAGAGAGAATGTATTATTTCAGTTGTCTGGTCTTTAAAAAGTGTAGCAGAAACTAGAGACTGAAGTCGAGCGGTGAAATGAAGGGCAAGGCAGAGCTCTGTAAGGAACCAGAGTTTATTTACCTTCTTAAACTGATTGTAAGGACATTGTAATTAATGATCTGTCTTCCAAGGTTGAGAGTTTGAGTCAAATTAGTCTAACCATTGTCCTCTTTTGCAATTCCACTCCTTCTGGGATTTGTCCCATTGAGTTCAATTTCTCAGGTATTTTATTCTGGCCAATCAAACGAAGGGGCGGCAAACAATGATGTTGAGTTTCAGACTCAACTTTTGAATCAGAGTATAGTTGTACTTTAGCAAAGGCAGTAGAGGAAGTGAACAAAGTCATTCAGTCCATGTTGGGCATGCTTCAAAATATTGAGCAATAAAGTCAGAGAAAGAGGAATGCCTAAGATTACGCCCCTCATGGTTTAGTAAAAGTTTAAATTGACTCCGTTAATAGCAAAAAGGTGGCTAGGCTGAATGCTAGAGAAACAAACCCCATTGTTTTGTCCTTAATTCAAGAGGTAGAAAACTTAGAAGTTGGTGCTGACACTTCTCTCGGCGGTGGGGGTCTGACATAGCGTAGCTTTTTTCATGACTGATCTTGTGTATCACGGCCAAATATTAGTGATTACAGGACTTCAAAATCCATTCCTCTGGGCAAGCAATAGTCTTTTAACAGCCGACGGTCCCGACCCAGGCTAGGAACAGATGACTCAGGTTTGGAAAAATGCCTTTAAACTTTTGAACAGTGATGTCTCACAAGGATTTAGTGGCTCTTGGGGAATTTTTTCTCAGCTGACCATATTCTTTTCTGTCCTGTAAACGGTCCCCACCAGACAAAGATATATGCTTTAGCCGCTCCTTTGACAGGCCTCGCTTCCTCTGAAAGTGTGTCCTCTGCAAGGGTGTTTTGAGGAGAGACTATAGAGAGACCTCAGCTTGACTTTTGTTTTATGATGAATAAAAAAAGGGATGGGAAGGGAAAGAAAAATGATTCAAATTAAAAAAGATGAAAAGATGACTCAATAAAACCAGTCCATAAGAAGGTCCAACAGAGAAATGGTGGATGAAGTGCATGGAAATGATGCTGAATTGATACTGATATTGAAACATGAATTATTTTTAACCCAGTAGGCCTCAAGATCGCTAAGAAGATCATAAAGTGGATTCACTCATAATATTTTCACTCTAACTTTCCTCCAACTTTCTTCAAGGGCATCATGTCTCCCTCTTGTTCATGACCACCCTATCCTTTCCCTTATATCAAGAATCTTGTCAATATTTCTCCCTACTGTGGGGAAAGCCTTCATCATCTTAGCCTAATACCACCTTCTGTGCTATAAATCAATTCAGATTTTTTTTTCTTTCTGGTTACTGCTTTAGTTTGCTTTAGGTATAAATTTCATCTATGCCTGTGGGATGTAAGGAACTGGAGAGACATTTTCCTTTCATTCACTGTATGTCAGAGTCAAACCTTGGGGGTGGGGGGGGGACTGGTGCTTATTGGTGTGTGCTCACTGGGACACAGATCATCACCAAGTTGCTAATTAGCGGTTAAGTTGGTTTGGGATATCAGCAACTTCACAAAAAATAAACTTTAGACAAATTTGGAAATTTCAAAGCCTTTTCACAAATTAGTACTTGTTGCCTTGCTCCAATATTGTTTGCTCTCCAGTATTTGGCATGAACCTTGATAATCCAGGAAATGTCATGGAAGTTTTTTTTTTTGTGGCTCTTGCTTATTATTCCAAGGTAGCTGTACAAATGCTGTAGGAAGCTGTGCTTTAAAAATGTAAATTATTTTTCAAAGCACATTAACGTTTTACCCTGGACCAAACCAAAGAGTAGCATATATTGTGAAGTTCTACCAATGTCTAAAGAAGACTGGATTAAAATAGTGTCTTCTTAGGAACATGTTGAAGACGGGTAAAGTATTTTGCCCAAGGACAACACAGCGGAGAACGAATGGAACAAGGGCTCAAACCCAGTGGCGCAACTACACATTTTTCAGGTGGATGCAAAAACATAAATCGGCGCCCCCCCCCCCACCCCCCACACCCACCCCCGCCTCCCCCAAAACATCAGGGTGAAGTTGCAATGATCTTGTTCTCCCCCCTCCACCCCCCAGGCGACGATACGTGAAGGGTAAAATTCGCTACTTTTACCTCGTTATGTGCACGAGGTGATGGAGTGACAGGTGCTGAAGTGTTTGGGAAAACATCATAGGCGGTCGCCCCCTCCAGACGGGGTTTTGGCGCCCCCTCTGGTGCTGCGCCCCTATGCGTTGCATACCCTGCATACCCACTTTTTGCACCACTGCTCAAACCAGCAACCCAGTGATTACGGGACAAACGCCTTCCACCTTCGCCAATGTTGCAAGGTGTTTCTTCACTTCTCAAACACAGAGAAGTGCTTTTACTTGCACTTTTTTTTTTGATACTTCTTGCTTTCCTAAAACTTTAGCCCTTTTTCTGCTTTAAAAAACAATTTGCATCACACAAGCCACCATTTATGCAAACTGTACTTCGAAGCGCCGTACAGAATACATCAAACTGATTTATTACCTCGATCAGCCTTGGGTCTTTGTCTTAACCATGTGTGAAAACCGGGGTCGTGTTAGTCCGTCGAGCCAAACAGCAGCTGGTTCAAAAATCAAGCTGAAACGGCAAAGAGGAAGATTAAAGCAATTTATTTTTCTTTATCTCTAACACACACTCTTTATGCAACTTATCAACTGTAGTGATTTTAATAAGAGTGGAAGAAAGCATGAAAGTAGAGACCAAATATTGAGGGGAAAAATATTACAAGGGAAGACGAAGACATTCTGCTACAATTTCACACATTCATATCCACATTTATTCAGTCCAGCGGCAAACACCTAAAATATGCTTGTCTAACATATCAGTGACTCCTTTCTTTCTGCCTTGAATAAATTTTAATTTACAACTCCTTGGAGAGCTTCGCTGTAGTAATAAAAAAAAGTGGTGGATCTGAACCATTACAATTGCTGTACCTTCATTATGTCTGTAATTCACACTCAGCCAAACATGTCGGTGTGTGTTTCTGCATGTGTGTGTGAGGCAGAATCAGCTAGCCATAGACACCAACTCATCTTCTTTACAACATTACGGCACAATAACTGTGTCCAGTGGATGTGAAATTCCAGATCTCCTTTAGCTCCAAAGGGAGACTTGAAACATTTTTTTAAACAAATATTTGAATCAAGCTTGTTGGTTTGGAGTTATTTATCTGGTTACTTCTACTGCTGCTGCTCAGTGGTAACTTTTTTCTAAGGCCCTTTTGCACATCCACCTCTAAAATACTTCTGCTACAAATACGGACATTTATATGTTCCCTCCCCAAAACTGAAACGGAAATTAGAAAACCCTTAAGCAGAAGCAAATAATTACTTTTATTATATAATGTTTTTTTTTAAGTTCAACTTGCAGTTTCTTTAATCAATACTTAACCCACACCACCCTTCCTGTCTTTTTTACCCTTCAAGTGAGGTCAAGATTTATGTAAAATTAGTATGATGCAGGTGACCAATTGGATTGTTTAATGACTGTCAGGAAAAATATTCATACCCCTGGCAGATTGAGGGACCTGCCAATTCAGCCACACATTGTCTTTTTCTCTGTCTATTGCTAAGTGTCTTGTTTGTTTATAAAATTTCAGTAGAGCTGCTCCATTAATCTCACTGCACCGCTAAAACGACAACAATAAATCTAATCTAAGTGATGAGCTCATCATCAAAGATAAACTGTGAAAATTCCAGTGGAAACATTCAAATGGCTCATGAGCAATAAGGGCTGGTGATTGTGGAGGTGAGGATGCTGGAGTGACGGTTTCATAATTACAAGTTTTACATTTTTACATATATTTTTTGCCATGTTTTTTAAAGTGCATCTTTTCTAACCCTCCTGCAGTCCTTAGAGGGGTTGAGTAGTCCTCCTCATGAACCTTTTTTTTCCTTCCGTTGTGTTTGCTTTTGCTTCCTCTCCTACTCCCTCTTTGCTTCGCCGCTGTCTGACTGTGACATTTTCTGCACCCCCCCTCTAGTGTCACGGGACGTTTATACATCAGTTAAACCACTGGTGTCCGAAGTGGGTCCTCGAGGTCCAGCATCCTGTATGTTTTAGTTCTCCCTTGGTGGTAGCAACAACCTCCTCAGCATGTCTATGTTCTTCTTAGGCCTTCTAATGAGCCATCATTTCATTCAGGTGTGTTAAACCAGGGAGAGAACTAAAACATGCAGGATGCTGGACCTCGAGGACCGACTTTGGACACCACTGATTTAAACTAACCTGTGATGAAGAACACAAACCCTGTCTCGTTCATGAAATTTTCTGAAATCTTGAAGGTGTAAAAATAGAAACGTGGGTATATCATGAAACATTTTTTTTTCTATAGGGACAGGTTTAGATTTTGTCTGCTCTGTGTGAGTCACAATGCAAGAAGGCCATTAATCCACATTTTCCACCACCGAGAAGAAGAAAAATCAAAGCTGCAGAATAACAATGAGGCCATTTCTGTTGCTTGAGGATGATTGCAGGTTAGTTTTCTGAGCAGCCACCCAGAACATTTTAGAGAAGAGGCTGGGCTGAAATAATCTGCAGCTCGCCTGTAGGGGACAGCAGTTCCATTCATGTGCTAAAGCTTCACAATTAAAATTCAGAGAGTGAATGAAACTGAAACATAAGGTGCTTTTGGCCCATTTGGCATTCATTTTAGGGAGAGTTTATGACCTTGAAGGGCTTCTGTTGGTACGCAGTGCCTCATGTTTATGAGGCTCAAACATCCCGTCTAATATTGTACCTGATTAGTCTTGGAAGCTAAGAGGAGTTTAACAGGAGTAGATTTCTGTTCCTTTCTGATGAATCTTATCGGAAACGACAGGAAGGAGATCAAACCTCTTTTTTTTGATTTCCGTACTTATTACACTACCGCAAAATAAATCCCAGAAAATATTTTCATTGTTGATGCTGAGGGAGAGTCGAAACAATTTTAAAATGGTCCATAGTTGACGTTAAAACTGGCAAACAATTGGTTTAAAAGTGAGACTGAGAGGTTTTGTGTCTGAGCAGGTAGGAGCACCACAGGGCACCATTCTCTCACCATTTCTTTTCACTCTATAAACCTCAGACTTACTGACGGTTCTGCAGTAGTTTAGTGTATCAGAGACGAACAAGAAGTTGAGTAGTTGGTAGCATGTGTAAGAACAGTTATCACATTTTAAATTTTAACAAAACACAGGAGAAGGTGGTGAATAAATAGCTTGGTGGTCACCAAGACAACCAGACGATTTAGACTGGACAGTGAAGTCGACAAGAAGGGACAGATTGTGATTCTTGATGAAGCGTAGGTCCTTTAGTTTTTGCAGAAAGATGTTGCATATCATCTAAATGTTTGTTGATCGTAATCTTCCTCTGGCATCCACACGAATCCCAGTATACTTAATAATATTTATAAATAACACTTGACGTTAACACGGCATCTGTCAGACTGATTCATCCAGTGTTGAGACTCCTTATCATATCAACACATCTGTGTCACAAAACTTTTGTCCTCCAAAATCAATAATTTTTTATTATTAAATCATATTGGAAATGCCTATAAAAGTAAAGCAGAAGCTTCTTCAAAAATAATAGCTTCTGTTGAATTTATATTTTAATGGTTTCCAATAATTACAGCACCAGCAATATTATTTGAAACAGTTGTCCCCTATTGTAGGATTTATCACCCGATTAAAGGTCTTTAATAAAACCAGACCGGTTAAAGTTGCCGGGAGCTGACGGCTTCAGAAGCCAGAGGTTGTCTGGATTTAAAAGGGTGAGTTAGGATGATGACATCAGTTCTGGATCTTTTATTGATTTTTAAGCATAGAAACTTGAAATGGATGATTTATTTTTCTCACGTTCAGCACTCAGTCAGGTTATGTAGATGCATTTTAAGGCACCATCCACCCAAAATGCTATCTTGCATAGCTAACATTGTCAGTTCATGTTCATACAGATAATTTGGTGTTTCCACTGGACAAATGGGGGTTTGCAGAAACAATAAAATGGTGTCCTGCTTTTTGGATGTCTACTGCTACTTTCTGGAGACATCAACTCTTCAAATGTCTTAGGGACTTTTATTCCATCAGTCTAACTTTGACGACTTGTTTTCCATCAAACTTTAACGTTTAGCTGAAACAGTGACGGGAGAAAAAACAAGTCACACTTGTTCTGGAAGCGTCTTCAGAACATGTACAAACATAATACAGTATAAAACTAATAGATTTTACTGCCCCCTGCTGGTCAGTGTCTGGTTTTACACCATTTGGGTTAGAAAATGTTTTGCTTGTCGCAAATAAAGTGACAAAATTCAACAAGAGCTTGTTCCATTAATTTAAATGGAAAAATTGGAGGATTATCATGTCACGGTTTGATGCCATATTATTATCAAGCAAGCTCATGTTGGGTAAAAAAATTAAAATTAGCTCATTAAAATCCCCCAGAGACCTTTATCCACATCATCAAAAGGGATCTTCAAGTTATTTTACTGCAACTTAAAAAGTTTCTTCTATTGTATAAAATATAAAACATTTTGAAATAATTTTAAAATTCTAACTCTTAAAAAAAAATTATTCATTTTATTTAAAAACAATATGAAAAAAATACAAAGAAAAAAATCTATTTCTTTTTTCCCCAAATGACTTTAGTTGATCCACTCATACCTCTAATGTGTTTAGGGTTGGGGTTAATTTTAATTTAATTTTTTTTAAAAAAAAGTTTCATTATCTATAGATCCTTCTATCTTATCTCTACATAAGCAATAGAACATCTGGTTTATTTGCACGTTTCTTGCGTCTCCCAGCAGAGCTTGATCAAGGCCTCTAGTTTCATAAAAATGTTCCTCATAAAATACTTTTGACTACTGTAGAAGTTTTCGGAGGTTTTTCTTCAGTTGTTTCAGTGAGCTTGACACAGCAGTAACGGGTTGCTCAACTTTTAATCTCCTGCAGCTTCTACAGGTGTGACTAAAACTGGAGAAACCTGTGAAACAGCGTCGCTGGTTTCTGGTCATCTTTTGACAACCAGTGATCTGTCACAAGAACGTTCAGATGTTTTGATAAACTGGGTTAAGGAAGACAAGGACCTTCATGTGTCAAGACATAAAAAGAGGATGAAATAAAAGAACCAAGTCCCATGGTGGCAGAAATGTCTTGATAAACTTTGAGAAATCAAAAAGACTCACAAACTAAACTCGACATGTTTTGGATAGAAAATTTAGAGCAGTGATGACTTGTCAAAAAGTTGTTCATAGCATGTTTATAAATAAACTAAAAAGTAAAAATGTTTTGTAGTTTTATTGGAAAGTGCATGCAATGTAGCAAATTGATGCTAACAGCAGCCTTGAATATTTCCATTTTTGTTTAAATGTGTTTTATTTGATTAGATGAAGTGAATTTTGGAAAATTTTACATATTGACCACAGAGTGTGTGCTTTTGATGCTTCTGTGGAGCCTAATGTGTACGTGTTGTGTTGACGTAAAAGATCTGGAATTTACTGCGTGTCCTCATCTCATCCCTTTCGTTTTAAAAATGTCAGCCAACAACATGAAGCAAGTACTTAGAAGGTCTTAGCAAAGCCTAAGGAAAGACAAAAAGGCATTTTGTTGGATTCCTTCAGAAATTCAAAATTATGAAGTTTTAATTTCTTTATATAATAAATCTCTTGGAGGATTAATTCATGTTTGTAATATGAAAGAGCCTTTAGCAGATGTATGGATAGTGAATACAATCGTAAATAAACTAAAGACATTAGTAGACAAAGACTGAAAATAAATTGTTCCATTTTCATGTGGTAATTTTGTCTTATTTTGAGATGCAGGAAAAAAGCCAATGGATTGATAATAACAGTTTCAACCCTCAAAAACAATATCTTCTTTTAATATATAAACAGCTGTGCATAGCTTGTTTTAACAGCACACTCCATTCTGATCTTTTTCTCCACCCACAGAGCTTTTTCTCATATCTTGAGCAATAAGTTCTTTTTTGTCACTGAACCTGATGAGTCGTACTTCAAGAAAAAACTAGAAAAACGCATTGGGTTTGATGCCTGTCTCTGAAGTCAACGTTACCAGGTGGATGTCGATGTGTTCCTCTTTGGAAAAGGGAGGGGAAAAACCCAATTACCTTCATACAATCTCATGATCGACTCATTCAAGTAATGCTTGCTGCACTACTGCATTTTCCACAACAAAATGCAAAAGAGAAATTCATCTTAAACTTGTGAATTAGATCTGATTTAAACCTGTAAATGTAAGACACAAGAGTCACTAGCAAGTCCACCAGGAAGTTTTTAAAAGGTAGTCAAGTGGACAACCTGTGCAAATTTAGAGTAGGTCTAAAAACATGTCATTTGAGGGACTGTCAATGGGGACCCATTTGGACTAAGAGTCCTACATGTACAGTGAACCTGCAACTTTAAAAACTCCAATCTTGTTCCTAATCAGACCTTCACAATTTCAACCACTTAGCATTGGAAAACAAAGAGGCTTTCATATTAATACGGGCAAATAGATGGTCTACTAAAGATTAGTTAGCATGACCACTGATGATGACTTGCTGTAACATTAAGTTGTTTCTCCACAATTAGCACACTTAGCAGTGCATACATAGGATTGATTGACAGCACTAAGACCCTCCCCCGGCTCTGATTGGTTGTTTTTGACCGGTATTGTTGTGCTCAGAGAGAGGTGGTGGAAGAGCTTGTTTTTTTGTTTTTTTTTTTTTACAGATTACCACACACTCACAACATGGAAATGGTTTTAATAAATATGTAAAAAATCAGATTTTTAAAATCAAGTTGCATACAGTAGCTTTAACATTTGCTGTTAAAACTGTAACGGAACAAAACCTTTTACCAAAGACTCGTGGGCCTCATTGCTTGGTGCACCAATGCAGCGAGAGAATAGTAGCCAACATCAGATCCCAGGGCATTCCAAGCATTGCTGTGTACAATTCAAGCTTCATACAGTTCTTTAACACTTACATAGCCCAACCCACTAGTCACGCAATCTTGAAAGCAAATGAATGTCAACAGCTTGGGAACTCACAGTCCCAGTAATTAAAAAATCAATTCTACCCAATCTCGTAACTTAGTTTTCTACCACATGTCCACAGCAAAGGCTGTCGTGCTGTGGACTGTGGGAGCAGCATGCTACATTTTCCACACAAAAACATAAAACGTGTAAAAGCTAAAGTTGACCGACTGGTTTTGGATGCATTTTAAGCATCTCATCTGCTTCGGTGTACCTTAAATAAGGTAAGGTAGTTCAGACAAATGAAAGAAGCTGCCTGAAAAACATTGCATAGCAACAGATAAGAAGATTTTGTCACTCCACATCAAAGTAAAGGTCTAAAAGTTAACAATCAGAAATATATGAGCAGTGTTTGTTTTGGATTCTTCTTCAGACAGAATGTGCCCCGATTTGAATTTCCACTACGTGTTTACCTGTGAGACTTGGGTGAGTTGAGATGAATTGGAAATCCTGTAAACCCATGACTCTCTGTCCTTTCTGTAAAACAGCGTTTCTTCAAATAGACAATGACTGAAAAAGAAAATAACTTATTAGTACTATGACTTTAGATCCTTTTATAAAATCAGAGAATTGTCTATTAATGTGTTTTAGCATCAGCTAATGCTGTAATCTTTTCAATTAGAAAGTCTTTTAAATTTGGACTAAACCAAATTATCATACTCATGCAGTCGCCTGATAAAATTTAAAAAAAATATTTGATTTAGTCTGACAGGGAAGCCATGTTGAATGCTCCAGTAGAGTAGAATGTACTAAAGGTTTCTTTTAGGAAAAAAATGAAGGTCTTCAGAAATTTGTCAATTTATATTTTGTCAATTCACAAAGTGCCGTTTTTGTGTATGCTGTTGAGCATGTTTCTTCATGGAAATATGGACAGAAAGTTGTAAAATGTTTGACAATAAGCTCCTTTTTACAACATTGTTAAAGTTTATTCTTTGCCAACATAGTTTTTTGCTCAGTTTTCCTAAACCTGTCAGTCAAATTGAGCTTTGACTTTCGGCCAGTGCAACAAGAAGTTTCTTTTCTTCTTTTTGTTGTTGTTTTCTTGCTGTGTATGGAGTTATCGCCGAGATGAAGCTTCAGCTGTATGGCCTTATGTTATGTAGTTAGGAGACCATGATTAGGTCAATGACTGCAATGTGCAACCCAAATCTTTATTCCTCCACCACTGTACAGATGATCTAAGGCTTTTGTGCTTAGACTACAGACGCTTTGTACATAGTTTGGTTTGTACATTATAAACAATAATGAAAGAAATTAAATGTACTCCTTGAGTTTGTTTACATTTCCTCTGAGCTCCCCAAACTGATGGGCACCAACGAGTGAAACGCCTGTGATTCACTCTTTGGTGCCTGACTGGTGACAAAGTTCACAATGACCAAGTTCATCGGTCATGTCTTGTTGCTCTGTGCCACAGTAAAAACATGCATATCTGTAGGCCTCAGACCAGCAAACTGACTAACATCCCACTTTTATAAAGGTGATCACACCAATCCTGGTCAGTTATAGTTGAGTTTGTTCATGTGGTAGGACGAATGTGGTTAGTTTCTACACAGAAAGTATCGAGCTTGTAAAATAAATGAGTTTGACATTCATTTTCTTTTTTTAGCCTTAGATTATATTCAAAATAGTCATAATGTGCTTAATCTGTGCAAACTGCATGACTAGGTAGGAAACAAAGTATAATTCAGTGCGGATTTGAGCTATCACTATTTTACTGATATTCAGTGTTACATGTAATGAGCTTTTCAAAACAAATGGAAATGATTTCTGACCAACAACCAGCAATTAAACCTTTGCTTATATAAGGAACATGTCCCATAGTAACCTTTCATCTGGGTGACATAAGATGGATGTATTTTCCCATGGTGAAAACTGTTGATTCATTCTGACTCTGGTATGCTTGAACTTTTCAAGTCACATTTTTACCTGGCACACCTTCTTAAAAAACAGGCTTAGTTTTTCCAGGAAGCATTTCAAGCAAGGTCTTGTGGAATCATTAATATTCTCCTGGTTATGAAGAAATGCTCACTTCCTGACATTTATTTTGGATTGACTTGGTTTAATTGAAATTCTCCTGAGACGTATTAAAATCTGCCAGACTCATATGGTCTGGCAAGGGTAGACAAAAAGTTCCGTCTTTTTGTCTACTGACCCAATGTTCGCTGAGGTTCAACCTGGAACACGGGTTGGACAAAAAATAATAACCAACAGAAATTATTTTGAATTACTTAATACACCATGTTTCGTGACTTATAAATGTGACAAAAATCACCAAAGTTGTTTATTTTTAATCATTTAATTTAATATAAATAACAGTTTAATTTAATAATACAGTTGCGTTAAAAGTCCCAAACCTGTTGTCTTTTAAACACTTGAGATTTAATTGGCATTTACAGTTGGGTAAATGAAATCAACACAATGTAAAGGACAGAAAAAGGAAAAAAAATCTTTCAATTTTATGAGAGGACTGTTGAACCTATTACCAGATAAACTTATTTCACCCTTCATTTGCTTTGTAGAAATCTTAATTTGTGACATTAAACTAAGTCAGATGAACAATATCAACATTTTGATTCTAATGTATAGAGTTGGTTATGAACTAGAGTGCAGCATGAGTAAAAGTGATGAGTTAGTTTCCAGCACCTCCAACAAACAGATGGAGAAACAGAACAAGAGCAGAGATAGGGAAGACTCGAGCGAAGGGAATCAGAGTTTCACCACCGCTAAATATGCTGTCGTCAGTGGTAGGGTGCTGAGTGGTAAAGTAAGGGTGCTGAGTGGAAGTGTTAAAGTACCAAGTGGGAAAAGGAGTGGGAGATGGTGGTGGAGGACAGGTGTAGTTCAAGTCGCTGTCATTGCCTGGGGAGGTGTAGGTCACGAAACCTGGCTCCATGCCAGTGATTCTGTCGATGATCCATTCATGGTACTGAGACACACGAGTGTAGATGGAAGGTCGGCCCAGGTAGTGATCGTAAGCATAACTCACAATCCCACTCTGGACCCAGATGGAGTCTTTCTTGGTCACTAGAGCTGCGCCTTGGTCTCCCTGTGGAAGAATTTTACATGTTTAACAGTGTTTTTCAATTTGGTCCAATATTGACACAGGCTGTTTAAAAAAACCCAAAAACACTGTTACTATATCACAATCAACAAAGTGAGACAAAACACACATCTCATTAAATTGAGATAAAAACTGACTAAATTGAATTAAATCTGCTGTATCACTTGGTAAATATGCCATTTTTTATACATATTAAATCGGTCACTGTTGTGTTTGTACGGTATGAGACATGGCACACTGTAAGATGCTGTTTTTACAAATATTTTTTAAAAAATATTTAAGTTTGTAGTTCAGATTTAAAACCTCAAAAATATAAAATGAAAAAATAAAATTAAAGAAAAAAAGGGGTAATTACATAATATGCATCCTTTGAGCCATTTTCATTTCCAGCACACATCATGTTGTCTGTTATTGGACGACTGTTGTAGTAGTAGTAGTAGTAGTAGTAATTGCGGTACAAGCATCTGCATTTAGTGTTTCCAAGTACTGAAACATCAGCCTCCTGGAGAGTGTTGGGATAATAGTAGTATCCTAAAGAAAAAAAGTTTTAAGGGTTATTTCGCTGTGAAGAATTCAACAATGGTATCGTACAGAAAGCTGATGTAAAGAAACAAAACAGTAGAAATTACCATTGTCAAAACCAGTGACCCAGCTGCTGGTCCCATCATAGAAAGTACTGTTTTCTGCAGCCAAACACACTGGTCGAATGTAGTCAGTGAAGTTGACAGGAGCCGACAGCTTCACAAGGCAGATGTCGTCTCCACCATAGTAGGTGTAGTTTTCATGGCAGGCTATGTAGTCAATTTTACGAGTCACTTCACCAAGTCCAGACAGGTTGGTGGCACCTAAGTGCAAAACTGCACCACTAAGGTAATAGCTTAAAGAAGACAGAAAACAGTATTTGACTGTGATTGTCACAGAGAATTACAATAGGTAGATATTTATCTTCCTTTCTTTCGTTCATTTCAATAATAAAGGTGTAGACCTGGCATCCTCAATCCAGTTGCTGAACTGACATGACTGCTGTACTTCACTGAATTTACTGCAGTTGAAATATCAGTTTTGAGTTGACTAGGTTAATATTAATAATTTTATTTAGAAAACCCTTTATACATCCAATTGAAATTTCCAAGGGCTCATTCACACATTGATGGAAAACTACTGGATTGTAGCTACAGTTGCCGTGGCTCAGGCTGACAGGAGAGAGGCTGCATGTTTTGTGCCATCGGTCTGACCAACACAGATAGGCAAGGAGGGTGAAGTGTCACCCACGATGAGGATGGGGCAACCGGGAATCAAAAGGTCTTCGAAAGTTAACTCTAAGAAACAATAATGTGAAGTACAGCTGAATTATCAAAAAAGAATTCAATTCATTAAGAAATGTCATTTGTTGGTTCCTACAGTCTTTGATTCATAATTACAAGCAAAAATACCAAACCATGGCTTCCTACCTTCTTGAGCATTGAGCAGCTGTCAGCACCCACTCGTCGGTGATCAGAGATCCTTGACAAAAGATGGAGCCATCTGAGGTAAAAGCCACATGCCAGGGCCAACTTCCTGGAGACGCATCTTGCCCTCCGATGATCCTGCTGTTGATGGGAGTCCTGGCACAAGCTTTACAACAACCACAGAACAGGAACAAACTTTAATGTTGCAACCAGTTTTCAGTGGGTTGGTCAGCTAAAAACGTATTTTGTCTACCCCTCTACAACACACATTCAAATCTTTGTCAAAAATGTGGTGCTTGAAATACTAAATACAAAAAACCTGAAAAATGAATATAGGCCAATTGCCTGATCAATGATGTTTAACAAAAATAACTCAAGCTAATTAATGTACAATGTTTCATTGATGCATGTTTGTCATATTACAAGCACCAATTGCAGTGCATTTTATCGGAACCAACACAAATGACACCATAACTCTTTATTTTGCACTACTTTGCATTGGTTTATTACATTAAACACCAACAACATACATTCAGGCTTATGGTTCCAACATCACATTCAAAGGGTCTGGGTACTTTTGTAAGGCATTCTAAGTAATGCACTAATTTTTTCACCCAAATAAATATGATCAAAGAGTAACAATCATTTTACAGGTAAAAAAAAAATAGTACAATAGGTTTTTCTCCCCTGCTAACTAAAAGCTAGAAAAGGAGTGTTTGTTACTTACCGGGTTGTGAGTCACCTCCTGAAATTTACACACACATACATAAACATGTGAAACGAACAAGTCAGCTGAGATTTTCTCACATTTCTGTCAATATCAATGCCATCATCAGATCTTATCCCCTCACTACAGTCATGTGTTTTACATCATTGATGCTGAAAGTTTAGTTTCAAATAGTACAATATGACTATTTGTGTCACTGTTGTATATGAAAGCAACTATAAACAATGTAAAATTTGCAAAAGTTATAAATGAACAGTATTAAACGAGGCAAATGACTGTATTTCATTGGTAGTTAAGTAGTTTAACCACAAGTTGACATGATAGTTTTTTGAGATCAGCCGTATAGACGAAGATTGACAGAACATGAAAACAATTAGAGAAGCAATCATCCAAACCCCCTGTCCTTTTCCATCTTGTGCCTGCAAACCAACCATATCATCCTAATGGACTGAGTCAATAACGATCAGTTTATTTCTTCTGGTAGTTAAGTATTAATTATCTCTATTATCTCACAGATAATTTAACTGTAGACTATTTCAGGATATTTCTAATTACACTCAGTATCAAGCGATTGTGGTTCTGATCCCTGCTAGCTTTGCTAGCTCAGAGAAAAACTACATTTTACTGCAGATTTTGAGTTTATTAATTACTGTCAACTATGGCTGATAAAGTGGGTGAAAAATCCCCAAGTCATTTGTTATAGGACGTATGGTCAGGGGTAGGTGGATTTGCGTTTTCATGAAAAGTGCATCATTTAAAACTAATACTGTAAAAGTGTAAAATAATAAAAAAGTTAAGTGAGTAGCACCAGTGGTTCATGGAGGTGGATTCTGTAGCAAATTGGAAACAGAACTTTAATTTTATGGCTAAAAATTAATGAATAAAATAAAAAAAGACAATTGGATTTATATTTAGCATATTTTGCATTCAGTCCCATATGGAAGAGTAACTAATATTTTCTAGGTTTCTAATATGCTGTAACCTAAAAAAATGGTTTAAAAGAAGTTCTCTTCAAATATTAGTGAACTTCAAGCAAAAGACTGATTGCCTTTAATCACAATGCCTTTGCCACCTCATAAGGTGGTAAGGTGTGTGTGGTTCTGCTGTGAAAGTGTGTGTGGTCAGCCGTAGAGGTGAGGTTGTAGGGTGGAGCTGGCCTGGTTGTATGTCTGGTTCCAGGCCTTTCCCAGAAAAGGCATTTTACCATTTAACTGTAGAGCATGTCTCTTTGCAAGAAACATGCTCACACAGTGAAGATATGAAGCTTCAAATGGTTCTCTGCCTCTATTTTCTCTCTCGTCAAAGGATGCAGAAATACTGAGGAAACTACAGGGCTTAAATTTACCAGTGGATTTAGGCTTTGACTAAGTTAATTGGGGATGTAACTAAGCAGATTAGTTTTATTTTAACTCTTAGATTTTTCCTTTTCTAGTACCTACATAAAAAGAAAAAAACATTAATAATTATTTAAAAAATTATATAAATAATAATTAAAAAATGCCATGAACACATTTGATTTTAGCTCAATTAGTAATTTAACTCTAAATTTGTCTACATTTTTAAAAAATATATAACTATTGCTGAATGTATTGTTTCCAAAATGTTGGAACCTGAACAATAAATGTTAATCTTGTAAAACAGCAGTGACTGATTCATTGATTATAGGCAGTTTGCATATGCTCTTTATTAGTATTTAAGTTAAAAAAAAATTCTCACCTTTGGAGAAGAGTGCGATCATCACAGTGATCCCCCATGCAAACCCCTGAAGAGCCATTGTCACCAGTACCTCTTCTCTCTGGTTTTCAGCATTAAATACTAGAATTTTTTGTTTAGCTCCACCCAAAGTGACACGATGTCCAATAAATCGGCCCCATCACAAATAATCTCTCTCTTATCTGCATTGGCTGGGATCTAAAAAAAACAAGAATGAGTCCAAACTTGTCTGTTGGGAACGAGTTTGCATATGAAGATGCGTTTTGGGTAAGTAAGGTTATGGTTTACAAGTCAAACAAGTTGGTCATGTTTATTTATGCATCTTATGCATCATCTGTCTTAACAAAATCATCCAATTAGCCGGTTTAGTTGAAGATGCCACCCAGCTAGTAACAATCCAAAACACTGGGAAGCGTTTCTACTTCATAGTTAATTTGTGTGGGCCATGAGGGCAAAATGGGGAAAAAAGCAATATTTTCTGTTATTACTAGAGCAGTTATGAACACTTCCGAGTTCAATCCATAAAGGGAAGCACAGATAGTCATGATTAAACACAAAGTTCACAAACAAAATTTAACTTTCAAATGTTTGCTTTTTGACAAATAGTGGTGAAATGCAAACAAGTCTAAAAGACCAAAGTAGAATTTTCAAACATTTCTCAATCTCATGTCAAGTCATAAAACTGAAAATTCTCACAACAGAGCCTAGTGAGATGAGGCCCAACAGTGTAGAATGAAAATTAACTGGTTCATTTCACTGTTTTACAAATGTGATGTGGTCAGCATTGCTAGATTTACAGATTACCAGTAAAATGTGAAGCGATAGTATAATGAACTTTGCCTCATGAGTTCATTACTGCCTCTAATGGTGCAACACAAAGGACTGTTACTGGCTGTTGACGCATGCCCATTGCTACTCCCATTTCTTGAAATGACTGTAGCCAGAATAGGAAGCCAGGCACTGGTTGTGCAAATTTGACTTTTCAAAGACACAATGTATTTAAGCATACTGCTAAATTAGTGAAAAATTGGCCGATGGTCAACAGAGTGGTTTGGAGTGGCCTTCACAAAGCCCTGATCGTACTCCCAAAAATAGTTCAGTGATAAGTTGCCTTCAAACCTGGTCCAGTTTCATCAGTTCTTTCAGGAGAAATCGGCCAGAAATCCCAGGAAGTCATTGCAAAAAAATTATGGAGGGAAGCCCTAAATGTTTTAGTCAAGCAGTTTAATGGCAACTCCATCAAAAACTAAGGAAGCATGTGCAAATTTCTCACTTTGAAGGACAAATTTTGAACCATTTTAATTTTGTTAAACATTTTAAAACATAAATATTTGAGACCTTAAAAATTATTTCCAAAAGATACTTTTAATCTAACGATTGTCATTGAAACCCATGTTCTAATTTATTAAATATTGGGGAAGTAAACAAAAAACAAAACATTTTTGGAGGTTTATTCGTGGTGTGCTTCGAACCAAAACCACTGGAACAAAATGGCTCAACAGTCTTGGTTTCCATTTCTCTACACACCATTTCCATTCTCCTTACCTTCACAATATGAGCCTTACAGTGTGAAATATAAATGTATCAGTCACAATGTTTAACCACTTCACTTATGGTGAATTAGGATTTTTAAAATGAATTTTGATTTCCTGTATCAACAGAACAGTGAGAACTTAATCTCATTCTTTAAACTGAGAATCCTGCTTGTACATACCTTGTTGTTGCTTTGACCAGTCAGGGAAAGTCTTGACGATGACGGCATTGCAAGCTTTTGGTAGGTCAACTTACAACAGGGATGGGCAGTCCTGGTCCTCGAGGACTGGTGTCCTGCAACTCTTAGATGTCTCCCTGGTCCAACACACTCGAAACCAACAGCCGAATCACCTACTAACTGCAGTCAAGTTCTTCAGAATCCTGCTAAAGACCTCATTATTTGACTCAGGTGTGTTGAAGTAGAGACACATCTAATGGTTGCAGGAGAAGATTGGCCTGGAGTTGGCCAACCCTGACTTACAACATTTCAGACAACTGAAAGAGTCCGTGATGGCTTTTGTCTTCTTAATCTAATCGCCACTCCCTTGTCTGAATACTGTTGCTGCTTCAATTGAAATGCTACCTGGGGTTATGAACTATTTTACCCACATCCAGACCTGCTTTAAGACTCTTGCAGCTTCTTCATTGTTGATGTCAGACTTATAAAAGCCATTTTGACAAGTTTCAGTCTAAGCACTGTATAAGTTTGGTCTATTTACCATATCTCCCTCAAAAGATCAGAACGGACTACTTTGTGTCGTCAACCTTTGCAACTAAGAGTCACAGGTGAATTTTCTACAGGCTGTGTTGTTGGACCACTTTCTTTTACATTTCCATCCTTGCCCTAGCTGAAAAACTTTAGTATCATGGCATCTTTTACCTACAGTAGCTTGCAAATGTGTTCATACCCCTTGAACCTTTCCATATTTTATCAAATTACAACAATAAGCAAATATATTTTTTTGAAATTTTGAGTGCAAGTTTAACAAAGTGGTATATGGCTGTGGGGTATAAAAATAGACATGATTACAAATGTTTTTTTTGTTTGTTTTTTTTTTACCAATAAAAATGAATAGCATGGTGTGAAAAGTATTCAGCCTCCGAGTCAATACTTTGTAGAACCACCTTTTTGCTGCAATTCCAACTTAAAGTCTTTTGCGGTTTGTCTCTACCAGCTTTGCTCATCTAGTGACTAAAGTTTTTACCATTTTGTCTTTGCAAATTGGCTCAAGCTCAGTCAAATTAGATGGAGAGCCGTTTCCACATTTTGCCACAAATTCTTGTTTGGGTTTATGTCTGGACTTTGACTGGGCCATTCTATCACATGAATATGTTGTGTTTTAAACCTATTCTATTATAGCCCTGACTTTATGTTTAGGGCCATTGTCTTGTTGGAAGGTGAAGTTCTGCTTCAGTCTCAAGTCTTTTGCACAATCCAAAGGTTTTCTTCCAACATTTTCTTGTATTTGGCTCCACGCGCCTTCACGTCAACTCTGATCAGCTTCCATGTCTCTGCTGAAGAGCAATATTCCCAGAGCATGATGCTACCACCACCATTTTTCACAGAAGGGATGGTGTATTCAGTGATGTGCAGTGTAAGCTCTCTGTCTCACATAGTGTTTTGCATTTTTAGCCAAAAAGTTCTACTGTCCAACATGGCATCTGGCAAACTGCAAAACAGGACTTCTTATAATTTTCCTTAACAATGTTTTTTTCTTCCCACTTTTTCATAAAGACCATGTTTTTGCAGTGAATGACTAATAGTTGTCCTGTGGACAGATTTACCCACGTGAGTTGAGGATCTCTTGGCTGATTAGTGATCTCCTTGTTCAGCCTGCAAGTTCAGGTGGATATCTTTGTCTTGGTAAGTTTACAGTTGTGTTGCACTCTTTCCATTTCCGGATGATGGCTTGAACAGCTCTGTGAGATGTTCAAAACTTATGAAATCTTTTTATAACCTAAGTCTGCTTTAAACTTCTGAACTTTCTCCCTATGGTTCAACTTTGCAGGTCACATTTTCACATTTTTACCAGGTGTGACTGATGCACCTTCTGAAAAAGGTTTGTCAGTCATCTTAGTTTTTTCCAGGAGGCATTTCAAAATGACCAGTAAATTAAAGGTAGTCGAGCAGGTCTTATCCTTACAGTAACAGTTTACTATGGTTATTGGGATATCCTCTCTTCTTGACATTTATGTTTTAATGGCTGAATTAAAATTCTCCTAAGATGTCTTTAAATCCCTCACCAGACTCAAACTACCGCGTTTTTGTCAAACTGGACACCAAACTGTTTGCCGACTCTTCCAACCTGAAGCATGACTTTGGCACAAAAAAGATTGAAACCATCAGAGAAGTACAGTCTAAAATGATTTTAATCCGTTTATTTATGACTAATCAGCATTTGTTTTCATATGTAAAAAAATTCCAGTGTTTGGTATAAATTTCAAAATTATTGTGTTAATCACTCAAGATTTAATTGACATTTGCCATCCAGGTAAATATAACTGACACAATGTAAAGGGAAAAAAAGCAAATATTTTTCAATTTTCTGAGTGGACTATTAAACTAATTACCAGATAAACCTATTTCACCCTTCATTTGCTTTGTAGAAATCTTAATTTGTGAATTAAAACTAAATCAGACAAACAGTATCAACATTTTGATTCTAACGTAAAGAGAGATGGTTATGAAGTGCAGCATGAGTAAAAGTTATGAGTTTCCAGCACCTCCAACAAACAGATGGAGAAACAGAACAAGAGCAGAGAGAGGGAAAACACGAGAGATGGGAATCAGAGTTTCACCACTGCAAAATATGCTGTCGTCAGTGGTAGGACACTCAGTGGTAACGTCGGGGCGCTGAGTGGAAACGTCGGGGCGCTGAGTGGTAGTTGGTGGTGTGGGACAGGTGTAGTTCAAGTCGCTGTCGATGCCTGGGGAGGTGCAGGTAACAAAACCTGGCTCCATGCCAGTGACTCTGTCAATGATCCATTTATGGTACTGGGACACACGAGTGTAGATGGAATAATTTGTTCTCCCACTGTGTGGTTTGTGTCCAGTGGACTCTGGCAGCGGAAAGCAACAAATTGCTGGCTGGTGCGTGTTGCGCTGATGAGCTGGTGGTAGGTTTTCTCCCTCCCTGCACTTTAGCTGATCGTGGTCAGAAAATCTCAATCAAAGTGTGATTATACGTAGGTAAAAACGCCTCAGCGCTGCCCTTCCTCTGTGTGTGTGTGTGTGTGTGTGTGTGTGTGTGTGTGTGTGTGTGTGTGTGTGTGTCTGCGCGTGTTTGTGGATCGACAGGTAAGAAATTAACACTCATTTAAGCTCCGGTTTCTTTTAGTTTTAGTGACTAATCTTTTTATAGTCCCCACAGTTGGACCATTGCTGCTCTGTCGGTGTGCGTTTCCCGGATCTGTGCTGATTTGCTCTGCTTTTGTCTACGTTCATCTCCCGGATTTTTATGCAACTGTTTTTAAAGTTGGACTGCGGGGCGTCTCCGCCTTCATTGAAGCGTTTGGGGTTTGGCAGCGGCGCCCGTCTCATCTCCCGCTGTGGCGTGACAAGAGGGCCACACCGGGTCCTGATGTTTTAATTTGTTTTGTCTGATTTCTATTTCTTTTGTTTACAGCCCCTTGTTTTTCTTTATTTAGTCTGGGCTGATATTCCTTTTTTTAACTGTTTTCTTTTTGCTTGCAGCTCCTGAGGTCTGGTGGTGACGGCGTCTCCCTCGTTTGCGTGCTGTGATTCTTGAGTTTGGGTTGTCTCACTGCGTCTGGTGTTAAATGGTTTTTTTTTTTTTTTTTGGTTTGCGGTGTTTGGTGGATGTCGTCCCCATAGCGCCCCTTTTGGCCGGTAACCTCAGTTGCTGCAGCTCTTTTATTTTCTTTGATTTATTTTGATTTGGTGTCCTTTTTAAGATAACTTGTTTTTAAAACTAACATTTTTAGAGAATTTAATAAAGCTTTTATAATTGTGAACTGTCTCAGATGTTTTAAATCCTTGCACAACCGAACCTGTGTGCCTCAGATAAGAGGTAATATTCTCTGGGTGAAATTCCCAGAGTGGCGTTGTTGAGCAACCTATTGGAACTAAAATCCCATAAAACCCGAACTTCCATCTAGTGTCGCCAGAGTATATTTTAAGGTAGCAGTGTTAGAGGCACTGTTCGAAAGAAAGCATTTGCAATATCTTTGTGTTTATTATACAAATTAAATTAAAAGTTAAAAATTGTAACATCTTTCTGTGTAAATATGTCATATTACAACGTGGGTCACCTGCAATTTACCATCTTCCTAATCCGGTGTGGCCTGTACAAATACAAAATTTATTTTATGGGCGACTGTGGCTCTGTGGATAGAATAGTCATCTTGTGATCAGAAGGTTGCAGGTTCTATTCCAACTTCCTCCTGCCACATGTCGATGTGCCCCTGGGCAAGGCACTCAACCCCAAGTTGCCTACCGAGCTGCGTATCGGTGCATAAATGCGAGTGTGAATGGGTGAATGTGACTCTGGTGTAAAGCGCTTTGTGTGGTCAAAAATGATCGGATAAAGCGCTGTATAAGTTCAGTCCATTTACTATTTCTAAAATTAGAGCATGCGTCTTTTAATCAGGTGTAGTCTGAAATTTACGGAAGATTAATTTGAAAAGGTTTTTGAAAAATAACTCAATTCTAAGAAACCTGTGAAGTGCAACTCATTAGTTGGTTACTGCTGGTGTTTTGTTCATAGTCACAAACAATATGCCAAACCATAGCTTCTTACCTTTTGCATTGAGCAGCTGTCAGCACCCACTGGTCGGTGATCAGAGATCCCTGACAAAAAAGGTAGTTGTATGAAGTAAAAATGACACTCCAGGGCCAATTTCCGGGAGACGCATCTTGCCCTCCGATGATCCCGCTGTTGTTGGTAGGGATGGCACAGGCTTTATAACAATCACAAAACACAAAGGGTAAAGCATTGAGTTTTTACTTTTTTGTTTTTAAAACAGTGTGTGCAATACGAACGTTTAGCGTTATGCATTTTCCAGACACATGTTGCCATTTTATGGCACAATCAAGCAACAGTTGTTATTAAAGTGCTACCTACATCAAATATACCTTAGAAATTTGATTCCATAATTTAACTCCTTGAAATTAGGCCTTTGTCTCTTTACAAACCCCTGCTCTCTCTGAATCTCCACCTTGAGAAAGTCACAACACCGCTCCTTTATTAACCCTTTGACAACGATTTGTCATAGGGGAATTGACATAAATTAGTTTTTTTCCACTTTTAAACACGTTACTTATTGTTACATAACAGATTAAGAAGAATTTAGACGTACATTGGCAAGGAGTTACTAATTATTCTGATGCTATATGCCCATTTGTTATTTACTATTGACATTATTACTATTGCTGTCATCCACAGATTTTCTTGAGAGTTAGTGTGTTACCAATTTGAAATAAATGAAATCAAATCAGCATTTCACTGAGAAGTAGCTATTATAGCAAGTTGAGCTGATGTGCAGTTCAACCAGATGTTTGCTAATTGTGCCTGACTAGTCTGAAGGAGCTGAGTGGGGGAGTCGCAGGGAAGGGAGACTCTAAGTTGGAAGATTGGAAATTGCAGCTCGGAGGAGGAGCTTTGTCCTTGAAGGTGGAGCGAGGTCCACCAGGCGTTTCGAGCTGATGGTTCCCAAGACAGATTAAGGGATTTCTCAAACATCAATGGAGAATCAAAGCAACACTCCAGGAATGTTTTTGATGAGGGAATCACATAACATGACTGCACAGTGGCGCAGTTGGTAGAGCTGTTGCCTTGCAGCAAGAAGGTTCTGAGTTGATTCCCGGCCCAGCCTTTCTGCATGGAGTTTGCATGTTCTCCTTGTGCATGCGTGGGTTTTCTCCGGGTACTCTGGTTTCCTCCCACAGTCAAAAAACATGACTGTCAGGTTAATTGGCCTCTCCAAATTGTCCCTAGGTGTGAGTGTGTGTATGTTGTGTAACTGCAGACTTCTGCCCAGGTCCCCATTGAAAATGAGATCTAGATCTCAATGGGGCTTACCTGGTTAAATAAATAAAATGACATAAAGCTCAAAAAGTCAATTTTACGTAACACTGCCCCTTTAACAATGTGTTGCTTGAAATATTTAATGTAAAAAACTGAAAATTTAATTTAGTCCATATATATTGTAACTCAATGTTATTTAACAAAACTGACTCTACTGTGCCTTAGACATGCCTGTTGTGATATTGCAAACACCAATTTCAGTTCATTTTAAAAGGATTTTTTGGGATAGATCAACACAACACACTATGATTAAAATTTAATTTGCCACTACTCTGCGATGGTCTATCATATCAAGAACCTACCTTCAGGTTTGTGTTTGTAGCATCATGTTTAAAGGGTCTGAATACTTTGGTGGTGAAATTAGTGATGCACTAATTTATTTCCCTACCTCAAAAATCTTACCAATCAACATGTGATCATTTTCATCCTTTTACAGGTAAAAAAAATCCCCAAAAGTACAATAGTTTTTTTTTTTTTCCTGTTAACCAAAATTAGAAAAGGAGTATTGTTTACTTACCGGGTTGTGAGTCACCTCCTGAAATTTGCACACGCACACACACACACAACACACACACACACACACACACACACACACACACACACACACACACACACACACACACAACACACACACACATGCCAAACAAGTTAGGTGTGACTGTTTTCTCACTTTGTCAAATCCATCATCAGATCTTATCCCCTCACTACAGTCATGTGTTTACATCATTGATATTAAGAGACTGATTTTGTCACTGTCATTACAGTATGAAGCAAAAAATCAACAATATAAAAATAGCAAAAACAAACAATATTAAATAAGGCAATTGTCTGTATATCATTGATAGTTCAGCATTTTATCCACAAGTTCTTATGACAGTCTTTTGAGATCAGCTGTGCAGACTTAAATAAACATGGAATCATTTAGTAGATTCAACCAAACCCACTGAACATTTCCCTGGCTCTTAATTTTGCTAAATCATAATCCTGTTTTCCTTTTCTCTGTCCTTTTCCATGTTGTACCTGTAAACAAACCATGTCATACTAACATCTATCAGTTTGTTTCTACTGGTAAAGTATTTATGTTAATTATGGATATATATAATCTCACAGATAAATTACTTGTAGGCCTGGCGTGTCAAACTTATTTTCATTTTGGGCCATATCAAAAATCTGAATGTTCTTAAAGGACCTGTTGTGTCAGAATGTTTTCATAAAAACCCATTAAATAAACAATAAGGAGCTGTTTTAGCATTAAATAAGTGTTTCTTAAAATGAACTATTATTTAACATCTTGTCACTGATTAGTCCATCCAGGATTTTGCGATTGTTTCTGTGGTGCTAATTTATAAATATTTGTAAGAAGTTTTTTACATTTGCACTAAAGCATGATGATGCATGTGACTTTTCAATTGTTGTATTATGTAAGACTGAGTCAGCAGTCACTTAAACTCAATGTATTTGGCCAATTGAAAAAAAAAAAACTCTGTAAAATCTGGAAAAATGCAGAGATCTATTGATTTAGTGTCAATTTTGCAGATTTGTGAAAAACTGGAGGGACTTATTAATGTAATTTGCATTCTAGAAAACTCCTCCTTGGGCTGCCACCTTATCGTGGTGGAGGGGTTTGTGTGTCCCAATGATCCTGGGAGCTATGCTGTCTGGGGCTTTATGCCCCTGGTAGGGTCACCCAAGGCAGACAGGTCCTAGGTGAGGAACCAGACAAAGCGCAGCCTGAAGATCCCTTCATGATGGACACAAACTTTGAATTTGGCGTTCCCTCGCCCGGACGCGGGTCACCGGGGTCCCACTCTGGAGCCAGGCCTGGAGGTGGGGCACGATGGCGAGCGCCTGGTGGCCGGCTTTTAACCACGGAGCCCGGTCGGGCTCAGCCCGAAGAGGAGACGTGGATTCCCCTTCCAATGGGCTCACCACCTGTCGGAGGGGCCAAAGGGGTCGGGTGCTGTGTGTTACGGGCGGCGGTCGAGGGAGGGGACCCTGGCGGTCTGATCCCCGGCTGCAGAAGCTGGCTCTTGGGACGTGGAACGTCACCTCTCTGGTGGGGAAGGAGCCGGAGCTAGTGTGCGAGGCTGAGAGGTTTCGGCTAGAAATAGTCGGCCTCACCTCGATGCATGGCTCTGGTTCCGGAACCAGTCTCCTTGAGAGGGACTGGACGTACTTCCACTCTGGAGTTGCCCACGGCGAGAGGTGCCGGGCAGGAGTGGGCATACTTGTTGCCCCCCATCTTGGCGCCTGCACGTTGGGGTTTACCCCGGTGAACGAGAGGGTAGCCTCCCTCCGCCTACGGGTGGGGGGACGGGTTCTGACTGTTGTCTGTGCTTACGGGCCGAACAACAGTTCAGATTACCCACCCTTCTTGGACTCCTTAGAGGGGGTACTGGAGAGTGCCCCTCCTGGGGACTCCCTTGTTCTGCTGGGGGACTTCAACGCTCACGTGGGCAATGACAGTGAGACCTGGAGGAGCGTGGTTGGGAGGAACGGCCCCCCTGATCTGAACTCGAGTGGTGTTCTGTTGTTGGACTTCTGTGCTCGTCACGGTCTGTCCATCACGAACACCATGTTCAAGCATAAGGGTGTCCATACGTGCACTTTGCACCAGGACACCCTAGGCCGCAGTTCGATGATCGATTTTGTCGTCGTTTCATCGGATCTGCGGCCGTATGTCTTGGACACTCGGGTGAAGACAGGGGCGGAGCTGTCCACTGACCACTACCTGGTGGTGAGTTGGCTCCGGTGGTGGGGGAGGAAGCCGGTCAGACCTGGCAGGCCCAAACGTGTAGTGAGGGTCTGCTGGGAACGTCTGGTGGAGTCCCCTGTGAGACGGAGCTTCAATTCCCACCTCCGGCAGAACTTCGAACACGTTCCGGGGGAGGTAGGGGACATTGAGTCTGAGTGGACCATGTTCCGTGCCTCCATGGCCGAGGCGGCTTATCGGAGCTGTGGCCGCAAGGTCGTTGGTGCCTGTCGCGGTGGCAACCCCCGAACCCGTTGGTGGACACCTTCGGTGAGGGATGCTGTCAAGCTGAAGAAGGAGTCCTATGGGGTCTTTTTGGCCTGCGGGACTCCAGAAGCAGCTGATGGGTACCGGCGGGCGAAGCGGCATGCGGCTCGGGTGGTTGCTGAGGCCAAAACTCGGGCGTGGGAGGAGTTTGGAGAGGCCATGGAGAAAGACTTCCGTACGGCTTCGAGGCGATTCTGGTCCGCCATCCGGCGTCTCAGGAGGGGGAAGCAGTGCAGCACCAACACTGTTTATAGTGGGGATGGTGTGCTGCTGACCTCGACCCGGGATGTTGTGGGTCGGTGGGCGGAGTACTTCGAAGACCTCCTCAATCCCACCAACATGCCTTCTGTTGAAGAAGCTGAGCCTGTGGACCCTGGGTTGGGCTCTCCAATCTCTGGGGACGAAGTCGCCGAGGTGGTCAAAAAACTACTCAGTGGCAGGGCCCCGGGGGTGGATGAGATCCGCCCGGAGTTCCTTAAGGCTCTGGATGTTGTAGGGTTGTGTTGGCTCACGCGACTCTGCAATATCGCATGGACATCGGGGGCAGTTCCTCTGGATTGGCAGACCGGGGTGGTGGTCCCCCTATTTAAAAAGGGGGACCGGAGGGTGTGCTCCAATTACAGAGGGGTCACACTCTTAAGCCTCCCTGGAAAGGTCTATTCAGGGGTCCTGGAGAGGAGGGTCCGTCGGATAGTCGAACCTCGGATTCAGAAAGAGCAGTGTGGTTTTCGTCCTGGTCGTGGAACACTGGACCAGCTCTACACCCTCAGCAGGGTCCTGGAGGGTGCATGGGAGTTCGCCCAACCAGTCTACATGTGTTTTGTGGACTTGGAGAAGGCGTTCGACCGTGTCCCTCGGGGAGCCTTGTGGGGGGTTCTCCGGGAGTATGGGGTACCGGGCCCTTTGATACGGGCTGTCAGGTCCCTGTATAACCGGTGTCAGAGTCTGGTCCGCATTGCCGGCAGTAAGTCGGGCTCGTTTCCGGTGAGAGTTGGACTCCGCCAAGGCTGCCCTTTGTCACCGATTCTGTTCATTACTTTCATGGACAGAATTTCTAGGCGCAGCCGAGGTGTTGAGGGGATCCGTTTTGGTGGCCTTAGGATCGCATCTCTGCTTTTTGCGGATGATGTGGTCCTGATGGCTTCATCAGATCGTGATCTGCGGCTCTCGCTGAAACGGTTCGCGGCCGAGTGTGAAGCGGCCGGGATGAAGCTCAGTGCCTCCAAATCCAAGGCCATGGTCTTGAGCTGGAAAAGGGTAGAGTGCCTTCTCCGGGCCAGGGGGGTCGTCCTGCCTCAAGTGGAGGAGTTTAAGTATCTGGGGATCTTGTTCACGAATGAAGGAAGAAGGGAGCGGGAGATTGACAGGCGGATTGGGGCGGCGTCTGCCGTGAAGCGTGCGCTGTACCGGTCCGTCGTGGTGAAGAGAGAGCTGAGTCAAAAGGCGAAGCTCTCGATTTACCTGTCGATCTACGTTCCCACCCTCATCTATGGTCATGAGCTTTGGGTCATGACCGAAAGAACGAGATCACGGATACAAGCGGCCGAAATGGGTTTCCTCCGCAGGGTGGCCGGGCTCTCCCTTAGAGATAGGGTGAGAAGCTCGGTCATCCGGGAGGGACTCAAAGTAGAGCCGCTGCTCCTCCACGTCGAGAGGAGCCAGTTGAGGTGGCTCGGGCATCTGGTCAGGATGCCTCCTGGACGCCTCCCTGGTGAGGTGTTCCGGACACGTCCCACCGAGAGGAGGCCCCGAGGAAGACCCAGGACACGCTGGAGGGACTATGTCTCTCGGCTGGCCTGGGAACGCCTTGGGGTTCCCCCGGAGGAGCTGGAAGAAGTGGCTGGGGAGAGGGAAGCCTGGGCCTCCCTTCTGAAGCTGCTGCCCCCGCGACCCGATCCCGGATAAGCGGAAGAAAATGGATGGATGGATGGCATTCTAGAAAAGCACATAAAAAGCCACAGCAGGCCAGATTTGACCCCTGGGCCCTGGGCAACAGAGGTGAATTGCAAAGCAAATGACTGATTCGATGCTTATAGATGATGTGCAATGCTTTTTAACAGTATTTCAATGAAAGAGAAATAAAAGTAATATTTTTTTCTCATCTTTGGAGAAGACTGCGATCATCACAATGGTCCCCCATGCAAACCCTTGAAGAGCCATTGTCACCACTTCTTCTTTTCTCTAGTTTTCAGCATTAAATACTTTTGTGTTTAGCTCCACTCAAAGTGACATGATGTCCAATAAACTCTCTCATCACAAATCAGCTCTCTATGTGTACTGGCTTGGATCTTAAAAAAACAAGAATGAATCCAAACTTGCCTTTCTGGATCACTTAGTCGGTAATGATGTACATGAAGTGCTATGCACAGAGCGTTTTTAGGAAGTGAGGTCATGCTGTGCAACTCAAATAAACTAGTTATTAATCATGGCTTTCTCTCTCTTAACAATAGATCATCCAATTAGCTGGGGCAACTGTGGCTGTGTGGGTAGAGCAGTCATCTTGCAATCACAAGGTTGTAAGTTCAATTCCAGCCTCCTCCTGCCATGTGTCAATGTGCCCTTGGGCAAGGCACCAAACCCAAATTGCCTGCTGATCTGCATATCAGTG
This sequence comes from Poecilia picta, assembly GCA_033032245.1. Taxonomy (NCBI): domain Eukaryota; kingdom Metazoa; phylum Chordata; class Actinopteri; order Cyprinodontiformes; family Poeciliidae; genus Poecilia; species Poecilia picta. The sequence continues at coordinate 7,923,702 of CM065370.1, read as the reverse complement.
TATAAATGTGTGAGCATTTATGGGTGTGACTCCAGTGTAAAGCACTTTGAGTGGTGAAAAATGATTGGATAAAGTGCTATATAAGTTCAGTCCATTTACTATTTAGTTCAGGATGCCACCCAGCTACTAATAATCAAAAACACTGGGAAACTACTGAAGCTGCTGCCCCCACGACCCGACCCCGGATAAGCAGCAGAAAATGGATGGTTGGACTGGGAAACCATTTTACTAAATAGTTAATTTGTGTCAACTGAGAGGGCAAATTGAAAATAAATGCAATATTTTTTTGTAACCAGAATGACCAGAAATGAAAAGGCACTTAATGTTTCATATCATAATTTTGACAAATATAATTTATTATTTAATAAGCCTATTTTCTTCAAATGAAAAATGTTGCTATCTTTCCAAGCATTACCCTGAAATCCTGGATGCCTTTATTTCCAGTAGCAAATATTCTGGTAATGTAGCTCTACCGCCATCTTTTGACTGAAAAAAACAAGCTTCAGTTCATCCAAATAGTTAGCATGTCTTACCTTTAAGTAATCCTCAAGCTGTTTTTTTTAAACACTGAAATCTGTATGGAGGACTTTGAAACAAGTTTATTTAACCAGAATAAATGTGCTATTTTACTGTATAGTAATAAATTGAGAAATATTTAGAGATAGTAATGCATTTAAAATACTTGCATCATTCAAACAGAAATCCAACTTACTTCATTTAAAGTCACTCTGGTTTTACGTATAAGGCTAATCTATAAAATAACTGATTTTATGCCTTCTCATTGAAATATCTACTTTCTCTTTGACATTGGTGAGAGATGTACTCTGTATAATCAGTTTAAGCCTCAGTCTCTTCAATATTACAACCTTTTCTAATCCTGACCACCCATAAATAGTAAATGTCAAATTTTAAAAGATGCTCAGGGGTCGGGGGTAACTCTAATGGTATTTGGTTTTAGTTCAAGGTGGCTTCATCCAAGTAAGTAGGACAAGATTGAAATTATTTTAGTATGGATGAATCGAAAGAACATTTGGAGGTGAAAGAAGAGGAAGAGGGTGTGAGGATTACACATGTTGACGCTGTAGGATAAGAAGCTTTTATACTGAAGGTGTGACTTGTTGTTTCCCGAAATGTTGTTGTCTTTCAGCCCCACAATTTCATTCATCCCAGAGGGACAATTTGGGTCATATGGTCAAAATATAAGCACAGGAGATTTAACTTAATAATTCTCATTAAACTTTGCTGAGCTTCAGTTACCTTTAATCCTTCTGTAAATTATTAAGACATAAAAGCAGGAAGGCAGAGGTTCCATTCCGGCGAGACGTTTTCATCAAATTGTGTGCAATTAGAAAGAATGGGGGCTACATCGACACACATATGAAATTAATTATTAGGAATAGAGGGGGGAACAAACTGGACACCAGACAGGAAATATGTCAGGGAAAGGAGCAGAATTCAAGCCGGTCATAGAAAGGGTGGCTCAACGTGGAGCAAAACACATTTCTGAGTACCGTTTTGAAAAAGTGTGAAAGTAGTGTCTGCAGAGACAGAGCAGTAAAATGGAGATAAAATCTAAGATGGTAAATAGGGGTCTTAAATTGAAAATCTAAAATCTTAGATAATAAATACAAACAATATTTATTTATAGATTTAGAAATGGTAACACTCATGGTCTGTCATACCAGAATTTGTAGGAATTCCAAGGTTTTCAACATGGAATACCTACAAACGTCGAGTGAAACTTAATAAATGCGGGTAAATCAGTTTTAAAAATGTTTATTACTTGAAAAAAGTTATTTTAGTTTTCTGGTACTAATTTTAATCTGCCATACATTATATATGGTGTGATATTGTCTGTGTTCTTAAATATTAGAGATTGAAATCTTGTAAATGACACCATTATCAAGTTATATTGTTAGTGGAAAATGGTTGATCATTTTATTAACGTCTTCCTCTTACAAACCCCCCCCCCCACACATATTCCATTACTATTTCTACTTGATGCTAAATGACAAATGTATTTATCCAAAATGAATATACAATTTGTCGGAAATTTTATGTTTCTGAGCATTAAGATTTATATAGAATTACAATTTTAGTTGCAAATGATTCTTGCTTAATTGTTCTGTTAGACAAATTTAGGAGACAAGAACAACAAATCTGAAAAACTGAATATTCAACATAAAAAGTCTTTAATCTTTGCTCAGTTGATGTTGAAAGGGCAAAGCTGAAACAGGAACAGTCAGTTTTCTTAAATGACTGGTAAGTTCCAAACTTCATGAACAATGGTAAAATGTTTCTGCTATTTATATAAATGCAATAAAAACACATGATTTCTAATGTCACAATATTTGATTATTTGTATGGCAATACATATCACAATATTCCGGTTAGCTCAGATTAACCCCAAAGTTACTTAGCTACATATTAACAGCAAGACTATTCAAAATGAATTTAGTTGACTACTGTTGAGGAAATATAATCATGGTTTAGTGTTTTGTTGAACTCAATTATAGAACCATTTCTAGTGCTTTAGTTTAGTGAATCTTTTACTACTATAATCATTTTTTAGTGTTTGAGTTAGCTCTAAAGTCAGGAGTTTTTGTGTCTCTGAGGTCGTAAAACTACAGGAGGCAAGCAATCTTATCTGTGTGAAAATCATTTAAAAACAGGCCCACATTTGGTCTCAGGAAATGAGAAATCTCCAGTGGACATCTGGCGGGGTAAACTATTGACCTGCAGTTCACCTGAAGACAATTTGGTCTAAAACAATACATGCGGTTTGTTATTTATCTGTTTGGATAAGAGCCAAGTCTCCGGAGACAATTGCGAAGTTGTAAAAGTCAGCAGGAATTTTAGAGTTCTGGTTAACTTCAAATAACATCAAGGAAGTAAAATTCTCTTTGATGGCTCACCAGATTGTAGGGAGGTGCCGTTTTCAGGGGTGCTCGGAGGCGGCTTCTAATTGGTCGAGAGGTGTTGCCCCCTATTTGAATAGAACACACCTACTAGCATAAAACCTCTTGCGCAGGGAAGATAAGGCAGAAATGGCCATTTTTAGCACCATGGGCTGACTATTTCTCCGAAGACGTCTTCGACGTCTTCGTATTTTCCTCTATCTGTTTTATATTCTCAGGTGACTAATGTGTGACTGTGTTCCTTTAATTTCTCTGTCTTGTGTGATACTTTCTTCTGATTGGATTAAATTCTGAACTTCTGTGACGCCAACACGCTGCTTACGTCTCTTCTGTGTTCTCGCGAGAGTTATCGGACCGCGGACAAGAATCCGGGACCCAAGAACAAAGGAAAAACCGAAATTGCATAGTTTAAAAGTTTTACAATAAGAATTCCCTTATGATTTTCGACACTACTCAAAAGACAAATAACTCTTTAATTTTAAAAGTTACACGATGTGTTTAGTAGCACATATATTATAGTGCAGTGAAGTATGAAACATAACCTTTTTCCCATCTGTGCATTGGACAATCCTGAGTAAGACATTTACTTCCAAGCACCGCCCACAAGAAATTGAAGGAACAGAGCAAGAACAGCAGTTCCCACGAAGTGAGTGAAGTGGCTCAGGGTTTCCCCACTGCAAAAAATACTGTCGTCAGTGGTCATACTGGGAGTGGTGGTGTGGAAGGCGGAGGTGGTGGTGGCAGTGGTGGTGTGGGGGGCGGAGGTGGTGGTAGGACAGGTGAAGCTTAGGTCACTGTCGATGCCTGGCGAGGTGAAGGTAACAAAGCCTGGCTCCATGCCAGTGACCGTGTCATTGATCCAGCTCTGGTACTGGGACACTCGGGTGTAGACGCCCGGTTTCATTGGGTTAGCACATCCCTCACCAAAGCTCACAACTCCAGCCTGGACCCACTGAGAACTATTCTGGAGTTGAATCATCAAAGGTCCACCTGAATCTCCCTGAAGGGGGGGAGAAAGATAAGAAAAGTAACAATTACTTGTGGATAGTAATTGTAGTTTTATGCTACCCTCTCATTGCCAAATGTTCTTTTATTTTTGGCTTTACAGATTAGGTTTTTCAAAAGTGTGTCTGCTTTTTCTTTCTGCATTACATGTTGTGCAATGCTTCCTGCGTTCAGTTTGGGACTGGACAGCAAAAACAATGCTGCTTTTTTTGTTCTATCCTGTGAAATACCTTGATTTTAATTGGGGGTGCAGCCAATTTATTGGTAAGGATTTCTGTTGCCAAATCAACAACTTTCCTGCTATATTTAGCGACATTTCAGACAAAACAAAAATTGGTACCAGTAAAAATTCGATCCAGAAGGTTGGGCTAATTGGCAAACAGATAGAAAACTGCAATCTATGCACCCCTAATTTTAACGTCAATTCATAGAACTGACTGTGCAAGAAAAAGGCTTTATGCCGGTCAACCAAATGCTGCCAGTGTTCATGCCAGTGCTGGTCAATACAAGCCTATCTTGTAGAACAGGGTTGGGCAACTCCAGGCCTGGAGGGCCAGTCTCCTGCAACTTTTAGATGTGTCTCTACTTCATCACACCTGGGTTAAATAATGAGGTTATTTAGCAGGACTCTGGAGAACCTGACTGCACTTAGGAGGTAATTCAACTATTTGATTCCAGTGTGTTGGACTCTTAAGAGTTGCAGGACACCAGCCCTCAAGGACCAGGATTGCCCACCATTGTTATAGAAGAATGTTAAATAAGATAATCCTCCACAAGTGGGAAGTTTAAGTTGTCATGGCAGAAAGTGTTCAGTACAAAATAAGAGCAACAGAAACTAAAAACAATGGAATAAAACAATAGATTGTTGGAAAAACAACATACAAGCTAGCTAGAAATACAAATGTAGCATATAAACGTATATGCCAAAAACCTCCAAGTTTTTTTTCTTTAAGATTAAAACATTGCATATTCATAAGATCCAGACTACATACTGAAAACAGAGGTTCATACAAAATGAGTCTATTGTTACTTGTAAATACAACCGATTTGTAGACTATCAGGAAGTTTGAAATGACTCTTCTTCCTTGTGTTTTATGCTGAGAATTATTCCACTGAGTTGTTAAAAAACCCCAAAACAAAATAAAACAAAAAACATTGCAGAAATAACTTTGTAGTTACCTGACAAGAGTCCTTCTGTCCCTCTTTAAATCCAGCACACAAGTAGTTATTTGGGTTTAGGTTAGCATTGGAAAGAAGATATATCATGAATGTTTCGGAGTAGTAGCATATGCATCTGTTGTTTCCAACTATTGGCACCTCTACTTCCTGCAGAGTGCTGGAATGTAATCCAAATCCAATACGCCGGGTTTCTAGAAGAGAAAAGTAAAGGTTTTATATAAAATCCACAAGGGGTGTTGTCAGAGACAGTGACTATTGTGCAACTGTCGAGAAAAGTCGAACTCATCCCACTTCCCCATGTTGGAAATAAAGTTATCTTTAAAACTGAAAACTGTTTTATATGTTGCTTTTAGCCCAAACTAAAACAACAGCCTTGGGACTCACATGAGTCACTAAAACCAACCTGGTTCAGTAACAAGTGCAAGTTGTAATAAAGAGAAAGAGCGACCGTTAACAGGTGTGCTCTGTGAAACTAGTTGGTTGCAGGCTTCTCAATCCGACTAATTCACAGATTGAAAAAGGGTGGGACATCTGGATGGAGGATGTCAGAAACCAGGCTAGTCTTTCTCGCCGCCAGCCTAATCAGAGTTTACTTCAGTTCTGGAAAGGGTAAATCTCGGCAGATTTAGGAAACTCAATTTACCCGTTAAATGGAGAGCTGGTAGCACATTCCCTCCTCTGAGAAGGGGAAGTAGAGAGAGAAAGAGGGGAGGCGGAGGAGGGGGGGGTTTGCTCAACCACACAACTTACCAGTGACGCCAAAACCAGTGACCCAGCTTGCAAGGCCATCGTGGAAAGTACTGTTCTCTGAGGCCAAGCAGATTGGCTGGATGTAGGGAGTAAAGTCAACGGGAGCCGAAAGCTTCAGAAGACAGATGTCATTTTCATTTGTCGAAGAGTCATACTCAGGATGGCAGATGACTTCAGAGAGTCTTCGAGTCACTTTAGTGGAGTTGGAAATGCTGTCTAGTTGTACAACACCAAGTTGGACTTCTGTGTAGTTGAGATCGTCTCTTACGGAAAATCAAAACATGCAAGAATAAGAGTCAGCACATAAGTTTAGACTTAGTTCTTTCAGTATCAACAAATGTTGAAAAACATAATGAAAGAGCCATCTCTGATAAAAGTGACAGTATGTAACTTTTATTTTTAAAAATATTTTTTTTACCTATTTGTTGAAACTGTCACTATTGTCACAGACAATCTGTGAAAAAAAATCAAGTTCCCCTGCCTTTTCCCAGGGTTATAGTGAGGGGATAAGACCTGATGATGGATTTGACATATGTGTCTGACTGATGGAAAGTGTGAAAACAGTCTCACCTGATTTGACATATTTGCGTGCATGTGTGTGTGCAAATTTCAGGAGGTGATTCACAACCCGGTAAGTATCAAACACTCATTTTCTAATTTTTAACAGGAAAATAAAAAGTGTTTCACAGATTATCTGCATCATGACATGGTGATAATTTTAATAAATATGTAAAAAACGGATTTTGTTTCATAAAAGTTACAAGCTGCAGCTTTAATCATTTATTAATCAACTGATTAAAAAAATTAAAACCCTCTGACCTTGATATGCAGTGAGCAGCTGTTAGCACCCATTCATTGCTTATCAGCGACCCTCCACAGTAGGGAAGTCCTACAGTAAAATATACCTGCCAGGGCCAGTCCCCCAGCTGGGCATCTTGACCCCCAATGATCCGCGACTTGCTTCCAGCTGCTTTGCCACACACTGGGGAAAACCAAGAAGAGACGAAAGCTGAGTGAAGGTAGAGGAAGCGCTCATACATGTCAAACTACGCCTCATCGTTTGACATGACTCTGTTTTTCTACTGTTCATCCATTTTTCAATGTTAAACCATTTTTGCATGGTTATTTAAAACATATTTTAATGCTGTTTGTATTTCTCTTTTTTGTTAAACAATTCTAAGAGGAAGCAAACATGTTAATCAATATAGCAAAGGCTATAACTTATAAACTTATAAAATGAACTTGATTTTTTTTTAGAGAGAGAGCAAACAATACATTGTCTGCTTCAAGTCCTGCATGTTGGAAGACTGAACCAAACTGGTTAAACTTGTTAAAGGGTACACGATGCTTACCAGGCTCCTGTGATTCACAACCTGAAATGCCAAAAATAGACATGTTAAACCAGTCATCAGCACCAGTTAGAGAAAAAAATTAACTATGGTTTCCCACATATTCATAAGATATATATATATATATCTATATATATATATATATATATATATATATATATATATATATATATATATATAGATATATATATGCCCCTGTATGGACAATACGGGGGCACATTTAATACGTAATGAGAAAACATATAATTTGGGAATGGCAACACTAAAAGCTTTGTCTTCTAAAACTAAATCAGGATTATTTGTGTATTGCATCTCAACTAATAAAAGTGAGAACAATATTTAATAAAACTTGATCAATTGAAATGAGGATGTAAATTAGTAAATTAGTCAAAGATAAAAACATTGTTGAATAAAATGCGACTAAGATAGCAGCACATGTAGGTTTGTCTTCATAACGAACTCATGATCTACAGAAACCTTTTCACCATCTATGTGTATAAGGTTTATCAGAGACACGTCATTAAGCTACATAAAATGTAACATATGAATCATGAAACACATATTACCATTGGAGAACAGAAGAATCAGCACAAAGTATCCATACAACTTTTGGAGAGCCATTTTTAAAGAAACGATACCCTCAGCTGCAGATGCATGCAGATGTTCAGCTCCACTCAGAATTAATCTTTTACACTAATGTTAGCCTCCTTAACACATGCAAAATGAAAGGAAACCTGTTGGTCGTGTTGTTGGAGTTGAGTCGGCCTTTATGAGACATGAAATATGTACAGTCAAGGAAGAAAATTATTTTTTATCATGCAACATGTTTGTTTTTCCTTTCAGGTTCTAAAGACAATCAACGAAGTTCATTTTCCTAATCTGAGCACCTCCGACCTTTAACAAATGTACATATATTTTGTTTTATGGAATAATTCAATAGCACTTGACCTAAGAACTTATTTTAAAAACATTTTTTAAATAGCTACATCTGTCAGTGAAACTATGCAGCATTTACCAGCTCATCATTTCATCCCGTCCCCAATGAATCATTGCTGCTGTTGTTTTAACTTTGTTCTGTTTACCTCTCATAAAATGAACGTTCTACTTGCCATATCACCCTGACATCAAACTTTCCCATGTAAAAGTTTGATGCCAGTGTTTTTGCTTCAACCATGGCAGCAGAAAAATAAAATGCTTGCCATTTCATTTGCTAATGTAAGATGATTTATTTTTCCTTTTCAATTAATATGGTTTCATGTGAGGTTGGTTATTTGCTGGGGATGTTCCATGGATGAGTGGGGGCGCTGTGCCTTTGAGAGAATATAGTTTTTTCTTCTTCGGGGGTTTTGTGGTTCTTCATATGGGTGGCAGAGACGTTAGGCTGTTCCTTGACACTGTTCAATATAAGTCTGCACAGCTACACTATTCCCTCTCAGTGTCTGCTCTTTCTCGACCCACGACCTCTTATTTTTATGGTGACACTGATTGAGATCACTACACAGTGTTACACTAATACTCCATTACCTCTTGGTAATACCAACGACCAATGTTAGGAGTAGCTGTCATTGAAACACTGATAACTTTTTCTTTTGCACAAATCTTTAATATTCTGCTGATGTCAAACACACAATTTCACATTTGCAGTGTTTTCATTTAATACAATTAAAACGTGAATAATTTTGTCATTCAAAATCAATGTAAACGGTTACATGAGATTATGTTCATAATTCAGCCATGGCACTAATGCTCATCATCTATCAGCCAATCAGAGGAGACGTTGGCATCTTATTCAGGCGTTGGAGCACATTGTCCAAAAAAACGAAAACAAACCATCATCCTCCTGCCACTTTCTGTTATCGTCTTTGTTGTTTACAACAGTAGTAACATCTCCCTGTTGATAATGTGACTTGTCAGATACCAAAGAAAAAAGGTCTTCTCATTTCAGTTTTTCAAAATACATCTATTTGAATAGAACCAAAAGAACACCTCAACATATCACAAAAACTTACTGAAAATTGAGGGAGGCTTTCCCCCCAAAATTGCCGTGTTTTCATTAAGAGAATTTTCACAATTTTAATTTGTACAATTCTATGGTTAACAGAAACCTTAATTGTTGTCATTAAGATTTCTGTTAACCAGAAACCTTAATGTTTCGGGTTAATGTTCCATTCCTAAATGGTACATTCCATTTAGGAATGTTCCTCATTCCTAAATGGAACGAGGAACAGAAAGACGTTAAACCTGATTTAATTCATATGAGAAGGAAGTTAGATCAAATATTTTCCACTCATCCACTAGTGGAAAGACATTGTACAACGCAGCTAGCTGCCTTAACAATTTCCCAACTCTGAATAAGTTTTCTCATTGTAAAAATCATAAAATTCGATTTGCTTGGAAACATTCTTGACCTTTGCTTCTCTGTAAGGAACGTCTCCTGGCAGGCTTTTGTATTTACTTTTCTTTAGGAGTGCAAACCTAGATTATCATTACCTTGACAACCATACAACTCTGTCTCTGTATGGAACAGCCTGAATGTATACATTTGTTAATCTGCCTTGAAGGTGGCATAGTTGCACAAATTCACATTCTTCCATAAAAGAAGTGAGTCACCTAGACGTGTAACAATAATTAACAGCCATTCAACTCTTCCAACTGCTGGCTATTCTGTGTTTGTTGATTTTGTTTAGCCTATGTTATTAATTCTGTCTTTGCACAGGAAAATCTCTTGAGATTTATTGTCTCATATACAAGAGAGATCTGTTGCACACATCAACAAATTACATAAACAATAGTACAATCTAAACACCTACATTGACAGAAGGGTTAACAATGATAACAGATACAAGTGAACAAAGACTTTTAAAACCCTTTATTAAAATGTTGAACTCCCCGAGTGTGACCAAATTGGACAGCTTCAGAAGATCAGTACGCACCGAAGGAAGACTGAATGTGACATAGTCCTTAGAGAAAAGGCCGTGAAATGTAACATAAGAATGATTAAATCAGATGGAGGATGGATTTGTAAAGCATACCCTTTCAAGAGTGTCTGATTGTGTAGAGGGGGCCATTTAACTGAAGTGCAATGGTGATAAATCCAACAGTGTCTAACAGACATATAGAGCACCGTAGTCTAGAATACTCATAAGTGGTAGAAACAAGTGGCTGCACAGTGGCGCAGTTGGTAGAGCTGTTGCCTTGCAGCAAGAAGGTTCTGGGTTTGATTCCCGGCCCCGGCCTTTCTGCATGGAGTTTGCATGTTCTCCCTGTGCATGGTGGGTTTTCTCCGGGTACTCCGGTTTCCTCCCATAGTCCAAAAACATGACTGTTAGGTTAATTGGTCTCTCCAAATTGTCCCTAGGTGTGTGTGCATGGTTGTTTGTCCTGTGTGTGTCTCTGTGTTGCCCTGCGACAGACTGGCGACCTGTCCAGGGCGTACCCCGCCTCTCGCCCGGAACGCCAGCTGGAGATAGGCACCAGCACCTCCCGACCCCATTAAAGGGACAAGGGTGTAGGAAAATGGATGGATGGATGGATGGGTAGAAACAAGTAGATTTGAGAAACAAGGTTGTTTTGAAAGAAGCCTAGCATCTCCTGTTTGTTCAAAAATAAGATGCTCTTAGTCTTATTTGCCTTCAGTAGCAATCAAAATGTTAATAGTTGAGACTGAATGACTGATTTTGCCTGACAATAAATTACTGAATCAACATAAAAACGCAGATCTGCACATGTAAGACCGTGGCCCAAATTGTTACTGTACATGTTAAGCAGCATAGGTCCTAAAATGGACCCCTGTGGAACCTCCCTAAAAATGTCCATGTAACTTGATGTTTGACAACCACGTTGTGCACACCGTTTATGGCCAGTCAGATAATTTAGTAACCACAATCTATTCAGTAAACCCATATGTCCAAAGGCCTTTGTAACACATTGCTTGCTGTGTGTGTGAAAAAATAGCATTTGAATGTCTTTTAAAAAGTTTAAACTGCCTGGCAGTCCCCAGTGACACTTAGCATGTATCCAATGCTCCTAAGGCCGTATCTGCAGGCTCTTTTATTAGTGGCTGTGTTTGCAGTCACACAAACTGCATTCACATTGGGATGTGGTGCATCATATTACTGATGACTGACAAAAGATTTGACCAGTGTTTCTCAGGTAAGATGAAAGTAATCAACAGGTAAGTCATTTGATTTTTTACTTTGCCACAATCTTTTATCATTTATATTGTTTGATTGGTAATGAATATCATAAAATCCTAGATTTTACATATATGAATAGATTAATTATGCAAAGTCCCCGAGATGCTTGATTACTACGATTCAAATTTGTAAAACGGGTCAAAATGATGTAAGAAAACTTAAAAATGAAGAATAAAATTTAAAGGTTCAGACTACTTATTTCACAGCTTGAACCTACATCTGACAGTGAAGAGTATTTGTGTCAAAGTTTTCGTAAGGTAGAAAATTACACACAGCTCCATGTTGACAGAGCATATTTGTGCACTCAGGAAGTCGCTAGGTATTAAAATGTTTTCATTGAAAAAACAACAAAAAAACATGGAGAGATGCTGCGAGAAACGTGATTCTTTGGCCAATCATTCTCTAACCAAAGAATGATTGGAAAGACTTGGGTTTTCATCACTGCCAAAAATCCTATCATCTGTGGTGGAAGGCATATAGGTAGGACCACATATTTGAGCATTCAGGAAGTCACTGTATATTTAAATGTATTCTTGGCCAAACAACACATGGAGAAATGTTGTGAGGATGGAGAATGCCACTGAGTGATTGTAAAGACTCAGGTTTTCACCACTAGCAAGAGCTTTCTCGTCAACCGTCCCTTCGAAGTTACAGGAGAAAGTTAAATCCTTGTCACTGCCAGAGGGAGTTAAGGTGAAGAATCTCGGTTTCGTGCCAGTGACCATGTCCTTGATCCACTTCTCATAGTTGGACACTCGAGTGTAGATTCCAGGTGTCAGTGGGAGGGCACAGCCTTCACCCATGCTCACAATCCCAGCCTGGACCCAGTTGCCGCCCTTTTTTATCATTAGTGGGCCCCCTGAGTCTCCCTAGTGAGAAACAAGCAGTAGAGCATGTAAAAATTATTTTAAGGAATTTTCCAGGGAAACATTTTTCACCAGAGAAGCCATATAAAAAATAGCATGTCATTTAAATATTAAAACATAAACGTAAACGTTACATTACAAACATAATAATGTATTTGTTTGAGCAGTAGATTTTCTTGATGCTTAAACATTTACCCATCTAAAAAACAAGTAAACGCACAGAGATGATTGCCTGACACATCACATACGTGTTTAGATTCAGGTGTTTGTCAGATACACTCTCGGGTTACGGTTGCCACTATATCCATCTTGTATGGTGGACTTTTATATATGCAGATGTTGGCTGTTGTGGTGTCTTGATTTTTTTTCTCTCCCTTTCTGCAGATTGAGGTAGACTTCAGTGGTGTTGACTTGTTGTCTTTATGCTTATTTCTCTTCTCTAGGCCGTTCTCATTTCCTTTTAAGTGTTTTCTCCACCTGTCTTTTTCATCTCTGTGTCCACTACATTTGAAATGAACGCTAAGACATTTCTGAAGGTTTTGTAATCAAATGGATCGTCATGGCAAAAGACGTAATACTCCACTCGTGAAAGTAAATTTGTTGGGTATCACCTTGACACTCAAAACAACGATTTTGAGTGATATACTGCTTGATAGTAGGTGTTTAAAAAAAAAGAAGAAAAAGAAAAAAGATAGTTACCTGACATGAGTCCTTTCCTCCACTAAAATACCCAGCACATATCATGTTGTCTGTGATTAAGGTAGACCTTTTATAGTAGCATGAACACCTCTTTCTTCCAACAATTGGTACATCTACCTCCTTCAACTTATTGGATGATGATCCGGTTGCTGTGGTTTTTTTAAAGAAAAATTAAGAGCATTCGTGCAGAATTAAGAAGGAAGAATTAAGTAAATATATTGTATCTTACCAGTCGTGCGTTTCTTACCAGTCACACCAAAACCAGTAACCCAGGCCTTATCCCCATCATAGAATTTGCTGGTTTCAGAAGGTAAGCAGATTGGTTGGATGTACTTGGTGAACTGGACAGGTTTCGAAAGCCTCAGAAGACAAATGTCATTGTTAAATGTCTTAGAGTCGAACTCTGGATGGCAGATGATTTGTGCAAGTTTTACGTTCACCCGATGGGGGCTGGAAACATCCAGTTCTACAATACCCAGTTGGACTTCTGTGATGAAAAGGTCATACCTTAGAAACAAAAGAAACATTAATTTGAACATTTGACCTGACGGTAAACTTAGTGACTAGTACTCTGAGATCTTTGTCATAGTAACAGAACAAGTAGTGACCCCACTGGACCGCACGCATAATAAAAAGTACCTGGGATCCAAATGACCCCAACGTTTAGGACAGTGGGGGGGGGTTAAAGAAAAAACTGGATATGCTTTGTCAACCTCTCACCATGTTACACAGTGTGCAGCGGTCAGGACCCATTGATTGTTGATCAGCGATCCTCCACAGAAAGAGTAACCATTCTGATGCAAACTTGCCTGCCAAGGCCACCTCCCAAGAAATGCATCAAACCCCCAATAATTCGAGTGTTGGTCGCCAGACGGCCACATTCTGACAACAGGGAAGAAAAAATGAGTAAGAAAGGACAAATGCAACAAATTCTGTAATAAGATATTCCTTTTACTTTCCATGTCTATGTAGAACTTCAGTGTTCCATGGAGCAATTGTTACCTGTAAGATATGTGTGGTTTGCTGATTTCTATGGGATTATTTTAGTTTTTTTTTTATTAAAATGTTTTTATATAATTTCTTTCCTATGTTCATTTACATCTGGCATTGTTACTTACAATGCCAGATATAAATCTGGCATTGTAAGAATTAAACAAAACTGGTAAAAATGCATGGGTGTTGAAACATGTTTTATGTTAATTCTTCTCTTTGGCTGCCATTATAATGGAGGCAGAAATTATGGCGGGTTTGACTGAGCTCCGATTCATACACAGGTCTGGTGACACTGGCCTTTGGAAGGGATACCTTCTGGTATTAAAATATGTGACATTAGTTTAACTTATCTCTCCACTTGCTGCAGAAGAGGGGAAAAAAACCTTTCAAAACTTGCACAACTTCTCAAACTGGCCATAGATGCTTACCAAATGGTTGTGACTGACAACCTGGAACACAGAACAGAATGCTTCACCTCAAAATTAAGACAAAAAACCCATACATTTAGTGATAGGTGTTGAAACTGACCACCACTATTCCAATGTTCAAGGCAGACTAGATAAGATAACTAGATGGATACACATACGTTTTGTAGATAGATTTTTATTTTAAAAATAGGAATACATAGTCAAATACCTTTCTCTAAATATTGCTAAATTCAAGTTTGACACAATGAGGCAAATTTTAATGTATGTAAAGAAATATTTTAAACAAAATCTCATTTCTTACCACTGTACAGCAGAAGGGTCACCAGGACAAACACAGTCAGCTTTGGAAAAGCCATTTTCAAACTCCTCTTGGGTCTCGGTGCATTTTTCTTCCTCTTTTAGAAACAGGCCATACACTCGAGTTTCATTTTTGTCGTGGAAATGCTAATCCTCCTTACAGTACCAGTCCATGCTGTCATGATCCTCAGGTGTTTGGGGCTGTTGGATTTTCGTTTGCGTTTCAATCATTTCTGTTATGTACTTGGAATATTCAGAGTTGCTATAGTAACGGTAGCCTGGGGAATGATAGGTTAGAACATGGCAGTTGAAAACTAGTGGCTGATCAACAATGGATGTTAAACAACACAAGAAGAATGACAGTACTTCATGTCTTCAACGTTGACAAAAGGGATTGAAGTCAGAAGAATTTAAGAATTTCCTTTCATTATTTTAATATTGCCATAAGGTTTTCATTTCTCTATTAATTATTGTTAGTACGGTGGTAGAGCTTGTCAGCGTAGAGCTTAGTTGAGCTCCTCCATGTTACCTTATAATCTCCCTTGTGTAAATATACACAAGAATGTAGTTTAGATACTCTGGCTCTCAGTAGATGGGGATAATGTACCTAAAGATTGGATGTTTTGGAAGGAAGCCACCTGTAGCCCAAAAAAACAAAGAAAAAGCAAACTTAACTGGAAACCTGTCACTGGGCAGGCTGCCCAATGAGGAACTAGACTGTCCTGTTGTGGCAACAAGATGAGAAGCTGTTCCAGTCTATTTGAGCTAACCATGCTAATGCTAGTAGTGTCACCAATGTGTGTCTCTTGATACTTTGTAAGCTTTCTGAAACTTAGCTTAGTTTGAGTTGAAGTTAACAGAAGCCTTTTCATTTGAAAATTAACTATCTTTGATTTTCACTGTAAAATGTCTCATTTAATTTGTCTGCTAATGGCTTTATTGTTCTTCTCAGGTAGATTATTGGCAATTGCTTCAAATAATTGCTTCGTTTTGGTAATCGCTGTGGCTTTTCCTTCTTAGCATTTTTCTAACATACATTGTATGCCACAAACAGCAGACTACCGACACTGGTTTAATTATCAACATCTGGAACTTCTTTTCTGATGAAATCAACAGTTTTCCATCTTAAATTTGTCTTTGACACTGTAGCTGAGGAAGTTGCCATTGCACTATTAAAAGTGAGTTTGGATTTCCTTTGGTGCTTTTCATGACTGCTTGTTTTACTTTAGAACTAAAGGTTTAAGATGTTGCTGATAATGTCATGTTAATTTTAGCTGATTATTTACAAAGTCATTATGAAATAAAAAGCAGCTGTTTTAGTATATTTTAACATCTGTATCTTGATGGATTATGGATTCGTTAAACTGTTGTACAGTTCACTGGGTATGCTTTTCAACATTCCTGGGAAGCATAAAAGAATTAGGAAGGTTGCACCTAAAGCCCTGTAAACTGATTGTTCAAACGTAGCTCAAAAAGTGTTGTGATATTGATGGTGGCTTGTTTTTGGAAATATTATTCTGTTATGCCGAGTTGAGCGTAAGAGTCAAAATGTTTTCGCATCCACCTGAAAAATGTGTAGTTGCGCCACTGGTCTCAAGTTAAGCAAACATAAATAATTGCGATTTAATTACATTTTAACAAGTTAACTTAATTTTGTTTAAGTTTTACCTCCATTCTCTTTCAGTGTGGAAGCCCATTATCATCTCCACATTCTTGAGCGTATTTGTACACCATGGGACTTGTGGGAAACTCGATACTTTGAAATTGATATACTTTCAGTTCCTTTCAGAAATCATGTACGGAAGGTAATTGATATACTTTCCAGAATAAAATCCCCCTTTTTTCTTTTTACCTCTTTGCCTAACAAGATAATGGACAATACCTATGTTCTTAATAGGTTTTAGCATCCCTATCTTCCACCACCTTTAGACTGCTTTTTATTTTATTTTCCCTCCCGTTAGTGCTTCAAATATGTGATATAAGGACAGAGCTGGGTGGTTTGGAAGTACATTTGATTACTGTTTTTGAGACTTTGTACTTTCAGTATTTAATTATCTTTGAAAGCACCCATTCCAATACTTTAACTTTATTAATATTTGGACAGAGCTTTGTTTGTTGGACTAATATTTGACCAGCACGATCAGGACTTTGACTCAAATAATGAAACAAACCACACAGTAATGTTTACGACTGAAAGTTACTCGTTTGATTTAGTTTTCATGAGAAGAAAAATTGCAGAATACAGAAAAAAATTATTATAATTTTCCAAGGATGTTTATTTTTAGTCATAAATGCATGCAAATCAAAGGACTGTATAGACAAACCTTTAAAGGGTTTGAAAGTACATCAGCCAGTGACAAATCTGTGCAAATCCGCCCACATGTGATCATAACACTTAACCATATACAAGTACAGGATTAACTATGTTTAATTTGGATTGAATACAGATGATGATTTTATTAGTAAAGTTGAGATTCTACTTAAACACCTTTGTGTTAACATTTTTTCAACTAAGCAAAATGAATTGCAACTAGCTTAGATGAATCCAGCTCAAGAGGTGAAGCACAAGAAGAAGTAAGCTTTTTCTTTTGTTTTTCTTTTTGTGTTTTTGCAACATTTACATTCCACCACTGCCGACAAAGACATGGAGAATGAACGCAAGTGCAGAGAGAGCCACGAAGTGAGTGAAGTGACTCAGGTTTTCACCACTGCCAAAGTAGCTGCCATCAGGGGTGGTGGGAGGCATGGTGGGAGGCATGCTGCTAGAGCAGGTGAACAGCGAGTCAAAATTAAAGCTTTCGGAGATGAAATCGGCAAAGCTCGGTTTCATGCCAGTGACTGTGTCGTTGATCCACTTCTGATAGTTGGACACTCGAGTGTAGACTCCAGGTTTCATTGGAACGGCGCAGCCATAACCAAAACTCACCACCCCACCTTGGACCCACGCAAGACTGTTGTACATCACCAGCGGTCCTCCCGAGTCTCCCTGTGAGGGGAAGGAGACGAGATTTGAATTTTACTTCTGCTTAAATAGTTTTTTTGTGCGAGTAAGAGTTGAGATTTGTTATTTCTTAAGCATGATAGAATTTACATTGTGTAAAATCTGCTTGGCCTGATTCTTTATAGGACAAAAAGTTTGAGCCAAAAGAAATCCTTATACATTTGTGGTTATGTCACTGTTTTTGAATAGATAATTTTTAAATTTGTAGTTGTGTTTGATGAATTCTTGTAGTAGTTTGCACTTCAGGGCCACCGTATAGTATATTATGAGACAGATAATCTGTAAAATGGTCAAGCTCCTCCACCTGCCCCTGTGTCGCCTGCGAGATTCTATTACTCAATAAAAACTAAAAACCTGCCCTGCCTTTGCCAACATCTCATGTCCCTTGAGCAGATTGAGTACACAGAAAATGGACAGATGGTTTATTCAGTGAGGTTCGGTCATAACTAGGCTGGACATTATACCACCGTATGTTTTATACAGTTGAGAAGATCCAGGTAAATGACAAATCACACACACACACAAAAACCTAGTCACCTGACAAGAGTCCTTTCCTCCCTGATCAAGGCCAGCACACATCATGTTCTCTGTGATGGTGGCAAAGTCTTGATTGTAGCATGAGCACTTGTTATTTCCTATGATCGGTACTTCAACCTCCTGCAGGATGTCAGGGAGCATCCCATTACCTAATGAAAGAACAATTTCAGCATTTTTGTTATATGGGACTTCAGAAAACACGACTGTTTGAGCTAAATGAATGATCTGTAACTTACCAAGGTCACCAAAACCAGTAACCCAGCTGTTGGTACCCTCAAGAAAGGTGCTGTTATGTGAAGCTAGGCACACTGGCTGAATGTAGTCTGTGAAATTGACGCGAGCCGACAACTTCAGCAGAGCGATGTCATTGTCGAATGTCAGATGGTTGTAATCGGGATGGCTGAAGGCTTGCAGAATCCCCCGAGTCACTTCATTGGGGTTGGGGTTCGATAAATTATAGGCACCCAAATGAACTTGAGACGTGAGGATGTCACTATAATAGACAAAAGTAACAGAATGAGTTGTGAAATCAGCATTTAGAGATTGTCACTTTCATCCTAGGAATCAGAGGTGAGAAGAGTATCACTATTTTAACCGTTTTGCTCAAGCCAAAGTAGAGGGTAGCAATCTAAGAAATTACTCAAGAGTAAAGACTACTTAACTACTGAATGGCTGATCAAATCATCGACCATTAGATATTTAAAAATTATATAATTATATAGAAAAACATCCCCATCCTTTGAAGCTTGCACCATCATGCTTCAGCATAGGGATTGTAATTGGGGATTTAAATGTTTCGTGGTCTAAAGCAGTAGTCTGCAACATTTATGAATTTTTTTGTTTTCTTTTGTCACATATTTGTTAAAATCATATCAATGTTGTGACAGTATAGCATGAGACAATCTGTAAAAATAAAACTCTCAGTCTTCTCCTTATGGATCTGTCATAAACAAACAAATCAGGAGGAGGGTCTTAGTGCTTCTAAACAATCACCCTTGTTTACACGCTGCTCACACCCTCTCCATTTCTGTCTGCTACGCTGCAGCTGGTTCACCACAATGGAGGCTGTCTGAATGCTACGGCTAGTTAGCATGGCCACTGGTGAGTGGATAAACAATTTTCTTGGTACTGTAAGTTGTTTCTCTGCTGTTGGCCTATACAGGTGTGATTAACAGTGCTAAGGCCTGCCTACTGGCTCTGATTGGATGTTTTCAACTGCGAGCAGTGCATTTCTTCAGGGGGAAGGGGGAGGAGCTCTGCCTTTTCACACATTATCTCATATTGTCACGACATGGAGATAGTTTTAACAAATATGTAAACTTATTTTTGTAACATTTACGTACTCTAGCTTTTAACGGCTACCAGAAAAAAATGTGGAAGTAAATCCAGACATGATAAAATGGTTGCAACCATGCCTAATGAGACAGAAATCTCACCCTCCAATGCAGTGAGCCGCGGTCAACACCCACTGGTCGGTGATCAGGGATCCTCCACAGTAGTGACCATATAGTTCCCTGTATGCTGACCTGCCAGGGCCAGCGGCCCGGAGATGCATCCTGGCCCCCAACAATCCGGGATTTTATAGCTACATTACCACACACTGTTACGGAAAACAAGAAACGATAATAAATGTCATTAATGTTGATATATAATGTAACAAAAAAATTACATTGTATATAGTTTCACCAATAGAAAGTATACCCTCCTTAATTAATGACCAGATCAGCATAGGACAGATTTCAAAATGTCACTACTTAAGCCAAATTTATACAAAGCCCAAACCAAGTACATTTCAAAAATTGTTCTGTACAAAATTTTGTAAAATTATAGAATTTAAAAGGCATACAAATCTGAAAATAAAATGAAATGCAAATTTTATTAGATCGTTCAAATGGCTCTATACATTGAAATCACTGCTAAATGACGCACAAGTTTGACAGATTTCTGATTTTAACTTTGCACACCTACTACTCAAGTAATCCAAAGAAAGAACATCCTTGTCTTGAAACATGTGATGTTAATACGCTCTAATCTGAAAACAAAAGAAGTAAACTTGTACAACTTGTAGAATTAATCTTTGAAACTTACTTGGCTGCGGTTGTGCCTGACAACCTGAAACAAAAACCAAAGATGAGTTTATTAATTCAAGAAACAACCGTCTCCAAGTTGAACGACATGTCATTACTCACGATATGTTTTGAGTTATATTTCCTATCCTTTATGTTTATAGTCCATTATATTCTAATCTCAGATACATTAACCATGAATGAGAACCCGGTTTGTGAAGTTGGTGGGGGGGTTTTTTGTGATAAATTTATTCAGGCATCAGGTTTAGTTTGCATCCAGTACAAAATAAGCAAACAATTATTTGTGAGGAGCAGTAATTAGTTTGCAACTCAACTCTGTGCTGGCTGTCATACTTTATCAATTTGTCATTTTATTGGTGGTCTTGGCCAATTTTAACTATGTTTCTCAATCTTGTAAATATTGTTTTGTTTTTGAATTCCAAGGCAGAAATTGAAATGTTTTATTTATGATCATAATTTATTTCAAAGCAGAGAAAAGCACTTTGTAATTGTCTCGGCTTCTTCCATATTGATTATGTAAAGTACTGCATCTAAAAGTTCACATATGCAGGATTTACAAGATTCCTTGAGCATACATGCAATACTTTTAAGCATCACAATTTTGACCTTCATGCGCAAAACATTAAACTCTACGAAAA
This sequence comes from Poecilia picta, assembly GCA_033032245.1. Taxonomy (NCBI): domain Eukaryota; kingdom Metazoa; phylum Chordata; class Actinopteri; order Cyprinodontiformes; family Poeciliidae; genus Poecilia; species Poecilia picta. The sequence goes on along the minus strand of CM065370.1, from coordinate 7,902,759 downwards.
ATAGAGGATACTCCTGAGAGATAATCTGTAAATTTCTCAATTTGTTTCAAGCATTTTTTTTTTGCAATAAGAATTGTGCAATAAGAATAATACCGAGCTGGTATCGGTATTGTATCGATTCAAGCGTTTTAAGGTCGATATATTAGTGTCAAATTCCTTCTTGAAATTTTGTTTTATTTTGGTGTTATAGTTTCTCAACTCTATCTTGAAAAGATTTTGAAAAGATTTTGTTGATGTTGATGTAGATGTTTTTTGCACTTTGTTTTAGAAAATTGCTAACCAATATTTAAATATGAAATATTTTGTAGACACATAAACTTTGAGTTAATTTGTTCAAATCGAGGACAGAATTCAGACAAAGAAAAAAAACACAAGAGCACCTAAACGTGAGAAGTTTGATAGTGTATCAAACTTTAATGAAAAGTGTCTGTATTGGCAATACTGACCCTGAATTTGTATTTACCTGGCATTGAATACTAAAATATACAGAATTCATCACTTCTACTGATTATATAATTGGGCTCAGATTTCCTTTGAGAATAACAGCAAAAAAGATTTAATTACATTTTGACAAATGTCCTCCAAAATGAATAATGAAACCGTTTATTAGTAATGTGCATTCCTAAACTACTTTCAAAGTTGAGGATTATACAAGTACTGGCATTGTGCCAAAGGAAAAACTTGTTTAAACAACCTTCAAACAGGATTTAAAAAGAACTTGTAAATCAAGGTGCATATTCTCTTAATTTGATTCAATCAGTTTTACTTTGTATGATTATTTAAATGCTGGAAAAGTAAGAATTTGGTCATAGTGGCATGTGGTGTAGATAGAAAATAACAGTTTTTCTCCCACAACCGTGTTGAGTTAGATGATAATTATCAGAAGAGTAAATAATAAAAAAAAAAAATTGAAGAGATAAAGTCTGTAAAAATATATCTTACCATTGCAAATGAGAATGGTCAGCACAATGGACACAGATAGTTTCTGGAGAGCCATGTTCAGAGTCTCTAAGCACTCGTCACAAAGTGTTGGACTTTAATAGTCTGGCTTCAGATGCTTAGCTCCGCCCCTACTGTCATCCGTTCTATTGACTACTGACCTTCATTTTACATAAGCAGTATGAAAACAAAGATTGATAAAAAACATGTTTGTCCTCGTGCATTGGTTAGGTAGTGCCTTGTGCAAAAGACACAAAAGATGTTCAGTGACGACAGCAACAATTGATTGTAATCAAAAGGTTTTTTTCCGCTCTTCTCTCATCCTCATCATTCCCTTTTTCTCCTTTTTGTCTTCGCCTTTATTTAAGCAATAATTTGTAATTCAAAGTAACTTTGGCTCACCTTTCTCAACATCTTTCTACCCCAACCTGCTAGATTAATCAATGGTGTATTCAGCAACTTTCCTTCTTTTCTTCCCTAGAAAATCAATTGAGATTTTAGAGTCACTTTGGTCTATTTTTCTCTTAAACATCCATTCTTGAAGGAACGAAGAGGCTGGGTTCAAGTGTTATGGGTTTTTGAGATTAAACATTCTGTGTTTGGACTTTGATGGGTTTCCTTAAATAGAAAACTTTAAGCCAACTGGCATAATGAGCTGAACTTTTCTCACTGTTGGAATCCATTGAAATGCATATAGCTGCATCTTCCTGTAGAAGTTGGAGCTTGGCAACTTTTATACCTCTGAAAGATTTCACTATTTTATCACTCAGGCATATTTAGCTAAGAGTTTCTTGTTGTGACAGTCACTAGTGACAACATAAGGCAGTTTTAAAAATAAACTCTATTGTTCACACTTCCTGGGTCTTAATGGATTAGAGACTGAGGGAGCATATGCTGTAAAACGTTTCCTCGTTTTGCAATGGCATTGCCACAAAATATGTAACGTGATTCAAAAGATTGAAGCAAAAGGGCAACACCCTTAAAATGCTGTTGAGCTAGCTTTTATGCAAACAATGTACAGTACTTGGAAATCTTCTTTACGTCAAAGCTGTGTATACATACACTCAGGAGCCATGACATTACCAATGACTGGGCTAAGTGAGTTACACTGATTGTCTTCACAGCATGGCACCTGTTGGTGAGTAGGGCATCTTTGGCAGCAAATTAGTTTTTGTAGGTTGTATTCATAATTGGAGTATGCCCTGAAAATGAGAACCAGAAGCTTCTCATTTTTAAATGAGAAGTTTCTGGTTCTCATTTAAAAAGTGTTGTTTTTAGAGATTCTTTAAATCAGTGGTCCCCAACCCCCGGTCCGTGGACCGGTACCGGTCCGTGGACCAACTGGTACCGGGCCCGCGCGATAAATAATTAAATATTTCCGTTTTATGTATTATGTAAGTCTGGAGGATCTTTTATTTTGAAAATCCTTTAACCAGATACTCTCGGTAAATTTGCGCGCCAACACTGAGCCACAAGCAGCAAAATGTGTAAGTCACAGATCTTTGGAAAGTCTCTTACGGATCAAGTGTGAACGCCCCCCCACCCCCCTCCACAGAATTTTCCGACTCTCCACCGATCTCGTGCGCGAGCACTCCCCCAACCCCCCACACACAGGCCGCAGCAGAATTGTCCGAGTCTTGACCGGTCCGCGGTAATAAAAAGGTTGGGGACCACTGCTTTAAATGTTGACTCTAGTATCGAAATGAAGCTAAAATGTTTTCTCTGACTTCTGGCTCTGCTCTCCTTTGGTCAAACTGTATTCAGAGCTAAAGCAAAAGGTGGCCAAGTCCAGTCCCGCAGCTTTCTGATGCATCGCTTCTCCAACACACCTGAATCTTATGAAACATTTTATGCTTCAGTACTTCTTTTTTTTCTTTTCATGATTTCTTTCCATGTTTGTAAAATCAAAATGCGAGTACCTCTACCTCAACCAGCAAAGACCATGGCCTTGGAGGCACTGATCCTCATCCTTAGCAACTTCACACTGCTTTAGTGAAAGCTGCAGATTGTGATCTGTTGAAGCCAGAAATACAATCCTAAGGCCACCAAAAAGAAGCCCCTAAACTCCCTGGCTCTCTACAAATTCTGTCCATAAAAGTTATGAACACAATCAGAACCAGGGTTTCCCCCTGAAAACTTGCTAAGCCCGGTACTTGGGGCGCTACGGTAGTAATCCAGTCACCTGCTGTGTTTTTGAGTTAAAAAATGTTTGACCTTGACAGGAAATTTGAACATATAATTTGGTAGTTATGGATTTTTGGAAGACTGGAAGATTAATATCTAAACACCAACTATAAATCCTGGAGTCTAATTCTTATTGGAAATGAGCCTGTTGTACTGTTAACAATGCGGACCAGGCTCTGACACCAGTCATACAGCGACTTAACAGACTTGGGTACCAGGTCCATATAAAAGCACCTGGTACCACATGCTCCCGGACTAGCCCCCACAAGATTCCCAAAGGGACACAAACGCCTTTAAAACACATGTAGACTGGCTGGGCATGATCCTGCTGAGGGTGTAGAGCTGGTCCAGTGTTTAACTATTAAAATAAATCAAACAATCCCTAAAGCATCTTTGCCATCTCTGTGCATTAACTGAGACATTTGCAGATTAATACTATTGTCAACTATTACTTCAACTTTGAAGTTGCTTTTGCTGGAGATAGTATAACCTTATCCTGGTATAATCATAAAAAAGAGTCACTTTTATGGTGTGTGTTTAGTAAAACAAAGGTTTCTTTCCCTCATTTTAATGCGTGGCAGATCAATCAAAATCCCAATTTTCCCAGCAAAGCAGAATGAAATATGACTTTAAATAGGAGGGCAAACACGAACAATCAAATGCAATGAATAACAAAAAAGAGAATATGAATAGAGGACAGAAAATCATTTTCCTAAAAAAACAAAGTAAACAAAAGGCACAGTTAATTGTGTGATTGAAGGCTTGCCTGATACTGAGCTTTTCATCATCAAAGGAGTGTGAACATAGAACATAAACAACTTGGGTAAAATCAATAGAGAAAGAGAATTCAAACAACAAAGACAAGTCATGTCAATGCTATAACCATAATTACCTTGCTGGATGCAGGAGAGCTCTGAATTCTGCATGTCTAGGATGTAATTGTATCTGAAAATCCCGTGGGACAGCAATTATTCACTTCATCTTTATCTTATTGCAGCTTACAATTACACTCAGTTATGGGCATTTGAGCAAGATTAATTTAATAATTCCATCTTTTTATGCTGCAGGCTTATCTTTTAGTGAAAGCAGCATGTTTTTTTAAAGACTTATGTCATTGTCATATGTGATTTTAATTGTGTTTATTATTTAAGAGAAATACAGCAATTGCAAGTTGTTGTTTTTTTTTCAAATTTAGAGGAATATCAGCTAAGTTTTACGCTAGTGGCCTATGAAAATGTGTTTTCAAAGGACAGTTATATAGTCCAATCAACGAAGTCTCAGGTCTCCCACTTAGGCTTACTGCTTATGTTTCAAGAATATCAATAAATTACACTTAATTTAATTTTGTGTTTAGTTTTTTATAAAAATATATTGACCACTTTCTAATCCAATTAGAACAGAATGACTAATTTATTCCAATTCATTTTTATGCACTTTTTCAACCATGACTGCATTTCTTAAAAGTGTGAGTGGAAAGCTTGTAAAGTCCACAGATTCAGATAAAATCGATGGAATTAACTCGACTGCACTCATCCTCCAACATGAAGTCCCCCATTAGCTTCCACATCAACAAGCAGAATTTTCTGCAATCATCCATCACTTTTAATGTTGCCAAGCTCATCAGTTCATTGTTTTGTTCCCAGATTTGATTAATGCGCTTGGGTTCCTATTGTCCCAATAATATCACATTGATTTGTTTTACAACTGCAGCCCAACAGTTGATCGTAACCATTTCAGCTTTGGTTTCCTTCACGGCCAACATAATTTTTATTTTTTTTGTTCTTAAAACAAGGCCATTTGAAGGAATCTCCTTCACTACCTTGATTGGTTCCACCTGAACTCACAACAAGCTGATTTGCGACTGGGCCATTTGCGCTTTGCAAATGTGTGGTGTTTGGTATTTTTGAACCACACGACAAAAGACTAAAATCCTCTTCAAAGCCAGAGTTGCGTGAAACGGTAAATTGACAGCTGGCAAATCACACGTGGCGTGAGCTCAAGTCACGCTGGCTGAGTGCAGAGAATGGATTTTTTTTCTTTTAGTATGTGCACATGGTGAGACGCTGACTATCATATTTTCTTCTGACATTCATAGATGTCACCCATCTGCTACAGTGTTCAGGTGGGGGAATGATTGGAATGTGATGTGGACAGATGCTTGATTCTGACTGTGTGAATTTGTACATTGTCTTGCAAAACTGTGTCTTAATGTTTTGTTTTTAATTATACCACACATTTCTATTCCTTTTATTTTGGACTTTATGTCTTTTCTCTGTGTCAAATTGGCATGGAAGAAGAGTGAGAGAGGTTTTAAAAAAAGACTTCTTTCAAGACTTCACAAGAAAGTCTTGAAAGGTAACAGTATTCATTGCCATTTGATGTGATCAAAATAGTCACCAGTGCACTGTCACTACCTGCATTTCCAATGACTGTATAATTGTGCAATTTGACATTTCAAAAAGAATTGTTTACGCCAATTTCAAACAGAAACTTATAATAAAAAGCTTTGCCGTCACAATGAGGTTTTTTTTTTTTTTTTGTTTTTGTCCATATGGAAATTGGTATAATTGCAAAACTGCAATGGGAACACTTTCTGCATCACATGAGTCACATAATCAAAAAACGGATGTTACTACTGGCACAAACCACGAAGACAGGAAGTAGTTGGAGGATGATGGTGTGAAGTGATTTATTTAAATGACTTATCGTGTGAACAAACTCATTCACATTTGATTCTAATTGTGCCTCTTGCTTAATGGAAGCACTTCAACTGCAACGTTGTTTTTTGACATTAGCAGAATGACAAAGTTTCATTCTTCTCCCCGACGATGACTATCATTGGTTTTAGCGACAGTAGCCACTGTCGGGGAGCAGCTGGGAGATGAAGGCAGGATCTTACACTCGAGACGTCAAACGGTCTATAAATGAGAACAAACTGTAACCGTGACATAAACTGCAGCTCTCCTACCACGAAGCCACACTGCCAACAACAACCCTTTGAAGTTGAGAGTATCTTCGGTATTATTTCTGTTTTATGTTTTGCAGATCAAAAACGGAGCAGAAAATTGTGAATGCGTCCAATCTCTGAATATGGAGTATGAATCTGCCAGGAACTTATTTGGCAGTAAATCATCTTCCGTTGCCATGAACGCTTCACAACTCTTAACACTTCTGCAAGACATTTTGCGGCTGCTAAAAACTTGTTTGCAGTTGTCAAGTTAAATTAGAAATCATCTGTGAAGACACAATCACTTTGAAGTCAAGAAAAATCAACGTTTAAACCCAGCAGCGTTTTTTTCTTCTTTTTTAAGCAGCAGCTTTGATTTCTCTAGAATTCAAAAGATGATGACTGATACAAAACAGACAAATGAAGTGTGGAACTTCATCTAAGCCTTTTACTGAGAAAACTGGCTGTGCAGCCTCTGTCCGCCTGCGTGTGAATCACTTCATCATCTGACAGGACAGGCATCTTGGTAGAAGGTCGGTGATATTTCTGGAGTTCCTAGAATTTCAGGAAATTGAACATGGGCGGAGGTTCAAGGTCCTGCATACAAAGGCGCAGCACGGACTTTGAATAACGAATTCTTAGAACGTCATTTTTCTTAATACATACAAGAATACAAGAAAGTCTGTAAAGCTGACAGTTTTCAATGTCGTTTGATATGATCGAAATGGCCATAAAAATAGCCATGAAAAACAGAGGAAAAATATTTAGATTCTTATGCTTTATACACTTTGTTATATCTTTGTTTGCAATATGTGCTTTTTGTACAATTCATTCATTTTACTTGCATACTAAAACATTAGCATGTAATAATTTAATGTGTAAAACAAACATGCTAATTAGAAACAGCAGAAAACATTCTATTTAGCAGTATTTTTATTTTTATTAAATACTGTGTAAGTGTAGAATAAGTTTGCATGGCAACAGAACATTTGTTCAGAAGTGGACAATATGTGCCGACAGATTGTTAAATATTAAGTTAAGACAGAAGTCATCGTGCAAAATTAAACCTTTATTGTTACCAAGTATCTAGCATCGGCTATTTACCTTGTGTTCCTTTAGCAAGCTCAGGAAAACGTGTGCTAATTAAAGAAAATTTGATGATGTGATGAATTCTACCTTCCTTCTGTTTAATTTCTGCTGGCTGGCTTCTTCTGTCATTAATGTTACTAATGTGCAATTTACTAAAACCACTACCAAGACCCTCATGGTAAATCAGTCAGGAAACCAACTTTTCCTAACAAGAGTACTGATCTGAGCCAGTTTTTGTCTTTTTTTTCTTTTTCTTTAGTGACTGCATATTTTTTAAACAGGTTTGGCAATCTGCTTGCCATAGCGAGACATCTGAGTCATGGATCAGATAACAGGATGGATTTCTAGATCATTTTGGTAGACAAAACACTTGTTGCTCTCTTACAAGGCGGCAGCAGACTGGAAAGTGAAGATCTGCAACAATCATTTCAAGCCAAAATTGTTATAATTACTTTTTCCAAGTCCTGAAGACGTACCTGCTGAGAGCTGCCACCTGTAATTTAGAACCATTACTTAAGATAAGCCCAAACCTGCTAGTTTGCTGCACTGGGCCTGTATTTGCAGTAGGTAGCTGGTGTTAACAAAGCGTGTATAAATTATCAGTAATTATGTTATTATAGCTACTTGCAGTTAAATTAACGTCAATTAATGAGGCTTTTAATATACACATGCATGATTCGTGCTTTCACACCAGGACCGTTTTATCCGCTTTAATCGAACTGTACTTTGTTGATAAAGTCTGGTTCGCTTGGGGAGGTGTGAATTCACAATTCAACTCTGTTGCTCACCAAAGTTTGGTTCTCCAAAAGACACTGGGTCTTCGTGCGGTTGAAGTGAACTCTGATGCGGTTCATAAATAAGTGGACTGGATCCCCTCCAAAAGCAGAAAGTAAACTGCTGCTGGGTCAATAGAACCAAAACAAATGAGTGTGTCTACCACCAGCAGGAGGAATGGCTCGTCATCTTTCAACAAAGAGAAACTCTAAACTGCTAAAATCTGATGCTACTCCATTTTTATTTACATTTTGTGAAGAAGGAAGTTGCGCAGGTCATCTTCTAAAGTTATTGTGTCGTTTTTCTTATCGCGGTTTGGCTTTTAAAGCACCCTTATATGTCAATTTATCCTGTCAACTAATTCGTATCGTGTAAACAGCAGTTTATCCTGTTGTTCCAAACACTGTCATAGAAAACTCAGTTTAAATGTTTAGAAACAGTTTGATATCCATTGTTTTCTTCTCAATATGACTTGTAGTCAGGGGAAAAATCACAAAGATGAAATGACTTCTAAGTCTCAGTTGGAATTTGTCAAAAGTCTCGACTCTACCACAGAGTTCACTGAAGTTGTTTGATCACCTTGAAACCTGAATCTTCCTGCCACTCCCTGCTGTGTAGAGTCGGTTCTTCCAGTCTGCTGTGACATCATTTTCCACCGTGTGCTTAAAAAAGAAACAACTAAACCTGACAATGAAAATTTAGACTTTATTTCCTTGGTGTTTTTCTATTACTGCACTTTTAGCATTGTGCTAGTTCACCCTTAACAAGTTCTATGTTTAGTTTACTCAGGATAAAATAAATTAAGTCAGTAATTCACTTGAAAAACATTTGAACTATTTTAAGATTAAAGATTTAAAGACTACATCAACTCTCTAGTCTAGTGTGTGTGTGTAATCTGGCTTTATTTTATGCTCTCATGTTGTAGGAAACTCATCAGATTATTGATAAATACCCAACACAGCTCCATTGGGATTATGTTTGTAAATGTTTTTGCACTTAAACTACTAAAGGTTTAGTGTTTCAAAGACCTTATTCTGCTTGAGCACATCAGTTGATAACTGCCGTCTCTCACGTAAGTTAAAAACATTAACATATGCTAATAATTTTCTATCTTCCATCCTGCCAGTTATTTTTTTTATTTAACATTTCATTTACCATCAGAAAATTAGCTGTAAAGACTAGTTTACATTGCAAATTATGTAAAAACCACAAGTTGTCAAGTTAAATTAGAAATCATCTGTGAAGACACAAGTCACTTTGAAGTCAGGCAAAGAAAAATCAACGCTTAAACCCAGCAGCGTTTTTTTCTTCTTTTTTAAGCAGCAGCTTTGATTTCTCTAGAAGTCAAAAGATGATGACTGATACAAAACAGACAAATGAAGCGTAGAACTTCTTCTACTGAGAAAACCGGCTGTGCAGCCTCTGTCCGCCTGCATGTGAATCATGGACGAATTATGCCCTTGGAGAAATAATAAATGTAAAAAAAATATTTTTATGCTTTCAACTGGAACTGTTTTTGTGATGTTGCAGCGAGAAAATGTTGGAGCTGAGCTGCATTTAATTTGTTTCCAATATGATCCAAAACCATTTAATATTTCATTAATTTGGAGAGACATTAATGTAGTAATTGTTCTGTTTTTACAGAAAAAAAAATCCTGTTAACTTTTTCAAGAAGTAATAAGCTCACCTGATCCTGAGCAAACTTAAAATTTACTATTCCTGAACTGTGAATCCCATTTTCTGATTAAATCAAATTGTTTCAGAAGGATTTTTCCCCCAGTGATGTTCTGGTGTAAATATGCTCCTAGTGGTCCACAGGTTGCCTATCTTAACATATTTTTAACATCCTATGTTTAATATTCCTCAGAACTAAACGATTAGACAAAACTTCAAAAGCAGTTTTTGCTTTGCCGATTTCCCTTTAGATGTGGAATATTCCAGAGTACACACCTGACTGACTCTGTCCTTTGTGTTTGAGCCTGAATGACTGCGACAAGGCTTATCAGAATATTGGGAAGCAAAGGGGATCCCTTAAGACCCGAGCGAGGCGGCGGTTCTGTTCTGTACTTCACCTGCTTGTAAACGTGTCGAGTTCTGAAGAGCCCAGCGCCTGGAAACACGTCCAGCTCCCTCTGTTTTGACGCGGTATGCCTCTGGGAGCTTGCTGAACAAATCAGTTACGATAAACTAATAACTGCTGGGTAAAAATCCTGTGAGACTTCCAATTATAGAAAAGAAATTACATGTTCCAGATATTCAATAACAGGCAAGTGTGTAAGCATAAGACAGAAAATACTGACTTTTATTGTTATTTATAGTCTTTCCTCTTATGTCCCTGCCACATTACAAAACTATGTGCTGCTAATTGTGGTTTGTTATCGGATTGACTAATAATTACCTTGAAATCCTACAGAAACTACAAAACTAGGCAATTTTCATTTGTTTCACAAAGTGATATTGATTTGTGTTCTGCATGATTTTTAGCTCATCACATATCAAATGGAGAACCGTGACTCACAATTAAAAGGACAACCGTTGGGTGAGCGGTAAGGTACACCGTGAAGGTCCATTCATTTCTTTACAGGCAAAATATATGAAATAAATTGACTGCAAAAAGTTACAGAAACTCAAAAAAATGCTAAAAGCAATAAATACATAAAGGTCAAACTGTGTAGGAAAATATTACATCCCAATTAATTTGAATACTATTTAAACAAACTGTTAATTTAGTGGTCAAAACAAAAGGTGTGACTGTAAATGTGGCTAGCATTAGCATTTGACATGCTACTCTCCAGCCTAGCCATTGAAAACTAACATAAGTGAGTATTTTCCTTCTCATTTGCCAGGGCTGCTTAGGTACTATTTTTGGTTGCTTGGTTACCAGTTTTGGCCTATCAATAATCAGATTAGTAGCTTCAGAGTGGATATAACCAACCTGCGACAAAGTAGTAGCCACCTGTAGGTGTGCAAAAGTCTTATTTTTGGCACTGATAGCATGAGCTGCTTCATTTGAATTGAGCCAGAATGTCAATCATAAATCCATGAACTGAATAACTAAAATACTTTGTAAAACAAAAGCCCTGCTGGTATTTTCATTTTTTCCATCGGACCATGAAGTCACGTGTTCTAGGAAATTCCTGAAATATGGGTGTAGCTTAGCAGAACTAGATCCACCTGTAAGATCTGTCACCACAGTCAAAAGAACAGCTTATTGTTTGACTTGCCTTTTGTTAATTACATAACCAGGAAGTAAGCATGGTGTTCCCACTGTAGCAACACTTCAATCTGCACTGTGAATAACTCCAGAGCTGTCATTTTACTTCTCGCATTTACAGTTCTCAGAAAAGTCGGTTCTTACAAATGTTGTTTTTCTTAAACTATTACTAAATTTAAAAATGAATCATAAAATCAAAATGTTTAAATTTATCAAGAAGCGGCCCTATAATGTATAGAAAACAGTTTTTCCTTGTACAAAGGATGAAGGAAACACGGAAAACAAAACCCCAAAACTATCTTGTTATAAACTTAGGAAACTTAGGATGAAAAAACAGACCAACTCTCATCCCAAATGAATAACAGACAAATATCAGAGGAACAAAATCTAGATGTTCTTCTGTTTTTGTCTGTGGTCCTTTAGAACCGTATGAACAAATGTTGGCAGTATGGCTTTCTGCCCAGGGTGGAACGGCCTATGGGAAGCATAACACTACAGAAAAAGGTTAGCTTTCTCTTGTTCCTCGAAAAGGTTTTCAGTTGCTTATTGTAAACTACTGTAAATGGAAGTGGTGACAATGTTAGCAATAATATTGCTGTACAAAAGGTGTCTGAAAATGTTGTTTTGGTTGGTTGAGCATCAACCGAATTCTTCAAACACAATTTGAGATTTAAAATCTATTTGTAAACACAAAAATCAGCATTTCATTAATAGACTGATATGAAATCAGAATATACTTTATTGATTCTCAAGTGGAAAGTGTTTATTTGGTCCCATCCAAATTGTTCAGTGTTGGCAAATATAAAATGTAAAAGTGAGAAATTACAAGTAATTTAAATATGACCTGAAGATAACAAATTGAAAATAAGAAGTATCTGCATGAACAAGGAAAAAAAGCGAAATACTCTTAAGATTTTCAAATGAATTATTCATGTTTTGAAAATGGGCTTCTAAATGTATTCAAGAAGTAGGCACATTTTTAGTTGTGTGTGACGGAAGGAGGGCCAGGTTCATGAAAGAACCGTCATGACGCTGTTGAATTCAAATATTTGTCTTTAGAATAAATCATTGTTGCTGCTGCTGCTGCTGCGTTCAGGTGCAGAGTTCAAAGAAACACAAAATCCTGTTGTACTTCAAATTCTAAAGAATACGTACAAAGTTTGACCGCATCGCTGCGCCCAGCCTTCTGCTTTCTTTGCTGCTTTCACCCTTTCTTTGGCTATTGTGTTTCTTTTCTCAGCTTGGCTTACAAAGCACTTTACTGTAGAAAAAGATCAGGCACAGAATGCTTTGTTTACAACAGAACACATGATTCACTCTTTTTAATTCTGAATATTTACGATTAAAAATATTATCAGTAGCTTCATTTTTATTACAAATGAAGCTCGTTTATTAGCAAAAATGTTTCTGTTGCAGTTTTGCTAAATACATCTATTGGCTGAAAAGCAACCTCATCCTAATGCAACAACTTTTTCTCGGAAAACTTACATTTAATTGTTGTTTCCCTTAAGCAATTAGATTTTTGTAATTTCAATTTGCTCAATTCTATGTTCTATGGAAATCTAGCTCATGTAAGACTGATTCTATCAACTCAAATGAAATCCCTGCCTTCAAGAGTTTGTTGTTCTGCATGTTTTGGACGTTGGAGTCACTTGATTCAGGTTTGATGAACTAAGCAATCGCCTCCTTCAGATGTTGACAATGTCTGGGGAAACTCTTGATTCAGGTGTGTGGATCCAGAGAACCTCACACTGCTGCTTTGCTGTTCTCCTTTGGTCCTATCAAGTCTTTGTCTTCCTCAGTACGCAGCTAAAAGGACACCGTGCCAATGACGAAACGTGATCTGCATAACCAACCTGAGCGCAGCAACGTAAACTGTTAATCAGATTTGGACTGGCAGCAACTCCAGCAGAACAAATTGGTTTACAGTTAACACAAAGTCTGTTGTGGGTTTGTTTACTTTCTCTCACTCGCTCCAGAGGACGCTGAAGGAGAACGAGAAGAATCGCCGTGCTTTACATCTCCTGTAAATCCTTTAGGCCTTGGACTTCTGCACATTGAAACAAGCTAATCAGGTTTCGTGCCCATCAGTACGTGTTGTTTTTCTGCCCACGGCTTCTTCCTCTCTGCTGCACTTAATTTCCATGTGAATATGTCTTCCTCGACCTTCACCTTGACTGTCTCCTCTTGACCAAGGGGAATGGCCTCAGGGACGGGACAGTTGTGGGCGAGGGATTGGAACGGCCGGCGTAATTAGTCTGAACACTCTTGGACCGGAATGACAAATTAGAGAAGAGATCAGCAGAGGTGGAGGGAAGGGAATACAAGTCGAACGGGTTGTGTCTTTGGGTTAAGACCCTGGATTGGCAACAATAAGAGGCGATGATGCACCTGGGACGTGGCAACTTTTTGAAAAGCGCCGTCAGCAGCCTACTGAGAGACCGGGAGTGTTTAAGTGAAAGCTACCGAAACCATGTGGGCGAAGTCTCTGTGTGTCATGTGCTTGAACTGAAAATATAGGAAAACATCAACCTTTAGATCAGATCCACACAGTCATAAACACCAAATAAATTCCAAAGTCTTTTTGTCCGAGTCAAAAAGCATCTAAGAGACTTTTTAAACAAAAAATACACAACTTACACAATATGAAAAGAGACTAGTTTCTCTTTTCAAAATAGGAAAGATGGGAAAACCTTCCTAAGTGAAGCTAATGTGTATCTCTAATTAGAAATCACTATAACCCAGATACAACAGGCCCTGCTTGAAATGTTCTTACAATGGCGCCCCCAAGTGATGGTTTGGAAAACTACATCACCTCGCAGTGTTTTCCTTTATTCTATGTTAAAGCAGCCAGAAGTTTCCACCCATTAAGAAATAAATAGACATATTCAAATCAGACTGAACCTCTCTTGTTTTAGATCAGTTACAATTACCAAAAATTATTTCTATTTGCTATGTAGAAATTTACATACAGATTTCTCAGATTTTGAAGACATAACTACTTGACATATTGTTTGTCTCATTGTTGTGTCATATAGCAAATAGAAATTAGTTTTGTAATTCCAGCTGATCTAAAAGAAGAGATATTTGATTTACTTCAATTCAAGAGAGTGAGGAGGAAACAAAGGTGAATGTGTCAGAAAATGAAAACTACTGGTTTTAATTAAATGTCACTCTTTGAGTTGATGATTTTCTAACGGTATGGATTGTACTTGTGAAAACATAATCTGGTTTAAATTGACTTATTTACTTTAGCTTTTTAGTCTGAACCAAACAAATCTTTCAGTCCCACGTCTCCAACCAGATTGGAAAGAACTGTTTAAAATGCGTGCATGTCAAGTCGTTCAATGAAATCTCTCTATTCTTGCTAGAGATCTCCTTAAATTAGCCTGTTTTTCACACGCGGGCACGTGTGTGTGTGTGTGTGTGTGTGCGTGTGTGTGTATGTGTGTGTGTGCGTGCGTGCGTGTGTGCGTGTGTGCGTGTGTGTGTGTGTGTGTGTGTGTGTGTGTGGTGTGTGTGTGTGTGGTGTGTGTGTGAAGTGCAGGATGAGTCACCAGTTTTAAGAATAGCCTGGCTCTCTTTTCAAACCCCCCTTTCAGCCTCAGTTGGCCCTTTGCTTGTGTCTCGCTTCCTTCTTTTCTTCCACTTTTATCTTGGGAAGTGAAGTCACAAAAGTAAACAACATCACAGCGAGGCTGTGAAACTGGTTGTTTTATTTTTTCTCCTTTTTTTTTACTGATGTGAAGCTGGACGTCGCTGTAGCCTTACAAACAAAATAAATCATATATGAATCGGTGTAAAATCTATTGTGAATCTCCCAAAATATTGTGAATTATCAAAGACCTTCTGAAAAAAATGTAGTCTTGAAATATCATCAATCAACTTGAACATTATGATTAAAAATAAATTGTCTGTGTGTTAAGTTTTAAAAAGCAAACAGTCAGGCTGTATGACAACTCAAGTTTATCTTTCCTCCACATTCAGTAAGGTGGATGTCAAGGAAGTTAAAAAAAACACTTCAAAATGTTTTGATGAGAGAACTATAGCAGCATTTTCTGATGTAAATCTATGCCGCTGCCAAAAAAAGTAGGATTTATTTTAGGTTTTGCTCATCTGAAGCAGTTGTAGGAATCTGAATCTTGAGCTGCACTTAAATTTACTCGTAAAAAGCAAAAATGCTCCTCGTCCAAGTCTGTTCTTATTTAAATACAACTGGGAGGAACTCGGCCAATTTCACATCTCCTCAACAAATTATGCAACTTATGCATCCCAGCTAAGTATTTGGATTTTTTTTTTTTTGCTTGCCCCATTCAGGCTGTAGCAAAGTTCACTCATGAATTTGATTAACCTTGTACAACCAGTGTCAGAGCATTAGCCGAGATTCTGCCTTGTTTATGATTTAGTTCCTTTTTTTAAACATTTTTATTTAACAGAAGTTAAATAAAACTGATTGCTTTCAGACCAAAGCAATCGATTTAGTACCTCTGTTTGCCACGTATTCTAACTAGCATTAGCATTCACTACAGGCTCTGCTCACGGGGAATTGGTGTATTATAGCAGTGACTAAGGGAAAGAGGTATTGATTGACAGCACTAAGACCCGCTTCTTGGCTCTGATTGGTTTAGGCAGAGCTCAGTTTTTCTTCCCCACATGTATTGTCATTAAACTCTCACTATACTCACAACATAGTGACGATTTCAACAAATATTAACAAAAAATACTTAAAAAAAGATCCATACTGCAACTATAACCATACCTTTTAATCGTCAAAGTTAGCTTACTAGCTTTACAAAAAGTCTAAAAATGCCAAGCGAAACATGACAGAAGTGATTAGCAAATTTCACGCGGTATGCGTGTCGTCTATTTTCTACTTAAACAGGCAAGCTGTTGGATTTGTTTGGCTCCGCTCCTCCCTGAAATGAACTCATACACGCATTCCACTCAACAGTCGATTTATGCCCCACATGACACAGATTGTAATCGGATGTGTCCATGACTGGCATTTTAATAGAACTCTCGCCTGAGCACAGTGCAGAGCTTATAGAGGAAGTAGCATGAATATGTTTGCGTGTGTCACAGTTTTTCTTTTATCCTCTACTTCATTCTGTTGCCGTTCGGATAGAATGTGCCTGGAATTTTGATGGTTTAATTGAAACCTGTTTTATCCCCCATTTACCACACTCATCTGTTGAGGATTATAGAGGAGGACAGGAGGCGAGGGAGTCGGGGCGGAGGAGAGAGGCGAAGATAAGAAGATTGGAGGGAAGAGGCCAGGGAAAAGAAAAAACACTGGCAGGAGAAAAATTGGAGATAACAATCAGGGGGTTTACAGGTGCATAAAATAAATTATATGCTAGAACATTTGCAATTACAGTATGAGAAGAAAATGCAACTCTAATCTGAATGTTTCTGCCATTTTGGAAATGCCTTTGGAACCAAGTAGTGGGTTTTTGCTGTGGATTTGGCATCGCTTTTGTGTTTATTGGAACATTTCTCTGGGAAATAAATCCCTAAACAATAAGATCATTTTCCAGTCAGTGATCCTGAAAACTCCACAGAGTGAGATGTACAAAGACTTGTCTAAATCTGTGACAAGGAGACTTGTGTGGCTTCTAGCAGCTTTCATGAGACCACCTACTCTCCTGTAGTAGCTGGATGTCTCTATGAGTCAGCTAGAATTACCAGACACTCCCATTATGAGAAGCTCTTCTGCAATGATCAGGGCCTAGGTGAAAAAGTAAAAAAAACAACTGTGGATGTTTTAATATAATACCACAGCTAGGACCTTTAGCTAAGTACTGCTCCAGGATCACCTTTCTACATGTGTGATGGAGTAACTGCAGCTAAACTTTAAAGGGCCAGCCACACATAAAATTTTATGGCATAATCAAGTAACTATGTTACCTTCAGTTGTTATAAAAATGCTGTGTTTATCAAATATCACTTAAGAGAAATTTTGACTTTATAATTTTAAGGCTTGAAATTGGACCGCTGTCCCTTTAAGAAGCTCATCTTTTTGAAACTCCGCTTTCAAGAAGTCATCACAATATGGCTCCTTTATTAACCCTTTAACGTTTTTACCAGCGCTGCACTGAGTAGTAACTCTCTGAAGCTCGTAAACTTGGTAACTGCAGCTTCGAGGCTGAGTCATGCCTCTAAGACGGAGCTAGGTCCAACCAGGCGTTTTACACAGCCGAATGGTTGCTATGGGAGATTAAAAGCTTTCTCAAACTTACATGAAATGACCATGGTAACACTCCAGGTATATTGTTGATTATGGATTAACTTTATAACATCATGCAAAGCTCAAACTGTTGATTTCTACGTATTACTGCGCCTTTAAATTATTTAACTCAGTGCTCTTTACACATCAGTTGAATCAATAAGCATAATCTCAGTTATAGGCAATAGGTTTAAGCCAACAGTTGTTTTTTTTAAAGCCAGACCTTGGTAAACGTGTCTGAAGTTGCTGGAAATGAGTAAGATAAGACCAGCCTTTTGATTAGATGTACCTGAACAGTGAGAAGCCTCAGATACGATGCAATAACGCCCTAATTCCTAAAACTGCTGCTGATGCATTTCATGGAGGAAACCAAAGAACAAAATGTAAAACTGCAGTGAACAGGCAAAGCAAAAGATGTATAAATTAAAAAATGTGCCTTTCCAACCTCCACGTGTCACATTTTCCAGCTGTGTGAACGTCGCACGCGTCTTCGAAATGATGCTTGAGTAAGAACATGGCCTCCTGCGTTAGCCGTCTGTTACCAAAAACAAAAACTGTACATACGTGTAGTTTGAATGAGAAATAACACAATTTTATCGTCTTGAAACACATGGCATGTACACAATAATGTCAAAACAGAACAGCAACCAGATGTTGCACTCTGAAGCAAACATTATGTGCAAATGAGAATTCACTCAGTTAGATAAATGCCCTACAGGGAGCAACAAGGTGGATTAAAGTCTGCTGGATCCATGTGTGTCTTAATTAAATATTTGCCACGATTCAAGAGGAGCCAAGTCCTATTTTACATCAATTGTACCAAGGCCACTTTCTAAACAAACCATCAGTTCCACCTTTTAAATATAGAGAAAACATTTTCATCCTATTATAGCCCATTGTTAACTAGACAAATTGTAAAACACATGGGTTGTGATTTCAATATTTGTTGACACAAAATGAGGATGAACACTGAAAAAAATTGAGAAAATCAACTTGCATATGAATTGCAAAACGAAATTGAACACTTTAATAATCTCCTTTTGGCCACCGAATGGCACGAAATCCTGTATTTTAATTTCACATTTTGACGTTTCGTGTTTTGTTATTGTTTCGTGTTTTGTTATTGTTTTTCATTACTGCCGTCTGATGAGAAAATCCAATTAGACCAACATGAGCAGATCCTAAAACGGAACCTAGCTGTGAAATTGTTCATACCAACCTCTTCCACAATGATGCTTCTGTCACAACAACCTCGACTGCCTTTCCTCAAAGACTTTCGCCTGTTGTTCTTTGTGGTGAAGGAATAACCCATCAGAATGTCATATCAGAACAGAAACGGGTGAAAACAGAACGCCCCGAATCCCCTCAGACTCCCACCAGACGAACACGAAGTGTTAATGAAGACTGTCAGAGCAGGTACTTATGAGTCATCACCTGTGAGCCCGCTCCAGTCACAGCAGATTAATCTCAGTGATTGCTGGTAGCGCACTTGTGGAATTCGTTGGGTTTATGCCACCGTTGTATTTCGTCCTGACATTGAGCTGTTCTTGAGTGTGTCTCTTAGTTGTGTGTTTGCACGAAAGCCGTGACTAATTACATTTGCTTCAATTAGTAGCTTAGGGAGCGGATAAAATTTTGTAACTCATATGAGATACTTCAAACTGAGGGCTTGTCCACACATAGTGCTTTTTTTAAAGGGCCAGTACCATGTGTTTTTCAGGAACATGGTGCCATTTTATAGCATAATCAAGTAGCTATGTTACATTCGGTTGTTATAAAAAATGCTATATATATCACATATGACTTGAAAGAAACTTTACTTCCTGATTTAATGCCTTAAAATAGCATAACTGTCTCTTTAAAAATTCCTGCTCTTTCTGAAACTCCACCTTCAGGAAGTCATCATAACCTCACTCCTCTTTTAACCCTTTAGCAACATTTTTACCAGGGTTGCACTGAAAAGTAGTTCCGATTATGAGCTCAGCAGATGTGCAGTTCCACCAGGTGTTTGCTAATTGCTGCTGGCTAGTCTGAAGGAGCTGATTGGAGGAGTTGTGCGGGAGGCCTGCTCTGTGAGGTTTACACTCCGAGGAGGAGCTTCATCCTTGAAGGCGGGGGTAGGTACACCCAGGTGTTTTGGACAGGTGAACGGTTTCCATGGAGATTCAAGAATTTCTTAAACATGCATAAAAGAATCAAGGCAACACTTCAAGTATGTTTTTTGATGGGAAAATAGCATAACATGAAATAACGCTCAGTCGTTTTTACATGACACTGCCAATCACAATCCTTCAAAACAACCACAACTTCCTGTTGTCTTGTTGAGAATTAAACATTTTGCAAAGATTCATTTATGTGGACTGACAGCTCACCTCCTATGAGTCTTTCTCCTTTGTAACTCAACATTTTGGAGCAGTTGGACTTATTAAAAAAAAAAACGAGTGTCTGAACCAACATAAAAATCAGCACCTCTCTGATAGCAGCCATCCTTCCTCTACTGCCTGGCCAAACAGTAACATTGTTTAAGGATTATGTGACTTATAAATTTCTGGTTTCCAACGTCCAAACGCAAAGACAAATGAGGAGAATTCGCGCTGATCGGAGCTTTCATTATCGATTGTTTTTAGTGATACTAAACGGAGGTAATGTGTTCCCTGAGAAGACCTCAGTTAATTGCATTATGGGTAAAAGGAATGGGGTTTTATGTAATTTTTAATTATTGTAAAACAGTTTGTCACTGTAAATTTAAGGTTTGATCAGGTATGTCATTAAAAAAACCATTTGTCATTATGCCTGACACCAACAGAATCTTTAACCTCGTCTTAGTAGCCCTATGCTCCTATTAAGACTAAAGACCATGAATGTCAAAGTCAAAAGCAACATTTAACAAGGGAAAAAGACCTTAGAAATGGAATTATGGCGTTTTGATGTTAAATTGAATCTTGGTAACTTTGTAATTTAATCTTTTTATGCAATTGGACAGAAACTGAGTGTAATCTGTCTTCATAGCTGCCTCACGCTGTCCTCTATGGACAACACAAACTGACCAGACTGTCTACATTCACGTATAAGGCCTGAGCAATAACGGATAGAATTACTTTTTTAAATTGACCACAAGGACTATTTTTGGCAATGCAAAACTCACAAAGAACTATAAAGATAAAAACAAATGTATGATTATGTGGGCTTTTCTCCGTGACTGGAATGTCTCTCCATCTTCATCTTCTTTTCAAATGGTGGTGTAGTTTCTCCATCCTGTCATCGTACTGGTCTATTCAGAAACCAGCTGACGAATTCATGCAATTACAAACTTTCTCCGTTGATTCCCAGTATGGTGTTAGATTGTATTGATTTAAGTTGCTTCTCA
Organism: Poecilia picta; assembly: GCA_033032245.1. Taxonomy (NCBI): domain Eukaryota; kingdom Metazoa; phylum Chordata; class Actinopteri; order Cyprinodontiformes; family Poeciliidae; genus Poecilia; species Poecilia picta. The sequence continues at coordinate 7,882,019 of CM065370.1, read as the reverse complement.
GATGGATTTTCTTTCTATAGAGACTTCAGGGTGCTTGGTTGAATCTTTTTGAAGAACTTTGACGTTTTGCACAGCTGTGCCCCCCAGAGTTATGCCTCATTTACTGGCGCTACACTTGGTTTGTGTTGACTTTTTGCTTTAAAGAATGCCCTATTTTAAAGATTTCTGTCCACCTCCAGGCTGCCTTCAGGTACTACTCAGTCCAAAGCTGAGCCAGTTATTTTATTTTTGCTGGTTGTGTTTATTGAATGCTGAAACAATTTAAAATTTTGAATGAGAACACATTATTTTATATATATCATTATTTGTTTAAAAGTTCTAAAGTTTTATCTACAATGTAATAAAAGTAAACTTGTAAGGGACGTAAAATCAAGCTGAAATTGAAGAAGAAAAAATAACAGGGAAACTAAACCCAAACACATTTTGTTTAGTTTTTAGAGAGAAAGAGTAAAAGATTAGAAAAGATCTTAAAAAAAATACATAAATAAATAACTTCCAGTGAAACCTCTGATAAGAACTCCTGGTTTATGTGGTTATGTAAGGCAGGTTTGGCTCAATGTCCTCCTGTGATTTCCTGCCAAATTTGAGAGTGGATGTTTACATAATCATCCATCTTAAGCATTTCAGGTTGCTCAGTGATGAGTCCCTTGTTAGCTTGTACAAGGGGATGTCTGCGTGTTTTCTAATAAACTGGTCACAGATGCCATGTTTTTTAATTACATCTCCGGCTGACACACAATAACAATGAAAGAGAGATGGAGTCGTGTTGGGATCTAACAGCCGACATTAATTTCTTTCTTTTATGATCATTTACTGCCTTTGACTTACAAGCTTTATAATGCCAGACAGAACATTATAATGGATCTATTTCTTTTTTCTTGTTGCTACAGAGAGCGAAGGTAAATTCAAGCATACATAATCTGCAAAAGATTTATCATCTTTCATATATTTCTAGCATAAGTATTAAGCTCAAATTGCATATTTTTGCTACATAATTTCTGTACATGCTAAAGAAATATTATGACGTGATTTTGTCTCATTGTGTGCTATGCAGACACTCAGTCTACACTGAGAAAGGTCAACCAAACTTGACATGTTAAAATATTGAAGTGGTAAAAACAGCAAAGGAGTTTTACCTATTTTGGAATAATTCAGCTCGTTATCTGACCACTTGAGGGATCTTGAATAGAGATGGCATAAGCAAAATGATTTAATTCCCAAGACAATGTGGAAGAAAGGATTATTTCCAGTAGTTCTATTGCTGATGTTGCCAAAAAGACAATTGGCTGACCCGAGTTACTGCCTTTTTAAAAAGTCATTAATCTACCCACATCAAATTCATGCGTATTCTTATGAGCCACCAAACTGAGCTTTTTTTTAATCCATTAGAGAAAATAGAAACAAAAATGCCTGCGATGTCCAATCATTTGCCTGCCATCATTCATTCTCATTTTAGACGCTCAATCAAAAGGCAATCAATGTTTATTTGCGATCATCCGTCCTAATCTATTCAACCCTCTCCGACGTTCAGATAGTTTGCGTGATAAATTTATTAGATCAGACGGAGGCCACTTAACATCCACAAATATCGCAAATCTGCCCTATATAACCAATGATGGGAGATGACGAGCCAGATGAACCGAATTATTGGTTTGAAGATGAAAAATGTACATTTGTCCTTCTCACACAGCCCCACTCATGCACAAAACACAATGGTGGACAAGAGCTGTATACTAAGTGCAGAGTTGTTTCACACCAATATTCCCAGGAATATCAGTGATTGTAGGCTGGAGAAACACTATATTATGTTCTGCTGCACTTGACAATGAAGTTAAAATGACTATAGGTTAGGACTATAAATAACACTTTTTTTAAAAAATGTATTAAGATAGAATTATAGGAATGTTCCTTTAGAAGTTAGTTTTACAGCTGAACGTTCATGTCATTCGCAGCCACTCCCGTCGTTCCATAATGTTTCCTTCTTTCCTTTCCTCCCTGTGTTTTTTTTCCTACCCTAAATCCCATTTGAACCTATGAATCATGTGCTTTAAAATGAACATTTAAGTGCTGTCAGCTCTGGAACATTTAGCACAGAAAAGTCTGTAATTATTACAGGGAAAGAAAACAATTTTGAAACTGAGTGTCACTGAAGATAGACACTTTGGTGGGAGAAGCCACTCTGCGCTTGTCAGCTCAAACGCATCTTAAAATGACTAAAGTCATTGAAATATAAAACAGCCTGCAACCAAAAGAAAATTCATGATGGCAGCTTGTGAAAGTGAACCAAATAAATCAGCAAATATGTGAAACAAGCCTCAGAGTGCAGTTTGTCTAAAATTCCCTTTACTGAACCAAATTTACAGCTTTAAGATTTAGCTTCATGGTTGAGTGTACCACAAACTTTTTAAATTGCCCTGTATTGTCATAAAATGCTTCCGTCCCCGTTTTCTGTTTTGTTCGAAAGAGGCCCAGTGGGACTTTATCATCCTGAAATGTTAAAGTGCAGAAAGATACTGGCAAACTAACTGCTTAGCATACAGTATCTAAACACACTTTACTGCAATGGAGTTGCTGCTAAATGCATTTTCTTCTTTTATTATTCTAAAATCAGGAGTCAGATCTAAAATCAGGGAATGGCATGCCGTTAGAGTAGCTTGTTCCAGGTGCGAGAATTTGCAAATTGTTATGATGCTAACAGGAGCCTGAGTTGCTTTTAGCAATATGACCGTTTGCCTATAGCAACACGAGTAGCTAACATATTTTTAGCGATGGCAGTGTAGAACTGTGGCTAAATAAATAAAACATACGTCTCAACCACCAATAACCACAAAATGTAAAAACTATTAACTTTTTGAATTAAAAAAAAAATGAAAATCAGACCAGGGCTGCACAGTGGTGCAGTTGGTAGAGCGGTTGCCTTGCAGAAAGAAGGTTTTGGGTTCAATTCCTGGCCCCGGTCTTTCTGCATGGAGTTTGCATGTTCTCCCTGTGCATGCATAAGTTTTCTCCAGGTACTCCGGTTTCCTCCCACAGTCCAAAAACATGACTGTTAGGTTAATTGGCCTATCTACATTGTCCCTAGGTGTAAATGGTTGTGTGTCTTGTGTGTCTCTCTTTTGTCCTGCAACAGACTAGCTGGAGATAGGCACCAGCAACCTTCCCGACCCCACTAAGGGACAAGGGTGTAAAGAAAATAGATGGATGGAAAATCAGACGAGTTTAACACAAATGCAACACTGTTCTGAGTTGTTACTTTATAAAATCACATTTTGCAATTTTTGAGGGTTTTTCTCTTCAACTCTAGTCGTCCAGGGACGGTGTCCTGCAGCTTTTAGACATCTAAAAGCATAACACTCCAGCTCTATAGTCTCTGTACACCTATATAAACTTTATTTATTTTACCCATATTCACAGCTGAATCCAACAGTTTACATACACCAAAAAAAGAGACATTCACCTTTTTATCTCATCATCTGAAGTTGAATCAGATGATGATTCAACTTCAGATTAACAACTTAATCTCTTGTTTTAGGTCGGTTAGAATTACTACAATTATTTCTGTTTGCTAAGTGGCACTATGGTTAAAGGATATGTCCGAGACATGGTTATATATATCTTCAAAATCAAAAGTTTGAACTGCATCCAGTCCTTCTGACAGAACCAGACTGAGTCTGGTTTGTACATCACCTCTTTCTGCTCCTGAATTGTTTCTAGAATCGAATCAGGACTTTGTGACGGCCACACCAAAGCATTGGCTTTGTTGTCCCTAAGCCACATTGTGACCTCTTTAGGATTACTGTCCATTTATAAGACCAATCTTTGCCCAAGCTTTAGTTTTCTGCATGATGATCTTTAGATATTACTTCAATATTTCCACAATTTGTTTTGTCCTCATGATGCCATCCATTTTGTAAAGTGCACCAGTCCCTCCTTCAGCAAAACAGCTGCCACAGCATGAAGCTGCCACCCTCATATTTCACATTTAGGATGGTGTTCCCAGGCGTCCAAATGTAAGGATGGTCACTGTGGCCAATCAGTTCCACTTTATGTGACATAATTCCACAATTATCCTTTTGACTTTCTAACTTCAACAGAAATCCATGGCCATGGGGAAGGTTGCCTTGTTTTCCAGCAGATTCTGTCCACTGTGACACTTTGTTGGGCTTTGACTTCCTAAATTTGTTTCCAAAAGTCTTAAATCGGCATTGAGGGAGGAAATTGCTTTTCTTAAAACTGTGACGGTCTCAGAAGATTACTGCCTTGTGCCGTGTTTCAGGCCCGTAGCACAGGTGTATTTTTACATACGTTCAAAACAAAAATCCTCCCCGGAGCAGCCTTTATTCAGGGCATGCAAATTTCCCGAAAAATAAGTGACGATGAGATGAAGAGAACGAGAGACAGCAAGAGAGAGAGAGAGATGAGATGGGACGTGAAGGGCATGCAGGTGCGTAAATACCTCCCTCTGATCTCTAATTCTCTGGAACAAACACAGACTCTTCAGTCCAAAGGCAGAGAGCGTGCCAAACTCCAGCTGAAAAAAAATACTTATGATGAATTTGCTCTCAGCCTCTTTGAAGGAGAGGGAGATGAAACTATCACTCAACGTCAAAGCTGAGGTGAGTCTACACTGACGGGTGAAGAGAGACGATTGTTGACAAACTGAAGGACAAAAACTGAAGTGCTAATGGTTGTTCGATTAACACGGACGTTCAGCAATTATTGACCTCAACCCAAAAGCTTCATCTGGCTGTGTTTAATTCCTCTGGAGGAATGTGAGTAACATAAATCCAGAGATAATGAGACAAATATGCTGGCATCAGATCAACTATTTGCTTCGTTGTGAATACCAATTGTTTGGCTTGTTTTAAAGCTAAAGTACAAAATTTAAAAAACAAAATATGCATATAGTCACCTTCCTGAAAATAATGGCTTTTGCCATTTTTTTGCCAAAAGTGATTGTTTTGGTAAAAATCACTTCTGGCAAAAAATAACTAAGGCAATTATTTTAGGAAGGTGGCAATATTTGACAATAGTTTTAGTTCAAAAACACTTACAAAGGAGGCATTTTGTAAAAAAAACTGTACAAGGACATTCACACAGGTATCTCAAAGCGCTTTTCTTAAATGTATCGGTTTGCCTAACAAATTTTAAGCTCAAACTAGGCTAACCTGTGTATATGCAAAATGGATAAAATGATTTAGATGAGTTCAGATTATTTATGTTCAGCTCTCTGTATTCTGACTTTAGTGACTGTTCAATCCTTTGCGTCTGCCCTTCAAAGCAACATCTTACTCTGATGGGTTTAACCATCATCACATCTGAACAGCCGAAATGAATTATTTTGACTAAGCTTAAAAGTAAAGACCACCTAGAAGTCCATCCAGTCTGAATGAACCCTTGATATTTCCTTTCCTCATTTGCTCTTAGAAGTGCCTACTCTGGTTGCTGCAGTTTTCTGTAGTTTATATTGGGATCCCATTGGCTGGCATCTCTCTGCAGTGAATTACAGTGACTGCCAAACCATGACAGTTATCAAGGCTGGGAAAATGCAGCTGAAAATGGATTAGCAATGAGCTTGGTGGGACAGTACCCTCCAGCTGTTCAATATTCTCTGTTTTCTGCCATGTATGTCTTGTACCTATAGCCCACTTTTCATTGGAATGGTGATTCCTCAATCTTATTAATCCCAGCAGGGCCAAGCCGGCTTTGCATCATTTATGGGTCTCTCTGGTCTCTATCTATTATGAAATGCCTTGCTTTAGTGCCTGGAATAATGTAAAGGAGCATCTCTGAGAGCTGCAGGTCTCGCAGGGAACCTGAAAGAGTATCAACCAATAGGAGAGGTTGATAATGATGTGGCTGAGATCGTGTCGGGCAACCAAATCGGGATATGTTCAAGAAACGGCAGCGCCCCCAAAAAAACCCAGGGCTCAAAGAGTACAAGTAGAAATTGATGAAAATTGGGAAAATACAACATCTGAGATGTCTGTCCAGAGGAGAGGAGGAACAGCTTAGATTCTACCTGACAATGGCCTTTATGGTTTCTTTGTACTTTTTTACCACTTAAAACCACAAAGTTAAATTTATTTTACCCAGATTTTATGTATCTTTTAGCCTTCTTGAGTCAGTCAGCAGAAACAGTCATTGAACTACAGCTGCGAGTCTCTTGGAATATTTAATATACAACAGTGGTTTATTAGCTAGAGTAATCAACGTGCAGCCTGAAAATTGTGGGTTCAATTTCAGCTAACTCATGCCAGATGCTGATGGACGCCCGGGCAAGATACAAGACATCAAGTTGCCTAGTGGTCTGTTTGTGAGTGCAGTTCAGTGAATGTAGCAGTCTGTGTTAGAGTGAGTCTCATGAAGCCTGTGACTGAAGACATTCTGTTGTGCTGCAGTCCCACGAAAGGTCAAGAGGTAATGTGTCTAATGCCTTTTCTGAACTGTGGCTGAATTGTGATCAATTTGATGCATCAAAGAATGTTGTCCACACAGTAGCTGCTGTTCCATTGACCATATAATGGCACACTTTGACATTTTGAAATGAAATTTGCTTAATTTTCACTAAACTTCTGAATGTTTGCAGCAGTAGTCCGTTTTTTGGTGCAGGACTTTTAAACACTCATAACCATGTAGGTCATGTAGGCTACATATACCTCCTATCTGTAGGCTATAGGAACACAATCACTTGCATAACAATGGAAATGTTCAGAAAATAGCATTTTACTGAAATATAATTTCTTACGCATGTAGAGTAAACATTTCACTTCTACCACCTCAAACAGGTCTGCGTATTCCCCTCCAACCATCAGCAAGACATTTATGTCCGCATAACTGCATCTTCCCTACATGTTAATGCTTTAGTCCCCTTAGTTGCTGATTCTTCATTTGCGTAAACAAGCAATTATATTTCTTGCTGGGACCAGCACAGCTGACCAATTAAAAATGATTGCCTGAAAAACAGACTCATGGTGTCAGACGCATTGGCCTCAACGTGGCTGCAGATGAGGCACGATTCAAGGTAGGTTTACTAATTACGACGTAAAGCAAGGTGTGTTGTAGAGGGTGAAAAAGGGAAAATCTGGAATGCATTACCAGAAAAACACAACTCACGAAATGTAACTAATCTCAGCTCAGTTTATGCTCTTTCTAGAGTAATTAATGTACATTAGTTTGGATTTGAAGGCTAGCATCACTTCCAGACACAATCATCTGCCGAGTCAGCAGGTTATTGTGTAGCCTATCGAAGAGCTAGGAAACCCTTTCCAGGTGTTTCTGAGGTAATTAGCTGATTAGGTTGTGTAACGCCGCATGGTGTAATAGCGCAAAATATTCAAAAATCTTCAGTCGTTTTACCTTGAATGACGCAAATCGATACAGAAAGTTCTATGAGTTTGAAAAGGCGACCAAATGAGCAAAAGTTCGGCATTTACTGATCAAAGGTTTCATTTAAATGTGCATCTTACAACATGATCGTTGTAGATGCTAGATGATTAGGATGAAGATGTAAATGATGTTTGTGATATTTTTTCATATAATGTGCCACATATATATAACATTGTCATTTCTCAGGTTTTCTCCAAACTTGCTAAGCCTGGTGGTAGGGAGCGCAAGGCCAGTCATTCTGCAATGACAAGTAAAGCCTTGTAACACACTGGGGGAAACCCTGATTTCTGGAAAAAGAGCTACCTCCGCATTTGATAAGAACTGACAGTATAACATTTGCAAAACGCAATAATGTTATTACGTCGCGCAGCAGTAAGCATTACAAAATGCATTCAAGGATTTGAGAATGTGAAATCATGAGTTTCCATTATTGAATTTTTTACAGTGTTCTAATTTCCCAGAGGTGCTAAATTTTCGACATCATACGTAAAACATGGTCATCAAAATTACGAGAAACAAAGGCTTTGAATATGCTGAAATGTGATTCTGTATCTTATCACTTTAGCTGTATGAGACAACAAAGATAAATTACACTTTTACTAAATATTCACATTTTTTGAAATAACTGTTTTTGTATTTCATCTTGTTTGTGTATTTCATGAGATTGCGGCAGTTTCAGGAGCAGATGGAAAATCAGTTTAATTTGTTTGTACAGCAGGTGGGTGTACATTTTACCGATCTATTAACCAGGAGAGGTGTTGCTTTTGTCTTTACTTCAGATTGACTATATTGTCCCATATTTTCTGTGTTTTCCCCACTTTTCTGGTTTGTGGAAGATAAGTCAGGAATAAAAAAAAGTCAAAATTGATCGTGAAACTTGTTCCATTTTTGTTCAGACCAAGCTAAAAATTAAATGGCATCACTATTATCTCCTTCACCAACTCTGATTCCAATTAGATTTCTTTAAAAAGGTACCTCACATTATCGCCATGTCCAAGCTGGAGGTATGTCGACTAACAACTTTGGCTTTTTTATTTATTTATTTTTATTTGTGTGTGTATATATATATATATATATATATATATATATATATATATATATTATATATATATAATATATATATATATATATATATATATATATATATATATTATATATAATAAAACGGTGATGCAGATACACATGCCTGAAAGATAGCTTATCGAAGCAGAACAGTGTCTACTGTTATTTTGATGGCTCATTATTTGCAGGTGTTCCCTCCCAGTCTCTCTCTCTCTCATGCACACACACACACACACACACGCACACACCCACACCGTACAAGGTGAATAAAACACAGTAGGCACTGATGAACACACAGCCACATAAACACTGTATGAGATTATGAAAAATAATTTTATGTCACCCAGAAGCAATTTTAGTTGTTGTTTGCTAGGAGCTGAACAGGAGTCACTGGAGTGATGCTGAGCTGACTCAGCTCCGTTTCCACTCCTGTAGACATTTGTTTGTGTATGTGTGCGCATGTTTGTGTGCGTGTCTAGGTATTAATATTCTCCCGACTGAATCATCTGCTTCTTGCTGGCAAGTACAATGTGTATTAAAGAACTTGGAATCGTAAGAAAGTTTTCTTTATTGAATCTTTTTTGAAAACCGTCAAGATGATTGGCAAAACCTCTAACCTCTTTTTGTTTTCTATATTTACTTTTTTTCACAGTATCACTGTCAATATAAATTAGAAATAGGGAAATGTAGAAACATTTGTATTTCCAACCTTCAATCCGTATCCAGTTGTCTTGACGCTGTGCTTTCCCTACCCTAGTCCTTCTTTTTTCTGAGCCTCTTCATACCTTATTTGTTTTCACCTGGCATCTTGTGTTTTCCTACCTGGCTTGTTTTTTTTCCCTGTTATTATTGTTACTACAACTAAAGATAAACACTTTCTTTAGGTCATGCTGGAACATTAGTCCTTTTAATTCTGGGAATGTTCTTCAGCTGTTGGAAGGTTGATTTTGATCTTGATTCTCATGAACCATGGGTTGGAAACCGGTAATGTTTTGTTTTGCTGACATTTTGAGCTTTTCGAAACAAGATCAACGGCATGACCACACTGCCGATTTAGAGCATCAGCAGCTAATTCAGACGGTTTTTAAGTCTAAGGGCCACGCTTTGACAAGATCAACAGAAATCAACATGTATCTGAGAACTCTGGGGGTGAGCCGGCTTAACCCCGCTGCTGAAAAACATTGACCTCTGTCTCACCCCACAAAATTGGTATTTTGGTATTTGAAGCTGCTCTGCCCCCCCAACCCATCACCCTCTGTGTGACCGCCTTCACACTTCATGTGGTTTATTTTCCAAAACTCTAAAGCACAAACGGCTGAAGCGGGCAACACAAGCACATTAAAGGGTTATTACTCCATGGAAGGAAATCTGACTCTGATAATGAAGGTTAAATGCACATTTCTGTGAAGTTTTGACCTCCTTGCTTATTTATTTATTTTTTCTTAGCTCGATCAGTAAAAGGAGCAATTTTGATCTATGCGGGAATTTAATCTTCAGAGTTGCTGTAATGAAGTGCTTCACTGGACAATCAATAGGTCGCTACTATGCCAAGCCAAATATAAGATTCGACTGTAGATTAGTGACCCAGTATCGACAGAATTACAGGCAGCGTTTTGCAGAGTGGGCAGCCTTCAGAGCTTTAGTCAAAGCAGATTTCTACCATTTGAAAACTTAAAAAACTTCAGCTATGTAATATTTATTAAACCATTGGGTAACACTTTATATGAAAGGGGGTGAACAAGACTGACATGACACTGTCATAAACATGACATAACAGATGTCATGAACATGAATAAGCCTTCATGAATATTTATGACTGTTGTCATAAAGCGCCATTTGGTAAATTATGGCACTTTTAATACAAAGTTGACATTATTCAAAATGTCTTTGTTATGACAACTTGACATTAACCAAGAAATCATCACTGATATAAATTTGTTATAAAAGTATTACTGATTGCACTTTAAAAATTAGGTAACTTTATGTTATTAAAGGTAAAGTTTAAACAGTAATGATTTATTGGTTTATTGGGGGATGAGTGAGAGAGCGTCACTCCTGCACCTTGGCGCTACATGGTGTGGGGTGGTGGGGGGGGCGCCAATGTAAGTTTTTGCATCCACCTGAATAATGTGTAGTTGCGCCACTGTCTCAATCTGTTTTTTTAAATATACAATCTGTTTTTTCACTGTTCTTCAAGGGCCTCAAAAACCTTCAGTCCAACAGATCAAAATCTGCTGCGACTGCCTGATGCTGTCATGTTAATGCAAACCAAAATCTCTGAGATTCTGTTGAAGTTGTGACATTGACCACCAGTGTTAAGAATCAGTCTCTTTTTTTCTAGGGCTGTCAAGTTAACACGTTAATGCATTATTCTGAGAATATTAACTTATTACATGATGCAGTTTAATCGATCTACCTAGTTCAATCCAGCAGCCTCTCTAGGTCAATTCCCAGCAGTTCGTTCTGAGCTTTAGAGTGAAAGTTGAGATTTTTTTCCCCAACATTCTCACGCACATCTCCGCGTTTGAGTTCGAAGCTTCACATGCATAAATTACGCTCGACTGGATGAGGAAAAGCGGCCATCGCCTCATCTCTCCAATTCCACAGGAAATGAATGGAGAGGGACTAAACATTTAAAACTAAATTAATTCATTTAAACCTTCCTCAAAATTAAAAACCGGAGGACTGAGAATCTTCAGACATGCTTGGTTTGAGACAACAAAACATTTTTTATGACATTTTTTGAAAACATGCATACAGTAGCGGTGTTTGATATGGGTTTTAAGAGCATTTGCCCAGGGCGTTATCAGAAAGGGGCGGGCAGTCAAGAACTAGAAAATAAAATATATATATACCCTGTCAGTTGTTCCATGAACAAGCTTGCTACTATTTGTATGCATGTGTAATGAAGTAAGTTTCTCTTATTTGCTGTTGAGTACTGGGAGACGACATTTTCTGCTGGCTTAGCTTTTAATTGTTTGGAGTGCAGAAGAAGGCTGGGCTTCTCCAGGGCAACATTCCTGCGAGAACCACAACTTTGTGAATACTTATATTTCAAACTTACAAAGCTCTTTTTTTGCTGTTTTTACTCAATTGATCTCATCAGGTTTTTTTCTTGCTGGTGATGCAGTATTGCAGATGTGTGGTTTATCTTTTTTCAAAATGTTTTGCATCTCGTGAAATTACTGTCCTTAGCTCTTACTAGTATTGCTTTAGCTAGCTTGATATGAAATAGATGTACCAACTCTGTCTGAAGCAAGGTCATTCACACATTCAAAAGCCAGTTTGATAAAAGAAAGCTATATAAATCTGTCAAAGATTAGAAGTTTGCACCTTTCAACCTCACATTTATTATGTATTTCATTCAACACACTCTGTAAATAAGTATGCTTTAGAACATTGAAACAAGGGAATTTTGATTATTAGGCGTGCTGGTGCTAAGAAACCCAAAACAATAGAGTTTATCTAGTGCAGACCCAAGTGGAAAAGTCGGCTGGATAAAAGGATTAAGTGACAAGTATGAAAGGAGACAGCGGGATGCTGCTGTGAAGACAGGCAGAGGAAAGCGAGTGATACCAGCAGAGAGCAGGATGGCAGAAAAACAAAACGGGGTTCCATAAACTCCTGGTTTGAGGGAGATAAAAAGTGACACAGAGAGTAAAAGGTGATGTGGAAACAGGATGATAGGGGGACAGGCTCTGATTGGCTGAATACTGTTATTTATTTTCATACTTTGCTGTCTGAAAGTGAAATTTACCGACAATATGACTGTCTTGCTGTTAAAGGGGCAAGATAATCGAAACACTTTTTTTTTCGTTTTACATCATGTTGTTATTCCCTGATCAAAAACCGACCTGGAGTGTTGCTTTGACCCTTTCATGCATGTTTGAGAAATCCTTTCACCTCCATGGTAACCATTCAGCTGTGCAAAATACCTGGAAGGACCTACCTCCACCTTTCAACAAAGCTCCTCCTCCTAGCTGCAGTTTCCACATTTCCAGGCTTCTGCCCTTCCTCACTCAGCTCCTTCAGACTAGCGGGCAGCAATTAGCAAACACCTGGTGAAACTGCAGATCTGATGAGCTCACTATACTTCTCAGTGAAGTACTGGTAAAAACGTTGTTATAAAGGATTAATAGAGGAGCCATGTTGTGATGACTTCCTGAAGGCGGAGTTACAGAAACAAGAGTTTCTTAAAGAGACAGAGGCCCAATTTCAAGACGTTAAGTTACCAAGTCAAATTCCTTTTGTCATATTTCATATGTAGCATTTTTATAACAACTAAACGTAACATAGTTACTTGATTGTGCTATAAAATGGCACTATGTGAATGGAAAACATATAATGCTGACCCCTGTAACTCTACCTGTTTTGTTATGCAAGTAAAATACTCTTTACATGTCTTTTTGTAAGTCTGTTTCATCAATATTTGTGTTGCCTGATATAGTCAACACACACTATCCACTAGCTTAGAGCTTGTCTAGCCTCTCAAAGCATTAAACACTCCCAAATGTAATAAAATTCAAAATTAATCCCAGTAGTCCTCAGAAGCATTGTTGCTCTTGTATTACTATTATTCAGGATACTGAGATATCGGAGGTGAAAACTCAGGTGTTTAGGGGAGACACAACAGGAAGGAAACACACAAACTTGCATCATTGTGAGACGAGACGAAGAGACGGATCACTTTTTGTCATGGCTATGGGGAGCGTCTGATAACTGCTTGGCCTGGAAAAGGTTAATTTGATTTAGTCTGGCCATATTCATTTCCGAGCAGCATAAAATTGATTCATAATGATTCGCTCTAATGTTGCTGCTGTTGGTTTATTATGCCGTGTGATAGAAATGTAAAGCAAAGAGACGTATTAAGAGGGCAAAGGAAAAATCGAGAGGATGAGCAAAAAATTGCGAGAAACGGGAGGAGGGCTGTGTGAAATGAAAGGTGATGATGGAAGGCAAGGCTTTTAATGTAATCATGATTGGATGTGTAGTGTATCCACATTGTGTGAGGAAAGAGGCAACAAAGACCTGATGGTGCTTTAAAAAAATAGGTAGCAAAAGAGAACAAATAAAAGCAAAAAACACACCAGAGATCAGAGCGCATAAACGGGACGGGCAACGGGTTAATGCCAACGCATCATCTGCAAAAACAGGAAAACAAAGGACCAAAGTACTTTCTTGCCTTTCTGCCTACATACAGCAGCATCCTCAGCGATAAACCTGACTGCCACACACTGACAAAACAGTTCCATTGAGGTGTAATTTATGAAGTGTGTCTTCACACCTGGTAGACCAGTAGACTTTGTTCAATTGGGGACCAAAGTTGCATCATTAGTTAGATCTTCAGCTGCTTTGTTCACTTTCACACTGCCCTGTGTCAAATGATCCAAACTCTTTGAAAAGTCTAAGGAGCTCAATCAATAGAGATGTGGAAGTGACAATGTATCTGCAGTGACATTTACATGGTGTAGGTCCTTCTTTGATTGAAACTCCTAAATTGTTTAATAGGCTTTTACTACACCATATAAAAAGATATTACTGACTATTGGGGAGTAGATGGGAATCCTGAGGATCATATCCATCCATCAGAGGGTAGACTATTTAATCCTACATGTTGGCACCTCATTAGCTTGATGGGCTCAAAATTTCAGATTAGCCCTTCTAGTGCGGTGCATGGTGTCTTTGACAATAATTTAAAGCTTTGTGAATGAAAAATGTTTCAATTAATCTAAAAGGATTGTTAACAGTATAGGGAATTGGTAATAGTGGGAATTCCACGAGTTTTACAACTATAAGATCTCATCTTTTTAAAAGTCTGATCAAGTATTTCCAGAGGGCAATGCAAACAAACGGTCAACAGTGGATGGTCAGCCCCCCAACACTTCAGTCCGTCCTTTTCTTTTCAGAAGCATTGGCACGTCTGATGAAACTATCCACAGCTGAAGTTCAGCAGCTTATTCTGTCTCCAAGCACTTCAGCATGACATTCACTGTATGTTCAGGGCAACAACTGATGTGCGTAAATTGACGAGAAGCACCATGGAATGAGTTAGAGCACTCAACTTTAAATCCTATGAAGGTTCAAGAATAATTTTAGTTTTGTAAGCTGTTTATTGAGGGAGAATTAGCATGTGAATTATTTTCACATGCTAAAGTATAATTTCTGCTCTAGAGAAAGTAGGTAAATCAGAAAGAGTATATTTTTATGTTTAAAAAAATCCATTCTTTTAGAGCATTGCAGACTTCAAACCTTTATGCAAAAGACTTTGTTGGGTCTGACTGACATGTTGGAACATTTAAACTAACAATTGGTCACAAACTGTTCAGTTATAATTCATTGACTTGATAAGCTTGCAAGTGGCCTGTGTCTCCATGTCTTACGTGATCTAACAACACTGTATCTGATGAAGTATGGAGCTAAATTGGGGCCATAAAATTTGCTCAAATATGAGCAATATGTTGTTGCTCATATTCAGTTTTTCAGATTCAGATCTTTTGTTTTCTTTTGTACAAATGTTATGTCCCCAATTTAGCTCCTTAAAATGGGAAAACCTGCATGGTGAATAGAATACTATTAATATGCCTTGATGGTAGGTTTTCAGAACTTGTCATCGATGGAGTATTTAGACATAGTTGTGGTCTGAGTTCACGTTTTCCATGTGCCAGGAACGTATTGGGAAGACTTGCTTTCAGTCTTCCATAGCAGAAAAAGAAAAACAAAGTGTATAGTCAAGATCAAACCCAAAGATGGAGTTATTTTTAGAACATTGCATGACGAGCGTGATTGTATTTGTCTGCATAGTGTTGGCAGGACTGAAATAAATCGTAGAAATGAATGTTTTGTGTTTCATTCTGCACTTCAGTTATAGTCACGTTTATATTTTCTAGACTTTTTAGCATGCTTTGATACTTTGGTTGCTTTCCAAAAGTTTTAGAAGATGGCAGAGTAGAGGGAGGTTTGCAATTTACAAGTAAAAAAAGTTTAATCCCAATGTTATCCTTGTAAAATATTCTTTTAGGGTCTTTGCATGCATTCATAGAAACCAGTCATTGCCATCGTTACCATCTGCGCTACGGAGACGTCAAGAGCTGATTTTGAATTTTTTTTTTTGTCCTCATATACACCAATTTGCAGGCGACCACACCATCCCTATGTACAAAAATGTTTTTGTACTTTCTATTTCTGTCATATTTTGATTTTTCTTCATAGAAAGATGACCAGGTTTTAGCTTTGAAACAAGATTTAAATTGCTAAACATGAGATTGTGCCTTTGAGACGGAGTAACCCAAGTTCAGCAGGGAATACAGCAATACGTTCATTAACGTTTTTTTTCCCAGAAGATGAAAGGAAACCATCGTTCTTACTCAATGTGCCACTCAAACTCCCAGATGTTGTTATTGTTTTGCTTACTTCTGAGGGAACAAGATGCTAGGTTACTTTTGAAGTCAAAAACCAGTGTCAGCTAAAAGCTCCCAGGTCGACAAGAACCCAAAATAAAACTGACTCTCCTGTGATTTCAAGCCCTTTAAACTAGAATAGAACTGAATAAAATTACACTTTATTTGGCTCTCATTTGAGGAAATCCAGACAGCAAGTGACAGAAATAAGGAAAACACACAAACACACGTGAAAACTGTTATGATTGAGGTTATGAACCGTAGGTGTTTGAATCTTTGGTGTTTTCTCAGCTTTAGTTTAGATCATTTCTTTGTCGATGATTTACATTATTGTATTTCCATCTAAACTTTCTAGTTTACTAATTTGTGTTAGTTAATTTATTCTGAACATTGTGCATTGGACTTGCTTCCTTAGATTCTTTCCGTTTAAGTTTCTGTTTCCCCCCCCTTCATTTGGCCTTGTAATTTGGGTTTTCATGTTTGCGCGATTTGACATTTTGAAAATAAATTTGCTTAATGTAAAAGTGGCAAGCTCAAAAATGCTCTTGTTTGTCGACAAAAGGTTTCACCGCTAGGATGAGGTTTTATTTTCAATACAAACTGAAGATAAATGTGATTCCCATATGAAAGGGTGCAGTTATGAAGCAGGAACTGGTAGCATTTATCACACAAAATGTAAATGTAAAATTCAAAGGAAGACCAAAGTTTTTGCTGCAATAGAAAATATTTATGATGTATTTTTCACAATAATGCAATAAATGCTTGGACATTATTTGAAAAGAGAGCATATCAGCTTCTGTACAAACACATTTCTCCAGCTATGAACTGGGAGCACAAAACAGTAACAGAGTTCAAGGATAATAAAACATGGTGGAATAAGTCTGTTGCATTTTTGTAAATGTATAAAAATTAAAAGCTTAATTACTAAATTAATATAGCAAACTGTTTCAACAGCAAGTAAACAAAACATACGACAAAAGACGTATATTCAGCCTAAACAACCTGGGTTCAGAAAATGAATAACTTATGTATCTATATTTATATATATAAAATTTGCTAATTATATTTAACCCATTTTATACATTTTGAAAACAAATACAATCTGAGATTCATCATTCAGTAGGACTCTTGGAATATCTTGAATCAGAATATGTTACACTTACAAATGCCAAAATGACGGTACAAAGCCGTACTTGTTTCACCAGTAAGAACAAAAGAATCCAAACACAGATCAATCATTAACCTAGAATGGAAAAAAAAAGCTTTAGTTAAAACCCTGTGGTGCAGGGAATCGAACCTGCAGCCGTTGCAGGTTCGATTCCCAGCCTGGTGACCTTTTCCACATGTCTTCCCTTTCTCTCATTACCCACTTTCCTGTCAATTCTCTATCAAATAAAGTCCTCTAGAGCCAATAAAACCTTTATAAAAAAACATCTTAAAACATTGTTGCCATGCTAGGTAAAAATGAAAATTGTTTTGATTTGTTGACTGAAATAAAAAAAACAAATTTCTTTAAGATCTTCTAGGACACTAACTAAATGTCATAGTAACCTTTGGATCAATATCTATAAATATAACAATACAACATTATATAAGGCTGCATGTCAGCAACACACTCTGACACAGGTAAATCCAATGATTTATTCCACATTGGAGTAGTGAGCAACGTGTACTGTATTACTTAGCATATATGAATCATTATGAGTTAATCAACATTCAAAGTGTGTGGGACGAATTAGCGGCAATTAAAGTATTTAGCATGCATGGTTGTTCATTTCCTGTAGGTCTGACTGACCTACTCCATAAACGCCCTGTAGGAAGCTTCTCTGGCTGGCTGCCACTTTGTGGATTGACTGTTGTCACAGCAACATTAGAGACTGAGACATGACCTTCAGGTGTCACTCTACGTACATCAGGGGTCGGCAGCCCGCAGCTCTGGAAACTCTTAGGGCCAAGGTCATGAAGGGTCGAGCTGGACCCTAAAATTATTTTAAAAAAAGCAGATGTTTGTAAATACAAATGGACTTTTTCATGGCCTATTTATGAAGAACAGAGCAAATAATACAGGGAACCTTATTTATTTTATAAGAAAAAACTAAAAGTTTATTATTAACAAAATTATTAATCACAAAATGATATTAAAGTGTACATGTACATAAAATGAATACATTTTTCATAAGTTAATGTAACATTTTGGTTTTAAACAAACTGTATTTATATTGAACAAAAGCAAAAATGTCGCTTTGGATTTTCATTGGTGTGGATTTTACCACACCCACAGAAATGAAGATTACAAAGTGGATGCGATGTTTTTTTTTTTTTGTTTTTTTTTTGCATATGTTTTTGTTTAACAGCGCAGTACGTAACTTTAATAAAAAATGTTTATGTATTAAAACTTGTCCACCATGTCGTTAAGTTTGTTATGAAACAGATAATCTGCGAAAAGATCAATCTCTCCTTGCTCTGGTCTCCATTGCCGTCTGAAGAAAGCCATCACTCCTGGTCAAAAACAGTCAATCAGAGACATGAGGCAGGTCTTAGCGCTGTCAATCAATGTCGAGCAAGCGCTGCTAAATTTGCTGATGGCTAAGAAACAACTTAATGTTATAGGAAAACCGTTTATATGCCATCATCAGTGGCCAATCTAGATAGCATTAGCCTTCATGTAAGGCTGCAGCACAGGGGTGATTGACAGCGCTAAGACCCGCCTTCTGGATCTGATTTCTTTGTTTCTAGTTATCACTGCGAGAAGGCAGAGGAGCTCAACTTTTTCACAGATTATCTGTCTCATGTCTCACAACATAGTGACAGCTTTAACAAATATGTATAATTATAAGAACAGAACTCGAATAACATTGTATAAAAATGACTGAACACCAGATACATTAAAAAATAACATGTTGGATTGTTGCATAAACTCACTGCAGGGGGAGAGAGAGAGCTCACTGAATAGCAAAGAAACATGGACATTACATAAAACAGAGAAATTAAGAGGTGAAAGCAGAGACTCAAAGAGGAGAGAAAACGGACGACTGAAGGAAAAGAAATGCAGATGAAAAGATGTTCTAATGGATGAGGTAGGGTAATGGAGAGGAGGTGGAGAAGTCGCAACCTGAAAGCAAATGGAGTCATTTTAGTTCCAAACAGAAGAGCAGCTAAGTGGTTGGAGATGGAGCAGTGGTCCCATTATGGACATCTGACACCGGATGAATTTGCTTCGTTGAAGATCTCTGCATCATACAAACAAATAAAAATAAGTATACAGTTTTCCTTTTAATCTGGCAACAGTACATTAAGACACTTAAGATACTTCACTCTTTAATTTTCCATCTCCCTACTTAGGAAGCTGTGATGGATGTTGGGGAAATGACACAAACAGCCTCTCCGCCCTGACATTTCAAAACTGCAATGAGAACCTTCTTTTTTCTTTTTTTTTCCAGCGAAAACAAGCAATTGTTTTTAGTAATTGCTTACCTCCAGTGAATTTTAAAAATGGGGTCAGGGGGGGAGGAATCATGATTATTTTTATGACATTTAAGTTTCTTGAGGTAAATGAGTTTATGAATTAGCAGTTTTCCCATTGCGGACTTTCTGTAATAGTTTAATCTGAATTTTATGTTCTGTATTCCTTGCATGTGTGGTGGTGTATCAACAGTCTGGTCTGAAACTAAATGTTTCTCTCAATAGTGTGAGGCAGCGTGGAATAAGAGTCAAAAGGTGTACACAGCTTCAGCAGACGTGTTGAGCTTCTTCTTATTGGATTTTATTCAGATATATTCATTTTCTGACAAATTTGTTAAAAAGGGAAATGGAGGTATTTCTGTATTCCACAGTAATAAAATTACGAGAACAATACTGAAGTAATATGAGAATAAAATCTAGATAATATAAAAATAAAGTCCTAATGTTACAACTTTATTCTCTAAAATGTTCTCTGTTTAAATGATTGAGCTAAATACATAATAGAAATCAAATTAAAAGTTGCAAACGATGTCGGCCTGGAGTGAAGTTTTACGTTCACGTTGGAGAACAACCCTAAATATAGAAACCAGGGCTACGAAGAAGTGATTTATATCTCCACATATTTTTGTGTTTTAAAATCCCAGTCAAGAGTCTGTAACTTAATTTTTGAACTTTTTGTGCAAAAACTGGAATGCAATCAAAAATCCAACACTGTAGCAAACAAGCAGCTGCTGAAAATCATCTGCTAATTTAACAGTCCCGTTTCTACTGAGAACGGTTTGACGGCTCCAATATGTAATGTACAGCTACACATACGGGTCATGAAGTTCGGACTATGCAACCTGTCTGGCCGTGAAGGGAAAAAAAAAAAGGATTAAACATAAAACCTTGGACAGGACAGCAGCCACCAGTTAGAAAGAAGAATAGATTAAATGTGGCAAAACATTTGCTGGTGCAGTGAATCTCAGTCTCTGCAGAACATGGTTCAGTGGACCTGGCTGGAGCGGTCGCCGCCGCAGAGGGCCGTCTGAAGCATCAGCACTCAGCTGAAAAATTCAGGGAGAAATCTGCATTAGCTTGGTTTGGAATAAAATCCCACAGAAATATTATGGATATTATTACAGAGCAAAGAAAATCTGAGGAGATGAGTAGAAACCACCATTGTTTCATTGAAGTTATCTTTGATTTAAAGATTTACTGCCAATTTTTAAAATGGCAATGTTATATATTTTCCAGGCACATGGTAGCATTTTCTAAGCACAATCAAGTAACTATATTACCTTCAGTTGTTATAAAAATGCTATATGTCAAATATGACTTAAAGGTAATTTGACTTCATAATGAAAAATGCTGAAATTGGGACTGTGTGTCTTTAAGAAGCTCCTACTCTTCCTGAAACCCTGCCTTACATTCTCGCTCCTCTATTAACCCTTTCACAACGTTTTTACCTGAGTTTCACTGAGAAGTACCTCACGTAATGAGTACAGCAGATGTGCAGTTCCACCAGATGTTTGCTAATTGCTTCTGGCTAGTCTGAAGGAGCTGATTGGGAAACTGGCAGGTAGAGTGGTTCTCTGTGAGGACCGATGAACCTTTTGATGAGGGAATAGCATAACATGATCTAAAGCTCAAAAAGGTTGATTTTACATGATACCTGCCCTTTAAACATGGCGACGCATACACGACAAGAAAAAATATGATCTATAACATTATAGCGTATGGGTCCTTTCACCACCAGCATTATCTACATTGTTCAGTGCTACAATCGGCCAGAAACATAAGGACCCCCTCCAAAGTGTACATGTGCGACACATTTTAACCACAAACCAAAATAAAATATCTGTTGCAGGGCACCAGCTTTTCTATTAATTACCTAGAATGTAGGTTTGTGCATTTACATCAGCACTGGACTAGCTCTAAAAAGGTGCCCCTCTTTAAACGACACTGCTGAAAGGTTAAAAATGCCTCTTGTCTTCTGCTAAAACGTCACCACCAGTAAAATTCACTATAATCCAGCGGTTGGCGCAAAATAACACGGAGAAGAGCAACCTCTTGCTCTGCTATCCGACACAAATAGCATCTCTTCCCTGTCCTCTCATCCTACAAGCTTCCTCTTCACGTCTCTTTCCTAACGTCACCCCTCAGTGCTTTAAAACAGCACTGTTGTCTTTGGAGATCCAACACACTGATTACCAACGGAGGAGAAACATCATTATTTACTAATTTGGTCTCGTCTTCTCAGTGGAAAACATTTAACTTTTATGGTGATTGTCAAATGACAGGTAAAGAATGTATTAGAAGTTTACAGGTCGTGATTTAGCAGTTTATCAAATTTGACTCGTTCTATTTTGTGAGTTCATTACACCCTCAGAATTAAAAAAAAAACACTTGGTAGGGTTAATGATTCATGAAATGGCATATAAGTAAATAGATTTTGTCCTTTTTTTAACCTTATTAAGCAAAAAAGTAGGATTTTTGCAGGATTTTGGGGTGTAACATTAAAATAAAGGCTTTATTTTAGTCCCAGTGTTAACAACGTCTCTTAAGAAAGATGTTATTGGGTCTTATAAAAAAGAAAATTAAAGAATACGTCACTTAAGTGAACACTACAAAAAAGGAATCGTCAGTTTTGGTCTGCGTTTTAGTGCAAATATTTTAGTACCCTGCAAAAAAGACAAAACTAAGCTACAAATAACTTTTTAACAAGATATACAGTAGCTGCTTTGGCAAGTCAATATTTCCTTAATATTGAATAAAAAGTATTAACTCCACTGGCAGATTGTTTCATTTACACCATTCTTCCTGGTTTTAGTGAGAACGTGAGCAGCAGCATTTCAGATCAACTGCATCTGTCTGATTGTTTTTTAACTCACACTGTTGCAGTAGTAAATGCGACTAAAGGTAAACACTTGGATGAGTTTCAGGTGACAGAAGGCTGACTTTGTAACTCCCTTTATGTGGCTTTGAAGGTTCAGGTCTGTGGCCAGTTTCGAATTTTTGACCCACAAATAAGAATTGTGCCACTTCCCCGTGGCAATATGTCTCTGATTGTTTTCACAACGTCTGTAGTTTGAACAGTCGTGTCGCATTTTATCCGACCTTCACGTCATTGATGTGAGACATACGTGATGTGGCACATCAATATGAAAAATACAGTCAAAATATGAAGTGTTTGGACCACCAAGAGTTTGCGGTCAAGTCTTCAGGTTTGTTAAGGAGATTAAATGCTAATGTCAAATTTGCATCTGACCCCGACGAGATGCAAAAGAGGGAAGCAAGTTGTGGCTTCTAGTGTTTTCTTGCAGTTAAGTTACAGGAAATAAAGAAGAGAAGCAAAAAAAAAAAAAAACTAGCTACTCTACTGAATCTAGAAAATGTTTCAGTCGGCTGACAATATCTCTGATCTAAATGGACCAACAAGCCGTTGCTCTGGGAAGGCTGCCAGTCAGTGAAACGACGCCTGCTCCCTGCCCCATGCTAAAAGGGAAACATTACTTACACACTCTGGCATCATATTTCTTGTAATTAAATTTTAGAAATCTGTTTCATTGAGCCGTTTGTAGCATGGATTGGACCCATATCTCCCACATGGCTTTTGAATCTATTTGGACTTCATGGTATAAAGAGGTATCAGTTGCTTGACTGCTTCAAACTTATTAGCGAAGACATAGAGGGTGACTAACCTTTAAGGCAGATCAATGTCAGTGGTAAAAATCTCAAAACGGAACATTTTTCATTCCAAAACTCTCCAACCAAAGAACCAAGTGGAACCAAAATTGTAAGTAGTTCATTTAACTGGTGCCAATTCACATGCACTTACCAAACACACTGTTCTCATGATGTTCCTTAATCTCTCGCACACTTGTTTCCAGTTTCTCAATTATTTTGGCCTCTTTTCTCCCTCCAACAGTCAGTTTCACTGCTGTCACTTCTGTTGTGTTTGTGATTATAAATAAAAGTGCTGGAAAATAAAAATGATAAATATTTAATGTTCCACCTCTGAAAATCAAAGATATTCTGGTCAAATTTAATGATGATTCATCATGTTTGCTGAGATCCTTATGATTGTGACATGGCAGTGTGTGGCCCAGTTTTCACCAGGAACTTTTTGGTTGCTGGACAAAAGAAACAAACAAAAAAACGAAACATATTAAGCTTAAGTCAAACGAGGAAGGGCAGTGTAACACCATGAGCATGAAATATGTGCATCAATAGCTGCAATTCCATTGACTGTATAACTGCGCAAATTATAATGTATTACTGAGTTTTTTGTTTCACTTAATGGAAACAAAAAACTCGATAAAAAATGTTTGTGCTAAAGATGAGGTGGTTTTTGATAATCTTTTTCGCATCGCATGTTAAACAAGAGGATGTTCCTGCTGGTGGAAAAGACGAAGAAGACGACAGGAAGTGGTGGGAGGATGACGGCGTGGCGTGTTGAAGGACTTATCACAAGAACAAACTTATTCACGTGTGATTTTAATTGCGCCTATTTAATGGAAACATGTCTTATTGACATATCGGCAAAGTTTTGTACACATTTGCAATGGAAATGTGGCAGTTGTCAATTTCGATATGTATATTTACGTTTTCGGTATCATTCGCAGCCACCAGTCTCAATCTATCTAATTAGCTTTTCTGAGGCCAGATAGTTAAGACATCAGGTCCCACAAAATGTTCTCAAGGTCATTCTGGGAGAACAAAATTCTGAAGGAATTACAAATTCTCCCTAGACAGTTGTAGGTTTGCCCTGGGGTCTCTCTCCTTCTCACGTGTCCATAAATCACTCAAAGGTAAAGCGTTCTGGAGGCGTCCCATGGCGATGCCTGTGGAGAAACAGAAGCCATGTTTTGAGTTTCCACCGGATGATGGAGGTTTGTTTCCCTAGCTTGAGTCCAGTTTCTTTCGACAGACGTCATTTCAACCGTTTGTATTAGATTTTTCATCCCTTCCTCCCCTCTGACCACATTAAATGTCCAAAGGTGAGAGTCGACATGTAGTCGGACACGCATGTGAAGGGTTTCTCGTTTCTGCTGAGCTCGTTCTTCATCACACTAGATCAGAGCCGTGTTCAGGTTACCGGAGAACACTCCGGAACAAGAGACCAGAATCTGAGACAGACATCCAGAGCTGGAGGAAGTCCTTCTTTATCCCGGTTGAGAAACATGCCGTCCGTCTTACAGGGACTGACTCTTATCAACTAGTGCGCTAAATCAGTTTAAATTTGCAAAATTTTGTTAGAAGGTTTAAGTCATGTTGGTTTTCGTCTTTTAGAGATGTTCTGGTTCAGTGTAGCAAAAGAGATTCGGGCAACAGGAGACAAATTAAAAGTGATTCTGACCTTGAAGAGACAACAAAGATAAACATAAAAAATATTGTGGTGTAATGGACCGGCAATTTTTGGATGATTATGTTGTTATGAATATCCAGCGAGGAAAAAATACTTATTGTAACTTACAAAGAAGCAGGGTAGCGTTATTATTCTGTCACTACATAATGACCCTACCACTTTTTCAGTCTATTTAATTCCTTTAATGAAAGTGTAGATTTTATTTCTGATTTTTTTTAGTATGTCCTGTCTGGCAGCAAGGCTGCCCGAGTGTCAAGGTGAGACCCAAAGATCACGGCTTTTTCAAGATGCTCCCCTTGACCTGTGTGTATAACTTTATTCAAAATGTATTAGGGTTTATTTCAAATGTAATGGATACAGGAGAAAAGAAAGGGAGAAATGTGGGGAACATATTTCAAAGGAAACAAGATGTGGAAGAGGGAAGAATCGAGGGAACAAAAGTGAACACCCTGGAAGTCCGCCTCTAAACCTGCAGAAAGAGGGGAACAAAACCAATGTAGGATTTTCAAAGATGCAAAAAACACCCAACTCTTAGGCACCAAGAATTTATCTAAATTGATTTCAGAAATTGATGCAAATAAGGCAGTTTTTGGAGAAAAACCACAAATCGCAGAATTCATCTCTGATTACCATCCACTGATCTTTGTGTTACTTTCCTCTAGAGCTGCAGATTAAGGATTTGGGAGCATTTTGTAAGCAGTTGTTGGGTTATGAGATATTTAAATTTAGCGATATCTTAAATCACTTTAAATCACTGCAGCTTTAAACAGTAGTAAAATCTCTAGTATTTCATGTAGCGATGTGACCATGCATACTGATGTAAAGATTAGTCAAACCTGGACTGAAGCGGTCCGCTCATCTCTCTCTGAAAACTGATTCTTCAAGAATCACTTTTATAAATATTTAAATCAGCTGATTTCAGATGAAGCCATTATTATCGTCTCATAACCTGGATGCAATCCCATCCGGGTTATGAATTACTTACTTAGTTCCACCACTTACATGCTTTAAAATATCACCAATTAAGGTGGTGTACCTAAATGTTGGATGGTTTTCCCCAGAACGCTCCATTGGTGTCAACTGTTTATCCCCTGACTCTTTTCCTTTTAACAAATAATAAGCAAGAGGCCGCTGCAGTCTGTGCTGATCCTATTTCTGCAGGGTAATTACCAGCTGAACCTTGGAGTGCCACATTACCCAGACATCCATCTTATCCATGTTTCCGTTTCAGGAGGAAAGCAAAAACACACAAATATGTACTTCCACCCCTCTGACTGTACTTGTTTTCTAAAGCCTTTTTCCAAAGGAGTTCAGATAAGACGTAATGGCCGGACTTCAGCGTGTCCACTCCAGTAAACATTAAGAACACAAGCTGGTGCTGATATGGAGTTTCATTCCTCTGCCAGAAGAAATAGATAATGAAATCTAATTAGTTTGAAAGGCATCTGTGATTATTCAGCAATTTTTCGGATATATTTTTTAAAGGGTTTGTGTTTTCAGAAAGCCTAAAACAAGATTAATGTTTCTACTTGGACGTAATTTTTCTGAGTTTTGCGTGCAAATAAATAACTAGCTTAATATAAGAAGATAAGCATTTTGGTGCATAAACTGCAATAAGTCAGCCAACAAAAACACCACAACAAATCTAATTTGACCTTTTTTTATTTTAGTGTATTTGCTATCATATTTTTGAACATTAAATTAAGTAAGGCATAATTTAAGAAGATTATTAAAACAAGTAAATGTTTCAAAAGCATTTAAAGTGGAGAAACAAAAGCCTCAATCTTGTGTTCACAGATTCAAATCCAGAGGAGTCACTAAACCCGAGTACGCACAACAACAAAACCGTTTTCAAAGTATTCTGTCTTTAAAATATCTCATGTGACTATGATTAGTCCACTGGTTTAAAGAAAATTCCAAAATTTTAAATTTAGCCTATTTTAAGTTGACCCACCTGTGCCACCTTGTCTATTCACACAGTCAACACAAAGACAAAGAAAACAAGTGTGATGCAGGAAGAGGACGAAAGCTTTCCAGCTTCGGCTGTAATGGAAAGTAGATTATGACCGCAGTTTTCAGCCACACTAAACAGCTTTGGGTAGAAATAAAACACAAGAAAGATGAACACATCCAACAGAACGTAAATATGTAGACGTAGATCAGGTTTTGAGAGGTAAAAATTATTTTAACCTTTAGGTGCGTGAGTGACACAACCTTCACACGAGAAGGTCAAAAATGTTAGAATCGATTCTTTTTTGTGATTCTTTTGGCATTTCTGGCTTACGGTATCCATTTGTAGTATCTTATTAAAACTGTATCCACATGAGAATGTTATCACGTTTGAAATGATGCCATTTTGGTTTTCCATTTTTTTAAAGGGGAAGCAACATGTAAAACCACCATTTTACATTATAACTTCATGTTATAATGTAATTCCCACGTGACAAACATACCTGGAGTGTTGTCTTGATTCTTTCATGTATGTTTGAGAAATCCCTTAATCTCCCATGGCAACAATTCAGCTATGCAAAACACCTGAATGGACCGGGCAGGAGCTTTTTAAAGAGACAGAGACCCATTTTCAATGTGTTAATTTAGAAAGTCAAATTTCTTTCAAGTCACATTTGACATGTATACAGCATTTTTATAGCAACTGAAGGTAACATAGATTCTTGACTGTGCTGTAAAATGGAACTGTGTGCCTTAAAAACATAATACTGCTGCTTTAAAACACTGCAAATCTTTGAATACTTGAAGAGAAATGTTCACATCAGCAATAAAACCACATCTATTTTGTATGTATCCATGTGTGCGTGTGTGTGTGTGTGTGTGTGTGTGTGTGTGTGCGCGCGCGCGTGTGTATGTGTGTGTTTATTTGTGCCAAACACAGTTAAGAAACAAATGTTCCCAACAGATTCCATAAGAAATGCATCAGGATCATATTTGATAGAACCTTGGGGTAGTAATGCATAAATTTGAATTTTGTAAATAATCTGAGAGGTATTGGATTATATAAATTCACTTATTTTTTTAGGAGCTGCTGAAATGTGAAATCAGAAGTTTTAGTTAGAAAACATACTCCATCCAGTGGAAACAACTTCACTGGCCACATTTGACTCGTCTAAATGAATAACTTTTCATACCGAACTGAAGCTCAGTGCGTCCGTCGACATTAAGAACATTTTGGAAATAAAAAGCGACCAACTTTTTAAAGAAGCTCAGCAACCAGAACGACTGTGCAGCTCACCGTTGACAAGAAGCAGCCTTTCCACATCAGCCTGACAACAGCTTAAGGGTAATCGATGGGGACGGATACGAAGTCTCTGGTTTACGACAAGGAGGGGAGACTGACGGGCCCAGAGTGAGAGTCAGCAGAGAACCGGTGGGAGGACGCTGGCATGGCGCAACATGTAAAACAAGAAATAATGAACACGCCCTTTGAGTAATCAACTCTTCAGCGTTTTTTATTTATTATTTATTTTTCTTGGCTGCTCTCCTCAAAGCAGTAAGGAGCAGCTGGGGACTCATGGAGGAGACGCAGAGCGAGGGCTTCAGGCCTCATCGGCATTCAGAGCGTCCGAATCAGAGGGAAACTTGCAGAAATGTGAGCCGTGTTGCATCATCCGCTTATCCCACTTGATTCTCCATCGGAAACAAGTGACATCTCATCAACACGCGCCAGAATCCACAAGTCATAATTATGATTAACACCAGAGGAGATGATTAATTCATGTTTAGCATATCTAGATAGTTATCTTTTTTTAGTTTTTTTTTTTGTTTGTTTTTTGTCGCGTTAAATATGTAGAATTGACAAGCCAGTTCACAAAAGTTTTCAACCAAGCTATAGCAGCAAACTGTTTAAACCATCGGTCAGGTCTAAAATTTCTCTCTGCTGTTAAAATGTGGTCATGATTATATTTGAGGTTGATTTAACGTTTCTGTTTTAATGGAAAGCCATTTTGTTTCCAACTCACATGGTTCATTGTCGAGGATCTTAAGGTCAGAACTGTAAAACTCATCAGTTATTGATTTGATTATAGCCAAGGCAATACATGTTTAGTTATTCTTTAAGCAATTGAAAAATTAGACATTAGCTGGTTGGATGGTTGATTAAGAAGATCTTAAGTTGTGACCATTCAATCATTTTCGCCTGATTCCCACTCTGGTAACTCCCTCTGAGAGTAATCAAACATTACTGGTTTTCATATTATTTGCATTTTTTTTACATTTTATCTAATCATAGTTTAAGATTTTGGCTTCACAGCTTTACCGCATTGATTCTGGATTTTTTTTTGTTGTGTTGTGATCAGGACTTTGCACAGACAGACAGTGTATTTTATATATGTATATATATTGTTTTGTTTCGGATATGGAGAGAGTTGCATCTGTAAGAGATATGAAGAGAAAGTGTTTGAACATTGTTTTTGAAAGAGAGGTAAAATGACAAAAACTGGAACTTAGTGCGCCTGTTTCAATACTGGATCAATATTTTTATTACCTAATTAAGTTACACATTGCAAGCCAGAGATTTATTCTGTTTATTCTGTCTGGGATTTACTTTTTTAATGAAGAGCGGCCTAATCAAATTCACGACTGCTGTCAGAGTGAAATTTATTGATTAGTGTGCTTGGTGAAAAGTAAAACTATTCCTGCTTTGATGCATTGATCGTGCTTTTATATGATGATCTAAATTTAAAAAGAGTGGGCTTGCTAGTTTATGTTTCTCTGTAGCTTTCTGCTCCATCTGCTGTTAAAGATAACGTCACGCAATCCCACAGTTTTATAGAGATTATAAAAGGGCGGCGAGGAGGTTAGAACAAAAGCCATGAAATGCAACCTGGATCTTCAGAAAGTCCCGGCAGCGGATATCTGTCTTTGTGACAGTCAGAGCTGAGCTGAGCAAACACCCAGAGGCCAGCAGGATGACAGAATAAGACTTACAAAATGTATTCATCAAAATAAGTAACCAAGGCTACTCAAGCAACTTTTTCTTGGAATGCTTCCCCCCCCCTCCCCACCCACTTTAAAATAAACGTCACATCATCAAAATCAATCTAGTTTGCAGAGTCATTTTACAGCAGTCAGACTTTTGCTCAAAATTGTGTCATCTTTTTCAAAATCACTCATGTTTGTATTGCTTTAAGGCTATTCTGATTTATGTTTTGTTGAAATGGAAAGAGCACGACGTAGAGAACTCCTTCGAGCGCTCTATTACAGGGAGGCCATTCACTTTTCTTTGCAGTATCATTTTAATAGGTCCCTCTGCATTTGTAATGATCTCGATTGTAAAGTGACTGCGGGGAAATGAGAAGAGGGAGACTGCTGAAAAAGATGTCTGGCTTGCAACTATAGTGTGTGTGTATAAGCTATAAAATATGAAATTTGGATATCCAAGTTCCAGAGCCAGACATTTCTTACATCCTAGGTGGTAAGATGAAGTTTTGTCAGCTGTCTAACACAGAGATAAACTTTGGAAATAGTCATATTTTACTGGAAAACTCGGTGTGGCACCAATAAGCTAATCTATTTGCAAAACCTACAGCTGGATCTGATCTGGCAGTGAGAGAAATGGTGAGCTCTGCTAAGGTCTGGTTAATGAAATACATCATGTGAATTCTCAGCTAGTTGATTGCATTTTTTTTAGAAATCATAGCAAAGCTTAATGTCAGAAAGCAAGTGTTTAAATGTGTGTGTTTAGCGCATCTTGTCGCTAAGCTGAGTTGCTACCTAGGTTTTTAGGAATGTGTAATTAGGTGTGAATAACACCAGCTGTGTTTTGTTTTAATTTAGTTACAGTGTTAGCATGGATATTTTAAAGTGTGGTTATGTGAGGGTTTTATTAGGAATTAGTTTACAAGAAAATTCCTCAGAATGGTGGAAGCTAACAGCTAGTACCAGCGGATATTTTAGCTAACCTTAGCAATTTTAGAGACAATTCAGAGTAAATAAATTCATATCAGTCAAATTTTGCTTTTTCTTATCAAACTTTAGTTGAATATGGAGGCATTTTATTCAGCCAAGCCACACCTGTGTCCTGTTAATTGGTTGCAGAATGTTAATAGTAACTATAGGACCAGCTCGAGCTCTTCCAAAAACCTTTGAGTTTTGTGTCACAGTTAGCTGTGACATGGCATCAGAAATTTTTCTACCATTGTTGTACATTTCCAACAATACATTTCCAAAACCTGTCTAAACTAAGCCTTTAAGATGGGACTGTTGCACACTGACATTAAAAATTCACCATGGATAGTATTTTCGAGATCTCACTGAGTTTTTTCCAGGTTGCCATCAGTTTCTCATTACATGTGTCAGAATTTTCAGAATCTTTTAAACAGGTAGAACAATCTCTGCATTTAGGGCGTGTAAAGAATTTAAAACGTGACTAACTATGCTAGCCTCGTGGCCACAACATAATCTATCCCCCACTGAATCGGCTACACGCTTCGTTCTGCAGCAAATACGCCTAATATGACCCAGTGCAGCTCCTGCTACAACCAAAAGGAACTCATCAAATGGGTTTGACAAACAATTTATGCAATATATACAGTGTCATGATCAGAGACATTTTCAAGTTGCATTGGAAGTGTGCTGTTGCAGGAAAATTTGCTGATGTGACAACACCTCCAAATTGTGCCACCAATGTTTGGCAAATGTTTGGCAGTGGTGGATACTCACTGCCAAACATTTGCATTCTTTCATGTTAATTCTCACTAATTCAAATACTTTTTTAATGGCATGGCTTGATCGTCTTTTATGAGAAAGCTGTATGCGTTGTTATAAAGTCCAAGATGGGAGCATTTTGGTAGGATGGCAAGGAAAATAACTATGTAGCAGCTTCAAAACTACTTTCACACTAACAAACGTCTTCCAGATCAGCCAAAGTCCATTCAGATTCAAACTGGTCTTGAAGATTAAAGAAACAGTAGTTCTAAAATGCCAAATGTGCAACAAATAATGGCTTGTTCACACAATGTATTCCGATCCACGCAGTGTGTGGAACAGAGTGAACTATGCTGAAGTGAAAAGAGCAGAAGAGAGAAGAGAGGCAGCAATAGATTTTAATGAAGTCCTCAGTGCATTGCACAGTCTGATAGGATGACACTTCAGAGACCAGCGACACGATAGGAGGACAAAAGACATAGCGACACATACAACTTGAACCCCAGGCGTCATTTTACTTGTTCTCCTCGCTGCCCAGTGATCCTCCAACACAGTGCAGGTATCATTCACATGCAAACCTTTGCTGAAGCCATGACTCAGAGGTTCATTCTTCTTTTGTTTTGTTGGAATATGTGGTTATGTGAATGTTTCCCAAAAGATGATTTAGATGCAGGACCAATTTAGGTGTTGACCAAAGTGATGAACAATTCATTGAGATAAAGTAAGATGACAACAATACTCAAATCAATCAAGCATATTCTCTGTTCCTTTTGTTTGTTTTAGTACCTGTTAAAACATGGCCTGCTAAGTTTTTAACACGCAGAAATGATTTTTATCTTCAACAACATACAAGACATTACGATGATCCAACTGAGATTCAATAACTGAGTGAAATAACTCTTTCAAGGTCTTTTGTATTTTAATATTAACACTTTTTATGAGAATGATGGTGTTTGAAGCATGAAATCTGGACGTTTATGTTGGATTTCAAATAGACCATTTGAATTAACGCCAAAAGCCTTTTGGTACTCCTGATGCAGACAGTCTACAAAGCACATCTTAATAGAAATGAAATTGCTTTTCTGAATATGCATAGAAACATTTTGGAGAATTTTCCAAGAAAGCTTCTTCATTTGATAGTAACTTTCTCAAGGTTTTATCTCCGACTGAATTACAGGTGAGTCAGTAAAATTCAAAATTCTTACAATGCCTTTCATTTTCACACCATAGGAAGGCAGTAAGTGCTGAACATTCTTTTCCAGAGCACTATTAAGATATAAAAACAAAAAAGTTAAAACACATAAATCTGGTCACATCTAAGACTAATAGAACATAGAGAAGTAAACAATCATAGAACCATTTTAAGGTCACAAATAGAGGTTTAATGAAGATTGTCTTTTTTTTACTTCACCTAAATGCTAATGTTTTTTTTTCAGGTAGAAAACTATTTAAATAACTTTCATCAATGTGATTCAAAACTTAGAACCAAGTGGGGACATAAACAGAACCACAGTCATTACATCCCTATGGGCCATGGAGTTATGTTGTTTTATTACAGCAGTCAGAAGCTCTTTTATTGGAGCATATAACAGATTTGTTTTACTCAAACTATTTATTTGAAAGCAGGATTTCTTTTCTTGTTATTTTACCCTCCCCCTCCAGAAGGTTCACCCACAGCTGTTGTGCTGGGAGACAATTATGCAGAGAGTTGTCCAAAGCAAAAGTAGCGAGCAAGAGAGAATCCTTCAGATTGTGAGTCACTGTGTTTGACAGCGGCGTCGTTAGAAAAGCAGCGCAGAAAGAGGCCATAAAATGCACTGCTGTGAAACTATTAAGGCCGCGGAAATATGATGGCGAGGCTCATGAGGAGATGAGGGGCCATTTGGAGGCAGCAATAATGGGGTGAAACAAAGGAAGAAAGAAAGAAAAAGAAAGACGCAGGCTAATACGTGCATCATTTCAATTCTTTTCTGCAAAAGAATTGAAAAAAAGTTTGACTGTTTAAAGGGGCAGTGTCAAGATTTTGACTTTATTTTAGCTTTATGTTATTCCCTCATCTAAAACGTATCTGGAGTGTTGTTTTGATTCTTTCATGTATATTTGAAGAAACTTAATCTCCATGGCAACCATTCAGCTGTGCAAATTGCCTGTGTGGACCTAGACCTGCCTTCTGGGGCGAAGCTCCGCCTCAGAGCCCAATGCTCTCCTGTGGCTCTCGCCACTCAGCTCCTTCAGACTAGCCAGCAGCAATTAGCAAAAACACCTGGTGGAACTGCACATCTGCTGAGCTCATTAAACAGTCTACTTCTTAGTGAAACGCTGGTAGAAAGTTTGTTAAAGGGTTAATAAAGGAGCCATATTGTGACGACTTCCTGAAGGTGGAGTTTCAGTAAGAGTAGGAGTTTCTTAAAGAGACAGAGGCTCAATTTCAAGGTGTTAAATCAGGAAGTAACATTTCTTTTAAGTCATATTTGAATAATCAGCACTGAAGGTAACATAGTTACTTGATTGTGCGCAGTAAAATGTCACTCTGTGTCTGGAAAACCCAAATACTGCCCCTTTACACACCATACCTGTAACATGGTTCATGTATTTTAAGCGGGCGCCTCTTCTCTGCTTCCTCTTCTCGATTTCCTGTCCCCACGCACCACGAATATTACTCTGATCTCCCCAGCTAGCTTCCATTTGTTGGTTTTTTCAGGTCCTTGTAAAACCATTTTGTGGGAAAAATTATGCCACTTCCCTCTCATTTGTAACAGCATTCCCTGTGACTGCATCCCCTCTGGGCAACACCAGACGCCGGAGCACGAATTCAAATGATTTGCAAGTAGATTACTTGTCATGCAACTCGACTTTGGAGCCATAGCGAGGGATAACGGTCCTGTTGGAATAACTCTTACTGTTTGTGTAGGTTTGGATTCTTTTTCCTGCTTAATTTTCTTTCAGGTTCTATCTCTGATATTCTGGGTGGGGCTTTTACGACTTATACAACTTTTTATTTTTCCCCATACTTGGACTTTACTGGTTTAATCCTGTCAGATCACCTCTATCGCTGTCCTCAGTTGGCTCACATTCTGCAGACAAAAAAAAAAATTGCATAAAAAAGAAATGGCTCAATGTGTGACCTGCAGCCTGTAAAGCTCTTTATAATCAACTAGAATCTGTGTTTTTAAAAATGGATGACGGAAAGTCTGTTATGACATCAGGGTGGGATTTTCATGTAAGTCCAGGAAAAGGTGAAAATTATTGAATTTCCTGCTAAAAATGCAAAAAGACTTTAAATATTTTTGTATTGCTGTAACATTATCTCAATCTCTCAAATCCACAATTCCCACCCTTCAATTTAAATACATTCATTCAATAGAAAGAAAAAAAATGATCCAACATGCACTGAAAAAATGAAAATGGAGTTCCAACTTTAAAAACAAAGAGAGTTCATTGGTTATGTAGTCAATTAACTTTATTTATGTTTGTTCAATATGACAACTTAATAAACCTGACATATTTACCTGGTTTAACATAACTTGATTACTTGTAACAAATTTATTTTATTTTATTTTTAAGTTGGATCAGCTGCTTCACTTGCTGGCAGTCATTTCCTATAAAGTAAATGTAACCAAAGCATTTTTCAATTAAAAGATCACTCTTAAAAAAAGTGTCTAACAATATAATATTAGCTACACTAAAAAAAAATTTCTTTGAACCAATTTTTTAAAAATATACTCTCATTTGTTACAGCTACTTTTGCACAAGCTGTAATTCTGATTTTAAAACTATTTAAATCAAAGAAACATTGTTTTATTATTCATTTTTTTAAGCAGTAAAATATACATTCTGTTGCATTAAATGAAATAACAGCATCCCTTCAGTGACTTTGAAAGTGATAAAGCTAAAGATGAGGAGTTTTGGGCAAAACATATTTAATGATGTTTTTTTATGTCTTAAATGGAAAACATGGATATATATTTTGCAAAGTTTTGGCTTAATTGCTGCTCTGACTATTTTTTTTTTTTCAGAAAATGGTCTTTTCTTCAATATTTCCGTTAATGATTAACCGATTAGTAACTTAGTTGATGATTATTGCAATAAGCGATTCCTGGCAATTAATAATTAATCATTTCAGCCCTAATCATTAGATATGAGGCTCGTAGCGACGCATAAGAATTTGCAGATGTAGTTTTACTGACAGGCTGGTTCACAAAATATCAACCCAGGAAGGTGCTGAGTCATCACATATTTCAGATTTATTTATTTTTATGTTTATGGAAACTTTTAAAATCAAATCGTCTCACCTATCTTTTTTCCCCTCCAGTTTCTGTCATGGTGCTCCCTATACTGTTGGTCCGTCAGATAAGATCCTTATGGTTTTAACTTGGAAAAAAACAACAACAAAAAACAAGGTGGCGTGAGTTTCTTTTGAACGGCAGAGTGAGTAACACCAAACAATGAATGCATCCACAGAGATGATGTGTTAGCCACACATCCAGCTGCAGTCTGTGTGAAACTTTTACAAGAAATTTGATGTTTCAAAGCTGGCCACGGAGCAACAGCTGCTCGGAGGATCTGCAGTTGATTAATGTGTTGCCTGGAGGGTCGAGTTGCTGCGACCGAAACCTGAATGCAGCCGGGAAATGGATTCTCAACGGAGATCGGTTAACTTCTTAAAATGATCAGATTACTGCTATGGTGGTTGTTTTTCTTCCTAGGGTCAAAAGACACTGTGTTAGGAAAGTATCATGTATGTCAATTTTTTCTTTTGCCAGCTAAGAAACAGTAAAAACAAATTATTCCCAATTATTGTCTCAGTTCAGCACAGTAAGATCTTGAAAGTCATAAATGGGAGACAAAGTGATATTTCAAGACTGTGTGAAAGCTCTGATGGAGCCAGCTGCACATTGTCCAGGGATACAAAAACAAAAATCCTCCTCCCTCCCACTACTTACTGTTGTCTTCTTTGTTGTTTTTGCCAGTAGTAACATCCGGTTATAGATCAGGTGACTTGTGTTTCCATTGCAGTTTTGCAAAATACACCAATTTTGATATGACCGAAAAACCTCACGCTTTTATCTGTTTTATTTACCTGTTTGCAAAGAATTTGAATTTAAGTTTTAAAGCTGTTACATCAAAAGAAGTAATTTCTAATTGGGTGAGAGTAAGTGGTGGAAACCCAAGTGTATTCTAAGATCATAACACTTCCTCTTTTTTTTAAAGTGTGATGTGTACCATTGTCGTCCTCTAAGCAGCTTTACACTTTTCTTCTGTGGCTATTTTTGTCTCAAGAGTTGCTTTGTGTCTTTCTTTGATTCTTACCTTCCTAATTACTGGCCTCTTCTGTGGTTCTGTTGCCCATTATTTATGAGGATGTCTGCTTTCCCCACTCTGCTCCTCACACACACACACACCACACACACACACACACACACACACACACACACACACACACACACACACACACACAGTCACATCTGTCTCTAACCCTTGTTTGCTCCCTCCATCTGCCTTCACCCGTGGCTTTCCTTACGGCGCAGAAACACACAGTTAATTATAACTATATGCATAAACTTTAATGTGTCTTTGTGTCTGAGACTGGCTAAATTCGCATCCAGCATCTATATCAATATCAATATTAATTTTTGTTTGTTTTTCTGTAAATATTCAACACCACATAAACAAGCCAGTCATTCTATTTTGTGAAACGTATTGGGTCACTAGGAACTTTAGAAACATTCTAGTTTTTGTGCAAAGGTTTTATGATGGTGTAGATTTACACAACTTTGTAAAAATGCATTTCTAAAATTTTTCTTCATAAAGTATTTCATCTTTTAAACATTAATTGAAAAAGGATATATGAAGCAAACCCACAACTCAGTTTTTTTAGAACATTTTAATATTGCTTAACATAACCACCAGTTTTGAAAAACAAAAATTTTAAATGTATAAATCCAATGTATTTACAATGTAATGGTCATTTTACCTACACCTACCTTTGCATGAAGTCAGCCATCTTTGTTTCCACTTGTTCCACCATTTTGCTTCAGTTTTACTTTGTTGCCGTCGCTTACAGGGGTTGAGATTACGCTGTGATGCTGTGGTATCTATGCAGCCCTACTTTGTTTTTTAAAATCCGTATTTACCAGTGAAATGCTGGAAGACGGCAATATGATAAAAACCCAACCTTGATTCATGGTCGTCACGATGCTAACTACAAGCTCTGGACTCCTGTTGCTAATTAGGCCACTGGTTTCACTGGATTTTATTAAAGGGCTTCTAACGTAATGAGGACAGATTGAAAATGCAGAACACACTTTTAGCTTTTTACTTGTTAAAAATATTTAAAAACAACTTTCCAATTCTGATTTTGTGCTGATTTCTCCCACAAAATCCCAAAACGATGAATTAAACATAGTTTTCACCTGACAGGCGGCTAATGAATTGGAGGATCGCCGTTTAAATATTGATAGACTTAAGCAAAAACACCCAGCGGTTAGTGTTATGCGTAATTATGCATAATTTCACCCATTTAAATATGAAATCCATCTACTTATTAAGTTCAGTCAATCAAGTTTATTTGTATCGTACATTTCAGCAACACTGCAGTTCAAAGTAATAAAAAAATAGAATAAGAAGTCCATAAAAACATGCAGTCAACAACTGAGAATCGCAAACCAGTGGCAAACGTTACATTTCCATCAAAGAGAGCAAAAGTTAATTAGTCTGTCATTTGTCTTATATTGACAGTAAAGATCTCTGCTTGACAGCAAATGTTCAAATTAATTCTTTAGATTTTTGCAACTAAATTTAGGCAGTAAGGGAGGCCAAGTAAATATTTTTACTCATGGTGGGTTTTATCTGTCATTTCCTGAAGCTCTGACTTGCGCTTTCATCACACATTGTGTAATTATCTTTGGGTTCAGGGCTCTCCCATAACTCATTTACAGCTGACGACTATCACTTGGCGAATCCCGTACTGAGTCATCACTCAGTACTCACAAGATGCGGCTCTCCAGCTAATAAAGGTAATTGTCTCAGCGCCCCCCCCCCCCTTCCCCCCCCTCCTCCCCCCCCCCCCCCCCCCCCCTCCTCCCTGTCTCTCTCCATATTCCAAAAACGATCATGTCCGCCTATGAATTGCCCCGCATCTCGTCCAGATAATCACCGTGGAGATGAGACGGCTACTTCGCCGCGCGCAGGAGCCCGGGATCGTGACTCATTTTTTTTTTTTTGGCTCGCGCGAGTCTGACTTTGATTGATGATTGCTTCTTTTCCTCATTACTCCAGTCTGTCTGCGGCCGGTCCGAGGGTTTTGATTCGAGAACAGTCACGTAAGCGCGGCGCACGCCCGCCATTTTCTGCTCGGGCGTCATCAGGCGGGGCCGCGCCGATTTTCCTCCTGCGTTATTCTGGACAAGAGGGAC
Organism: Poecilia picta; assembly: GCA_033032245.1. Taxonomy (NCBI): domain Eukaryota; kingdom Metazoa; phylum Chordata; class Actinopteri; order Cyprinodontiformes; family Poeciliidae; genus Poecilia; species Poecilia picta. The sequence goes on along the minus strand of CM065370.1, from coordinate 7,843,284 downwards.
GCGTCTTAGACCCAGCTACGAACATTTCAAGAGTAATGTGATCATTTCTCATTGTGGCAAAGATTTTAATGACTTGAAATTATAGTTATTTACTCTATTATTATATGCCTAGTAACAGTGTGTGGAATTGGTTATGGATTTGTTCGCTGCCAAACCGGATGCTACGTATTCCCTATCGGATATTAAATGGGCGATATTTTACATCCTCCAGCCACATAGAGCCATTCTTTAGCACAATTAAGTAATTGTGTTACCTTAAGTTGTTATATTTAAAATGTACTGTATTTTAATGACTTGAAAGAAATTTGACTTTGTAATTTTATGCCTTGAAATGGGCCTTTGTCTCCTTAAGAAGCTCTTCTCTTTCTGAAACTCTACCTTCAGGAAGTCATCAAAGCATCACTCGTCTGTTTACCCTTTAACAACATTTTACCAGCGTAAAATCAGCTATTAGGCATTTATTATATATGATGATTCTTCCTATAATCACTGTAAACTAATATTTTCAATTATTTCAAAAACTCTGTCTTCATCCATTTAATCTGCAGCGTGTAAATTTTAACTTAAAAAAAAACTGTCACAGTGTAGTGACATTATGGTGCGGGACAATCAGTGAAAATAATCGAGCTCCTCTGCCATCTCCCAGTGTCCAGTGTTTTTAAATATCTATTATTATTTGGATTAGTCTTATTGTATTGTTTGTACTGTCTTACAAACCTGTTCTGCTACTCTAAGCCAATGGAAACAGGTGTTTCAAAGTTGTTGCTGTTGATTCAGATTTTTTTTTTTTTTTTGCTAATTTGGAACAAAATATGAACTCACCTTGCTCACCATCAAACTACATCCAAAATGTGGCCAAGGAAGGTCAAACACCAAACATGTTACTCTCCTTGACTGGGAAATGATTTCTAGTTTTCAAAAGTACCATTTTTTGTGCTTTTACTTTTTAAACATATAGGTCAGAGTGATTCTTAAATTGCTCTCATTTCTTCCACTTAACTCCCCAAGAAAAGATGGCCCAGAATCGCACTGTGCTTCCGTTTTATGGAACAGCATCCAGTGTATTTTGGGATTTCTCCTCATTTTGGGGGGGGGAAATAATGTGAAAAGGCTATTAACCAAGCAGTACAATTACTCCCCAGACACTGCAGCACTTCACTGTGCGAGTAGAGGCCCCTTTGTATGGTGCATGACTGTTTTCCTTGGTTTGCTGTATCCTCCTTTTTTTCAAATATGAAAAAAGTCATGTTTATTTGTGAAGCTTATTTTCAACAACGAGGCAGTCCAAAGTGCTTTACATCATAAAAACAGCACATAATCCCCAAATGTGAAGCAAAATGTGAATTACATTTTGTCAAAGGCCGCCGTCAAAATCGGTACACGTGAAATATGTTGGTCAATGTTTCATTTATTGTTGTTCAGACCCATCTATGAACAGGTGGGATTTTTCTGAACATTTGCTCCAGATTTGTGGTGCATAGAAACTTATTTGGTTCTGTGGATCCAGAGCAGGCTGGAGCCAGACATTAGCCCTTTAATCCAGGAAAGGTTCTTCAGGTGATAGAAGGCTGATTTTTTTTAACCGTCTTTATGTGTCTTTGAAGGTTCAGGTCTGAATCCACACTTACAAAAAGAAATCACTATTCTACCAAGAATATCAAGTGATATTTTTATGGAAAAATTTTGGAAGAACTCAAAATAATGTTCAGATATTTATGACATCATAACCTCCCAGTAACCAGAATCTTACTGGTTGTATACAGAAATGAAAACACTTACATTTCATCAGAAAGTAGGTCAAACCAAACACCAAAATCAAAACAGAACAAAAACACAGGAATAAAGTTATTAATGTAATTTAGAAACTGATCAACACAACTAAATGATTGGTTAACTAAAACATTAACACAGGTCAACTAAAAGGTTTCTTCGAAGAGAATGTACAGAAAAAGAAACCCCTCCATTTGGTTGTACCCGGTGATGTAATCAGTGACATCACACACCAATTCAAACAGGAAGTGGCGGATCGGCCCCTCCTATATATCTGTCGGATCTGATGGTCGTCATGAGTAAAAAAAGACACAAATAGAAGAAATTTATCAGAAAGGTATGTTGTAACAGAAGAAACATTCATATTTATCTAATGGTTTAGTAGCATTTGCTTTAACAAACATGCATCAATGTAAACTGCGACATAAAGCCACCACAAACAAACCTAGGATGGTAAGTGATGTTATGACGCTAAGAAACAATCACTTTATCGGACATACATATTCCAGAATGCCAAAGGCCATTTTACCACATCTTCATATTTCCTGTCTACTTTAATGCCGGAGACGACGTTAATTTATACTTTAATACTTTCCCATCTTCTGTTCTCTTTTTCTCTGTTCATAATCCGAGTTGGAATTCAGGGTAGATCAGATTCCAAACTTTCCTGGGTTTTTCCATATGAGCCCTGAATCCAAAACACAAACAGAGAAGCATGAAACCAAAAACAACCATGCATCCACATACTCAAAGTGAATTTTAAATCACAAAAAGTCCAAACAGATTTTTTTGTCTTCAAGCGTAGCTGTCTTCACTCCTATTGCCAGCAGTTGTTTTCCCCAATAGGTTTTCTTCGGACTATAAACAACCTTTGACTTGTGAAAAGGGGTGGAAACTGGAAAACATGTGTATGTTCAGAGATGCGGGAGTGAAAGAAAAATGGGAAGATTGTGGAAAAGAGGAATAGTTTAATTGGGAAGAAGGAATGAGGGAAGGGTAAATGAAATCCCTGGACTCTTTTCCATCATTTGGTGACTAATGGATGGCTGTGTGGATTAATTGAAAAGGGAAAGAGATCTGGCTGAATGAGGACGTTCACACACTGATGGTGCACCAATCGATGTGACCCCGGGGCAAGTTCGCAACTCAAGTAGAGCAAACAAAGACGGTGTAGTGTAGCTGACATGAGATACTTGGTGAGACATTTTTGTCATTTGGGCCAACATTAAAGCAAAGAAAGATGGGCAAAAAATTTTTTAATGAGTCATACATCAGGTCTGTGACGCTATTTGCAGAAAACCACAGAGAAATTCATGTTAAATTCATGGTAAAGCGTGTCTCAAATGAATGTTCCTCAATGTCAAAGTTTTTTCCGATTATTTTTCCCCAAATTTTTATGAGTGCAGCGCATTCCTAAAGCTAAACCCCAACGCTTTGTCGTAGGTTCAGTTCCTTCAGGTAAGGGGCGTTTACTTTGTGACAAATTTTGACCGCCGATCAGTTAGTTCCCGACAGACACACTGAACTGATTGACGGGCGGCATCATGTCAGTCGATAACCCTAATTTTCGGGAGAACTGTGGCAGCATATCATTGAGTGTCACCTCATTTCATTTTATACTCCCGCGTTGGACCCTCCCTATGTGTTGTTCCTGATGCTGTTCTGTTTGTGCTGTTGCCTGTTGAGAGCAGCTAACGGCAAAGGTTTGATATGCACAGAGAGAGAGAGAGACGGCGCCACAGAGCAATTATTCTGAAGGGCTGCGAGGTAAGAATGGCAGTGCAAAAGAATCAGAGAGAGATGAGTTGATGAAAATAAAGAAACAGGGATGAGATGGATGGGGGGGGGGTCATGGAAAACTGGTAAAGGAGCAAAAACAAGAGAATGAGAAAATGGACTTGAAGGCGACTTAAACTAGGGGTGACAGAAAAATCAATTTGAGGAGCAGAACTGATCCAAACCATTTCTGACCAACTCTTGGGAGAAGTGTGCATCTGCCTGAAACTCGTGTCTTAACTCCAGCTTTTCTCCCTTTTTTAAGTCTTCACCTCTGCCGCCCCTCCGTCTGTTGTCACCTTCTGTGTCTTCAGCGTTATTTCCCAGTTTCCCTCTCTGTCATTTTTGCTCTTCCTTCTCCTTTTTCCCTCACCGCCCCCCAAGCTTAGTTCCCCTGATAAGGATGTGAATCAGACCATGAAGAAGTCTGAGACTGTGGCGCGACAGGAGCCAGGATCAAAACTTCAGGGGACGTTTCTTCTTTTTCATTTTTTTCCAACGTGAAACTGCCAAGATTAGATCAGAAAGTCGGCTCGAGGAAACCCCCACAAAAAGATGGGAGAGAAATGAAATATTCATCGTGGTTATTATTCTTGTTTAACAAGATTGAGTACCGCTACTTTCTGGGATTCAATTATTTATTGAATGGCTACAACAAGAAATCCCTGCTCCGATTCCCTCGTCCACATCAGCAAGACGTAGCGCAGCGCACACTACGAGCATCGATACTGGCATTTTGTCAGAGCTGCTGGCCTTTGTGACAGATGTTTTTGTGCTGCGTCTGTGCGGCGATGTATTAAATTTGCAAAATGTCAGACAGACAGGGCTCTGCCAAACAGGTTTGACCCTGCTGACCTTTGCTTCATCCTGAGCCTGCCACTTAGCAGTCCAACAACCTTCAAAGTGTTTGTCAGTTTTGTCCAGCAAGACTCTCTGACTGCAGTACTTGAGGTAAATTTGAGGTATTATTTGAAGTGTTATTTAAGTATTTACATTGCTTTAGTTAATATAATTTCAGTGAATAAATATTTGTGTAGCAAACCCGCCTCAAAAAACACAGCGTAAGCTAAGTCCATACTTTTACAAACATTACATCTGCAACCTAATGCTTAAATATTGACTATAGTCTAAAAATAATTCTAGTTTTAGTATATGATAAAACAAATGAACAGTTTTCATCGCTTAATATTGAAAACTTACTCATTTACAAAATAAAAAGCAGTTAATACAACAAAATAAGTTGTATTAACGGCTCTATAACTTGTCTGTCTTTTCCTGTAGTTAAGCTGCCATTCGCTAATACGTAAACAGGACATTGTCCTTTTTAAAATAAAAGCATCAAACCTAAAATTGGAAGTTAGTCAAAGGCAAAACAGAGAAAACAAAGTGAAAGATAATAAACAACAAAAAAGCAATAGAAAAAATTAAAGGAGATAATTTGGGGTCATTTACAAATTGTATTGTAAGTATTGCACTGTCTGAGTACATTTCTAATGCAAAATGATTTGGATCATAATCCAAATTTTTTTTTTAAAAAAAAATCTTGATTGGGTAATTTCTCCTTAGTGAGTGGGAGCAAAAAATACAAACAAAGTTATAGTAGCTTTAGCTTAGCATGCAACGTAGCTTTAGCCCTTCCTAGGATGTTCTTTTTAAAAATTTTGATGTAGTTAATGGCAGTGTTATCGCCACCTATGGGTTGTTCATTGACACTGCAACATTTTTCACTGGGATATCAGAATCACAAGGAGGAATCAAATGCTGTTGAAAAACTGAATTTTTTTTAGATTTTCAGCCTCTACCCTTTTAAAATCAATCTGTATATAACTAAATTTTTGTTATACAGTAATGTACAAAAACCGCCTTTAATCTCACCCTGTCTTCTCTCCACATTCTTCTGTTGAGGTGGAAACTTTGTAGTTTATAGTGTGGACCCTTTAAGAGATGACTCGCATCTTCCTTATCCAAAAAGAAAGTGAAATGTTTTCCCCAACTTGACACTTCTCTCATCTCTTTACTGTTTTTCTTTCACCTTGATTGTGCGTCGTATTTACCGTTGAATTGGTGGCTGAAATAACAGTCATCGCGGGCCTTTCGTTATTACTAACCCCAGCCTGGAGGGGAGAAGTAAAAAGTGGCTCTAAGGTGGAAATTGTTGGTACCCAACAACATATTGCGGAAAGACCGATGGCTCATCCATCTGGAAGATTGAGTCCATTTGATGAAATTTGTTTCCTGTCTTCACCTTTTATTTTTTTGTTGCTATTTTTGTTCTGCTTAACCAGAGACTTTATAACAAATATCTGAACAGAATAAAATTTACACACATTCGTTTTCCCATTATAAAATTTGTACAAAATACTACAAATGTATTCAGATAAATGTTTTGAGTCTTTACCATTTTTCGTTTTTATGTAAGTTTTCAACACACCCGCTTTTTTTTTTCTCTTGTTTTTTTGCTTTCCAGGCAGCACATTTATGTTTCATTATTTAATCTGCTTTTTCTGTGCCCTTCATCTATTTTCATTTTCACCTAATTTGCCTTCAGTTTGCTTGGCAGAATCTTTTTGTTCAGTCAGAATAACACTCCTTTAATGACAAATTCTGTTTTCAACTCCGTTTTTTCTTTTTTTTTGTGATGCGAGATCTGTTTAAGCCAGTTAGTTTCTTTCATCTGTGTCATTTTCAACTAAAGCTGAGCCCACAATCTCTTGGTTCTATTGTCTGATCAATCTTAAAAAAACAAAAAACTTTTTTTTGGAAGTTGTGCTTTCTAAAGAAATAATTTTACACAGTCTTATGTAACTGTGTGTGTTTGTCCAAGTGTACCATCATCATTTTTCATGTTTTTCTTTTCTTTTTTTTTGTTTTGTAGTAATTGGATGCAGCTGCAAATAATCATAAATTAAATCTGCTACTGGAGACGCTGTTCCAGGTGGCCATCATTTTCTTTAATTGGAACCCTTCAAACACTTCCTTATGCTTCCACTACATAAGATGCATTTCTTACACATTTACCCAAATCGTTTCTTAAAGGGGCAGTATTATGTGCTTTCCAGCTGTATAGCATAATTTTTTATAGCACAATCAAGTTTCAACTGATATAAAAATGCTGCATAAATCAAATGTGACTGAAAAGAAGTTTAACTTTGTGACCTAGCACCTTGAAATCAGGCTTCTGTCTCTTTAAGAAACTCCTGTTCTTTCTGTGACTCCGCCCTCAGGAAGTCGTCACAACAACACTCCTCTGTACAATATTCTCATTTCCTACAGAAGTTTGATTCCTTCCAGGCCTTCATACCTTCTCTAAACTGGAATTATTAATTGTTTTTAAATGATTTCCCTGAATACGCTGCTGTGTTTGTGAATTGGAACCAAAACCCATCACAAATCCAAGCTTGTATGTATATGATTTTTTACACTGATTTACTTTAATTCATATGCCTCACAAATATGCAACATTTTTTTTAATTCATCTAATTCTACATATTCTTCCTGATAGAAAATTGTATGCGGGCAAGTATTTCTTAAGAGATAACAGAACAATGCAAAAAATATATATACTTTTGAAAAAAATTATATATTTACATTGTTTCCAGTAACTAATAACTAATAAAAACCTGAATCTTTAATTACAGTACAGCAATTATTTATGTTTCTACTGGTATTTTGACAATTTGGCTCCATTTGCCATCACACCAGTTTATCAGATTCTCTCAGTCGAGTCAGGGGTCTAAACAAAACATTAATATTATTTCAGTCCGTCACAAGGCATGTTGGTTTCACCTCCATGTCCATAATTGATCCACTTAAAGTCTTGAACTCAAATCATGAGAAGATGCTGAAGTAATAAATGTTAAAACCTCAAATTCATAAGCCAATTTCAATATTGTGTTGTGTCTTCAGTCAATTGATTTCATTACTGTTTAGCAGCTAAAGGTTAATACTTAATTAGAACGGGTTAAAATTACAAGATATGATTTTTTTTAATAGGTTTTCACGAGACTGAAAAGTACGAAACTTTGAAGCTGCAGATGTGTAGGAACCCTTTTCAAACTCGATTATTGTTCATTGTTTGACCGCCTGCTTAAAGAATTCATGCTGTAAAGTCTTTAGAAAATCTTCAAACAAAACACTTTCTTTCTTTTGAAAAATGGAAAAAAGAAAAAGAAACATCCTTTGTTTGAAGAAGGGCAAAGGGCAGCATTGACCTGTTCTATAAAGCAAAGCCAAGTGCCGACTGATTTACAGACTGACGACATACATGTGTAAGAACCGCTTCACGGCTCAGGAGTATCTACAGTGGTTGGCAAAGGTATTTAAACTCTTTGAACTTTGATTTTTGAACATTTAGTCACGTCCACGCACAAACGTTTTCATATTTCATGGAAAAACGCAAAGTGATTGGAAAACTATTCAACGCTTTGTACATTTTCTCACATTTCAGACTCAAAGTTGAACATTTGATGTTGATGCAAGTTGACCTGTCACAATAAATCAATTAATCGCATAGTAAATTAAATCAAACTAATATATACACACACACACATATATATATATCTATATTTACATATACATACATACATACATATATATGTATATGTAGCTGATTTCTGTTTTTTCTACTGTTGGAGAAAAAAATTCTACGAGAAATAACTGATCATAACTGATACAGTTTACAATTTCCAGGATCTTTGTTTAAGCCAGATTGCTGAGCACAGTGAGACACAACGGGGAGAAAGACAGAACGCTGGTGTTAAAAGTCTAAACAGAACATAACAGACCGACTGGGGCAGACGTGATAATTGTATCCCACCGCCATTGCATCCCAAGTGCTTCTGTCGTGAGAGAGATTTGGCAAGGTTGGAGCTTCCAAGAAGGAAAGCAGGACTTCACAAAACACAAATGGAGCTCTGCTCTAACAAAATTCAGCTTTTTTATCATTATTTGTTAAATGACTCTCTTTCAGTTCTGGCAGATTTGGGTTTCTAACTGTTGAAGGATGAGCGTCGACTGATCAGAGGGACAGACAGCTCAACTCTCAAAATTTAGCAGAATAACATGAATGTTGATTTTTCTGAGAGAAAACCAAGGCAACTGAACAATGGGTTATAGTTCATAATGTTTTAAAGAGGCAGTGTTATGTAAAAGAGATTTTTTTTAACCTTTACATCATGTTATAATATTATTCAATTGTTTAAAACATACTTGGTGGTACTTTGATTCTTTCATGCATGTTTGAGAAATCCTTGAGTTCCCCACGGTAACCATTCAGCCGTGCAAAACACCTGGATGGACCTAGCCCCACCTTTGAGTTCAAAGCTCCTCCTCAGCGCTGCAGTTTCCAAGCCAAGTCTTCACAGAGCAGCACTCCCCCACTCAGCTCCTTCAGACTAGCCAGCAGCAATTAGCAAACACCTGATAGATCTGTTGAGCCCATAACATGAGCTGCTTCTCAGTGAAAAGCTAATAAAAAAAAGTTATTAAAGAGTTTATAGAGGAGCCATGTTGTGATGACTTCCTGTAGGCAAAGTTTCAGAAGAACAGGAGTTTCTTAAAGAGACAGAGACCCAGAGACCCAAGCCATATCAATATACACTGTATCCGTTTTTTCTCCAGTCATAACAACTCATTGTCTGAGTGTGTCATTCAGTTCAGCTGACAAAGCTAAATTATTTGATACTGGGATAGAACTCTATGGTACTGTAATTAAATCAAATACATAGATTTAAATTATCTTAAGCATTAGTTTTGTTGAGTAAGGATAATTGTTTAGATCATAACAAAATGTATGACTTGAAGCTGTTAAAATTTACCAGAATACGGGGTATGTATATTGTTTTACCAATATTGTAATTAAATCACACACCTGGAAGTAAATTGTTTAAAGTTCAGATTGTTGGGATACACCAAATTTCTGAATAGTTTCTATTGCCATAAACATTATCCTGAAAGCGAGAAAGCCAAAAGATTTGAACAAAATAAAACGAGCAAAGTGTCATTTTTCGTCTCAGTAAAAACATCTGGTGACAGAAAGAGAGACTCTTCAGATGAAAATCGCTCTTTAAGTCCGAAATCTCCTGCCAGTTGCAACAAGGCCTTCATGTGTCAGCAGGATTATCTGATTCAGCAGCTGCTTTTGTCAAACTGACAGCTGGCGGTGAATATCAATAACAATGATCGTAGTTATGCAGCATCAGCAACTGCATAAGCAACACTTCGCTTAGTTTTTTAACAAAAGTCAGTTTCAGGCTTGAACCTTCAAGTTCTCTAAAGAGAGAATCCGATGAAGGCTATGGTAAAACATAAGTTTCAAAATTATATCAACAAAAGGAGCTGCAAATATTGAATAAACTGAAAACTACACGAGATATTCAAATAAGTGTTGAATTGCTAATTCTGGAAGATGTTCACTCAGTTTCACTCCGTATAAAAAGAAAAAATGAATATAATTCCATATTTAGCACAAAAAGTAAGGATAGTTGCTGGTTAATCATTTCCTTGTTTTAAACTATGCTTCTTGTCAACAAATCTTTAAACATGGGGAGGTTTATTTCCTTAAACAGTAACACATTTGTAACGAAAATGCTGTGAAAATACCAAATGTTAGATAATATTGGGTCTAGTTTCTAGCGCAAATGTCTTAGTACACTTAAAAAAAGACAAAACAATCCTACAAGTACCTATCCAGCAAGATACTGAAGTTTGTTTAAGTAAATAATTTTTAATATTGATTAAAAAGTACTAACTCCACTGGCAGATTATTTCACTTAAGACTCTGTTCCCATGTTATAAGTGAAATATTTTGACTCATCTGATGGCTACATTTTTTATTCAGGAGCTATTGAAAATGTTATTCCAGTTCTCTTGTATTTTTCTTGCTCAGCAGAAAGAAAGCAGCTTTATCTTCTCACACATCTCTTCACTAACTAACACAACATGAAGAGCAATTATTGCTGGAAATCGATGACAAATTGCTTGGCTTTCTCTCCCAACTTGGACTCGAAGCTACAATGGAAGTTTTAGAATGTGGAGTCAAGAATCGATACGTTCGCTGCTGGCCAGAAAACCTGCTGCATAATTGAAATGGCAGCTATTGAGTGCAGCCATTTTATTGCGTGCATTAGCTGGATGTAGGGCTTTGAAGACGTATGCTTAGCTAATGGACATTTTACACTTCCCCGCAGCACAACCACAAGCTTCATTGTGTTATGTTTGGATTCAATGTGTCAGAGCAACACAAGGTGGAGTATGGAGAAAAAATACAAAATGATACACGATCAACAATTTTGTTTTTTTATATATCAGAAAAATGTGTAGTGGTTCTGCAGTCAGAACATCAATAAACCAAATTATTCTGCAATTTGTCTCATTATGTTACATTTACATCATATTTCTTCACCAAAAACATACATGAAGTGTTGCTTTAATTTTTTTTCTTTTTTTCTTTCATGTTTGGGAAATCCTGTAATCACCCATGGCGACCATTCAGCTGCACAAAACACCTGGGTGGACCTAGCCCCGGCTTCGACTCCCCCTCTCAGCTCCTTCAGATTAGTCAACAGCAATTAGCAAGCACCTGGTGGAACCACACATCAGTCCAAATGTGGTAAAAACATTGTTAAAGGGTTAAAGGAGGAGCCATGTTGTGATGACTTCATGAAGAAGGAGCTTAAAACAAAATCAGGAGCTTCTTAAAGAGACAGAGATCCAACGTCAAGCCGTTAAATTATGAAGAAAAATTTATTATATGATGTAAAAGATACAACCAAGTGCCATTTCATAACACTTGATTGTGCTAGAAAATAGCACTATGTGGCTGGAAAGCACACGACACTGCCCCTTTAAGGTAAAACGTCTCAGCGGATCTCACCTGTGTGTTTTGGGGAACTCTTCATCCTGTCAGAACAGCTGTTGCCGAGCCGAAGTACATCGCTTTCAAGAAACTAAAAGTCCCCGCACACACACACACACACACACACACTCGCAGCGACAGCAGCAGCAGTGTTTATCTGAATGGAGAGAGCTGGGAGGGATTACTCAGGAGGAATCTGGGACAGTCGCTGCCGGTGACGGATTATGTTCGGCGGAATGACCAGGAGTCTCCCTTCATCCTCGCTGTTCTTCACAACCTCCTTAAAACTTTTATTTATTTATTTTTATTCTGCTTGTGGAGTGGTAGTTGCTGTTGAGAGAGCAAAGTCTAGATGCACTTTTTCCTGTCCATCTGGGAAAATAATCGAGAGGAGAAAGAAAAAAACTGTGGTGGTAGATACCCCCAATGTCAAACAAGGCTGCTGTTTAATCCACTCAACACCAAGATGGCAAAAAACACGCATCCAATTTGGCGGATCATAAAATGGGGAGAGCCAGCATATTCATGGAAACTGAGTCCTCTCTTGACTTTAGAGTGTTATTAGATCTCACTAGACGCTTTTCTTTTTATCGGTGTACAGACACGACAGACACCAATCCCACTTTGTCACTGTCTCGTCTTATGTCCTTGTCGGGGATGAATGCAGTGCTGTTAAAATGTGGTCGTCTTTTCACAACATTTTATGAAATGTTGAGAGAAAAAGTAAAAACACGAAACTGCAAATAAAACGTTGCGGTATTGCACTTAATTTTGAAATGTCTAGAATCTATCGAACATGACTCCAATGATTAGTCGTTGGTCAACCAGGTGTCACTACACGGTGGTCTTGTAACTCAGAAATCCCCAGAAATGATACAAATCTCACCGTGTCCAAAGAGTGGAGTCCTTTGCCATCACAATGGGAGCCGGTGTTCCAACTATCTGTGCTACCCATAAATCTGTCCTACCTTGTGGTAATGCGCATGAACACATCGATGCTACGTCACATACTGCTTACTCAGCAGATTCGTCACTCAAAGAATGTTATCTGATGATAATATTTAACATTAGCACAACCCGCTACAGTTTTGTAAATATGACAGTAGCAGTTTTAGACACGTAGCACTGACAGATAGACATGGCTACCTATCCGTGCTGCGGTAGAACAAGGTACCACTGATAGAATGCTGGTTAAGAACAAAGGACAACTGAAAAGGTCTGTTAATGCAGTCAATACGATTACGCATGTATAATCTGTATATGACTGTATCTGGTGATATTAACATGGGTTTCCTTAGTGGTCGAGGATCTGGACTGGATGTTTGGAGTTGGGAGGGTTTTATACTGTGTTGAGGCTAGAAATTGTTAGATCTGGCAACCCTGGACTGTTCAATGGATGGATCAGGTTGGTACTTTTAGACAACAATTTTGACTGAACTATTTTCCTGATCCTCAGAAACGCCCCAAATTTTCATCTAAATTACTAGTTTTATTAAATAATTCTCCTAAACAGTTTGTTGTTCTTTGCCAAAACCAGACCTTTTGTTGAACAACATTTAGTGAGGATTATGTCCTTTCTCTTCTGCTGTCCTTCCCAACACCCTTATCATATTTGCCAGTGGGTTAACAATTACTTTTACACAGCTGGAGAACTTTCTCGTTCTCCCCTCAACCCAAACACACACACACACACGCACACACACTGCTCCCACCCTGCCAAACCACTGCCCTCAAGTGGAAAGGACCAGTGGCCGATGCAGGGACTCACTTGGTCGGGGTACAAATAGCTGAACTGATGAGTCACTTATCAGTTTTGACCTTAGGATCCGTTTGGACTCAGCTTGAACCAAAACAAGACTTCAAACCGCTCTTACATCTTCTTATTTGCTCCTCTTGGTACTGGATTGTCTTTTCCCGGTATGAAAGCATCCTGTCAAAGCATGGTGCCAAGCTAATGGGGATTACTTAAAGAAACAAACTTAACATTCTGGTAAAAGTTTTTTTTGTGAGATCGAATAAAGATTACATTTTCCCTTTGAGACAAAAAAAGTGGATTATTTTGTGTCATTGGAACTGGGAGTGTGTATCTCTGTTCAGGTGACAGCCTTTTAGTGGAAGGTGATTTAGCTCTCTGGGAAGAGTGGCTATTGGCCACTTGATTTATGCCACTGGCCTCGTTTTCCAGTTTCTACGACTGCTTTAGGGGTCATTCCAAGTATAAATGATTTATGCTCTCCTCTCTTGTCAGAACTTTGAAAGCCTACAGTAAATTAGGTAGCATTTATTTTCATTGCATAAAAGAACGAGGTGGTGTTGAATTATTATTATTTTTGTCCAACGCAGGTGATGAATCGGCATGTTGTCTTGTTTGGATTGCAGTTCCATTCCTCTGCATTGGTATTTCCACTTGTCTCTTCGTGCTGCTCTAGTCTGTAATCTCCAGTTTTAAACTCTACTAAACACCATAATATTTCAAAATGAATTAATTCAAGCTAAAACAATTGTCAATTGTCAAAGTAGGTATAAAGTCCTCTGGACTGGTGTCTATTCTTCTTGAAGTCGCTGCAGAAACACAAAATCTTACCAAGTATTTTTGGTCCAGCTTCTTGTGCAAACTAGATATTTTCTCCATGTTATAAGTGAAATAATCTACTTTTTCATCTATAGTAAGAAGTTATTGTTTCTGAACAAGCTCCTATATCTTGCTGAAAAGTTACTTGTAAGTTAGTTTTTGTCTTATTTGAAGTGCAATAAAAACTAGACCAAAAATACTTGGTAAGATTTAGTTTTTGCAGTGTAAAGAGGAAAAAATTATTTCCAAACTCTAACAGGTTGAGAACTCATTTATAATAATTAGAAAAAAATCTAAAATAGTCAGAGGTTATGCAAAAAAAAGTCTCGGAAGATTAAAATTAATAAGTGAATTTCCATTCAAGTTTGCATCAGCTGACGCCTCTGCTTCTACTATTATGCACTCGGTTAGCAAATATTACAGAACACATTCAGACGACGCTCCCTGCCTACCTGTGGTCCCTCCTGTGTACATTCTGGACCGGAGTTAATTATTTTTAAGTCGGTTATCATTAATGCCGGCGACACTCTGTACCTTAAGGGGGTTTTGCTCCTGTGATTTTTTGCCTCAGGCTTCTTCGTGTGCGTCTACATAATTAATATTTATGACTCAGTGGGTTTCCGTCCTGGGACCTCCTGGAGCAGAGTGGTACAGCAAATATAAAGGACTGCAGATGGAAGTAATAATCTGTTTTGTCAAAAGTAGTCCATGCTAAGCTGCTGTCCATCAAGAATACTTTTTTTTAAGTAAGGAGAACTGAACTGAATGAAGAGATTTTCTTTAAAAATGAAGGTTGCTTTTCTTGGCAGTGCCTTTCCTCCCGCCCCCCAAGAAAACAAACTAGTTATTTAAGTGGACCTGTTTATTCAAAATGTACTTTTTTCACATTGTTATGATTCCATTTGGGTTTCTAAAAACAGTCCAAATGGCTGAGAGAGAGAAAAAAGAAACAGAAAACACACCCAGTTGGTTTTTTGGCAATAAGTTAATGTGTCTTGGTGTCTGGAAAAAGAGTCACTTCAAAAACCTGCCAATTTCCAATATGGATCTTCTATCTATGTTTCTATCAATTCTGAATGGGTAGAAAGATTCTAATCTTTCAGTTTCTAAAAAGACAAGTTAGAGTATGATCTCCTAAACAAATGCCAGTCCAGATGTCGTCTTTCTAATTTATTGTCCTGCTAATCTGTTTCCCATTGGTAGAACGCTTCCGGAGGCCACAGCGTGCCGGGCGTGCTGTTTTGAATGATGCAGCCCAAATATGAAAGCTAAGGTAACAAATCGCAGTAATTGTGTGCAGGAGAGAAGGCATTGAGTCACCGGCATATTATACATGTGTAGGTGGTTTGCAGCACCATTGTCATTCCACACGGAGTTATTTCAGGGAAAACGTCTTTACATATATTCATGAGGGCAGCTGAGGCAAAACACATACCTTAGCTGCACTGCCTTTAGATCTTTATTTATTCTTGTTTGCTTTGTTCGTTGCACAGCGCTATTTTATATCAGGAGTTGCAGCCAATTGGGTGCACAACAAAGCAAGATGGCAAACCTAGACTTTCTTTCTGAGGCCTGTCCTAGCAAACCTTTCGCAGCGCCATAAAGAAGAAACGGAGGCTGTTGCGCGGATGTGAATTAACTTTGTGAAACTTTGTTTCCTAATAATTATTCTGTGCAGAAACAAAAAAAAGATAAAAGAACTGTGGAAAAACTCAGGTCACGTAAATAGGAGAGGTGGACTATGTATGGTAGAGCATTTTAGGAAAGGAAGCTAGAGAGAGGGAGGTTTTTACAAATGCTCTTGTTATTATAGCTGCTTGCTATAGAAAGAATGATTTCCATAAACTATAGGAGACATTGTTTTTTTATTGCTGGAGGCAAGTCAAAAAGTCCAGCATATATTCTGCTATTACTATTCTTTGCCACCCCTCAACAAAACATCCTTAAATCAGAACATTTTCCTCGTACAAAGTGTCAGAAGAACATGCCATGTTGTATCTGTATCAATAGAGTGAAAAAAGGGGAGAATCAAACACAGTTTTCAATCCCTCCCTAAAATATTTCTGTCTTTTATTGTTTAAAGACTTTGAAACCATTTGTGAGATCCTTAATATCCATCTTGCATTAAGGGAAAAATTGCTTCATCCATTCAAAGTTTAAAGATGATTTAGAGCACCATGTCTAATGTTCGCTCTCTCAGTTTGCAACGTTGTCGTCTGATTCCAAAGCATTGTTTTTCTCGCGTTTTCCTAAATGTCTTCCCACATGTCAGTTATGAAAACAATCCGGCTCCTTCTCCCAGATCGCTCTTGGAGTTGTTACGACATCAGAACAATCACAAGATGCACCAATGGAAGCTTTCCCTTGAGAAAGAAACACCACTGAGGCATAAGATGACAAAAAACACTCTGTGTCCTTTGTAATAAAATCCATGAGCTGAAAATACACAACATATATGTTATGTTGTTAGGATAATTCCTGAACAGGATAATTCCTGGATATGTTACTTTAACCTAAAGAATACATTTAATTTTGCATGGTAAAATAAAATTTAAAACATTTTTTTATAAAATTGTTAAGCTATGTCAAGAATTTCAGGGGAAAAAAAATCAAACCCGTCAATAATGATGGTTAAAACAGATGTAAGACCTGATGTACATGTTCTAACATTATTAAGTATAACTGGTTTGAGGCAAGCTTTATAATGCAGTTCACTTTATTATCATAAATATATGAATCATTTTTACATAATTTATCACAGGATCGATATGTAGGTTTCCCAGTAGTCAGTCCAGTCGTTTGGATGGAGGAACGTTTGGCACCAACTCTGCTACCTCACATTAGCAACATGAACAACCTCCTTAACGTCGGAGTGAACGAATCACATTAGGTACATTGATTTTATGAATTTCATCCTAGCGAAGGCCTGCTGAACCACAGCTAAAAGCAATTTAAAAAGGGCCGATTAACCAAGGAGGTGTGAGGACGGAAGTTTGTGAATTTTGCTATCTTGTGGAAAACAAAAACGACAGAAAATATTTGTTTTTGAACGAGAGCCTAAGTGTTGCTGATCTGTCCTCATTCGCCAGTGAATAAAACATTGCATATGTGAGGGCTTTACGAGGCCTTCCAGTTAATCCCTCCCAACTCCAGCCGCCTCAAAACTGTACAAGTCAGACAGAACAACAAACTCTGCTACGCTCAGAGACTCTGCAGACGGGAGGGGAAAATGTGTGGAATGTTTAATGGCTTCCTGGACACGATGCATGTGTCTTACCTTTAACTGTGCCTGTGGGATTTAATTCTTTGCCTTTGAACTCGCTATTTTTATTAATGGACATGATTCATCACCGCTGCCCTTTCCAAGACGGAGCAAATTTAGCCGGAGCAGGAAAGCTCCCGTCGAGCTCTTTCCAGGCGTCGACTCTTACGGGGAGTTG
This sequence comes from Poecilia picta, assembly GCA_033032245.1. Classification (NCBI taxonomy): domain Eukaryota; kingdom Metazoa; phylum Chordata; class Actinopteri; order Cyprinodontiformes; family Poeciliidae; genus Poecilia; species Poecilia picta. The sequence continues at coordinate 7,825,871 of CM065370.1, read as the reverse complement.
TACAGTTTTCTGCTTTCTGTCCAGCTTACTAAGTGAATGTGAAAAAGGAGAGGCATCCATCGTAGTTGCCCTGACAAACGACAACACCCGAACATTTTTCAGCAGGATTACCAAGGTCACCCGACAGAGCTGTGTTAGTAACCTGAACAGCCTGTCTTCCTGCCTTTCGACTGTTTTTTTTTAAAAAAAAAAAAATTAAAAAGCGTGCTCCATCAAAATTACGCCATGGGTGAAATGAAGGGAGATGGAATTTATTTATTTTCTTTAATCCGAAAGGGCAACTTTAATTTGCTCCCTTTTGTTTGCCTGATTTACTTGTTGAACAATTTGCTGTCCAAAATGTCAACACAAAGAGGTTCTTAACAAAACACGGTGCTTTCCTGTTGTGATAGAAAAGGCCGGTGCTGCTTTTTCTCATCAATTTGATGTAAACGTATCTGAAGATTGTTAACATAGAGATTCTTATTACTACAGTCATGGCAAAAAGTTTTTTCGAATGACACAAATTTTATATTTTCACATGATCTGCTGCCCTCTGGTTTTCATGTGTGTATGTCAGATGTTTTCATCACATACAGAAATACAATTGCAATCGTATTATGAGTAACAAAAGCTTTTATTGACAGTTAGAATGACTTAATGCAGCAAGTCAATATTTGCAGTGTTGACCCTTCTTCTTCACTACCTCTGCAATTCTCCTTGGCATGCTCTCAATCAACTTCTGGACCAAATCCTGACTGATAGCAGTCCATTCTTGCACAATCAATGCTTGCATTTTGTCAGAATTCCTAGGTTTTTGTTTGTCCACCCATCTCTTGATGATTGACCACAAGTTTTCAATGGGATTAAGATCTGGGGAGTTTCCAGGCCATGGACCCAAAATCTCTATGTTTTGTTCCCTGAGCCAGTTAGTTATCACCTTTGCTTTATGGCAAGGTGCTCCATCAGGGGATTCATCAGAGAAAATGACTTTACCCCAGTCCACAGCAGTCCACTCACTGTACCTTGTGCAGAATATCAGTCTGTCCCTGATGTTTTTCCTGGAGAAAAGTGGCTTCTTTGCTGCCCTCCTTGAGACCAGGCCTTGCTCCAAGAGTCTCCGCCTCACAGTGCGTGCAGATGCAGTCACACCTGCCTGCTGCCATTCCTGAGCAAGCTCTGCACTGCTGGTAGCCCGATCCCGCAGCTAAAACACTTTTAAGAGATGGTCCTGGCGCTTGCTGGTCTTTCTTGGGCGCCCTAGAGCCTTTTGGCAACAATGCAGCCTCTCTCCTTGAAGTTCTTGATGATGTGATAGATTGGTGACTGAGTTGCAATCTTTCTAGCTGCAATACTCTTCAATGTTAGGCCATTTTTTGTGCAGTGCAATGATGACTGCACGTGTTTCTTTAGAGATAACCATGGTTCACAGAAGAGAAACAATGATGCCAAGCACCAGCCTCTTTTTAAAGTGTCCAGTGGTGTCATTCTTACTTAATCATGACAGATTGAACTCCAGCCCTGTCCTCATCAACACCCACACCTGTGTTAATGGAGCAATCACTGAAACCATGTTAGCTGGTCCTTTTAAGGCAGGGCTGCAATGAAGTTGAAGTGTGTTTTGGGGGATGAAGTTAATTTTTTAGGCAAATATTGACTTTGTAATTAATTTCTGTTAAGCTGATCACTCTTTATAACATTCTGGAGTATATGCAAATTGCCATTATAAAAATTGAAGCAGTAGACTTTGTAAAAATTAACATTTGAATCATTCTCAAAACCTTTGGCCATGACTGTAGATGGATGAGTGAGTTGCCTGTGTATCCTTTTTTTGTTTCATCCCAGACCTTAAACTCAGGGTTGGTTTGTCAGAGTGGATGGTTCTCCCCTCTCCACCAGTCGACTATATCCACAATACATCCTAATTTATAAAGCGATAGTTGGATTTCTGTTTACTTACCTGTTGAGCTGTATCAACTAAATACCTGTGACATGTTATTTTCTCCCAGAATTTGAATTCCAGTAGACATGTTTACCAGAAATCGGAACGTGTGGAAAGAAAATGCAAAATTGCCCCAATTGGAATATTCTGATTGGATTTAGCGGAATTAAACTATATTTTGAATTGATAATCTGAACGGCGTGCACCGACTTTATCCAACCCAGTCTGCTGTTGCTCTATGTTTAGAAGCATTCTCCGGTCTTTGGGAATTAAGCTCCATTCATTTCCCCCCCTCATCAACTCTGACCAGCTTCCCTTATCCTGCCAAAGATTCTGACAATAAGACACTGGTTCCATAATGTCGGGATGGTGGGTTTAACACGATGCATAAAATTATCTGCCATACACAGTGCTCGGCACATTTTGCAAAAGGTTTTGGTATTCTCTGGCCAGAGGAACTTCTTCATGCATACTTGCTATGTTTCTGACATGGCTTGTAGCAAACTTTACAAGAGCCTTTGGCTTTTTCCAAGCCACTCTATTAAATCTCTAGAGTGCACTTCTATTACTTTTCATGTGAAGAGATTCTACCACTTAAGTTTTGCCTTTTGTCTTTGTCTGCTTCACTTGATCATCCAGTAGACTTGGTTCAATTGAAGACCAAAATTGCAACATGTGTAACATTTTCAGATGACGCAGCTAACTTTCACAATACAATGTGATACAAAGCCTTTGAAAAACGTGATCCCCTTCCCGTATGTGGTGGTGATGCACCAAAAACTACTGCAGAAAGAGACATGAAAACCTCCGAAGAAGACACTGACTTCATGAAATGTAAACAGCAGTGAAGTAGAATCTGATTTTAGCGGTTACAGGATTTCTCTTTTGTCTTTGGCAGAAGACCATCAGACATTTATCCTGCGAGCAATTAACTTGCACATTTGTTTTGGTTGTATTTACCCAGAATGCCCTGAGCTACAGCCCACTTCCTCCTTCTGGAGCAAACTCTGGTTCGCTTGCCATCTACATATGCATTGTCATACGTACATTCATACAGCACGAGAGTTCACTTAACCTAAAGTGAAACCTGGGTCTGCAGGCAGAGCAGAGTTCACATTTTTGGTCCACATCAGACTTTGATTGCACTTTCACACTTCCCCAAATGAACCAAACTTTCTTGGCAACCTAACTAAAGTTTGACTAAATGGGATCAAACAGGGCCGGTGTGAATGCACACTTAGTTTTGGTGGGCAGCCATGTCTTGGTAAGTTTGGAATTGTAGCCTACAACTACAACCTCTGTTGTCCACAGCTTTATTCCTGATCTGCTTATGGTTCTTTACCTTCATGTTTCCCCTAAGTGACAGTGATTAAGAAGTTGATAATTGCTCTCCAGTCCAAGGTTTATCTAATTTATAATGCATAAACAGCTGCTGCATTATTGCAACAGAAATTAAGTTTTCATGTTTTCCCCTAGCAATGTCAGGCATGTGTTCCACAGAGTCAGATATGTTGTGTGGTGAATATAATGGAAACAAACAGCACTTTATTAAAAATCACATCAGGCATCATCAGTAGTTCACTTGTGTGTCAATTACTGGTTGAGCTTATTCTACTTTTATGGCATGAGGCACAATGACAGGCACAGACAATATTGTAGTTGAAAAAGCTAAAAAAAAACAACTTAATGAAGATGACTAAAGGTAACTCAGAAAGTACAGTTGGTACTAGGAGCACTATACAAAAGTAGGAGCAACTTTTGTATAGTGTGAAGCATGTAAAGAACAAGAAATAAAGGTTGAACTTTAGCAAAAGGAATAAACAAGATGCTCAAAAAACACAGACAAGATTCAGATGGATAAAAATGGTCAAAGTTCAAAAAAGTTAATGTGTATTCTTGCTATTCAGATCCTTTTGGGTTTTGGGAACTAAGAAGGTCAACCTATTATTGCTAATAGAAGGACAGTTTCATTTAGAGAGACTCATAATTTAATTTAATTTAATTTATTGTTTTTGCTGTATGTTTTTGGTTCTGGATATTTAAAATATCTTCTCGTTCCAATGTTGTTGTTTTTTTACTTAAAATGTATTGATCTTTGGGAATGTGTTCTTGCATTATTATGCCATTACCATTATATGACTTGAAAATGGTCTCCAGACAACAATATTATCGTTTATCGTCATAACTTCTGGGACAATTTATCATCCAGCAAAATTTATCATGACAGGCCTTTTTATCCACTTCATTATTAGACCGCTTTTTTTGTTTGTTTGTTCGTTTGTTTGTTTTTTTTACAAATTATGAGATTATGTGTAATCCTGTCAACCTCACATAAAACTAAAAGCGCCATCTCTTCGCTTTCCCTTCTGGGACCCCTGAGTAGAGCTCTGTTCATTAAGCCGAAAAGTGGACAGTTGATTTAAACCCTCTGTAAAATTATCCCGATTATTATTCATGACTTTCACTCCGTTTAATCATTTTGTCTGGAGCTTAGCCAGCTTTAAACAAGCCCTGATCTCTGGAGAGTAGCAATGAAATGGAATGAATTAGCCACAAAAGATTGTTGATTTACTGCAGGTCAATTCAAGCGCCGTTAAAGCAAAGTCTGGTTGTCCACTGATGTGTTACCCACTATAATGTGCACTTTAACTGTTCCATGGAGGGACTCTGAGTAAATATGTAGAAATTAGGAGTAAAATCGGAAATATTTCATGTTGGATAAAATACATTCAGGAAAGATGACCTTAATATTTATTGGCCTCGGTTGTTTTGAACTAGAGAACCTAACCACAATGAGAAACGGTAAGGAAAGACTTTTCATCAGACATGTTTGCACTAAAAATCATTTTGGTTGATTTTTATCAATCCTATATATACAATACAATTGATCTTATCGCATCGACACGATACATGATGATATCGTGAAAATGCTCTAGTCATGAGAATTTTGATTAACTGTTGTTGCAATAAATTTGCATTTTAGTATTGTTATTATTTTTACCACTATTTGTTCTATAAAAGCGTCAGTAGATAATTCAAAATAGTAATTAAATTTAGTTGCTGTGGGCAGTTTAGTAATATTAATCAAATTATTTCAATAAAAGTGGCTTGCTGAAGAAGCCCGTTTCAAAAAGGAATGTTTTTTAAGAACAATATTTGTGTTTATGCTTTTACAAATGCTATGTCAGGCAGTCACAGGCTTTCAGGTACGTAGACACTGTTTGGTTTTTTTTATTGCAAATGTAATCATTATCACAATTTCACCACAAAATATTGCAATTACATTTTAAATTCATATCACCCCCATAGATTTTATGTAATCTTTACATTTTCTAAGAAATAGACATTTGTGTCTTCATTAGATTAAAACTATATTTTTTAATCTAATGAACTGTCTCGTAGCAGTTCATCACATATTTGTGATGAACTGCTACGAGACACCTAATTTATTCAAATTTACTTGTACTGTCTGGTGAATAGAATATGCTGATTTTAATTTCAGAAAAAAATGGTTGGAGACATTGGTTTATTTAATTTATTGTTTTCTTTCTTCATTTAACTCTGGTCTTATGCATTGTGTTAATAGCACATATTTTCTATCTGGTCCTATTCTCAAATAAGCAGATGTGACACAAGAGATGTGACAAAGAACCACACACAAAAGTAATGGATAAATTCAACTATTCAGACAGAAGGTGCAATCTTACCTCAGGGGGTTTTATTTACCAAATTAGTAGCAGAGCACAAAAGGAAGAGTTTCTACTGAATTAGTTTCTTAAACCAACAAGAGATAAAATATTGTATGTTATTTGCCCTGTCTAAGCACTTTCTTTCTTCCTTTTACCAACTTTCTTCATTTACTTGTGTTTTTTGTGTTTAAATTTAAACACACAAAAAAAATTCACATTCTTGACAATTACGTAAACATTTTAATTTTATTCTCTCTGTGTATTTGGGGGGCTTTATTTGGTATATTACATGCGGAGATGGACTGATCCAGAACTTGTGGCCAATATCCGATGTCTGAGTTTTACAGAGAAATGCAGAAAGACTTAAGAAAATATTTCCCTAGCCTTACTGCCAAAAACGACCACGTTGTAAAACAAAATCTTAAATCTTAATTATTATAGCTGGTGCTAGCATTTGATATAAGCAGGTAGCATGGTTAGCATTACAAAACTAATTGAGCCAAGCCTTTTAATAAACCTTTTCCCCTACTTGCCTGTGGTGGCGCTGCAGTGAGAACCACTGAAGGAAACAACACAAAAGCCTCTAAAGAAGACAACTTCATTCATCAGTAATTGTAACAAAAAGCGGGTTGGCAATTTTAGCGGTTGTAAGATTTCTCTTTTGTCATCGATACAAGACCTCAAGCCGTTTCTCCCGCTAGCGTAAGACTAGCATGTTTGTTCTGGTTGTATTTACCCAGAAAGTTACTTGATTGTGCAAAAAAGAAAAAAAAAAAAGACACTATGTACGTAGTACTGCCCCTTTAATACTTTTATGGTGTCTCTCTGAAGCTTCATAAATAAAGGCATTATAAATTGGTGTTTTATTAAAAAATAACACATTAAACAATGCTTTTTTTACCATTGTAAAATATTACTCCGTGTATAAAACCTCATCAAATCACTTCTGTATGTATAATAAATGCAGGAAAAATAACACAGAAAACAACACCAAATCGACTGCTATCATTCACACTTGAATAGACGAGAAGTGTGTGGGAGCTGATCACTATGGTAATGGGATTTTCTTTTTTTTTTTCATGTATGCACACAGTGAGCTGTGGCGTAACAGCTTCCACTGTAACACAGTGAATTATGGTAAATATTTTAAGAATGGAGCAGACGACGGCAGACTTGAGTTTATACCTGCCGGAGTGACGTCAGGCCCGGTAAGAGGAGAGTGATGTGTCGTGGTGAGTGGCAGTTAATCTACATCCAGCACACTGAATCAAAAGCGACAAACATGCCCTTGGATTCCTGATGAAATCCATTACAGCTGATGGTGCTAGTTATCTGCTTTACGAGGCCCAGTGTTAGTGAAACGCGAGAAGCTCCTTCTGAGCCCTTCTATAAATATTTATTGCCTTGTTCGACCAGTGACCTTGGCATCTGAGACAGATATAACAATTCTGTGTGAAGCATTAAGTGGAGAGGGAAAAAAAAAACGTTGAAATGGGAATCTGACCGGGATCAATCTCTAGATGTGAATGTAATTTATCTGGTGGCTGTGAATAAATATCCCTGTGGTCCGATATCTCTTCTAGTGGTGCTTTGGCATGACTTTGGCTTGACCGGAAACTATTACAGCACCTTGCCAAGGTGTTTATGCTGCTTCAAGTTTGCATGTTGTCTAACAGCAACAACAAACTCGCACATGTTGTTTTATTGAAATCTTTATTGAAAATTCACAATAAGTTATGCAGCAGCAAAACTGGCGGAGAACCTGTTAGAGCTGTGGTTCTTAACCTGGGTTCGATTGAACCCCAAGGGTTCGGTGAGTCGGTCTCAGGGGTTCGGCGGAGCCTCTCCTGCTGAGGTAAAGGCACACTTGTGTAAAGTCGTGATGGTTAGCGTGAATTACAAAAATTATTTCTATTTACTTAAAGCTGCAGTGTGTATCTGTGACACGCACTACTGCCTCTCATACTTTTATACAGTCTCTCCTAAGCATTTTATCTCTTAGATGCAAAATGATCCTAAATTATGAGACAAACATCGTGAAAATAGAGCACTCCTTTGCATTTTCCCAGTGCTTCCAGTGCTAACTGGAGATAACCATTCAGAGCCAGGAGGAGGGTCTTAGTGCTGTCAATCAACCCTCACCCTTGCAAAACGCAGGGGTGAGGGTAGCATAGCCTGTAGTGAACCCTAACCCATGACGGTGAGTAAACAGTTTTCCTGTAATGGTAAGTTGTTTCTCTGCCACTAGCAAATTTAGCGGCAAGTACATGCGTGACAGCGCTAAGACCCTCCCCCTGGCTCTGATTGGTCAGTAGCAGTGCATTTCTTCAGATGCCAATATCAGCACAAGGAGAGGAGGTGGAGGAACTCAATCTTTTCAGATTATCTGCCTCATAATAAACTGTCACGACAATTTCAACCAATATGTATAAAAAAACATACTTTTTATAAAAGTTGCATAGTGCAGCTTTAATGACAGAAAAGTTTGTGATAATGATTTTTTTGTAATTTTCTTTAAAATTCCAGCCTTAATATTGTATATATATTTGATTTTAGTTTTGTCAGGAATTTCATTTACACATTTGTTCAACCTCTTTAAAGGCTTTTAATTTCACTCACATTTTAATATCAATTTCAGACTGATTATTGAGCTTCTCATTAAAACTGATTGTGGTGGGTTTCATTGTGAATTAAAATTATATTAATTTGTTATGCAGGTAACAACAGACCTGCATATACAAAACAAAAGCTGATGTCTTGCTAATTTTACCTTTTATTTTTTAGTGGATTTACTGCCTGACCACACATCAGTGAAATAACAAAAGTTACATGGTAAACATGCCTGGTTGTGTGAATAAGAACAATAAATCACACAGTTCTATCTGACTTCTACCTCAACATGGGACAAACACTGCAAATCATTTGGTTGGGGTTTTTATGGGCACAACCATTAAATTAGAATCCTGCTTGCCAGAATGATTTGCATATAAACGGCTGTTTGAAATACTTTGGAGTTTCATCTTTGTTTCATCAGGCTTCAGTTTGGATGTTTGGAAAAGGAAACACACACGTTCACACATGTAAGCATTTCTGGACCATCAACTTTCTATTTCTGTATTTCCATGGTTTCTGTAAATTCCTCACCGCTACATGAAGACAGTCTTCCTTTCCAAGCTGATGTTATTATGTAAGAGGTTTGGATTCCCACAAAAACCACCAATGTCCCAGAAGGAAAAAAAAATGGTCGGAAATTTGACATTTAAACTATAAATACCAACGACGCAGATACAACATTTAACTTTCAAGCAGCTAAAATAAGTTTCCTCCAGCAGGGGTGTCAAACTCATTTTCCTTTTGGGTCAAAAAAAATTGGAACATTCTTAAAGGGACTTTTGCACCAGAATGTGTTGATAAAACCAATTAAACTGTTAAAATAAGATTTTGTGATGCTAGTTTCGAAATGTTTGTAAGGATTTTTCACAATATTTCCAGAATTGTATGATGTTGAAAGTGTTTTTTTATTAATGGCTGTATCAGTCATGGACTATAACCTGACATCAGGTAAGGCAGCAGTCACTTAAACCCAATGTTTTTGGCAAATCCTGAGAAAATTTGCAGTAAAAATCAGAACAAATGTGGGGATTTGTTGATTTTGTGGGAATTTTGCAGATTTGTGAAAAATTGGAGGGACTTAGGGACTCACCAGACTTGGCGACGGGTGAGGAGGAAATCATTAACATTATTAACCAACAATGGTCATTTTGTCAATATTGATCTTTGTAGTTTTGGTCAAGTCAAATCCCAGTTATGAAAAAACAGACTAAAACAACACTGAATCAATTTAAATTCAATTCAGCTGACTTTAATTTACTATAAGTGTAATGGATCAAACATTAGAGACAATAAATCACTAGAGATAATAAAATACAAATATTTATTAATGAATATTTCACTCTGTCAGGATGTTTCATGTTCATTTTGACATTGACAATATTCTGCAGTCCAATCAGCTTTTTTTTGTTGTTGTAGTTGTTTTACTCAAATGCTAATTTATGACTCCAGTAAATAAAACCAAGCTGCAGGAAGCCTTTTAGTGTTAGCTTAAAATTATCCTAATGTCTCATATTCAGAGAGCCAAAGTAATGAAGATTACAGCTTTTATTTCAGCTAAAATCAACATGTTTCACTAACAATATGATGAAATTTAGCTGAAATCCCCTCTGGTGTTAATGAATGAGTAACTAATTGTAAAAGAGAGAGTAATAGCACAATTAAGTGTGTTTGTATTATTAGTTAGGTTTTAAATAACTAACTGTAAATACATACTTAAATAAAATGTGAGAAAGTACATAATTATGCTGGGAGTAAAAGCAAGGTTTTTTATCTTAAATATTAGTAAAAATGCATGTAAACCATATCAAATAGTAAGTATTTAAAAACAAGAAGTTAGTTAGTCGTAGTTACTTTTGTAACTAAAGTAATAGTGGTAGTAACTAAGTACATAGTAAGTGTACTTACTAACAGGGCAGCATTGCAAACGTTTTTTGGGTAAATTATTCTAACTAAATTGACCAACAATAGTCATTCAATCAATCAAGTTTATTTGTACCGCACATTTCAGCAACAAGGCATTTCAAAATGCTCTACATCATAAAAACACAAGAATAAGAAGCTATAAAATCAGTTGACTATTGTGTCAAACGTTACATTTTGACAAGTGCCATCATCAAAATCATCATAGATGTTGAATACTGTATGTCGGTCAATTTCTAAAGTTAAAAGAAACTCTAAACAGGTGTGGCTTTAGCCTTGATTTAAAGGAACTCAGTGTTTCCTTTAAGTTAACTCTGTCAATATGCATGTTGTTAAGAATAAGTAATTACTAAGCAAACTAAAACTCTGACTGTTGCAAAACATACAAATAGCAATGGTTGCAGCTGCGTTTCTAACCCTGTGAATGTTCAGCGAGTGCCGTTTCATTTCACCACAAACCAGCCACGGGCAGCTGCTGCTTGTAAAATTTCCTACAGACCATAAACGCAGAATAATAATATGACGTTAAATCTTTGTTTCCTTTATTCCGTGTCTCACGGCTTGTCTCATAAATACAAACGATTTGAGCCCTGGAGGAATACATACTAGAGGAAATAGTAATGTGGCGCTGACATTTGGATGAACCTTTGATTTATGGTGAATAGGCGGGTAGTGAATCCCATCTCTTCCCCTTGAACACAACCGCAGAATCAAAATGAGCTCCCTGTACCCGTCTTTTCAGCTTTCACTCTTTTTTATGTTTTTCTTGTATAAAGATTGTATATTATTTTGAACATATTAGTTGAAATAAGCAAAACCTTAAATGGAAAAAACGATATTTTTGCTTCTAAACTTCCAAGGTGACCTATTACGCTTCCTTGAACAAGTTAGGATATATCTGTTGGTAATGCAAAACATATTCAGTATATTTGTTTTGCCCAAAATCATTTTCAGATAACGAGATTCCACCTTGCCAGTGCTGCCTAGTTTGAGCTGCTTTCAGAGTGAGCTGTTTTAGAGCCTCCTGTCACTTTAAATTCAAATGAGCTGCGCCTGGCCACACCCCTGCTTCAGTATTTACGCTTGCACTTCGTAAAACTGGCAACAAACTGATGCTCAATTGTAATAATAATAATAATAATAATAATCAATTTAATTTGTACCGCACTTTTCATTAGAAAAAATCTCTATTGTACAAATTCTAAAAATTGTACAACTGAAGAAGAAGTGTTAATTCATGTTTGATCTACAGCTTTGCAACGAACAATAGGGGCAGGACCTTCCTTCAGTCCACATCTCTTCTCTGGTCCTGCTGTATGCAGGGCCAGTTGTTAGTTGTTAGTTGTTGTTAGTTTTAAAAACAGTACGTGGTGAAGTGACTTTGCGCAAACTACTATTTTCTTTGGGACGTTGCCAACACACCCACCAGTGGATGGAGGCTCATAAATACAAATGATTTGAGCCTCTCTCTGGACACCCCAAGCTGACGATCCTCCCCCCAATGCAGAAGTTTGGATTTTGACGTTTTTCCGATCTTCGTGCCTCTGGTAAGGCACAGACCCACCAATGCATGGGACAGTTTGCTGCATCAGAAATGATTGAACATTGCTGCATTTAGCGCATTAGCTCTCAATTAAAGCCAGAATCTTATGGGGCCCCATCTGGTGACATGGGAGGAAAAAAAAGGCCACGACTTAATAACTCGTGAGACTTGTTTAATTTGTGGCCATGACTTACTCTGTGGGAAGTCATTCAGTTGTGGCCACAAGATACTAAAACTGTGGACACAAATTTAACAAGTCATTCCAACAAAATATTAAGTCATGGGTATTTTCTATCCCTCTCCCATATCACGAGACAGATTCTGTAAGAACTACATCAAGTTAGAGTACTTTTTTGGGGGGTACAGAAGGGAGAAATTGAGGAAGTTATTTTGAATTTCTAGTGCAATACTTAAAACGTGATTTTTGACATGGTTTAAAAATAAAATGAAGTCATGTGGATGTGTTCTTCGTGACTGGATATAAGATGTTCACTGAAACACTTCGTTTTTCCAGCTTCTTCTGTAAACCAAACGTTCTCGTCTTTGACTAATGAAGTGAGTGGACCTCTCCTTTGGTCACTTAGGGGCTGGCTTTGTTGTGTAACGGGTTAGTGATCACCGATTTTGACATAGTAATTTGGAGGTTTTTATGAACAGCTGAATTCCTTGGCATCAACAAAACTTATTGCCAAAAAATGGACGTTTCTAAAAGCAGTAGAATCTCAGCGTCAGATCTGCCTCGACAGTGAAGAAAGATGCTAACAAGTCCTCACACAAATACTCAAAATGTTAGATCCTGCTGAAATGTACCATTTGGTTTAGAATAGATCTTCCAGTATCTCAAATCTTTAAATGAAGCATTTCTCTTAAGCTTTAAAAAAAGAAACACAACCCAACATCGCCCCTTACCTCTAACTCTTGTACATACAGACAAATTGGTCCGTCACAGAAAGAAAGGAGAGAAATACCGCTAACAAGGATTGGAGTGAGGATGTCGGTTGAGATGTGTGTGACATTTTAACATCAGCTGTATTAGATGTGACACCTTTTGAATTTTTCATCCTCTCTCCTGTTCTCAGCTTGAGCTGAGTTTCTGCAGCTCTTGTTAAGAGTATGTGAGACCTGTAAGAGGCTCCTGTGTGAGCACGCAGGTGACCGTTGATGAGCTGGAGCTTGTGCTAGAGTCTAGCAGCAGCAGCATGAAGCAGCTTGCTGTAGTAATTAGGCAGACGAAGCATGACAGTGGCTCTTACAGCCTCCTCTGACCTCATCTGGTCTGCACCTGCGTCATGTTTGATGCTGTGCATAGGAGCTGGTTCTCTTGGGGACTCCAGAGATTTAGTTCTGTTGCTCTCACGTAAAAGCTATGAACTTGTATGCATCAATTTAAAGTGAAATTTTAAATTTTGCACACTTCTGTGCATCCATTTGGGACTCAGTTGCATCTTAAAACAAGCCAGGCAATTTAAAAATGAAGTAATAAATAAACAGAATAGGGGAACTATGATGTTTTCCAGACAAATTGTATAATTTCATAGCACAATCTGATACATTCATTTGCTATAAAAATAAATGTATATATATATACAGTATATATATCTATATATCTATATATATATATATATATATCTATATATATATATATATATATAGATATATATATATATATATATCTATCTATATATATATATAGATAGATATATATATATATATATATATATATATATATATATCAGTGACGTGCGGTCAGGGGAGGCAGGTGAGGCAGAGCCTCACCTGTCATCATGGAAAAATAATATATAATATAAAATCATTTATATTCCTATTTTCACCCTGTGGTTTTGTACTATAAAGTATCTATTTTTTACTTAGCTTAACCAATTCAGATTAATTTTTCTTCAAAATCGCTGGATTTTCGCATTTTCCCATTCAAATGCTCAGAAGCGAAGCGGGTGAGGCAGCAGCGAGTTCAGCCTCACCTACTACGCAATCGCTCGCTAACTTGACTGGCTGCCATTATATGACAGCATGTTCGTCCTGTTGGTACGCCGGCAATAAAATGGCTAAGAAACACTCAATATATGGACTGATTTTCCATAATTTCGCTTATGTATATAATGTACAGTGTTTTTTGTCACTAACTGTGTGTGTATCGCGTTTTATGTGTGGAGGAGCGATAAGAAACGGCAGAGAACAACTGTCGGTGAGGCAGGCAGTTCTCTAGCCTCTTGGCAGGGGGCGCTCATGTTCACAGATATTGTAACTGCACAACCGCAGAGTAAGACGCAGTGAGCTAGCCAAGGAGTTAGCCACACAGAAAATAAGTACAGTACAGCGATATTTGTCAACATGAAATGATAGATTTCTACACTTAAACAGTTTTCTAAAGTGAATTTTCAATTGAAGCAGGAGATAAAAACTAAAGGAAGACCAACAAGGAGCTGAAAGTTTTACTTCAAGACAGTTTGATGATTCACAAACGGAGTAGAAAAGACATGCTGAGGATAAACTTGACTTTGGATGAACAGATATTTTGTGCAGAATTAGCGGTGCATCGATTTCATGGATAAGTGAAGGTAAGACAGCAATAAGATATTTTAGTTTAGTTTTTTAATTAAATGGCGTTTTGTGGGCTACAGTTAATGTTTAAATAATTCAGAAGCGGTAGCTAATCTACCACAGCAATTATTTATTTATAAAACATTAAGTCTAAAAAGTACTACAACAACAAACTAAATGTTCTGTTCTGTGTGCAAAATTCTTGAATGTTTTTTTGGTGTTAAATCCCAAAACATGAAGTGGCATTGTTGCCAGTTGCTATGGCAACGAGTCTGCGTAGCGTGGCGAATACAGATCACTTTGCTGTGGATCATAGCACGAAATTAATACCTACATTTTTAAGTTTCACTGAGTTCTCGTTTTAAGTTCCACAGAGCCTCACCAGCAATGAACCTCACCGCACGTCAGTGATATATATATATATATATATATAAATTGTGACTTAAAAGACATTTGACTTTATTTAATGCCTTGAAATTGGACCCCTGTCTCTTTAAAAATTCCTGCTCTTTCTGAAATTCTGCCTTGAGGAACTCATCACATCGTTCCTCTATTAACCCTTTGACAATGTTTTTACAAGCATTACACTGAGAAGAAACTCGCATAATGAGCTCAGGAGGTGTGCTGTTCCACCAGGTGTTTGCTAATTGCTGCTGGCTAGTTTTAAGGAGAGGAGTGGTGGACCAGCAGGGCAAAGAAGCTCTTGTAAGAAGCTTGGGAACTGCAGCTTGAGAAGGAGCTTCGTCTTCAAGGCAGAGCTAGGACCACCCAGGTGTTTTGCACAACTAAATTGTTGCCACGGAAAATTAAAGGATTTCTCAAACACACATAAGAAAAGAATCAAGGCAACACTGCAAGTATGCTTTTGATGGTGGAATAACATTATAACACTAGGTAAAGCTGAAAACATGTTGCTCTCACATAACTGCTCCTTTAATGTTATTTAGTGTTAGAAAACTCTAGCAATCCTGTTGCCTGGCAACTCAAGCTGACCTCCAGGATGTTTGGTCTGCTGATTTTAGCATTGCATGCACTGTACAATGGCTGCTGGAAAAGAAAAGTGTTTTGTTGTTTGACGTTCCATCCAGAAGCTACTTGCTGCATTCTTGTTGGTTGTGCAGGAGGCTCCACTTCTGCTTTTAAAATATGTACAGTTGTATAATTGTGCATCTGTTTGAGGCCATTTTCATGTGTGAGTGTAAATGTTGAGTCACAGTCAGCAGCAGCTTATTTAGACTAAAGAGACAAGAGGCCATAAAACAGCTCATTCTGCAACAAGCTCTAAATAGGCAGAACTGACTGAAATGTCATCTAAAAACAATTTTGCATAAAAAATTGAATGAACATTGTATAGAATATTGACCTATCCTAATGCGTTCAAAGAAGCACAATAGGTCACCTGTAAGATTTCACCTTTGAGCATGTCTGTAGAGACTAATGTTTGCCTGTTCTTCAATGGTAGAGTTAGCAGCCTACAGTATATAAACATGAATTTACAACTCTCTGCACCAATTGTTAATTTGATTTTGGTCTGGAGTTTGATTGGGCCAATCTGTTATATGAACACGGTATGCTAGCATTCAGCCACAGTCCACTGAGACTTTTCTCTCACTGTGGTAAAGTCCAAATGTTTCTGAGAGATGCTGGCCTTAACAGAATACAAAATAACTTATGATCCAGTGGCTTTGAAGATCTGCTACCCGCGCCTCTAAAATCTGATATGTGATGAAAATTAGCAATAAGATAGTTGCTGCATTTTTCTCTCTCTCCAAATGGAGATTTGTAATGGGTGCAGACCAGCTCTGCTCCTGGTGACAGCCAAAATAGGTTTCCAGCCCCACAGGACCCTGAACAGGATCAAACGAGCATAAGAAGCAAACAAATGAAAAGTACATTTTGTAAATGGTAAATTGAAATGCTCAGTGAACAGAAACGCATCTCTGCAAAAGTGAGGCTTCATGCAAAACAAATAGGCGTGATGCAATGAAAGCAGCACTTTGTGGGCGGATCGATGCAAAACATCGATAATATCGATATCAAGTCTGTATCAGGATTGTATCAATACTGATGTGGTGAGAACAACAATTACGTTTCAGATTCCCTCATCATTTTTTTTATTGTTGTTTCTCAACTCTACCTCAAAAAAAGATTTTGCATTTGTTCTCAAATTATTCATATTTTGCACCTTATTTTGGAGAAATGCACACAAATCATTTTAATGCTATTGAAGTATTGTTGTAGAAACTTATAATCCTTTCCAAATTCTGTCCTAGGATTGAATACAATAACTGAAAAGAAAATCATCAAAACAAATAAAGTTCAGAAGTTTGATGACATATCAAACTTAAATAAAACGTATCAGTATTGGTCCTAAATACAGGCCCTGTATTTACTTGGCATCAGATCATTAAAATTTTTTTTTAATTTTTTGCGTTTTGTGTTTAACCATCAGACCGAATAAAAAAAGAACAACCACTTTGAAAGAAAAATGTTTCATGGGACTCTGGGTTCCAGAGATCAGTTCCCTCCAGTCTACACTCTTCATGGCAGGAAGTTCTAAAGTAGTAGAAGTAGAAAAATCAAACTCAAGATGTGGAAGTAAGAGAAGTAGGAAGGTTGTTTACTGAAAGCAATATGCAAAATATTGTTATGTTGCAACACACTTTCTCAGTTTCACCATCCAGTTACTTTAAAAAACTGGATTATTTGAATTAAACTAGAATTATTGATGGATAATTATTTTATCATTGCTTCTCCTCTAGCTTGATGTTCTTCTCTTTAATCCTCTGTTGGCCTTTTCCCCCCCACACAGTGCATAATAAAACACTTCACAATGTTTTCACTGCAACGCGCTGGTGACAGGGCATCATTGCTGCCTGTGGTGATGCTCCTTCACTACCTGTTTCCCCCTTGTTTAGTTATCGCTCTGGTTAAATTTCACCAGATCAATTGGTCGTTTACCTCCTTTGACACCGTTCTCGTTCTGTTGCTTTCACTCGCCACTTAACTTTTTTCTCGGTCAGCTCTTTTTATGGTTTGTTTTTACTGTTTTCTTGTTCAATTATTCATAACTGCATTTGACAAAAGGCTTCACGCAACAGTACCAAGGCAACATCTTGGTGAACTCCGACTTTGCTATAGTGACGCACAAACATCCCCTGAGGATGCTCCGCTAACTTTAAAGTTGCCATTAGCCCCTCAATATGACTCCATTTTGTTGGAAACGAATCAGTTTTTTGGTCGTGACCTTGAGGCTATCGTTTTCATATGCATGTAGAATTTTTTTCTTTGTAAAAAGTACCTCTTGTTTCCAATATAGGAAAACAAGCTGGTACTTTGTTTTAAAAAGGAGGCACAGTTCTTTTGTGAATGAGCTACAAGGATATGTTGGTGTGTTAGCTTGGTTTTCTCTTTTACAAAAGCTAAAAAACTTTTAAAAATCAGGATTAATTACTCGTTGGAGTAATAATCCCATTAACTAATACCATGCACATAAAATAAAAAAATGCTTGCAGTGTAAAAAGCTGGCTAACTTTTCAAAAGCAAATAAAACCGAAGCCTTTCGTCACACCAGGAATGGGAAAGTGTCACATTACGTTAGCCTCCATTAGGTGGTCTAATCTCAGTGGAAGGAAGGGTCTGTTTCTAGATGTACCTGTTTGAAAACAAAATACTAATATGAGATTCACAGTATAATTTACAAAATGCCTCAGAATCTCTATTTGCATCTCTTCTTTTGTACCTCTGTGATGTCTCACCGTTGTCTACAGAGAACATTTGATATAAAAAAGAGTAAAGGAAAAGAAGAGTTTTACCTGTTTTCAAATCACCTTTTAAGTCATACATTAAAAACAGGGAACGTTTGTTCTCAAAGCCTGCGAACTGGCGTGTTTGAAATATAAAGGGGCTGTCACACTGTTTTGCCGTCATGCCGTGCATGCTAGTGTACCAAAGAGGCGCATCTTTCATGGGTCTAAACGCAAAGCGCTGAGGCACGTTTTGTGGAGCATCAAGGCAGCTGTCACATAAGAACAGAAGAACAGAAACCTCCATTATTGTATAGAATTTATAGGGAATGTCAGCTGTACAAGTGGGAAGTTAAAGGTAAATTTGGAAGCATGCAGATTTAAACTAAGGTAAAATATGTCTAAACGGGAAAACAAGAATGAGACTGGACAGTAAGGAGAAATTTAATACAAACAATATTCAAGTTATTAAGAGTAATACACTCTGTCATCACCTCGTATGATGGTGTGAAATCACGTAGGGTCGTGGTTGTGACCTTAAAACTGCAATGTGTAACTTTTAGAAAAACATTTTTTCTTCCATATTTATTAAAACTGCCACCATGTCATGACTGTATGAGACGGTTAATATGTGAAAAAATTAATTTCCTCCACCTTCTCCCTGAGTTACTACTGCTGTCTGAAGAAATGCACCACTCCTCGTCAGAATCAACCAATCAGAGACAGGAATAGAGTCTTAGTGCTGTCAGTCATGCTCATGGACTCGTTGCTAAATGAGCTAAAGGTGGAAAAACAACTAACTGCTCAGGGAAATCCACCATCATCAGTGGCTATGCTAATTAGCATTCATAGAATCTTATGTTATGGTGAACCAACTGTAGCAAAGAGAAAGGAGGAGGGGCTGAGAAGGCACATACACGAGAGTGATTGACACACTGAGACCCTCCTCCTTGCTCTGATTGGTTGTTTCTGACCAGTATGTGTATTTCTGCAGGTAGCACTGGGAGAAGGCAAACAGCTCAATTTTTTAACAGATTGTCCATCTTATATATTATACTGTCACGACATATTAATAATCTTAGCAAAAATGTAAAAAACACATTTTTAAAACAAATCATTGAGCAACTTTAAGTAGAAATTGTATAAATTCCATATTGCTGTTTGTTTTGTTCAACTTTAATGGCATTTTAAACTATGAAACTCATCCAACAGTTGTTTTTTTTTGTTCATTTCAGAAACTCCAGCAGCCTACAGATTACATTATGTATGCTCTGGTATCAGATGCACAGAGACATGATGCTAGAAGCATTATTTACTGAATTCATGTTCCTTTCCTTAAAAAAAAAAAATGCAATGCAGGTATACAATAGGATTCATAGGTATACATCTCTCCCTTGTAGCATATGTTTGTAAAGTTAGTATTTGGCTAGCAATTACTGCTTCTACAACAATTAGCGGGCCATGTTGTGGACAGGTGGTGCGGACCAAATCCTCTGTATTTCCTGATTTGTGGCACATTCGTGTGTATTCATCCAACGCCAAAAAGGCAGAGGATAATCTTAGATAAACAACTACCTAACAGTTAGGCAATCAGCAACGAGGTAATTTTGACACAATTTCTATCTTTTCTGCTACAACACAGTTTCATTCAGAGGAACAGATCTGAATGTCAAGACGCAGAGGAAATTGAAAAGAGACTTTCATTTGAAACCCTGAAGGCTTCAGTAAAGATGTCAAGGTTCACTGAGTTAAAGTTTGAGAAAGGACTGAAAGGGTATGGCTTTCTGCAAAGGGTTACCTTGACAACGTCTTTATTTCACAAAAATAAAGGATTCAACACGGTTCCACTGGACAACTTTGCATCTAAACCAACCGTAACATTTTCTGAAAGTGTTTGGTTAAAATGCCCAGTGACACATATGGAGAGAAACCAACCATAATGGACCAGCACTGATTCAGAGAACAGGATAGTGCAAAATCACAACCCTCAGTACAGCTGCAACCAGGTTTCAGTGGTTGAATCTTTTTGGCATTTTATATTTTATGTATCCAGATTTTTGTTTGTTTAGCCCTGCTCTATACATATCTTATCAGTGACCACAGTCCTAGATTTTTTGTCCAAGAGATTAGGTCTGTTTAAGAATTTGAAACAAGTTCTCTAGATATTGTTTCAAATTTATACTTATAAATTCATCACTGTATTGCATACCTGCATTGCATTTCTTTTTTCTAGGAAAGGAAGATGAATTCAGTAAATAATGCATGTAGTTTCTCAAAAGCAGAAATCTGCTGACTGAGGTTTTAAAGGCAATAACCTAACTGAATGATAGACTGCTCTTTGTCCAATAAGGATGAAAATCAAAAAGCTAGATATCTGAAACATTTTTTCAAACTGAGTAACCTCTCTGGTCCCTTTATGAGATATAATAGTTTGATTGTAACAAAACTAGTAGCTCAACACATTTAGGCATCTTGATGTGATGAAAAAGATGGGCTAAAGTTTAAATTATGAGGTGGGTAAAAGGGATTTAAGGCACACTCGTTTGGAACAATAGAAAGACATCAGGAACTCAAATGACTGATCAATGTAACCACAAATAGCAGAATACCATCACTGAACAGAGGACCACAACAGGTAAGAGCTAACTCATACTACTGTTCACATGATCTCAAGGAAATTAGATGCTAAATTGAATTGGATGTTTGTTTGTTTTTTCCGATGGAACTCAGTTTTAATTTCAGTGGTTTGGGTGACATATTCATATCACACTTTGTACATTGTTTGAATGTCCGTGTGAGTATTTTTTTGCTAATCACGTCCATCCATTTGCAACTAGACTACTCATCTTCTGATGGCTACTCCATGCAAGATAATACGCCACATTACACAGCTCAGATCAACTCAATTCTCTCCCTTGAACATCATGATGAGTTCAGTGTACTACAGAAACTCGAGCTCAATCCAGCAAAGAACCTTTGGGAAGGCTGATCTTATTCCTAATAAATTACACCACAAAGAATTAAAGCTCATTTGAAGGCAAAAGGAGAGTCCAACCTGGCAGTAGCAAGCTGCACCTAATAAAGAGGCTAGCGAGTCTGGTCTCCTAGCTAGTATAACATTGGTGGAGTATATGACAGCTGACGCAGCGACTTTATCTCAGAGAAAATAACGGGAGCCTGGGGTAGAGTTAAGCTGCCCCCATGCTGCTTGAGTCACGAGATTTACCTTTTAGTTGACGTTGCTGCAGTGCTACTGTGACTTAATGTTGAAGTCTGGACAAAATGTGACTGGAAGACCCATGAGGAAGAAGCTCCAACACGTTTTAGTTCTCTGGCAAACCAAAGGGCTACACAGCACAACAACTTGACAGTATTTATCTTTTTCTGAGTTACAGTCTCCTTATGGCCCTGCCTAGAAATTCATGATGTAGTGAACTCTCTGTGTATAGCGATGCAATGTGGCGATGCACTGCTGACTCTTGACACCTATTAATGAAGTAGGTTTTAGTGTAGGGGGCGTAGCTGTACAGGACTTGATCTGTAGCAACTGGAGGCGGGTAAAATGCCTGAACGCACGGCATAAGATGTAAACTGAACCATGACAGTAAAGAAGACATATCTGTTCTAATGGATGAGCCTAATGCACTGACTAAATGGGGGATTTATAGCTAAAGGGTGATTAGTTTCAAAGCTAAGGTGGCTGGAAGCTGATTCCTAATATAACTCACTGTCTTGCTCATTGTTGTGTACGTGTGTGTTTTCATGTATGCCAGAGATTTGGATGGATTTCGAACGGGGCGGGCGTAGATTTTTTTTGACAACCTCCCATTTTTCTGTAGGATCTGTTTGGAAGTCTGCACAGCATAACAAGGGTTGTTACATCAGTAATTCAAGCTGATTTAGAATGGCTGCTGAGCCTCCGGGTCCTAATGTGGTGTATTCGTCATTACTGGTTATTAGCAGTACCTGTGGTGAACAATCTCTGTCAGGTCAGTTGGTAAAAAAACAAAAAATGTACAACTTAGGATTTATGTTTAGGTCTGCCTGGAATGTTTTTTTTCTCCTTTTGTTCATTGGGGAGAAAACAGGTAGAAGAGGATGCAACATGATTGATCCACATTTAGTCTAGTTGCTGGTACAATATGTTTTGTTTGCTTGCGTCTGTCTGTAAAGTCAGTGTGTCAAAATGTCTGTTATTTCAGGCAGGAACTTTCCAGGTGTGGATGAGTACAGAAAAAGAAAACGGTTCATTGAGAAATATATTTGTATTTCCAGACTTTCATCCCCGTCTTTGCTTGTACATTATGTAAACTCAAGCAACCTTTTTGAGCTTTACATCATGTTATATTTTTATTCCCTCATCACAAACATCCCTGGGTGTTACTTTGATTCTTTCATGCATGTTTGAGAAATCCTTTAATCTCCCGTGGCAACCGTTCAGCTGTGCAAAATGCCAGGATGGACCTAGCCCCGCCTACAAAGACGAAGCTCCTCCTCGTGCTGCAGTTTCCAAGCTTCCGCCTAACAGAGCAGTCATCCGACATGACTCTTCCACTCAACTCCTTCGGACTAGCCAGCAACAATTAGCAAACACCTGGTGGAACTGTGCATCTGCTGAACTAATTATAGAGCTTCTTCACAGTGAAACGCTGGTAAAAATGCTTTTAAAGGGTTAATAAAGAGTGATGTAGTAATCACCTCCTGAAGGTTGAGTTTCAGAAAGAGCAGTTTTTAAAGAGACAGAGGTCCAATTTCAAATTTTAACTCGCATATTATATAGATAACATTTTTTATTACAACTAAATGTACCATAGCTTATTGATTGTGCTATAAAATGACAAGACATATAATACTGCTCTTTCAATTTTTTGTTCCTTCCTGACCTCTTTCAAGGCATCCTTTGTTTCTATCCTACTTCACATCCATTGCCTCCATCCTCTTTTTCTTCTATTTTCACTAATCCCTTCTTTCACTTTTCACTCCTTTTTTTAAAAAAAAAAATCATTCCTCTTTCCTTTCTCTGTCCCTTCATACTCCTGGTCGGTATTTTCTGTAGGTTTCATATGAAACCCTTTACAGTTATCTAAAAACCATGGCCGTTTTTTATTTAAAGCTATAAATGAATTAGAAATGTATCATCTGAGGATTAGGTTGACAAAAATGCAGATATTTGGTACCCAGTCGGACTGACCAATAGATGAGACAAGGTAGTTCCAATATGATCAATGATATGTGAAGAACATTATGCGTATCCTTGTCAATATTAACATTCACACAAAGGGTTAACGTGTTTCCTCTTTTTTTGTATATAGAAATACTTTTCAGAAGATGACCAATAAAAAAACCTGGTAATTTTATACATATATAACAAAAATAAAAAGCGGAGGAATGCAGCTGTTTAGGAGCCGGAGTCTGTGGCGCGTGTCGGACTCTGGCTCCTCTCTCTCTCTCTCCTTCTCTCTTCTCTCTCTCTCTCTCTCTCTGTCTCTCTCTCTCTCCCTCCCTCCTTCAGCTCTTGTGTCAGAGTCCTTCACAGCCGTTTCTCTCTCATCCCATCAAAGCCCTTCTTCCTCTCCCGTGTTTAAACTT
Source organism: Poecilia picta (assembly GCA_033032245.1). Classification (NCBI taxonomy): domain Eukaryota; kingdom Metazoa; phylum Chordata; class Actinopteri; order Cyprinodontiformes; family Poeciliidae; genus Poecilia; species Poecilia picta. Next base: position 7,802,291 of record CM065370.1, on the reverse strand, counting down.
TACCTTTTAGAAAGCGCCCGTCCCAACTTATACAGAATGACTTTATGAGCGGTAGTTTCCCCCCCTGAACTTTCGGAACGATACGCCGTTATTTGGACCGGTTTCCGGACACAGAGCGACCCTTTTTTATTTGTCTTGCGGTCTCGACCGGGATGGATAACCCGCGTACTGCGGGTCTGTCCTGCTGTTTCTCCGGGACAAACTAAACCAAGCCGTGCGGAGACGCGGGTTGATTGGGCTTATAAGGCAACAGAAGAAAAACTGAATCCCCAATTCGACGAAATGACATGGAGGCAAGATAATTAGGATTCGACACCAAGACGACATACTAACGGGTGAGTAAAGTCTTAAACTCGCATATCTCGTGCATAAATGACGACACTGCACGCGCGCGCTGTGTTTTTTGGGACTGGCTGGAGGTCAAAGCTGTTGCCTGAGTTAAAAGTGGATGTATGCGGAAATATGTGTGTTTTTTTAAAACATCTTTTACTCATACGATAAACAAAAATCTGTACTTGTGGTTGGATCAAACTTTTATCAAAGGTCGACGTAAAAAAAAAAACAACAAAAAAACACCGCAGCATCTCTGACTATGCATCATCCCTGCAGAGGAGTGTGAACAATGTGGCGACATTCACAGGTGGTTCAAACCACGTAGTTCTTTCTGTTAACAAGAAAAAAAAGCCCTGCTCTTTAATGAAAATTAGTCTTTCCGTATGGTTTTCTGGAATTATTAATAAGGAAGTAGCTCACCTGAAGAAATTTAACCAAAAAAAAAAAAAAAAATCAAATATGATGATTTTTTTCTGCGTGTAAGGAGATTTCTAAATTAACCGACAGAAAGTGAGCCGCAAATCTGTTGTGTCCCACTCAGAGAGGGTGTGGCAGTGTCTCCATCCTGGATGCGCTGAAGATTTGCTGCGAACATACTGTAAAAGATGTGCGCGCGCGCGCGGTCTATGCAATAAACGTGCACTAATCCACTTGTCCCCAGGGAGGATTAGAGCTCTTTGGAGACCTGATTGTTGCCTATTTATTTGTCCATTTATTTATATATTTTTCCTTTCAAACGCTTTTCAACCGCATAATCTACAAGTCAGTGGACGTGCATTTTAGAGATGAAGCTACAAGTGGCGTCTTTTTATGCAGCATTTGTTGGAGGCGTTTTGCTAACATTTCTGATCCAAGTAGAATTTCTTAAAGACTGAGTTTGTTGTGATCCTGTATGATGGTATGTGAAAGTGACGCACATTGGTGGTCACTGCATGGATGGGGGTCCTGGGTAAGCGCCTGTTTCTGCCACCCTCAAAACACTCTTCACTTGCAGCCGCAGCTATAAAGACCTAATGTATCATGGTGTATTAAGATCAATGTAGATAGAAAAAGGTTAAATAAATTTCATCCATAAAGCTCAGAAATTTTGTGATTAATCTCAGAAATTTTCAAGATTTTCTTCTAGAAAATCTCTGAGTTTGAAAAGTAGAACATTTTCCCTAGTGAATTTTTGACTTTTTAAATTCAGAAATTTCCATGTTTTTTTTTCTAGAAAATTTCTGCCAGATAATTACTCCTCCTTTCTTGGCCCTGATTTTGTATCTAATATATTTAAACAATTTAAGTGAAGCAAAACTGACTGTTCTAGATTAAGTCTTTAGTTCCTAGGTATAATTTTCTATGCTAACCTTTCCAAATACAAGTGTGGCATAACGTACTATAACAGGTTATAATCCAGTTATCATTGTACCTGTAAATGGTGGGTATCTTGGTACCAAATAAACATTTTGTCCTCATACATGATACAACCAGGGATAAAGGGCAAGCATAACAACAAAAACAGTGACGGATAGTTTTGTTCTTCGTTGTGCTACTTAACTTGTTCAGTTCTACACAATTTCTGATAAGAAATATGCTACATGAGCACTTAGTTCATGTGAGACAGCCTACTAGTGGATATTAGAGAGATGAAACTAAGGGTCAAAATTACATGCAGTTATGATGACATGCTAAAATCACAACGCCACATAGTGCCCTGTTATAACAACTACAGTTTTCTCAAAGTGTGTTGGCGTTGCTGTTTAAGCGTTTTTCCCTTTTTTCCCAATCAACATTAAAACATACCAGCAGTTTTCTTGTGTAAAACAGCCTGAATTTCTAAAAAAAAAGTTTATGTTTCTGAGACATACGCTGCATTTCCACTGTCTATATAGTTGCACAGTCTGGCATTTTGAAAATAAATGTGCTTAATGGAAACATGGCAAATTCTCTTTTAAGATAAATGTTTGTGCTTGGATGAGTTGTTTTTCAGCCAAATCGAAATTGGTTTATTTTGCGAAACTGTAGCGGAAATAACTTTTATTTTCGCATTACATGATCAACAATCAGATGTTGCCGCTGGCGGAAACCACGAAGAAGACGACATCAGGAAGCAGTCAGAGGATCATGACGTGGCGTGTTTTGTATGATGTATGATTGACAAAGTTTTTATGAATATTGACAAAGTTTTCCTCACATTTGTAATGGAAACACAGCTAGTGTGATAGACAGTGCCTCTATTTGTTGTTACATAGCCACAGACCAGGCAGTGTGCCCATGCTCACCCCTATTTCTTGCCAAAAGAACAAAGTCTCAGCACATAAATGGCATCATAATTGCAGAACAAAGCTGAAGATCCATGGAGCTCCCAGTGGTTCAGAACCTGAAGTGATTTACTGCTGGCATCATGGTGCCAGATTCCACAGCACACTTTTGTAATAAAGAAAAGAATCAAAATATCAAAAGTTGATTGCAATATTATGCTTGATTGGGTTAAGCAGCATAATATTTTACAGATTGAAACAGAATTTATCAAAATTAGTCCAAATAACTCTGTAATTAATCAAATTGCATACTACCTTCAGCATTGTTAGCTAGCTTAGGATGAGTGGAATTTTCTCACTGTGTGGACACTCTCAGACACTGACTGACTTGATGTGCAAATGAGCAGAAAAAGAACACTTGTGAAAAACACAAGTGGCAGAAAACATTCTTGTTGTTTTTGAGTCCCTGTGTCGCCCCCTGATCAGATGCCAACCAGATGTCATCATCATTGCTGCCGTGTGTAGAACTGGAAGCAACCCTGGAAGACAATCTGAGTGGTGTCAGACTTAAAGTAGTTTTAAAAAAATTCAGATTCGAGGTTCGAAACTACCCATTTTCATTTACGGCAGGCAGATTCTTCAGCACACTTTTTTGCCCTCAGTCCTCCAATTTAGCTCATCTCTCCTTCCCCTATCTCCTCTCAGGGTCTCGGTTTAAATACATTTTCAATTCGGCGAGCTTTATTGCCATGACACTGGAAAGAAATATGGGCGAAGCCTCGCCGTGGCTTTGCATGCTCGTGCGTTCGGTGCCATATCTGCCCTGTTGCGTTTTCTCAGCTTTGTCTCCATTTGATTTATTCAGGTTGTCATCCGGCTCAGAAGGCTGACGGTTTCATACCTGGTTGTCTTTCAAGGCTTTTATCTCGAGTCTCTACTTCCATGTAATTGAGATTTTTAAAAAATGCTACTTTTCCAGTTTAAATATTCTTTTTTAAGTTAAAGATTTTCCTGCTTTATTGACTTAGTTATGTTTATGGTGAAAGGACCAGGATGTTCTGGCGAAAACAGCACATGCACACAGCATGGAATGCAGGTGGATTTATGATGGATGTTTGTGTCAAACAAATAAAATAAAGCCCATTATCCAGGAGGCAGGTCGGCCACCCTGCCAAAGAAAGAGAGACTCTCACTAATTATCAACAGTGTGTACACATAAGGATGCCTCTCCTCCTCTGCAACTTTAAAAACATGCAATTTTCCCTCAGATTTGCCTTCTTAAAATGCCACCTAGTATCTTATCAGATTCTAAGGGGAAAAAAAATCCAAGTAAATGTTCTTTGCACTTGAAAAAAAAGGAAAAAAAAAAAAACGCCAGGGAGAGAAAAGGGCAATAACTGTGGGGATCAGAGTGTCTGAAAATAGAAATCGAGGTGGAGCTCAGTAATTCAGGGAATGAAATGGGATGTGATTAGGTGGTGGAGTTGTTGGTGGGCTGGGTGATCGTGCGTGAGAGCGTCGCAGAAAGCATCTGCAAGGTTTGCAGGGGTGATTGTGAGAAATTGTCTGTAAATGTGCATCCCTCTGTCTGGGCCGTCCAGAGCCAGAACAAAATGAACCCCAGAGGGTCTTCACATCCTTTAGCTAAGCAACAACTTATGAGGATAGGTATGTCTGTCATGTGTAGGTGCTGCTGCTTCCAGCTATTGAGTTGAAAAGGAGGAAGGAGGTTTGTCTGCAGTGGTAATGATGGTGATATTCATTTGTATCATTTCAGTCAAATTTGCATGTAGTTTTGGACATTCAGATATTTCTCACATCCTTAAATAGACAATATTATGTGTACAAAACATAGTAGCAGCTACAAAAATAAGTGGTTTGTATGGGAAATGCACCAAAATATGATTTATGAGCAGAAAAGGCTAATTGTAAGAACTGATGGGTCATATAGGTTGGTGATATTGTGATAAAATTGCAAATTATGATTTTAAAAAAGGATGAGTTCTTTCCTAGGTATAGCTGTGACTACATGGTACTGCATTCGTAGCACCACAAACACAAAATATTGTTCTTCAGAAACATTTTCAGTGATGCAGAGAGACAGCTTTGCAACTTTAAGAAATCATTGTTGTGTTTTTTCTTTCTTTCCGAGGCACTAAAGATTTCAATTTATGTAGGAAAAATTATTATTTTATTTGTTTTTCTTGAGTGTATTTGATACGTGTATTTTTAATCATTGGTAACTTGCATGTGGGACCCAGTTAAATTGGCTCTGACATAATTAACAGATCAGAGTTTTGATTTCTAAGATGCAGCTCATGATCTTTAGAGGTTAGTTGATGTGTTACTGAATAGGAAATAAACAAAACACCCTGTAAAGGGATGTAATCTTTTGTTGTGTAATTAGTGTTCAACCGAAACGGTGCCACTAAAAACTTCATTAGAGTTCCGTTCCTTTGATACAATAGACATAAAAGTACCTCTTGATTTAAATTATTTCCAAGAAAGTCACCAAAAGGACTTTCATGACCTTTTTTAGAAGTTTTCTTAAGCAAAACTTAGCGTCTTTTTATGACTTTACGCTGTCAAAGAAGGCAAATTCAAAATTTCACCCATCCATTGTCTATACTAGCTTAGCCTTGCAGGCTCTTAGAATGGCTAATGACTTTCTACAGCTGCTATATATGTATATATAGCTTTAGTAAATGTATTTTTAACACGTTTAGCAGAAATAGTTATAAAAACGCAACCAAAATAGTGACTCAAATACAGGCTTTTTCCCATCATTGTTCCTGATTTTTCTTAACTCATTACTCAAACTGACTGACTGAATGTGTTGCATTGTCTTCTGCATGCTTCTAACCATCCATGCTTCCATGGAAGCATGCAGACATGATTGTTATGCCTGATTCGGTAATGCAGCAAATATTGACTTCATTTGCCTGAATTGACCAACACACTCTCTCTCTCTCTCTTTCTCTCTCTTTCTCTCTCTCTTTCTCTCTTGGCCACGTCCCACAATATTTAAGTAAAGATCAGTCATGTGAAATGACTGCTGCATGCACCATCTGTGTGAATCTTTCAGCGACATGCAAATCACCAAACAATCGTTCTTTGCATCTTTTAGCTCCATGAGCGAGTCGGTGTTAGGCGAACATCTTCAATTACAGTCTTTGCACTGCCGCATCGCTGTTTTCTTCATTTCAAATGGAGGGCAGAGATAAACATAATGACTTATTCAGCCTGGTAGCATCTTGGTTGTTTTAATGATGAGTGTGGAACGCAACTTAATGTTGCATGTGTGGGTATTTGTTAGTGTTGTTTCTCCAGGATTAGAGGTGGACTTACAGTTTTATCGTGATATTTTGTGGAAATGTTTTGATAATAATAAAAGTGACAATAAGAACAATTTATTTCTTCTTTTTTGTGACTTTTATTAAACAAACTGTGGAAAAATCATGATAAATTGGAATTTATCAACCTAAGAATTGTATCGCGATAAATGATAATACGATTAATTCCAAATAATGTTAAGAAACCCTAAAACTATCAGGATTGTTATTCTTGGTATTTTTCTACACTGTTTGTTCAATAAAGGTATACCAATAAATATGTACAGATTTAAAAAAAAAAAAAACTCTCCAGCAAATAGTTAACTTCTCAAGTCCTTAAAATCCTAAATGTTACAGTGCAAAGTGAAATCTTTTGGCCATGTTTCTGCAAGAAGTATTAACAATCCCATGATACTTTCAGAAGAAAATGTTAACATCTGCTCCCTCCATAAATGTCTGACAAGATTTTCTGTCCCCTTCCCTTAAATCCATTGCTTCTATTTAGGAAAAAAACCCAAGGTAGTGCTTTCAAAGCAGAAAAACAAGGCTTGTCTCAGAATGGGAAATCAATTGAAAATGGGACAGCCACTTTGTAAGTGTCGACTTTCAATTAAATTCAAAAGTTAAGCTCACCAGTTGAAGTAATGTTTTATGACAGCCAGTCATGTGTGGTGTTGAAATATTGATCAGTGTGCATTAGGTGGAGGTCTCTTTTAGCTTTTCAGGTAATGGATATTGAACAGGTTGTCAAGTCAAACTGGACAAAAAAAAAAAAACAAATGAGTGGAGGTCATTTTTATTTTTTAGGATGTTATATCAGCGTTTATGTTGTGCTGCATGCTAAGCAGAGCGACCTCTACTGATTCTGTCTAGGTTTGGGGCGATACGGTCTTCAAATTTTATCGCAATACTTTGTACTACTATTTAGACCTGTAGCAAAAAGCAATAAATCAATTTAATGATAAATTAAAACATCTTAATCATTTGCATGATTTATTGGTGTATCTTTTTTCTCTCTCTTCCTACCAAAGACTTGTGACAAAAGTCTTCAGTCTGGTGACAATTTAGTTTACAGATTCTTCATAATTAATTTTTTGTTGTTTGTGGTGTTGTTGTTTACTTATTTTAGATATTTAAAATGTCTTCCATATCCAGTGTTAAATACACATTAATATTTTACGTTTATTGATCCATGAGAATGTGTTCTTGCATTAGCATTACTTTACTTGAAAATGGTCTGAACACATCGTGATAACTTCTAGGACAATTTATCGTCCAGTAAAATGTATCGTGACAAACCTAGCAATAATTTGACAAACATCCATTAAAGATATTTATGTTAAAAGTTTTTTGTCAGAAGAAAAAATAATTTTTATATTAAATTTCTGCTGTGTAAAAAGTGTTATACATTTCTATGATTTATAAGCATATCCCAGCTTTACATGAAACTGTATCTTCTGCGTTATTTGCTCATTTATATTCCTCTTTGCTGTAATTATGTCAGTCATGAGGTCTGTCACCAAACTTGTATTTCCCTGATAACTCACAATCAAATAGTTGCAACCTAAAAATCGTAAATCCGGACACCAATATATAAAAAAAGTGAATGACATATCCATGTAGAGATGAGGAAATTAAATGAAAACAAAGCATAGTGACTCTTTTTATCCCTTCTTTGACCTCTGAGAAGATTATGTCTGGCAGTCTTCTAATCTGGGAAGTAAAATCACAAGGTCAGACAGAACGGATATAATCCAGCACAATCTCATTCCCAAAGCTGAGAGTGTAATTGTAGCTGCCCAGTGGTTTTACCAAGCCCACTTTTCAGTTGTTGGTGCAGGACTTTATCCAGAAGGCTTAACGTAGCCGTTACACAGCTAGCGGCGCTAAGGAGCTCTGCATCGCTCATAGCTAATTCTGTAGATTAAAAAAAGGAGGATCAATAGTGACATTTATTTCTAATACCCACTGTCACAAATCTAATTACAAATCTAATTTACTGCTGCATTTCTAATGTTAATGTGTTATTAGCTGGAACCTCTATTGTAAATATCAGACAGATAACACAAATCAGTTCTTGTTTGGGCCATTTACCTGAATTTCTGTAAAAAAAAAAAAGAAAAAGGAAAAAAGCTTCTGGTTCTGCGTGATTCTTGAACATTTTAATATGTGCTGTGAGTCTATTTTCAGATGCTGAACCTAAACTGACCTAATTTCAATCTTTTGTGAAAGCGTGCTGGTTTTAAATGAAGTTGTTCTACAAGTTAAGGCAGCAGCATAAATGGAAAGTATGATTGAAACTCCTGTGTATCTTCATAGTTAGAGTCGGGGGTGGTTGTTTGCAGTTTCTTTTTTATTCTATGATTTACAGATGTTTGCTCTACATTTGGTTAGTTGTTCATCTTTGATTTATTGCCTTTTAGCGGTTTAGCTGGTGTATTAATTGGTTAAGAACAAGAACAGGTGTATATTTGGCAAATTGTGCTTTTACATCACAGATAAAAGTAATTTAATCAGTCTATGTGTTGTTTGTGAGTCGGAGCAAGGAAAAGCGTGCATAAACGATGGATCGTTTTACTTCCACTTCATATTTATGCTTTTTTTAAAAGAAAAAACATGAAATCCCTTCTATGTGCAGGTTTGTAGTTGTACGAGGAGAATTGGGGCAACACAAAGAAAGAAAGAAATAAAGTCACAAATATATGAAAATAAAGACAATTTTATGAGATTGAAGTCGTAATATGAGACTAAAGTCAAAATAATACAGGAATAAAGTAATAATATTGTGAGAATAAAGTTGTAAAATTATGAGACTAAAGTCATAATATTGTGACAAAGTCAAAATCATATTTTGAGAATAAAGTTGAAATAACACCAGATTAAAATCATGTTTTGTGACTTTACTCGCGTAGAAGTTTATTCTCTTAATTCTATTACTTTATTCAGTTTTTTGTTGGTTGTTTTTTTTTTTATCTCTTTGCGTGGCTCTAGTACTCCATTGTGGTACTAGGGCCACATCATGGGCCATGGTTATGATCTACTATAACCATCATAGTGATAATAATGACTCGATGTGAAAAGTTGAAGTGTTCTAACAATACTTTATGTCTTTTTCAACATAAGATGATTTTACAAATCCAAGAGTCTCCATCTTAAAATGACCAAGTTACTTTCCAGTCTCCTCGTCCTAAACATACTGATGAAGCTGCTGCTGTGTGTTTATAAGTTAAAAGGCTCTGCAGGTGAGCAGCATCAGTGTCGTGCCATTCATCTGTAACTCAAGAGCTCTGGTTAGTGCCCACTCAACACCGACTTCAAAGAAAAGCCAAAAACACATCTTTACATTAGTATTCGCCGTCGGTTGGCTAATGGAGGAATAACTTCATTATCTGGAATGACAGAGTAAACACCATCAGCTTATTTGAATTCCAGTTTTAGAGAGCCTTTGGATTTTACTTATTCTCCTCTGTAGGTATATGGTAACAGTAACCCAGGAATATTAAAAAAATCACATAAAAAATAGATGATTCACATGGGAATGTAAATTGAATGTTTTCAGGAGAAACGGATGAGAAAAAGAGACAGACATCATATGCTTAATGCAAGCTTAAAGTTATCCATTTCACATGAACTTTTGGTTATTTTATGATGAAAATCAGCATATAGCAACATTATAAAAACAGTAAAGTAGGTAAGTTGTCCTTGAGTTAAAAACATAGCTCTAAAATTAATGAATAAATCTGGAATTTGATGCACACGGGAGCCAAGCCAAGCCGGCAATATTCATGATGCGCTTTTAGAAACAGCAGGTGCTGACCAATGGGCTCAACAAAAAGATTTAAAAATACTGAATAAAACAATGGAATTTTAAATGAAAAATGATTAAAAGTTTAAATAAAAATGCGAGTGAAAGTATAGCAATAAGTAAACACGAGATAGACGCGAAGAAAATCGAAATAAAAGTAAGAACTTGTCAAAAGCCAGAGAGTAGCAGTGAGTAGATTTAAACATGTCTGTAGTGAAAAGACTTTTCTCATTTGCAGCAGCAAAGTGTTCCATAATTTGAAAGCCGGATCTGCAAAAGCCCGATTCTCCCCTGAGCTTCCGCCGTGTCCTTGGCGCCTCCAGCATCAGCTGGTCAGCCAATTTAAGTGAGAATGCGAGTGTAGTCTATGTGAAAGTACAATGAGGGACGTTGTAGCGCATTTCGAGTGGGCAGTGTGCCCAATGCTCCACACAGACTTTGAATGTAAACCACACGCGCCTGATGCTCAAAACGCGTTTGGTGTGAACGCAATAAAAAGTGCACCCACATCAAACTTGAAGCGTCAGATGCGTGTAAATCATTTGGTGTGAACGCACCATAATCAAGATTGGTGGCATCGACTCACTCACTCTTTGGTTACCTAGCAACAACCTGTTGAGTTACTTACCCAGAAGCAGTTTCAGGTTTTGCTGCTGTTCCTCATAACTGCTGAAAAATAAACAACAATGTTGTGGAGCGAAAACTGTAGCTAAAGCATGAAAGGTCACGCAGCTTGTCGGTATTGCAGGTACTTAAAAAATAAGAAAAACAAAGAACGACTCAATTATCGATATTGACTGATATTAAACGCTTACATTGTGACACGTTTTTCAGCCATGTCATCCCACCATACTTGTACTCCAATATAAAACAATTACATGAAATAAAAAAGTGCTTGAAGTGTAATCAATGAGTAAAGCCTGGATTTATATGATGTCCTCTGCAAGATATTTTGCAAGAAAATCCCAGAACACACTTTTCCATTCCTCTATTATGGCGCCCTCCCCACCACGCGCTCCCTTTGAAATGATATGTAAGTGCAAGGTAAAGTGCGAATTACATCCCACATGGCTCCTTGTAGATCTTCCTTGCTGTGCTCTGTGGCCGCCGCTATCTTATTCCATTCACATGCACCTGTGTGAGAACTATTTCCTCTCTGTTTGAGCTCCCCTCGGCGGGATTGTCACTTGAAATGTTGGGGGACTTAAAGAGAGACGATCGGCGGGCGGGTGGAAAGATGAGAGTCTGTGGAAATGGTGGAAGATCCCACATTCGTTGAGGTGAAGTTAAGGTCAGAGATGTAAATTTAATAAATCAAAGTCACAATCATGTTCATTTATTGCACGAAGTTTGCTGCAACTACAGCAAACTGGTTCATGGAATAAATGAAACAAAGAAAAAAGCAGATGAAACAGCTGGTAAGGCAAGCTGGTTGCTGATCAACAAGTAAAATGATTATTATGATTGGAAAAGACAAGTGATTAGAGGTCATTGATTGAGGAGTTATTCTCAATTGCTGATACATTCAGGAGTTTGACCATCTGCTGCTTGCTCCTTCAGTTTTACACAAATGTGCACCTTTTACCGAGACGGAGAATGTTAAAAATTCCTTTAGCTATGGAGCTAGATGACCTGGATAACCAAAGCAAAGCCTGAATGGAACTTAAAATGCAGTAAAGAGTTGAAATATTCATTATGCATGACAGATTTTTCCTTCTTTGTTGAATCATGCATCTTTCTCAGGTACTTTCCAGAACTCCTTTTTGTGCCTGATCTCCATTCAAAATTCACGGCTGCCTCAAAGCCCCCTTTGGCAGCAATTACAGCCTTTTGTCCTCTTAGGGAACTCTCTAGAGGCTTAGCACGCCTGTGTTTGGGCAATCTTCTCTTGAAGATCCTACTCGGTGTCAGGTTGTAGGATTTGATGGGAAGAATCTGAAAACTGTCATTACCACGAATGTTCGCAGGCCTTTTGGGCTGCACCACTCCTGGACTGGAGGAGGCGTAACCTGAGGCTGTAGGGTTTTGATTTGGGGTAATGGTCTGGGTAATTGTGTGATGGAGCAAGAAAGTAGTTCTACTTACTTAAACAAATTGGCCACAAGTGATAAACTGCTGCTGAGTTAGACATGTCTCTGGCATTTGAGTGTTAGTCTGATACCTCAGCTTGTCTGAATGGTCAGCTCCAAGAGTAAACTACGGTAACTGAGGCACTTGAAGCTCCGTTTTACAAACGCTATGGCAGCAAATCTCAGATGTAACTTTTCACAAGGAGACCTTTCAGAGAATTCCTTCAAGCTAATATCCGTTTCCTTCTGAAAAGTACAGCAAAAATTGAAAGGTCAGAGGGCGTCTGCCTTTCAAAATCATATCAAACTGACTCTGTTATCATGTTTTACACAGATTTGTTGGATAGGTAAGGCAGCAAAGGCTCACAACCTGCATTGACACTTGACACTATAAAAGGTCTCAAGATTTTTATACAGCTTTTTCCAAGCACTCAAAATGCAGCCATCTTGAAGTTTGATACGTTTGATGATGCATCTGAATCTATCTCTATTGTGACAGGTTGTAGTAATAATACAACATGACACTTCAATGGATTTTATAAACTAGAACTGTATGTAAAAGTTTGTGTCTTTCATTTCTATTTTATTTGATCCACAGGGTCTAAATTATAAATATGGACTCAAATATGCAGCTTTAATATTTGGGTTAATATGCTTGAGGAAGTTGCAGAGAAAGCACTCACCCACAGTCGACGAGCTTCAGGTACTTTCCCAGCTGGATGTTTGACCACACTCGGTAGAGCTCATTTAAAATTGTATATTTCCTAGCAACGGTTCATACATTTTTAATAGAGTAGGAGATGGGGCCATCCCAGAAGCTTAATGCTGGCCTAGTTTATTCATTCCAAAAACAGTTTGGATAGGTTGCCTTTTCCCCAGGTTTATCCCAAACTGTCGCCCTCAGACAAGAAGATCGTCATTAAGATTTTCAAGAACAACCCAGGAACCATCAAGGCTCAAGTCCACTATAAGCTGGAAGCTGCTGAAACACCAGTGAAGTTCTCATGGACCGAGAGGGTGGAAACTAAGAAGAAGACACTTGTCTAACGTCAACACCTTCAAACTAGACTGACATTTGAATCTGTGTACATGGACAAGACACATTTCTTCTGCCTAAACATTTAAGTCTTTTGGTTTTTAAAAGCAGTGGCTTCAAAACCACCTAAACATTTTCTGTCATGGCAACTGGAAAAAAAAACTCACCAAGGTTTTCCTTTGCTTACAAGACAGACAAATACCGCTCTTTGGTAATATCTACTGACATTATTATTAGGTAAGCAGTATTTTTATTCAAAGTCACCAAAAGTAAAATCCCCTAGGATACCATGCTTGGTAATGAGTGCATCATGTAAAACGAACACACAAACTCTGTGGACAAGAAGAGCTACTAGCAGCTTATTTGAATTTAAAGTGACAGGAGGCCCTAAAACAGCCCATTCTGAAAGAAGCTCATTATTTTGGGCAAACAAAGTAATGAACATGTTTTGTTTAGACCACGGACCTATCTTAACCTGTTCAAGAAAGAATAACAGCTCATCTTGAGAGAAATAAACCCTGTAGGATCAGGTGCAGACGGTAAATCATGATTAGTAAGAGAAACTGCTTCCCCTCCATCAGTACGTTCATCTTTTCTTCATGTCGATACAGTCTTGTTAGTCCTTATTTTACGCTGCTCTCACAAATCTTATGCTTATTTCAGTTCTTCACACTTTTTAGTTTTGCACAGTTGCATCACTTTCTCAAATTCTAGGCTTTTCTTCCACCCGTTCAACCTTTCTCCTCTCACTACTACCTGGACCTTGAACATTTGTTTCCACTGCTGAATTTTTCTCTTTTTTTCCCCTCCCTTTCATATATTTGTCTTTGTTGCATGTCTTACAGCATCACTTAGTTGTGTGTCTTTCATTTTCTGAAGGTGATAACCGACCTATTAGTCCAAGGTGTGTTGTTTTTCATTCTGCGCTCGTTTCTTTTACCTGAATGGTTTTAATTATCATTCTATCTTTGCACACCAACGCCTCCGGTCCTTTCTGCCGTTGTTTCTTTTTTTAATCCCCTCTTGTTTCCTTGTCTCCCATCCTCTCACATTCCTGGTGTTTTCACTCAACCTCATCCTCCTGCGTTTTTTGTTCATTCTTGCATCAGTTTTATTTTACATCTCCGTCTTTTATTTCTTCTTTTGCCTCTCTAGCCCTGGTCTATGCCTCCTTTCACTTTTTCCACTGTTTCGTATTCTGTCCATTTTTCCCTCTCCCCTCTGAGCCCCTAAGAACTGATCCTTCAGTGTAAGTGTATCGGATACACTTGCCACACACACACGCGCACACACACGCACCATCTCTTTCCCAAGCTTCTGCAGTCTCTGGGTAGTCTTGCTTTGAAGCTGATGTGCAGAAGGGGATTTGTCTGTTCCACTACTGTTTGACAGTTTGACACACACGTATACACTTCAGCTGCTATATATGCTGCCAAGCACAGTTTACCAGCTAAAATATGGTTTAGCCTGTCAGTTTATCAACTTCACACCACCCCGCCCTCTGCTTCGGTATTTCTTACACTTGGTCTCACACAATCACAGGTCCTCATTAAAGTGCGTATAGCTTTAATGTGTGAAGGACGGCGCCAGGCGTGCGAGGCTGGAGTTTCTCCTGCTCCGAGTGCCTCGTGCGCCATACGTAGGCTAACACCTTCCCCTTCTTGTGGCACCGAACTGTGATTGTGAGGCTCCACCGAGGCAGCCCGGGTGAAGCCGTTCATCAAAGATAATTAAACTTGGATGATGTCACATGCACACACGCTGATTCTCGGACAGGCTTATCGACCAGCTCTATCTCAGTATGCTGTACAGTATAATTAGCTTCTGCATCGATTTCCTTGTCACACTAAAGCGTGCTTTTCTGTAATGAAAACAAAATACTGTGAACTTGGACTTAAGTGCGACGCTTATTAATAAAGGCCGGAGTAGAAGTCGTGGGGTGGTGAAGTGCTGACCGGCTGGCTTTGTGTTGCTCATGCGCTGCAGCTGCAAGCTATTGGGGAAAGCAATAGCTGTAAACATCCAGTAACAGAGCACATTTATTCTGTTAGACTTGGTGAGAAGAGTTTTTGAACAGTCTTCCTCTTTTTCCCCTGAGAATTGGCTGATGTTTCCTTGACCAAATAAACTGAAAAAAATCACCTAAAAAGTTCAGAAACAAAAGAGTTGCCCATTTGTTTCAATGAAATATTGTATGTTTAATTTATTGATGAGCATCTATATATATATTTTAAACGTTCACAACAAATTTATTTTGCATTTTGAAAAGTTTTATTCCCCAGAGTAATTTTAGTTTTGAGATCCTGGCTCATGTTGCAAAAAGTTTGGACACCCCTGCTTTAGAGAAACGGACCAGTGAGAAATATTGTGAATTTGATTTGTTTATGTATCGAGAATAAAATAAGTTGCAAGTAATGAAGAAAACATGGTGATTCTTCTGCTTCTTTTTTTTTTGACCAAATAAACAAAACATACCCTAACAAACAAAAACATGTCATCTTCATTTCCATTCCATATTTAAAGGGACAATGGACAAAAGAAAACTTTCAATATAAGTATGAACTAACAAAACCAAAATAGTTAGCCCGATTCTCATCACCCTTCAATTCTTTTTCTGGACTTTCTCCCATTCAGCGTGAGTTCTCCGGTTGAATTACAATTGTACGAATCAAACAGAAGGACATTTTGTGAAAGAGGACGTCAATTACCTGCACTGTTTTAGAATCGTAAAAACTGCCTATACTTTTAACGAGGAAGTAAATGAAGCCGTTCAGTCCGTGTTGGGCACTCTTCCAAATATTAAATTAACATTAACAGCTGCCTCATTCAGCTCGGCACCTCTCTCTCTGCAGTGGGAGATGGTTGTTGTTTCTGAACGTCAAATTGGTGCGTTCAATGCGTCATGGCCAACCGTTTTGGATTTGTAACTTTTAACACACCTCCAGCTAGCAATCGTTTCTCAATAGACAAGGGTCCAGAGGCTTTTGCTCTGAATGAAGCAAAACAACAAAAAAAAGGCTACAAAACAGTCCGAGCAAACTCTTTCCTCTTTTGCGTCTTCATGCCCATCATCACGATTTCTTCTCTTCTTACTCCTATTAAATACCCATGCACAAACTAACTTAGTTTAAAGACTATTATAAAGCAGTTTGGTGCAGTTCATAGCTGCAAATCAACCTACACAGACAAACTATAAAGTTGTTCTTATTCATTCTGCTACATATAGCATGAAAAAATTCTAAATTGTAATACCTGTCAATAACATAACTAATTTTATTAAATAAATGTAATACAAATAAAACTTAGTGTTCTTACACCTTTTAGTCACACAGTGAGACTATAAAGGTGTTTCTGTTGTATTCAATGGAAACCATTTTATTGATATTACTACAATCAAATATCTTTTATTCCAAGTGATTTAAAGACACATTCTCCTCACCATTCAAAGCTCATTATAGGATTTTTTTCTTCGGGTGGTTTTCCTGTCGTGCTACACAACAGTAGAGATAAAACAGTGCTACAGAAACACAGTATAGTTTTAAAAAAGACTATTGGGATTTTGGCAGCCATTCTTGGATGGATTACATTTTAATAAGGCTTAAAAACTTAACATGCGGCAATGTAATCGCTTTAACGGAAACGTTGGATTAAGGGGTTTAGTGGTCTGTCTGTACTTGTGCTTGTCTTAAATATCTAGCAAACCCGGATGAAACCCTATGAAATGTCCCTTTTTTTCCCTAAAACCGTGTGTGCATAGCAAAGCACTGCTGGGTGAAATTCCCACAAGTCAAATCTGTCACATTTGCCCCTCAGACAGAGTAAAGCAAATGCTGACAGAGAATATAGGCTTAGGAAGATTTGAGCTTTTGCTTCAGATCTCTGGCTGTCCGCTGCTAGCGATCCCTTTTGGCCTGTGATGTGTGAAGACAATCAGGAGATATCCTTTCCACCTGCTCCGGTTCTTCGGGATGAATTACAAAACAATATTCATTGCTTTAATCTTCTCTTGGATTGTTCACACGACTCTGCCGTAAAGTCTGCAGTTTAAAACGTTCAGAATAAAACTTCCTAGGACTGGAATGGTAGTTTTGACGCTTTCACTGCCTGGACAAAAAGTGCACAGACGTAGGGAGACGTCGCCAGAGCAATGTCCGTTTGCAGAGGTGCAGTAAAGCCACACAGACTACGAGCGAGTTAATTTGCTAATCTCAAATTGATAAATGACATTTCAAAACTGATTATGTTTATTCTAATTAACATCAATTTAATGAAAGGGCCAAATTGTTTCGACTCACTCATTATGAGCCGTCACATCCTGATATTTCTAATTTCTTCCAGTGGCCAGTTTCACACTTTTCCATACAATCCACCGTATGTCTCTTGGACACATGTTTTTGAAATATTTACAAAAATCAAGCAACTGGAGCGCTGCACGAAAGTCTTTTGGTTACATTTTGTTTCCCAGGAGCTCAGCTTTCTTGTAATCTTTTAGTGGTTTTGATTTTTTTTTTCAAGTTTCTGTAGGTGTTGAATGCTGCTGTCCAATGCAGGTCAAAAAGTGACAAAATTTAGCAAATTTTTTAAAAATGTAACAGATTTGTGTAGCATCTGTAACTATTGGAATTTTGGTTTTAGGAAAATAGAGGGCCGCGAATAAATAAATTTATATGTATTATTAATAGAGGTGTGCCAATCCATCGGTAACCGATCATAATCGGTCGATTTTCGTGAAATCGGTGATGATCGGGATCGGCGATCATTGGCTCTGTTCCCGATACCGATCACCTGCATCTCATTTCCCAGCTTGTCTGTCCAGCTGGTCTCGTCTTTCCTTCACACAGCGCAAACGCACAGCAACAAATGCTAAGCGATGTGTATCTATAACGCACTGAGTGAATGAGGACGTTTGCGTGTTGCGGCGGAAAATTGAAGCTACCCCGCTCCCCCCCTCCCATCGACAGAATTGTAGGACTCGCGCACTAGCACCCCCCGCCCCGACGCCCCGGCTGCCAGGCTTAGCAGGTTTTCTGGGAAACCCTGACGGAGTTTGGCTACATCTAACTTAAAAAAATACATTTTACATACGTATTAAAACTTTTGCTGTCCTAACATGAGACAGATAATCTTTAAAAAATAATCGATCTCCTCCCTGTTACTCCGCTCAGTCAGAAACAGCCAATCAGAACTAGCAGTAACCAGCTAGCCGCCATGCTAACAGGAAGTTTTCATTCAGTAACTCAGGATTGTTTTCGCAATGAATCCTGTATTTTCCTTTGAATGTTAAGTTTTATACTTGAATTTTTTGTCAATGTTGAGAGGTTTTATTTTGGCTCCTTGCATTATTTAGCCTCTTCAGAGCCTCATATGTTATCAGTCTGTTGATAACAGACTGATAACATATGTAGATTGATAGCAGTTCAATTTGCACAATGCCTGTTTTGTTTAGTTTTCTTCTTGGAAAAGTGTCATGTTTCTGGCCTGCCTGCCTGCTTTGTTTTTCTCCTCACTACTGGCCTCTCATCAAGCTCATCTGGTCCACCTGCACGCTGCTGCGCTGGAGCACAATCAGGCTCATGTCTCCCACCTGTTCACCAGCAGTTATATTCAGCTCTCAGGCAGGCAGACGGCGCCAGATTTTGAAAGCCTTGGTGTGAGTAAATATCCAGCATTTTCTCCTGACCTGACCACGATCTCGATCTTGTATTTGTCTCTTGGATTTCCCTGCCCTGTCTAGCCCACGTCGGATTCTCTACTGGCTTCTGCTTTCTGGACTCGACCCTGCTTCTGCCTTTTGACCTCAGCCTCCTGCCTCGTCCCTGGATTTGTCTGCCGGATATTGCCTCCACGTGTTAGACCTTTTTTCTGTGCCCTGACCACTGCTCTCTGCCTGACCCTCATAAGGTTTGCCTTGTCCTGCTTTCCTGATCCTGCCCCACAGATTGGTCACCTGTCACAGACCACGGTGCTACCTGGACCCCCTCATCCTCTGCAACACTCTAAGGTTAGTGGCTTTCCTTATTCAGCCTTGCCTGCTCCCCTGGACTACTACCCACTAACCTGCTTCTCTGTCCTCAGAGGTCCCTGTCCCATTGCCGGTGGTTACCTGCCCCATACCCTGATCAAAAATAAAGCTTGCATTATTTTTTCTACTTGGTGTCTGACTGAAATTTCGGGTCCTCAGTTCTGAGCATTACAGAAAAATCTGGCCAAAAATGGACCCTTCGTCAGCACAACTTTGGCACAGCAATGTTGACCGTTCTATCACTCGACTTAATGCTGGCATGAATGAAATCATTTCCATGCTTCGTAACTTGTCTTCTCCTCCTGACCAGGCACAATCTCAGCCAGCTCTTCAACCAGCTCCTGTGGTTCAGCCCGCTGTGGTCAAGGAGCCGCGCCTGACCCCCCCCGAGTTATTCAAAGGAGATTCTGACCAGTGCCGTGCTTTCCTCACTCAGTGTGAGATCCACTTTGAGTTGCAGCCCTCCTCTTTCCCTACTGAACGTTCTAAGGTGGCGTTTGTGATCTCACTTTTGTCCGGTAAGGCCAAGCAGTGGGGCACAGCAGAATGGCAGAACCAATCAGTTTCCTGTTTGACCTATTCTGCATTTTCTAAGGAACTGATTAGGGTTTTCGACCCCATCCTCCCTGAGAGAGAGGCAGCCAGGGGGCTGCTATCCTTGAAACAGGGAGGAAGGAGTGTAGCTGCTTATATAATTGATTTTCACCTGTTATCTGCAGACAGCAGCTGGAATCAGGAGGCACTAATGGATGTGTTCATGCAAGGTCTGAATGAGAATATCAAGGATGAGTTGGCCACGAGAGATTATCCCAAGTCCCTTAAGGACCTCGAGGATTTGGCAACCAGGATAGACCTTCGTCTCACTGAAAGGAGAAGGGAGAGACGTCACAAGGAGGCCTCGGCCGTACCATTTTGCCACTCAGGCCCCCGGTCCGATGCTACTTGTTGCTCCCTCCCCTCAGCGGAGGCGCCAGATCCTGAGCCGATGCAGTTGGGTAGAACAAGGATCTCCATGGAGGAACGTCTCGCAGAAGGCAGCTCAACTTATGTTTTTACTGTGGAGGCAAGGGTCACATGGCTGTCAAGTGTCCATTAAAAGGGCAGGCTCAGTAGAGGAGAGGGGAGCGCTACTGAGCCATAGCATGTTGTCCATCTCCTCATCATTTTCTTTCTCTGCTAACATTGTGGTTTCCTCCATCCCCCACCAGGTATCAGTCTTCATTGACTCTGGAGCTGATACAGAGTTTATGGATGAATCTTTTGCCAGGAGCCTCAACATCAAGCTCCTCCGTACTTCATCGATCCATAATGTTCTAGCTTTGGATGGACATCATATTAGCCGTTCCCACCTCGTCACAGAAAAGGTCAGTCTGACGCTTGGCGGTAATCATCAGGAGGAGATCACCTTTGTCGTTATCCCCTCACCACAGCTACCCATTGTTTTGGGGGCCTCCTGGCTTAACAAGCACAACCCTCACATTGACTGGCAGGCCAAGGAGATTCTGGGCTGGTCTAGGTCCTGCTCCGCCACCTGTTTGCTCTCTGCTTGTACCCCTTCTGTTCCAGACAATGCCATCGAAGTGACTTACCCGGACTTATCCAAAGTGCCACCTGAGTACCATGACCTGAAGGAGGTGTTCAATAAGTCCCGAGCCACAGCCCTTCCCCCTCATAGGCCCTACGATTGTGCCATTGAGCTCCTTCCAGGTACATCACCGCCCAAGGGGCGGTTATATCCACTGTCTGCTCCTGAAGACCAAGCAATGAGGAAGTACGTAGATGATTCCCTCAAGGCTGGAATCATTCGGCCGTCCTCATCTCCTGCGGGTGCAGGGTTTTTTTTTGTAGCCAAAAAGGATGGGTCTCTAAGGCCCTGTATTGATTACAGGGGTCTTAATGACATTACGGTTAAGAACCGGTATCCTCTTCCCCTCATGAATTCTGCTTTTGATCAGATCCAAGGAGCAAGGGTTTTCACAAAACTAGACTTGCGCAACGCTTACCATCTGGTTCGCATCAGGGAAGGGGACGAGTGGAAGACTGCATTCAACACCTCCACTGGGCATTATGAGTATCTGGTCATGCCTTTTGGATTAACCAATGCACCAGCAGTCTTCCAAGCCCTGGTCAATGACGTCTTGAGAGACATGGTTGGGCACTTTGTATTTGTCTACCTCGATGACATTCTTATCTACTCCCAGGACCTGGATTCCCACAAGCACCATGTCCGGCTGGTTCTTCTTCGCCTCCTACAGAATCACCTTTTTGTAAAGGCAGAGAAATGTGAGTTCCACACCACTACCACCTCTTTTCTTGGCTACATAATTTCCCCCAACAAGGTGATCATGGATCCCTCCAAGATTTCTGCCGTCTCTGAATGGCCCACACCCACAGATCGCAAACAGTTACAGAGATTTCTTGGATTTGCAAACTTTTACCGTCGTTTCATTCGTAATTATAGCCAAGTTGCAGCTCCTCTTCACGCCATTACCTCGTCCAAGGTCCGGTTCATGTGGAGCAAGCAGGCAGAGGAGGCCTTCTCTAGACTCAAGTCCCTGTTCACCTCCGCTCCAGTTCTCCGGTCCCCTGACCCTGCAAGACAGTTTATTGTGGAGGTCGATGCCTCTAGCACTGGGGTAGGTGCTGTCCTAAGTCAGAGGACCACTGATGGTCGCACTCACCCTTGTGCCTTCTTTTCTAGGACTTTATCCAGTGCTGAACGCAACTATGATGTGGGGGACAGGGAACTTTTAGCTGTCAAGCTGGCCCTGGAGGAATGGAGACATTGGCTGGAGGGGGCCAAGGAACCATTTCTAGTATGGACGGACCACAAGAATCTGGAGTACTTGAAGGCGGCTAAACGACTCAACCCTAGACAAGCAAGGTGGGCTCTGTTTTTTGGACGGTTTAATTTTGCGCTGTCTTACAGACCTGGGACCAAGAACATAAAGCCAGATGCCTTGTCAAGAATTCATGAACCCTCTCATTTGGGGGCCAGTGTTGCAGAGGGGTTTATCCTCCCAGAATCAGTGAGGCTGACAGTGACCATGTTGGAGCTGGAGGAGGAGGTCAGGGATGCCGCCCGGGACCTTCTCGTTCCGGACTCGTGCCCCCCTGACAGACTGTTTGTCCCCGAACATCTGGTCCCCAAGGTACTCAGGTTCTGCCATAAGTCCCATCTGTTTTGTCATCCAGGCATTAACAAGACCTTGCAGATTGTCCAGTCTCAATTCTGGTGGGGCTCATTGACAAGGGATGTTAAAGAATTTGTTACAGCCTGTCATCAATGTTGCCAAGCCAAGTCTTCTCATCGCCCACCCTCAGGGTTGCTGCGGCCCCTTCCTATTCCATCACGCCCTTGGTCACACATCGCCATGGACTTTGTCACAGGTTTGCCCGTTTCTGATGGTTTCACTGTCATGCTGACTATCGTTGACAGATTTTCTAAGATGGTCCATCTGGTCCCCCTGAAGAAACTCCCCTCTGCAAAGGACATGGGGGAGATCCTGGCACGGGAGGTTTTCCGCCTCCATGGGCTCCCCACTGACATCGTCTCAGACAGGGGCCCTCAATTCGTCTCCCGGTTCTGGAAGGAGTTCTGCACCATGCTGGGCATATCTGTCAGTTTATCGTCAGGGTTCCATCCGCAAACTGATGGACAGACCGAGAGGGCAAACCAAGAGATAGAGACCAAGCTTCGTATCCTTTGTGACACTGACCCTACCAGGTGGTCGCACAACCTACCGTGGGTGGAACACGCCTTGAATGCCCTTCCCTCTAGCACCACTGGTCTTTCGCCCTTCTACGTTGTCCATGGTTTCCAGCCACCGGTGTTCACTATTCAGGAGAGGGAGGCTAAGGTCCCCTCTGCTCACGCTGCCGCTATGAGGTGCCAACGGGTCTGGAGGACAGCCAGAAGGGCCATGATCAAGATGTCAGAGGTGCAATCCAGATCTGCTAATCGGCACCGTGTCCCGGCACCCACCTACCGAGTTGGCCAGAAGGTCTGGTTGTCTTCTAAGGACCTTCCTCTATGGGTGGAGAGTCGGAAGCTGGCGCCTCGTTTCATTGGTCCCTTCCCCATCTCTAAGATTGTCAATCCAGTAGCGGTTCGCCTACAGCTGCCCCGGTCCATGAGGATTCACCCCACTTTCCATGTGTCTCGGGTCAAGCCCTACACCATACCTCATCTCGAGCCTGCCTCCAGACCCCTTCCACCCGCTCGGTTCCTGGATGGGGACCCCATCTACACTGTTCGCCGCATCCTCCGGTCCAAGAGAAGGGGACGTGGCGTCCACTACCTGGTTGATTGGGAGGGATATGGACCAGAGGAACGGACCTGGATTCCGGGTCGTTTTGTCATCGACAAGACTCTCCTGAGGGACTTCCACCGTCTCCATCCTGGTCAGCCGAGGGGCCCGTCAGGAGCCGGACCTTAGGAGGGGGGTACTGTCATGTTTCTGGCCTGCCTGCCTGCTTTGTTTTTCTCCTCACTACTGGCCTCTCATCAAGCTCATCTGGTCCACCTGCACGCTGCTGCGCTGGAGCACAATCAGGCTCATGTCTCCCACCTGTTCACCAGCAGTTATATTCAGCTCTCAGGCAGGCAGACGGCGCCAGATTTTTGAAAGCCTTGGTGTGAGTAAATATCCAGCATTTTCTCCTGACCTGACCACGATCTCGATCTTGTATTTGTCTCTTGGATTTCCCTGCCCTGTCTAGCCCACGTCGGATTCTCTACTGGCTTCTGCTTTCTGGACTCGACCCTGCTTCTGCCTTTTGACCTCAGCCTCCTGCCTCGTCCCTGGATTTGTCTGCCGGATATTGCCTCCACGTGTTAGACCTTTTTTCTGTGCCCTGACCACTGCTCTCTGCCTGACCCTCATAAGGTTTGCCTTGTCCTGCTTTCCTGATCCTGCCCCACAGATTGGTCACCTGTCACAGACCACGGTGCTACCTGGACCCCCTCATCCTCTGCAACACTCTAAGGTTAGTGGCTTTCCTTATTCAGCCTTGCCTGCTCCCCTGGACTACTACCCACTAACCTGCTTCTCTGTCCTCAGAGGTCCCTGTCCCATTGCCGGTGGTTACCTGCCCCATACCCTGATCAAAAATAAAGCTTGCATTATTTTTTCTACTTGGTGTCTGACTGAAATTTCGGGTCCTCAGTTCTGAGCATTACAAAAAGTTATTAAAAACAAGTTTTTGTCTAAATTAAGGTGAATTCATGGTTCCTTTTTTCACATAATGTAACGGTAGTGTTTATGATAAAAAATAAATAAATCATAACTATGTGATTGGTATCGGCATCGGCAGAAAAAAACCGGATGGGCACATTATTAAATATTGTTTAAATAAGTAAGAAAACATGGCAGCACATCTTTTTCAGTTGCAGTCTGTCAACTATTGGGTAACAAATCCTATATAGATCAATCTTGTAGCGCTCAAACCGAAAAATATCTGTAGCACTTTTACTAGATTACAGATGTGAGCAGTAAGCTGTTACCAGTGTTGTCTTACAATTGAATTTCAGATTCAAAAATAGTTTATTAATCCCAAAGGGAAATGAAATAATTATGCTGCACCAATGAAACAAAAAACAGAGCCATAATAATACAATAGAGGTCATTAATGTTTCTCTTTGTATTCTGGTTTTGGAATGCAAAGGTTTTGGTTTGATTATCTTCTAATTTGTCACAGTTACCAACAATGTTAGAATATGTAACAAATGTGCAAAAAAAGTTTTATTATAATATTACGTTGAGTTTTCCGATATTAGAAAAGAACCAGAATCAATCAATCAACATATCTCAGATTAGTTGAGATAAACAATAGAGTAACTTTTAGATTTGCAAAATTGGTATGTTTATGTCAGACGTTTTCAGCCTCAAGTCAAAATGATTTCTATCGTTTAACAAAGAAAGAATTGGCAATTAGAGAAAAAAACCCACAGATGGTGACAAAAAAGAGTAATCTTGTGCAAACAGCAAGGGTAATGAATCAGACAGAGACAATGAATAACAGAGCATTAGGAGGAAATAGAAACAGATGAAAGTAACTATCACTCAAGGTCTTTTTTGAAGCATTTCTTCTGACAGAGTAAGTCTGTTTTCCTAAACACATCAGTATGTTACCCTGAAAGGAGTGATTTATCCAACTGGATTCTCCTGGGGTCCTAATGGTTGTTTGACATTGCTATCCAATTATAATTCGTACATTCCAGCAAAAAAGTGCCATTGGACGCAGAGCCATTTAATGATAATTATATGGGACAAGTTGGAGGAAATGCATCTCTGCACATACAGCCTTATTTTATGCAATTTTTGTTGATCTAAAATTTAAATTTTACAAATTAGTTTAAAAAGTCTTATTTAATTTGACCCAACTTGCAGAAACTTGGATCCAAAAAGTGAAAAAGAACAAATACGACTTATTTTAGACGATGTGTAGGCAGCAGTAGATATTAACTAAGAGTGCCGGCGCTCTCCATTTTGCTGTGTTTATTTCATTATGTAACAGTCCACACATTTATTTATACCACTGAGTTAATTTGTGGCTGAGATTTTACATGTGCTGAAGAATTTATCCAGAGAGAAACCAAGTATAATTACTTGGTGATTTGACAACCTTAGATTAGAATTCATTTAAATTGCTGTAAAAATGATTTGCTCCTTATATAATTTTTGATTTTGTCACAAATGCTTCAGATAACAATATCTTAAAAATCATTTTTGCTATTAAGGGAAACATATTTAGTAACACCAAAGAAATTCAACCCAGGTTGCAATTTATTTTTAAGCCAATGAATTCAGAGTGTTTTTAACGTCCAGTTTTCTAACTTCCTGTCGTAGCTACCTGTGCCACTTTGTCAGCATATTTACAATCCTGGTTTTCCCTTTAAATAACAGTTATTTTAATGCATAAATGTTTCCAAAATATGTACTTTTTTCCCCTTTGTTAATGCTCTCAGTCTGTTCGACCTTTTGCTGTACCCATTTCACATCGCTCAGGACAACAGAGGCGCTGGAGCCTATCCCAGCTGCTGCAGGAGAGGGAAGAGCACAGACAGCCTGTCAGTCAACCGCAGGGCTAACATGCACTCAGACAACCAGCCAGGCTCATGTGAAATAGGTTCAGAAAGAATAGCATGCATGTATTTCATTTAAGTGGAAAGGAATGAGTTGGCGATTGTTTATGCAACATCTGGCACAACGTTTTAGTGTGATATTGAGATGCAAGGCGTTTTTGTACCTGTGAAAATCTTATTGCCTTACAATAAAAAAACAAAAAATACGAAAAAAATTATAGTGTAAATAAATTTCTCATGATAAGAAAGTAATCAATTAATTGCATAGTAAATTAAAATGACCTCAATAACTCCTACTCTGATTATTATGGAAGGGCAATTTTGCTTAGAGACCTAATAATCCATTTAATTTATGGTTTCAGTTATGTTTATTTTATTTTTTGTTTTATTTTTCATATTTCAAATATTTTGCAGTTCCAGTGAAGTGTTCTATACAAAATTCTAGTTTATTGACCTTAAAGATTGTATTATTATATCATTATCAAGATATTACGTGAAAATGGTCTCAAAACAACAAGACTATCGCTTATTTCATTAATTATTGGGAAAATTTATCGTACAGCAAAATTTGTTATTGTGACAGGCATGAAGAATATTTTTGGCCGAAATACGTTATATACAAATCAGCCTTTTGTCATTTCACTCTAATTTACCTCAGCTGGACTTGGTGTAAAACTGTAAAAAACTAGAAGGGAACATTTTTCAAATCCTCCGTGGATTTAAAAAACCTTTTTAATCAGTCTTTCTGTGGCTGTTAGTTCACTTGTAAAAAATCATGTGGACCTTGAAAGTGTGTTTTGGTAATTCAGCCCAACCATTTATTGAACTACTTTTCTATTGTGGGAAGGAAATGTAAATAAAAAACATTATAAAATTGTCATCTTATTGATCTAAACCAGTGTGCAACTGACATGTTCATATGTTCATCCATCAATCTATTGACTTTTATTAAAACGTTATATAACTCTGCAAGACGCGAACTACACCGTAGATAAGTTACCAGGTAAGTTTCATTTCATCAAGATAAAAATCTCACTGAGCTGCTTGGGAAGTTAAAACTTTCCTGGCGTCTTTAACAACTTATAACTTCGACCTCTGAGTACAAAGACGATGCACAATAGTAGCGAGTCTCACTCCTTGCGCTTGTATTGAACTTTGTTTTTTGCATATTAGGCTTTTCTTAATGCTAATTTAAAACCTGATTATTTTAGGTTGGAAATACCTAAATATGTTGGCATAAACGGTGGCATTTCTTTGGCATTAGCTTCAAACTATAGTAAATGGCTCTAAATGTATGTGATGGTTCATTTATTGGTCCAGCCAGTGCAGTTGGTGAAAATAAAATGTGTTTTTTTTTTTAATTAGTAAGCCTTTTGGCAGTGGAAAAGTAAAGTTCCTGCCAAGTTAGTGAGGATGATAGCCTTTGGTGTACAGGAAGTGTCACAATCAATGGATTTAAAATTGGCTAATACTTGCTTTCTCTTTCCACTTTTTCACTCATTGATTTTTTCCCCCTTTCATTTTCATCCAGATTTTTTCTTTTCACTCAAACGGCCCACTCAGTCTTTACACATACTTATAGGTTCTTTCCCCTCTGTTCTATTCATCCCCAAGTCATTTTCACCGTCCACTTCTTGACCCGTCTTTGCCAGTCCTATAAATTCTGGCTTATGTGAGCGAATGAGACACAAAGTGTCAAAAGCTGACTGGGTGAATCATTCCTTCCATTCCTGTCAGTCTGCGATTGTCTTCTTTTGTTCGCTCGCAGGCAGAGACAGCTCAGGAGAAAGGAAGATACAGAAGCAATGAAAAAAATTGATCCATTCTTTGTTGATTTCTTTTCACACTTTGTTTGTCGTTGGCTGGTAAAATTGTCTTTCTGACCAAGGACTATCAGTTTAACCTTCCTAGCTGCAGAGTATGTGTTGCTGTACTTCACTCGTCAGAAATAACAGTTGGCTCCCTGTTGCTGGCTGATTTAATTAATTAATTTATATCCATGCTCACAAAGCCTACAGGAATGTGAAATTTTGTTAGAAGTCAGTGAAAACAATTCACGCTGGGAGAACATAGATGATTAAGACATCCTGGCATTACCGACAGGACCCTTCTGCTGCCTGTTCCTGCCCTGTGGAAATCCTGGTTATTTATGTCTGTTACGTCTAATATAATTAGATGATTACTTCAGCAGTTATCCTGCTATAAAGAAGGTAGCATGGGAGTTTGCTCGGCTAGTTTTCAGAAAGAGTGGAATTTGTTTGGCATTGGCCTCAGTGTGTTCTCTGAAAAGGCATTCGACTGTGACCCATGGGGAATCCTGTGGGGGGTAGTCCGGGAGTATGAGGTACCAGACCCTTTGTTACACATTGTGGTATCAGAGCTTGGGCTGCTTTGCTGGCAGTAAGTTGGAGTTAGACTCTGTCAAGGTAGCCCTTTGTGACCGAATCTGTTCATAATGTTTATGGTCAGAATTTCTAGGCACAGCCAAGGTGTTGAGCGGATCAGTTTTGGTGAACGTAGGATCTCGTGTCTGCTTTTTGCAGATGATGTGGTTCTACTGGTTTCATCAGGTTGTGGCTTTTATTGGACACATTCGCAGCCTAGTTTGAAGAAAAGGGAAAAAAAGGGAAAAGGGAACAATGCCTCTGAAGGTTTTAGATGTTTCCCTTCTGCCACACACCTGGGTGTGTAGCCAGGAAGAGGGAAGTCTGGGCCTCCCAGTTCAGGCTGCTGGCGCTGGGACCCGACCCCGGTAAGCGGAAGAAAATGGATGGATGTTTGGATATCCATCTTGTTGAATTAGGCAACATAGATGATCAAAAGTGCCATTTAGAATTGAAGAACATAGAACTCATTCACAAGATGAAATTGGACAACCGGGAAAAAAATAAAAGCAACATTTTCTGTAATTTCCAAAATGTATTTTATGTAAGTGCTGTATTCTGAGTAACATCATCTGTTGTTTTCTGTTGTAGCCTATAGTTCCAAGTCACCACAATGCTACTGAGCAGCTATCTCTGTGCAATCACCACCAAGGAAATTGTGTGTGTGTGAAAGCTGATAGTGATGTATTTGTCTTTGTATTTGGCTGTTCAGACACTTTTCTTTTTTCTTTCTGCTAGATTTTTGATCTTCTTCCGACCACAAAATGGACAAGTTTATGTCCAGTTAAAGCTCCCATAATTAAAACCCACCCCATCTTCATGTAATAATAAACTGAATATAAAATGCTAAAAATGCTCAAGGAGTATATGCATTGAACAAATGAGAATGAGTTTAACATAACTACTTAATAAATTTAAAATATGGATACATTTAATTTGATAACTTGTAACAATTTAACTTTTTTTAAAAAGTTTGATCTGCAACACTAAACTGCAGTGTTTTCCAGCCCTCTATGAACACAGATCTGCAAGCTTCACCTGATTTAGTACTTTTAACTTGTTGTCTAAACTGAATAGTAACCGATATTGTCTGTATAATAACAAGGCAAGCATTCAAGGTAGATCAACCAAAGACACCTAAAGAAGGCACTGAAGAGACAGAAATACCTAATGAAAAAGAAAAAAAACTGTGCTATTGACAAGCTGGTGCAAAATGACACAAAACAAAGGGAAGCAGACAGAAGGAGTACAGTTTCAGGGTTCATCTCTGCAAGGGAATGCAAAACAAGTGTCAAGGAAGGTGGTAGGTGGACAACATCAGCAGACATTTTGACTTTCTTCTTGGTGCATTTTATTTGCAGATGTCTTTATTCTTTGTCAATTTTGTTAATAAGGAAAGGGAGGCGTGTTTTGTCTCACCTGTCACAACCTTCCATGTTGATGGACTGCCAAAGGAGAGAAATAATCTATAAAACATGGTTACGCAGTGATGCTCTTGCTCAGTTTCGAATTTTTATTCTTTTCCTATAACTAAAATAAAATGCATTCTATTATGAGGATGAAATGGGTGAATCACCAACTTGTTTTGGTTGTACAGTATAGTATACTAAAAAAGTCAAATTAAAAGCAAATGTCGTGATCATGCTATCAATCAAACTTACTGTCTCCACTCCATCACAAAAGATGCCTGTGTCACTTGTGCTTCAGAAAATGTTTAGAAATACTATTTGCCCTTAATCTTCCATTATTTGTTTCTTTAATATTCAAGAGCTATGATTTCATGTTGAGAAATTGTGATAAAATCTTGATTTTACTGTTAAAAAATGTTGCTTTGAACTGCTTGTTGCATCGTCCAGCCTGGCTTCATTGGTTATGCTTCAGTTTTTGTTGGTCCAACACCCAAGTAAACACAGGAAACATTTGCAGTTATAGACCGTACTTGTTTTGTTTTATGATTTGCTGGTTGCTGTAAATTGTAAACTGCTGTTGTTTTGAGTGTGTCATTCAAACAAAATTGACATTGACACTTGTTTTCCTGATATATGGATCTATGTAAAGATATTTCAAAGATATTTCAAAACTTTCTCCTTTTATAAAACAAAGAGGCTTTTGTTACAAATTTCAACCAGAACAGCATACGCTGATTTTTTTTCAGGAAAAAATATATAGTCGCTCACCTTGGCAATCACGGCTCTTAGCTGTGAGTCTGTGAAGCCTCCAATCAGCGGTTTCCAATGGGAGAGTTGCTCCGTTTCGTCAGTGCGTCTGACTGCTTCACTGCGGGGCCACTGGAAAGTGTCAGACTTGCTGTTCTGTCACCTACACTTTCAGTCTGTCATCGCGCACGCGGCAGCGCGCGGCCCGTTGCCCTCTGTAGACGAGAGCCAGGCGCTCCGTTTGCTCTGCCTCGCCTCAGATAAGCGGATTCAAATCCGCTTGTTGGCTCTAATGTTGGCTCTAATTGGAGATATTTAGAATTGCTGCAGGAGGTGGAAACGGCACAACAGTAACAACGTGTAGCTGCGCACTTGGTCACAGTAGAATTAAGCCAACAGCGTGTCGTCTAAGTTTATAACACAATGCTTGTTTTAAATTTTTTTTCCGTTGTGGACAAACTTACAAAAAATGATTATCAATATATATAAACGTAATAAATTCTAAAAGAATAATGGTAACACTTTATTTGAAGTTGTGTGCATTAGGCTGAAATAAAACCTGTTATGAAGATGAAGGATTCTTCAGGAATGTTTGACTGTTGTCGTGAAGTGTCACTTGGTAAATAATGACACTTTTAATGTACTAAAAGTTGGATTTAAGGTCAATCAATAGTGTCAACTTTGCATTAAAAGTGTCATCATTTACTGAATGACACTTCATGACAACAGTCAAACATTCATGAAGAATCTTTCATCTTCATGACAGGTTGTTATGTGATGTGTATGACAGTGCCACGTCAGTCTTTTGCACATCCCTACGGAAGCGCATTGCTATCACGCAGGAAAAAAAAAAATTCGAGCGTATCACGTTTTAACAAGATACGTATCACGTTATAACGTGATAGCGCTCAAATTTTTTTTTTTCCTGCGTGATAGCAATGCGCTTCCGTACATCCCTTCAAATAAAGTGTTACCAAAAAATACAGCAGATAACTAATCCTAAAAATAATCTGGAGGATTCTTCAAGGAATGAGTATGTATGTAATTGTCCCACCATAAAACCAAGTACCCTGAGTTGTGATCTTTTGTGGTTTTGTCTCCTTGAGGAATGTGCCAGTAGCTTAGTTTCCATTATAAATGTATGCAAAAACTTTGTTGATATTCGGGTAATGTCGAAAAAGCACAATTTCGCTTCTGACTAAAGGAACTTTAAGCTACAGGAACACTATGACAGAACATTTCTGGGGCTTTGAAACTCTTTAAAATCTCTAATTACCTTGATAGAGTTAACTGGTTCACGTCCTTCTATCCAAAGCCATTTGCCAAAGACCTTTTCTTTTCCTTCCTTTTTTTTGGATTACACACACATTGGCTGCCCTCCTGAAACTAGTAAGTGAAATTCCTCCAGGCTCAGTAGTAAAAACCACATAGATTGACGCCTGCTTAAACAAATGGCCTTCAAGCCAAAGACTCGGTCAGACCAGGATAAAAAATACCTACTTTTGCCTTTTCTTGTGAGATTCTGCCAGTAAAAAAACCTAAACGTGTCTCGGTCTCATATCTTTATGAACTTAATAATACAAAGAGCCTAATTTTCAGTAATGACATAAGCCTTTAATCCTTTCCTTTCCCCACCTACCTTGCCTTGATCTCCTGTTGATTCTAACATTTGCTGCAGCAACGTGATGCTTTGATGCGTTTGGAAACTGTCGGCAGAATGTCAGGATAAAAGTGAATGTTACCATAAATGACTTCACATTAGGGCTTTGAACAGATCAGACTCACTTTAAAGTTCCTGTTTGGGGCCTCATTTCATGTTGATTTTTTCCCCCCTTTGCACTATTTTGTTCATCAAAGTGGCTCAGTGGATGTTCTCTCATCACTGCGCGCCGGCTTGTTTAAACTAACATCTGCGTCCCCGATGCTGAGCAACCTTTGGGTTTAATGGAGCTCAGCACAGGATTTGCTGCTCCGCAGTGAACCCACATGGATGCTCACATTAGCTAGTTTTGGTCCAAGGACACCTTTGATTGTATTTCTCTCGGGTCATTTGTTTCTATTGTGTCACTGAAGCAGCTAATTCAAAAGCTAGCAAGTGTTGAAAACACGACGCAGAGACTGACAGGAAGACTTCGACACCATCTGTACTTCCTCTTTCCTTCCTAGTTTTAGCTGCAACCTGCTTTGGAGGATGAGCTCTTTCTGATGTTTGTCTCTGTGCTTCAGCACCACCCACCTTCACAGTGTGAAAGCAGATAACTTTATTAACAATTTAACAAGAGATAATTGGATCTCAGTTTGTTACATTTGCCCTCAGCCTGAGCAAATCTTCCTCAAGATGGCTGATGACTTTCAATGGATTGTGGATATTTCTGTCCTTTAGTGAACAACACTTCTTGGATTCTTGAGGTGTTGATTGGACATCATTAAAATGACTAAAAATGGAAATTATATGATGACTGTGACAAATTAGTTATTTTTTTTATACATCAACATTTGCGAAGTTAAAAAAAATTGATGTACATAAAAAGTGAAGGACAAAATTATTCATATGTGGTAGATTAACGCCCAAATTATATTAGTTGTGTCATGTTATACCTCTGTTAGCCTGGTAAAAACCAGCCCCTTGTTTTATGTTTCGCTTTGTAGAGAAGAGCTGCACTCTTGGTTATTGAGAAACGATTGTTTCCTGGAGGTCTGAAAGTTTAAAATTTTACCTAATTGATAATGTTTGCCCATGACATATGTAACACGACAGTTTGATGCTATGAAGCTTATCAGAAAATGCCTGCAGTGGAAACAACCATCCTCCACTGCAAAGAGAGAAGTGCCTAGCCAAACGAGACAGCTGTTAATATTAGCTCCATATTTGGAGGCGTGGCCAAAGCATACTGAAAGGCTTTGTTAGCTTCATCTGCTGCCATTGCTAAAACTAAAGGCAGGCTGCAATTCATAAACAGAGCAGAAAATCAACATCATCTCTCACAACGTCTCCGTCTATTCACTGATCGACTTGGTTGAAATT
Organism: Poecilia picta; assembly: GCA_033032245.1. NCBI lineage: Eukaryota > Metazoa > Chordata > Actinopteri > Cyprinodontiformes > Poeciliidae > Poecilia > Poecilia picta. The sequence continues at coordinate 7,768,799 of CM065370.1, read as the reverse complement.
CTACCGGAAAGCAAAATATATAGTGACGGTATTTTTTGTTACAAATTTCTGACTTCATAATGTTGTAAGTTTGCCTTTAATTCTGGAAAATTGTGATTTTGCTATTTTTTTTCTTGTGTGTAATTATAATTACGTTTTCTGAGTTAAGTTTTGTGGTGGCCAGTTAGTTCTTTGTTTCGTCTTCAGTGGTCCTAATACTCCACAATAGACTTGTGAGAAACATTTATATCTGCTCAACTGTCTCTCAAAAAGACTCCTCATTGAGAAATCTAAAGAGACACCAATCTGAGCTCTTCCCAACAAAAAAAAAACTCAATACAAGTTAAAACTGGGATTATTTGTCAAACAGTTCAATTACACTCTGAGGAAAAATGTGATCAATATTTGTACAGAGGAACGTGACCCAGCAAATTTCACATTAGGGTCCTGAATAGAAAGGAAGTGCAAATGGGAAAATGAAGTCAATAACCGAAATGATTAACTTTGAATGAGAACAGAAGGGACTAACACATGATTGGATAAAGACAATGAATCCTTGCAGAGAAAAATACAGAGCATGGGGTGAGAAAATGGAACAAAAGTGGTTTGTAGACGAAATTAGGGAGTGGAAAGAACAATGGATGGCTTATTCAAAATGAGGATTTATTTTTGTTAGCACTAGCACTGCAAAGCTTTTTGTTTTTATTTTTACATTTTTTTGTTAGAATTGCTGTGATTTATCAATGTAAAAGCTAATTTAATACCTCATGTTATTTTTAAAATCCCATAAAACCAAGAAAAATTGGTAAGCCTTTAACTTTTCAAGGGAAGAGTTTTACTTTCCAATTAAACCTCATTTTACTAGTGTAAAACCTTTCAAAGCACATAAACGTGAAGATAGTTAAAACTATTGTTCTTTTTTTGAACAAAGGCATTTCACCAAAATCTGCAGGCCAAATAGAGTTTCATTGATTACCTAGGGCCCGTAGAGCCTGTGGTGATGGAGAAAATGTTATTTCTCATTCCCTGGGGCCAAATATGGATTTCATCACATTGCCTGTAAATCCACTCCACTTGACTAGTTCAAGTTTATTTTTTGTGCTCGTGTTATTGTTGTTTTTCCCTTATTTTAGCAGCTGCTGGTATAGAATAAATCTAGCTCTCCAGTAGTCCTTTTTCTTCACCTCCACTGGTCGTCCGTATACAGGGCCTTTCAAAAATTCATCAGCACCTCTCGGAGAAACTTAAAATTGAGTTTTTTATTGAAACAGATGTCATTGTGTTCTCAATGTTACTGCTCTAATATGTCATTCTGTGTGAATAAAATGTTCACTCGTGAATCCCATGGTGGTAAAATTCTGAACAAATTATTAATGCATTGACGTACACAAAGGTTCAAAACGTTGTCCGCTTGAGCGTTTCTCGTCACAAGTGAAAATCTTGACAGAGAAGTCAAAACAAAGAATCAATTAGGATTCCATGAAATAAATTTTAAAATGCCCTTACTCGATTTGTCTTACATGTCTTGATCAAAGACGAACTAAAAGTCAAATCCCAATCCTCGAAACCACCTGAGTCGGCTCAAGTTTGAGGAAGCAAAGAAGGGAAAAGTAAAGTCAAGGTTTCCGTGTCTCAACGGACTTTCCCCAAGCGTCTTCCCAGCTGCCCTCAGGCTCTTCCAAAGATGAGAGGTAATATTTCTCCTTGCAGCCATGCATCAGCCCAGGGTTCCTAATAAGTACCATAACCAGCAGTGGTTGGCTGTTCCTTTTAGCCCCAGTAGCCCCCCCACCGGTTTCAGTGAACCGTTGAACCCATCAATCCAGGACCGAAAGCCTGTCGAAAAGAGCTTGCGTCCGCAGAAATGTTCTTTTGCTGAACATACATAAAGTATACTTCCAAAAGAAAAAAGGACAGACAAAACAGAGTGCCTAGCAAATGTATTTGGCAATTTCAAATCTACTAGAACAAGAGAGTCCACCTAAACTGAAAAGCTTGAAGACCTTTAATCAGAAAAGCAGCTAAGAAACTCTGGAGGAGTGGCAGAGATCTACGGTTCACTTAACAGAATCTGTTGTGCTTAGCACAAATTTGGGGTTAAAGGGTGCGTTTACACCTGCATTGATTAGTTCGCTTTAATCAAACTCTAGTTCGTTTGTCTAGAAAGTCTGGTTCATTTGGAGAGGTTTGAATGCGTGATCAAACTCTGATGCGGACCAAAAAAGCGAACTCTGGTCCACCCAAAAGCCTCGGTTTGGTTGAAGTTAACTCTGGCACGATTTAAATGCGTATGTGGATGCAAGCGGACTGGAGACCTCTCCAAAAACAGGAAATGCCTTGTTGACCCAGAGTGGCTTTGGACATTCTGAGTCAACAGAGCCAAATAAATGCACAAGTCTAGCACGAGCAGGAGAAATGCCTCAGTTACCAAAGAGAAATCCTACAACCACTAAAATCTGACACTACTTCATTTTGCTTACATTTTGTGAAGAATCAAGTTGCACAGCGTTATTCTTCTGAGGTTTTTGTGTCGGTTCCTTCTGTAGTTGTTGGTGCAGCACCACCACAATTGTAAAGTTGACCTGGGTTTTCAATGAGTTTGGATTGTTTGAAACAATGCAGTGTGAAAGCAAACCTCACCAGCCAAAAATGTAACAAATGTTGCAATCCCCAGGATATCAGGGATAGGACTATAAAATGCTCTGGTCAAATAAGAACAAATGTATTGTTTGACCAATATATGAAATCTGTAGTAAGACACAGAAATTGCTGTTTTCGCAATCTCTACAGTTAATCTGGTTGAACGACACCTGCTGTACATGTAAGAATGAGTGCAAACCTCAACACTCCAAAAGACTTGCAGTCTCTTTGTAGCAAATATTTTTTATTTTTAAAGTATACTCTTCCTCCTACTTTATGACTATGCACTTTTGTGTTGATGTACCACATAATGTCACAAGTTGGTAGAGTTGAAGTTAATAGATACAGCATGAGAAGATGATGTAAAGTTCAATTGGTATTGATTTTTCTGCAGGGCAGTGTAAAATAAGAGCTTTATCTGCAGCCTTTATCAAGCTATTGATGTAAATATTGCAGAGGGAGCAACTTTTCCTTGCTCCAATGTCATTCTTTTGAGTGATTGGATGAGAAGCAGTGGTGCAGTGTGGGAAATATTGTAGAACAAAATGGTCGGTGTCTATTAGGAACAAAGAAAATCATTCAGAAAAAAATACTTAGCTGTGTAACCATTCAGTGCAAACAAATTCAAAATGGTCCATTTAGACTTTGAATGCTATTGTTGCCATCCTCAATACTGATGGATCTGACGTAAGAAATTTGTCTTGACTTTTAAACCGTCTTTGCACAGTCTAAATCAGTGGTCCCCAAACTATGGCCCGTGGGCCGGATCCGGCCCGCCTCCACATTTGGTCCGGTTCCCTGAACAATACCAGAGAGCATTCAGATTTTTTTTCATATCTTGTATTTTCTGGACTATAAGCCGCTTATATGTGGATTTTTCTTCAACCACCAGGGGGCTCTTTAGCAGGAAGTGTGTCCTGTAAACTGTGGGTGTTTTGTTTTGCATGGCACATTGCTGCCATCTGTTGGACTTTTAGGGAACTGCTTTACTTTTATGCTATTTAATCAGTACGATTGTTTGCTAGCGGTAGAGCAGATGAGCATGTGAGTTGTGAACACCCCATTTGAGGTCGAGTTCTTTGAAGCAATGCCTGTAAGTAGTAGCTTATACTTTAAAACAAGCCTTTATGTTAACATGTGATAAAAGAAGTATCTTGTTTATTGAATTAGTTTTGGAAATACTTGCAGGCGATTTGATTATGTGCTATGTCATATCTAACCAGCAAAATGCTATTTAACTGTTTTTTAAAATAATACTGGGATTGTAATAAGGCGGCCGTTTGCAGTTGGATTTTACAGTGAAGAAGATTACGGGAGGCAGCATTAGGTGGAGAACAGCAGTGGATTTTATTCCCAGCGTCACACACACAACAATAATCATAATGCCCCCTTTTGCAGGCTTAAATAGTCTCAGCTGTGTTGGACTCAACCACCTCCAAATCACAGGGGGATCTCCCTTCACAAATATCCACCTATTTAAATAAACTACATTTTATTAAATATAAACATTAAAATTTACTTTTTATAAATATTTTATATTTTATCTTACACCAAATGAAACCACCACAAAAACCCATAAACAATTTCCTCCCCCACTTTCCAATGGCCTCTCCCGGATCTACAAATGGTGTCTGGACCCCCGGGGTAGTATTTGTCCAAACACCCTGGAGAGGACACAGAAAAGACAGGTGAGTCACTCCATATCAGCACTCCACACTTAACAGATTATGCACACACATTTGCTCAGTTTTACCCATCAATAGCTCATTGCTCTGAGTAACAATTATCTTCCCTTCACAGGCAACCACCTCACTAGTCAATGAGGAGCAGCTGTGCAGAGCCCAGAACAAAAGGCTACATGCTAATACTAAAATCCTCAATAAATACAATTAAAACTTCTTGTGTGCAAATTGTCATTTATGTGCAAATCTCTGCTTTTAAAGTGCAGCGCTAAACAAAGTGCTTGTTTAATAAAGTGCAAAGTGCTTTTAAAGTGCTACACAGTGACTTAAGTAAAAGAGTCCCAGTAATGAAGACCTCTTCATTACAGGGATCATTATGAGAATTTGAGGTATTGATATTAGGATTGAGTAGATGGCAGTAGCACAACAATAATGGCTGCAAGCTGCTGTTGAAATCTAGAGAAGAAGGAGGAGAAGAAGAAAGCGCCCATTTTCATTTAGCACATGCTAGTAGCAACACGAAGGATCGGCATTTTTACTGTTACAGTTACCGTTCGGAAACTACCATAATCAGTTCAGTTAAATCTAAACTTGACAACTTTTCTTTGTCAACATAATAAATGTGATATTCAATTGATCTGTTATGACTCATATTTTGGGTGTCCGCCCCCTCTGCTGCTGCTGGCATCGTTGTGGAAAACCTGGAGCGACAGAGATATCTGAGGCTTAGATGTGTATGTTTATTGGTTAAAAAAAAACAAAAAACGGTGGGGCTCTGGCCTATAGTCTGGTGCGGCTCATAGTTCAGAAAATACGGATAATACTTCCTGGATTTTTGCTGTGAAGAACCCAGAGAGGGTTATTTGATTGTGCTTTCTGGAATATTTCATACAGACAGGGTACAACTTTCTTCACTATAAAGTTGAGGCAGATGATTTTTGCTTTCAGATTATTGTAAAATGCTTATTTAAAGTGAACTTTTATCATTCTCAGCGCACAAGGGATTCCGGAACATGCTCACCCTCATATCTCGTGATGAAACAACTGAGTTCCTTCAGGCATGCCCTCAGACAGCCAATCAAAATCTGTTCGTCCTGCCATAACACATACTCCAGCTCCCACCAAAGTGGACTGACCACTGCAGGAAGGGAGATTAATGAGAAAAAAAGTAGGGTCTTGTTGGAAATAATGAGGAGGGAGATTCACAACTTAGTGTGGGAAATAAATGGACAGTGGAGGAGGAAGTATAGGAGGGGAAGAGTGGAAGCTGAATTTTTATGAAATGGATGTAAGAGTACAGGATTGGGTTTATGAAGTGGTGCAAAGTGTCAACTCAGCAGGAGATGATGTATGTATAGAAATATAACCCAGAACTTCAAGGGTTTATTTGAAACAAGAAACTGATTCTAAGGGTGCATTCACACCAGCCCTGTTTAGTCCGCTTCAATTCCATCTCTAGTTCGATTGTCTAGAGAGTCCGGTTTGTTTTAGAATATGTGAATGCGTAATCGGACTCTGATGTGGACAAAAAAAAAGCGAACTCTGGTCCGTTCTCTGTTCGGTTAAAGCAGTGTTTCTCAAACTTTTTCAGGCTGAGGACCACTTAACCCATTTAACAAACACTCACAGACCACTTAGCCTGAAAATGCCCCATGATAGCGCATCTTCATATGTGATGCAACCTGAAATGAAAATATTAGTCTCTTAACTCGTGTATTGTTGTTTGCTTTGTTCGTTCTAATGAGAAGAGTGGTGCTTTTTGGTAAAAATGACAAAGCCATGAACACATTTTGAGTTATTTACAGATTCTGAAAGTGTCTAAGGTTTCCAATGATGTCAAACATATGGAAATAAAAGAAGAAGTTGTTCATTACTGCCAAGTGTTGTGTGCATTAATAACATTTAGGACAATTTGTGATTTAGAATCACAACCTTTTCTGCACCATTAAATATAAAAATAATTAACCCATTTCTGTCCATTGTATTTATTTATTGCATATATTTAATTTAATTTCAGATTTTTTTAAATTAAATAAAAATAACAATAGCTGCTGACCCTGAAAGCAGAGCATCATTCATTACCAAGGAAAGTCGTAGAAAACAAACAGTTCTGACTAACTGGAGCGATTCCTACCGTTCAAAGAAATCCAGTCACTACTGAACGACACATCAACACCTAACAGCTATAACTCAGCTCCCTCTGATCATATAACATTCCTGCAGTTGTTTTCTTTCCCGTATCCGCAGCTTTTCTTTTGAGTGGCCCGGTTTTAACCATTTTTCCTTCGTTACTTTTAACACAATCTTTTGTTAAGCTAGCGATAGAGCCGCACTTTGAGCTTGCGTCACAGTAAATGAACAGTTGTTTACATGCAGTGCCCCGCAGACTACTAGGAGGCGCCCACGGACCACCAGTGGTCCACAGACCACAGTTTGAGAAAGACTGGGTCAAAGTGAACTCTGATGCGGTTTGAATGCATATGTGAATGCCAAGTGAACCAGAGACCGCTTTGAAAGCAAGAAACAGACTATAGCGCAGGGCAATCTGGGTAAATACAAACAAAACAAACAAGTGACTCTAGTGCTAGCAGGAGAAATGACCTATGGTCTTTTGCCAAAGACAAAAGAGAAATCTTACAACCACTAAAATCTGACTGCACTCCATTTTTGTTTCCATTTTGCAAAGAAGAAAGTTGCGCTTGTGTCTTTTTCTAAAGTTTTTGTGTCGTTTCCTTCACAAAAACGACAAGGGGTGCAGCGCCACCAAGGAGGGGAACAAGTTTTTTAAAGGGTTTGGTGAGTTTGACATAGTGTTGAATGCAAGCGAACCGCGTCCTCTGAATCAAACCGGGTCTACCAGACTATCAGGTGTAAAAACTCCCTAATTGTCTAATAAATCAATTAGCAACCTTTAGGATTAGAAATCTGATTTTTCCTCTTCCTTATAATGCCAGTGAAGTATCAATAAACAAGCCCTGCTAAGCTGTATTGACACTGTATCGTGTGTTTCCTTTCAGTGGTATACAAACTCAATATATAGGGCAAGTCATTGACACTTGTAGTAAAGATCAATAAACAGCCTTAAAAAACAAAAGAAATGAAGGGAAACCACAAATGGTAATTGCTAGAAAAAAGATTAATTTAACAAAACACCTAAAACAAACAACAAAGCATCCTGCCTATGTGGAAGGAGAGGGAGACTGAAAGCGGTAAATCCCATTAGGAGCTTGATGTTATTTTTTTTATTTATGAAGGTCATCTCCAAAATGTATTATAAGAAATATGTTTGTTAAAAATAGCTGGATGAAGCTGTAAAAGACAGCCTGAATACTTCATTACGACCTGAAGCAGAACTGCATCTGAGGAACTAATGCTTCACGGTTTTATTCAAGGCTCTTCTTAGTCATTTTAATGAACACCTTACTGACTGTCAGTTGTGATTGGCACGCTCTGTTTGGCTGGGAGGGCTGAACAATAAGCGGCGTTAGCCTGGAGGGGCGGGACAGCAGATGATGAGCTCTGGTTAGAGAATCAATGAAAGGGAACCGGTTTGACCTCTCACCTTGGCATATTAGCCTCAAAGTTCCTGACTGGTGAAGTGTAAAAACATTAAGCTGCTCTTTCTCCTGGAACTGTAGGTGTGTCTTTGCATTCCTCCTCCTTGACAGTAGTTGTTAGTTTACGCCTCATTTAGCAAACTTGTCACAGAACATCTGAGAGGTTAAATTATACAGAAGTGGACTCTAATTAGCTGACTTCCCAGGGCAACTGACTGGGCCAGATTGTATTTTGTCAATCCTACATGGATGATTCACTGGATTTTGATCCATCATAGTTTAAGAGTAAGTACATAAAGACTTGCTCTAGGTCTGGTTGTTGCAAATCCTCCAGTGATTTCTAAAATTGGAATTGATTGACCAATTTGTCAGGAGTTGTCCATGGTCTTGACCTTGACCTATTGTCAAGGTCAAATTTATGTATACAGCATGAATCTGGAACTCTCCTTGTGGTAAAACCCCATGCAGAGAATTGCCTATAAGCTGAAAGCAACAAAATTGAAATATAAAATACATTAAATAATTTTGTCACATTCACGTTACAATATATTCAGCATTCTTCTTACTGAGAATCGCTTCAAACTTCAAACAGGTTCAGTTGTGTTACTTCAGTAGGAGAGGAAAACATCCCATAGTCGTACGTCAACCTATCTGAAAGCCATAAAGAGTAAAAAAGCAGGAAATAAAAATCTTAGCATTTATTCTGTTGTATAGTAATTGCTCATTTTTCTTATGATACCCAGCAAATTTGTCATTTCGCGTCACATGTAGGGGGAAACTATAAAAAGAAGATTGCAAAATAATGGGATTGACACTGGACTGATTTGAAATGAATCAGAGAGAATATCTGACCAAAGCTCAGTCGACTGATTCATTCATTAAAAAAAAGAAAAGTCATAAATAAACAGACATATTGCCACTTGAAAGTGGAAATAGATCATTCACTGGACAGACTGATGAGCAAGAGATGAAACATGCGCACCAAGTCAAACAAGCATACCATCTCTATCGATTTCTTTGGAAGCTGTGATTATTCTTTAAGACGACTTTTCATGAAGGCTCACATTTTCCTTTGTGTCCATGTGAATCCTAACAAGCTTCAGAGTAAAAAAAAAGATGATCATTGCTTTAGCACACAGACATCTAGTCATGTTAGTAATTCTCTTCTGCAGGTCTGAGTTTCAGTTACAGCATACATGTTCATTTTTGACTCTAATATTTCCTTTCAAGCGATGGATGAATATGGCAAAAGAATTTCAAGATACGTCTGGAGGCATATAATAGGCAACAGAAACCAGCTGTGAAAAAGAATCACGTTCTGAGCCCTAAAGCCATTCTAGTCGTCTCCTATGGAGCGAGAATGCAGATGCTGATGCCTCGAGAAGGTATTTGGCCCTTACATAGTGGTTGCTTTTTGCTTCTTTGTCAAACTTTACTTGATTGTATCATCAAACAAACATCAGTGTCAGAAAATTGATCCCTTTACCATATAATTGCAGTTTGACATTTCGAAAATAAATCCACTCAATGGAAAAATGGCAGTTTTGAAATAAATAAAAAACAACTTGTTTTTCGATAAAGTTTTAGCATAGGATGAAATGTTTTTTCTTCTTTGTTTTGGTTGTACTGAAATTAGTTTATTTCACAAAACTGCAATGAAAACAATTTTTTTGCCTCACGAGTCACAGGATCAACAACCGGATGTTACTACTGGGGGTAAAGACAAAGAAGATGACAGGAAGTAGATGGAGGATAACAACATGGCACATTTTTAATGACTTCACAAGCTTATTCACTTGTGATTTTATTTGTGATTCTTATTCAACACCTCAATTTGTTGTTTTTTTTAATACCAAAATAGTGACAATGTTTTGCACACATTTGTAATGAAAACGCAGCTACTGATATTCCGAGTAAGTACAAACTCAACTCTTCTTTGCAGAATTGTTTTACTGTGAGGCGTGTCTTTGTGTTTTTGGTCAACTGTGGTTTTGCTACTGTATCTCTCCAATGAATCACACTTGTGCACATAGAGAGTGACTGAGCTAGATGTTGTTCTTGCTTCTTGTGTGACCTCCTGGATAACTTGTTATTGTCACAACTTGTTGTGACTTTGGTCTCTTGGCAACTCATAGGAAACTTCATCTGCATGGTTTCTCTATTTTTCTCCAAAGCTTTTGCAATGGGTCAGAAGCCTTAGAAACTCTTTACAGTCCCTACCACACTGATAAAGGTCAGTGACGTCTTAAATTTAATTAGATTGGGACAGAATTTGCATTTTGAAATCTTTTGGTATACGTAATGTCGTCAAACAAGTTTTATTTAAGGGATTTTATGGATTTGTTGTTCAGGCAATATGTAGGCCTGAGGTTAAAACATTGCAAACCTCTTCAAAATGCTGAGTGATGTTTCTTAATTTTTATTTTCAGTCATATTACTCAAAATTGTCTGTATTCATATTAATTTATATGAATACCGATGTGTCCTAGTATGTTAGCAAATTAAAAAATATGCCATAGAGTGATCTTATTTTGATTTTTTTTTCTTTACTGCACGTAAAAGTATCTTTTTCCAACCAAAATTTGCTCACAACCGTCATAATCTAAAGCGGTAAAGATGACATGTTTCTCAACATGTTGTCATTGGCTCTTCACAAAAATAAATGTGCTGCCTTGTGATGAAAGGCAACGCAAATACCTGTGCAGATCTGTGCGTCCAATGCATGTTTGATATTCTTTATGGGTACCTCTTGAGTTGCACATTTAAAAACAATTCAGACGTGCAACAAAGAGGATGCAACTGTTTGATCTTTTAGCTCTATGGAAAACACACACACACACACACACTAATATACAACAGGTCACCCCTGCAAAATATCCTGAGAACTCCAATCCCCCAGCCTCCACCCGCTTACAAACAGACGACTTACACACGGCTCACAGCAGACATGGTGATAAATTTTAGTTGTCAGATGGAGTCGTCGAGGCAAACGGTTTCTGCAACAATTCGAAACGTCTGTTTGCTTCTTTTGCACCAAAACGTGACTTGCTTTTTGTTGTCAAACTGATTTCCACAGATGCAGACATGAGGCGTCTAGAGGATGACAGGAACTTCCAGACCTGCTGACTCTCTTCAGGGAAGAAGCTTCAGAGGTGTCAATGTCAGAGGTGCACTAAACGTTCTTGATGTATTGACAAGCAAATCTCTGCCAAGATACAATGCCTGGCAAAAGTATTTTTACATTTTTGTTCAGCTTCCCCCCAAAAACTGAAAACTATAGCTTGTACTTGTATCAGTCTGGTTACCCTAAACAAACCATTTGCCGTCGGAAATCACCTTGTTACATGAGTGTCGAGAACTCTAAGCCTACAAAATCTTCATGTAGGCTTTATCAGAAATCCCTTAAATATGCTAGCGACCTGCATTTGAAAACTGTTTACTTATGTTCTTGAAGATCTCCAAATAAAATCCAGAGCCACTAATTTCTCTTCATAATCCAAAAAGACTTGTAGCTGCAGTTGCTGTACAATAAGCATGTGATACCTTCCAGATTTTTACTCATAGTACATTTTGAAAGTAATTATTTAATCATTCCTTCCCTTGAAAATTCTGCACTTCTTTAATCTCATAAAATTAAAAAGTAAGACACTGAGAATCTAAAGACGGACGACTGGATGGGGTTACCAGTATTTGTGGCAATAAGATTTTTGTCATAGATTTATTTGTCATTGCTGACTTGGTGATGTGGTTGTAAAGAGCCGCTCAAACGAAAGTCCAAAAAGCATCAGTGCATCTGTTCAGGATGTGTGTGGTGTGTTGTGTGTGTGTGTGTGTGTGTGTGTGTGTGTGTGTGTGTGTGTGTTTTGTGTGCGTGCCTCCCTCAGGGAGTGTGGGGGGTTGTGAATATCCACGTGGGAACCTGTTATGCCATCACTGCGGGCGGGATTAGCCCTTCCTGGCAGCTGTTTGATCAGGTCGCCGTGGGAAATGGAGGTGAGCGAGTGACACTTCATTTATCCACGCGAGGCTCAGACCACGTCGTATTTATTGTGGCGTTTTTTTCTTTTTCTGCTGCCGTCTGGTTGCTGACGGCTGATCTGTTGAAGCCGAGAGGGCCGCTGCCAAAGCTCATGATGAGCTGACGAAGCTCGTATTTGGTTCGAATCTGTATTCTGTCTTTGGTGGTCTTACATCACAGACCCTCAGGCACTCAACTTCAGTTCTGTATGTTTGCAGTCATATTCAATAAATTACGATACGCCTTCTGATGAGGCTTGTTTGGCCACTTAAAAGTAGCCCTTTGAAAATATTAAAAATACTTTCCATTAAATCTACATTTCTGTTTTTTTATATTATTGGTCTGATGTAATATCCTAATTTTGAATATCATGCTTTTATTAAATTTTAGCTGAAATATCATCACAATTACCAGGAAAACATTCTAAAAGTTAAGTCTGTGTGCAACTAATCTATATAAAGAGTTTAATCTTTGTGTATCAAGTTACTAAAACAAATGAACTATTCAATAATCTCCTAATTTGTTGAATATGGCTGTACAGGAAGTGCAAGAACCATGTAAATCCAGCCTACTGGGATGAACAAACAATCGGTCAATACTTTTTTTATTATTATCTTCTTTTCTCCATCCACTTGGTCTCAGTTGCAGCTGCAGCCTTCTTAGCAAATAACACTGTTGATGACTCAGCTTTTAATGTAATTGCAAATGACTATGGGGACATCACACAAGCCTGGAGGCAGAAAGTGATTTACTCGGTTTTTAACCTTGCAGATTTGCTCAGAGACTTGATATTCACATACATTATATGTTTCAGGCTTCGTTTCTTTAAACATTAATTAGCTTTAATGTGTCTTCATACAAACACCACGCACTGTCCATTTTCAATCCAACACAGAAAAACTCCAAAAAATTGTGAAAGGAGGCTGTACCAGACCAAATCGAACATTTTTCATCTACATGCAAAGCGCTGTGTGCTTTATGTATTTGGGCTCGTTATTTACCCTTAGGGCCACATTCCAGTAAATGCATCCTGACACAACTGGTGTAATGAAGTCAGGTTTGTGGTCTGCCTTGCTCACACATCTCTGTAGCTGTGCTCACACACTTTCACACTTTAAGATCAGGGCTGTACTCCAAAACATTGACTCCATTGTCCTTAAGCCAATTTGGAACTAATTTGCTGGTGTGACGAGTCATAACCGATCTTTAACTCCCTGAATTATGATTTGAGATGCCGTTTCTTATCTCATGTCATTTATTGTTTTAATTGGACCATTTCAGTGGTGTTCTGAGACCTGCAAGCTTCTATCGCTTTCCACCCAATCTAGAAAGAGTTGTTAAGGCCAAATCTAACAGGCCACCAGATCAGACTACCGTATTTTCCGCACTATAAGGTGCACCTTAAAACCTTCAATTTCAATTTCCTCAAAAGCCAGCAGTGCGCCTTATAATCCGGTGCGCCTTATACACGTCTAGCAACTACGGTAAGCAGCCACCAACTTCATTTTCACCCGTAGAAGAAGAAGCGCGGTGCATGCTGGGATAGTTTTCAGAACGCTGGTTTGTTAATAAAGTTTGATAATACATTTAAAGCCAACGGGGCGGAGGGGCAGGGAAGAGAGACAGAGGCTGCGGTGGCAGCGTGTCGGTTGGTCTGTGTTACCCAGAAAGCAGTTGAGCACAATATCGCAACACCAACATCGTGAGTGAAACAACGACTGGGGGAGATACTATATAAAGTACTCGAGACCATTTCTTTATAATGTGGATGTGTAATAATAGAGTACAGAACAAATAGGCAACCCAAACTGAAGCATCTATTCTATGCGCCTTATAATGCGGTGCACCTTATATATGAAAAAAGTTTTAAAACAGGCCATTTGTTGAAGGTGCGCCTTTTAGTGCGGATAAATACGGTATGTATTTGTTTATTTTATGTCATTTTTAAGATATACATACATCAGTAACAGTGACGGTAAAGACGAATTAATCTAGTTTTATTTACAATAAAACGTCAGTCATCTTTTGCAGACATTTGTCTGTTTAAAAATATAATGGCATTTGATCATACATACACAGCCTACAGATCGACTAACTTTTATTCAATCCAATACTGTGTTTTCTTAGTTGTTGATGTTTTATTGCCATCATTTCCTGTACATACATTTTTTAAAACAAAAACACAGTGGAGCAACTGGTGGACTGGCCTACCACTGAGCTTAGCCAGATATCTGGGGAAAACCTTCCAATTACTCAAGTTCGTTCTCTAAGGTACTGTGTGTGTTCTGGGAGCCGCTCAGGATCCCCACAAACTGTTCACGTGGAGTTGAGATTTTGTAGTGGGGCATACAGATTGCAGATTCCTTCACTTCTTACAGTCAGAAAGGATATTAGCATGTTTGATAAGCTAGTTGGGCTTAACTAACTCTGTTTCTGCACATCTGTTAGTGTGGGACAAAGTGGCAATCTGGCTGACGGGTGAACCTCATCAACTCAGTGTCGCATCCAAAACAGTTTGATACAGACACTGTTTCCCACTGAGCAGCTTACCGAATACAAATATGAGGCCATAAAAATGTACCTAACACATCAAATCTTTGTCCCAGAGTATTTACAAATGTTCATCTACTAGTTCAAGTTTATTTGTACAGCACATTTCAGCAACAAGTGAGTTCAAATGCTTTACATCATACAAACCTCATCATGCCACCTGCTGATCTCGTAATGTAGAGCTGTGTATCATCTGCGTAGTTATGGTAGCTATATAACAGCTATATAACAGCTATTTCCTGTTATAACCCGAGATAGTGGGAGCATATAGATATTTAATAAGAGGGGTCCCAGGATTGAACCTTGGGGTTCCCCACATGTGACATCTGTGCAATACAATGTTAACCACGTTAAGTTTGGTTAAAACTTGAACCAGTTTCGTACTGGACCAGTCGATTCAATATTATGTCATGGTCAACAGTGTCAAATTCTGCACTGAGGTCCAACAGAACCAACACTGTTGTTCTTCCACAGTCTGTATTTATGTAGCTTTTTAATATGTTCACCCATGTCTGTAAACAGCAAAACATGTCCATCTCTCACACTCAGAACCCATTTCCTGAATAGTACGATGGTTTGACATTCCCATAGTGTTCATATTGTACAGGTTTATGTGCACACTCTTCAGTGTCAGGAGATTGTCACAATATGGGAATGTAAAGAAAAGATACCAATCTCTTGGTCTCTCTTGGTGTTTTGTTGCCCCATTTAAAAAGTGCAGATGCTAAAACGTTTAAAAGAAACACCTGGCAGTACTTGAGGATCTAAAAACAGTAAATAGAGTTTACTTGCTGCTCCGTGGGAGCTTTCTGAAGTGCTTTGCAGTCGGACACAAATACTTTTTGTGGCACTGGTAGCTGGTTGTTATGGAAACCTTGAACATGCTAAATATTTTCTTTTTCATTTATAACATTTTATTACTTTCACGTAAATATTTCTGATATAAAGGAATGGCAAACATTTTGTAGTTCAAATGTTTTGATTTTGTAGGTGATGCTTTGGGAATCTACACGGGGATTCAAATAAAGTCTTTGTTTTAGAGTATTAGCAGCACAAAAGGATTTACAGGCGATGTGTAACGTGTGAAGGAAAGGGATTCACCTCTCAACAAACTGGGTTCAGATTACGCTTCTAAAAATGTTGCTTTCATGGACACTAAGGCTTTGTCACCCAGACATGGTACGTCTGGAGCCAGACCTCTGTGATGCAATTGCGGGAGGTCACCTTGTCGTCAAGGGGAAAGAGAAATTAGAATGGAGAAGCAATACTGCGAGATGCACGTCAGAAGAGTCACTTTTGGACCGAATCCAATGCAATAATGAGATGAGCGCATATTTGTCAACATTTCATGGATTAGTTTAGAAAAATTCACTTTGTTTCAACCCAGTTCTGCACATTTGGTTTGCCTCGTGCTCACCTTAACATGTTTAGCTTTAAAAATCAATTTGCTCAGACACTCAGAAATGTAACTTTAAGAGAATTTCTTTTCCTCAACGTAGACTAGAAACAAAAAAGTCCGGCTCATGATTATTGAAAACCTGTCAGATAAATTCAATTTAAAAAGTCCGCAGAGCAGCCTGTGTTTTAGTGTTCACTTAGTCTCTGAAGAAATAAAGAAAAACAAGATATTCACCCAACGGGAACTTGAGTAAAACATTCCACGACTGCAGAAACGTTATGAAGGTCCATCATCCAGAACTGACAATATGTAACGAAATTCTGATTTCAGCTAGCTTTTATTAAACTTGCAAAAATATGTTCTACCATTTTAAAAATATCTGTCTCTGAATGTAAGTACCAATGCATCACACACTGTATAATGAATTAACATCAACGTGAGTCATTGTAAGTCATAACAAGAGAGGCTATTCTTGAATCAAACTTTTGTATTTATTATTTTTTGTTCCTAAAGTTACGTTTAGACATTTATGAGTTGTCTTGTTATGTTCCCAGTCAAATCTATTGAATGCAGGCTTTAAACGTGTAGCTTTAAAGGAGAATAATTGTCTAAGTTAATATTGTTATAATGATGTTCCACCCTAACAATAATATCTATTTTTGTTTGTAGTTATTTTGGAGTTTTTCCGGGATAGGTTAATGTTTACAAAGATAAATTTGACTAAGCACATACAGCTGCAGACTTTGACAAACCCACGTTGTTCTTCTATTGATCATATTACTGAAAACGTAAGATGATTCTGCTATATTTTGTTTCTTTTAGGACTTATTGACATGTAAATGTATTTGAAAACCAAAAAAAAACAACTTTAAGTGACATAAATTTGAGTGTCTTGTGTTTTTGCTGTTCTCTTCACTGCTGAACATCTGCAACAACATCTGTCTAAGCACTTTACATAGAATGAAAGCTTCAGTGGCCAATCCAGTCTCTCTTTTAGTTTGCAAGTTGCCGTAAGATAATAGACTATTGGGGGGAAAAAAACCCAGAAAATACAGTTTTGTAAGCTGTACATAAAAAAGACAGCTTTTCGCTTCAAAACTTGTTACACCAGCTTTGCTCAAGACCTTTAAATCAACACCAGAAGCTGTTTTGTATGCTTTATGCAGCTGATGGTTGAAGGTTAGACGCAGATCTGAAAAGTTCCCTCGTCACATCACAGAGTACACCACAATACGCTGCTCTAGTCTGGAGAAAGTTCCTCAAAAGCAAGTTATTTGAGCTCACTGCTTCTTGGGACAAAAATGTGGGAAGGATGAATGAATTAAAAAGATCAACGTACGAGTTCAAGTTAAAGAGCAGAGAGGAGAAAACCAAGTGCTGACCTGTGAAGATCACGTGTTTGGACTTTGGAGGTGAATCATTGATGGCACTCAGTATTGTCTTCAGTAGGTCAATGTTTGTCTGATATCAGTGTGCGTCACATTTACGGGCAGACCAAAAATGCTGGAATACCAAGGTTCTGGCTAGAATCTTTGTGTAAAAAACAAAGCAAGTAATTGAATTAAATGTTTTAACTATTATATAACTAATAGAAATTTAAGCGTAAGAATCCCAGCACTGGTCAGTCCAGATGCCTATAAATTATTGATTCCCCTTCTCTCATTCTTTATATACAAGTGAAAAGACAACAATTTCTTACTACAACACCAAACATGGCCAAACTTTGCTGTGGAGACCCAAGAGATACAATGTGATATTTTGTTATATTTGGGTGTTAATGGAAAAAAAACTGATCCAATATTAACTTTTGTTCTGTATAAATCTGTGGTGAAATTATATATCTTTACTTAATTGAATGAGATGTACTCATGAGTCAGTGCTGTATTATTATCAAGGAACAGAGATCTGTCAAAGTCAATGAATTGTTAGCACTAAGTAGGATTTAAAACATTTAGATGTCACCAATGCATACTGAGATACTGTGTACAAGTGGCGCT
Source organism: Poecilia picta (assembly GCA_033032245.1). Taxonomy (NCBI): domain Eukaryota; kingdom Metazoa; phylum Chordata; class Actinopteri; order Cyprinodontiformes; family Poeciliidae; genus Poecilia; species Poecilia picta. The sequence goes on along the minus strand of CM065370.1, from coordinate 7,750,977 downwards.
TAATAATAGTCCATTGTAATCCTCCAACAAAGTGGTTGGTACAATGAAATCACTTAAAGACCAAGACATTTAATAGTCTGTCAAGACACAAAGAAACGCAGAGAAATCTCTGCCAATGAGAGTTTGTCTGCCGGCAGAATAAACATTGCATTTCGAATCCAGATGGATGTTCTGCATACGTTTTGTGAGGCTTGATGTTTTAATTTACTGGGGGGGGGGGAAAGAAAACTTTTTACACTAAGGCCTCCCTGGGAGGTTTTTAAAGAGACAGGGGCCAATTTCAAAGCCACAGATATGACTCTGATGCCAAGTCTAATTTCTTTTAAGGCATGTTTGATATACACAGCATTTTTTATAACAACTGAAGGTAACATACTTACTTGATTTCTTGACTTAATTTTTGCCTTGTCTTCTGAACTACCTTTGAATCAACCAGTTACTCTCTTCAATGTTTTTCTAGCACTCGCCACTTTGTTCATATGTCAAATTAACGATGATATTATAAAATATTTGAGTCTCAGTTGCAAATAATTTGTTTATCTCTTAATTAGATGAGTGAATCTATTGTAGTTTGTTTGATTTTACAAAATATTTAGGCTTATTAAAATCAAAGCCTAAATGCTGTTTATGTTTCATTAATTTGGCATTTTTCTGTTTTTATCTGTCAACATTTGAGCATTTTCCGATCTGTTGTGTATACTTATTTATCTGAGTTATGATAGTTATGATAGTAAACCTCTTACAGACATGTTTTAAATGAGTAGTCAAGTAACTATTAGTGAAGAGTCTCAAAGGCGTAGTTGCTAAAAATGACAAATCCCTATAATCACAGACACAATGGGTTCTGCTCTCCTTGAATGTTGTTTCACAGTTTGACAGATAAATAAATTGCATTTTATTACACAGGAATAACTTCGAGTTTTTGGCTGTTAATTAATTCCCTCCGATATACGCGCAGTAAAACTGCAAACACACACAAAAAGGAAATATAAACACATCTTAGATTAAGCGTTCATGTGTCCACACACCCCTAAAGTCTTAAATTTGTGTTTCTAAGATAAGGCCTCAAAATGGCATAAATTCAATTAAAAATGTAAGTTGGCCTCAAATATGTTTATCACAGGTCTTAAATTTTGTTGTGTCAGAACAATTTAATTTAGACTTTTTCTTATATGATTTTTTTGTCAAGCAAAACTTTGACATGCAAACGTCTTCATTGCCAGGTGGTTGAGGCTACCAACATCTAGCTGCTAATATAGCCTAGCTAGCTAGCTTTTTATGAGTCTGTCATTGGTAGGTTCAAATTTATCGCCAGTTCACTGGACGGCATTTGTTTTTGCCACTGGCTGACTGCTGCTGCCAGCCCATATGAGTCTTGGTGTAGAACAACCTTTAAACTTGGCACTATGGTAGCTGCAGAGAGCCATTATGCTTTATTGCAATGGCAATAATAATGGCAATTGCAAATTTTATTTAAGGTGGCCTTAAAAAGTCTTAAAATCTTAAATTTTACTTGAGACCTTCATGACTTCATGACTTCATGAGACCTAGTATGTAAAGGATGTGTTGCAATATGTTATTTTGGCTACAAAAGGTTAGCACCAAGACCGCTATATGAAGAAAACATTTATTTAAAGTACCACTTACTGCTAATGATTGATTAATACTGTGATGATTGATTAGACAGGCCAATTCTAATACGGAAACATTACATTAGGTGTTTGTTTGAATATCTACAGGGATATAGACAATATAGTGAGGGAATGTTCAGCTACTTTTAATTTAAACTGTTCAGGATTAATAAAGTTGCATCCCAGCATATATTCTGCAATGTATGTAGGGATTTTAAAGAAAAACTCATAACATCTAAATCTTAAAAACTGAGGGAAATACTTGAAAGACGTCACATTTTGCCACGTCTTTCAAGTATTTTCATCAGTTTTGATGCATTTCCTTTCCGAATGTACTGAAATCGATTAGGTGGAGTTCTGTCCTGTTTGCTCTGCGACGTCAGGTTGCCTTTCCGTTTCGTTTTTATATTAAAATATCCAGTGACTACACTTTGATGGAATTTCAGCTCTGAGTTCCCTGAAGTGGTCATTTAATTATAAATCTAGTTTTTTTCTTTTTTCTTTTCTTTTACATTTGTGTGCTTTAGTTTATTTAAGAGAACATGTAATCTGCTTCTCCGACCCGTTCTCCATTTGGAGTTAAAGGTCAAAGTCATTCACCAGTAAGACGATGCCAACTGACAATAAACAAAAGGACACAAACTCGACAGAATGTTAAAAATTGGCACCTATCGTCTCTTTTCTCAGAGATTTTTGAAATGTAAGGGAAAAAATTCCTACCAAACTACTGGACAGATGTTACTGCTTTAACAAACTCAGTTTCTCCAATGTGGAGAAGTTTTGGTTTATTTTTTTCATTCAACGACTTGTAGTTCATGTGTGACTGATGGGATTGACCATGCTTGATGTTTTTATCCACTGGTTTACTAAGAAAAAGTACATAAAACTGCAAGTAACTTTGCATATATAGTATAAATAGTGTAACACTGGGCCTTTTGTTGATTGATGTTGTACCAGAAAGATGAAACGATTCAACAATCGGTGAAAGCTTTCTGCTGAGTTCGTGGAGTTGCTTAAAATTAATTGAGAATAAATAAAAACCATCAATGGGACTCGGAGGATAAAAACTTGATGTAGATCTGGACTTTCCGATTGCTTTCCGTGGACGGCTTGTTTGGATCCATTTGGAATTGGATAAACTTCGAATGAGAAAGAAACAACCTTCTACGTGTCTGATGCATTTGTTGATATTTTTTCTTGGTTTTCTGGAATTCTTTGTATTTTTTCAATGCTGCTTTAATTTGGGTTTCATTGTGAAAGTCAAGTTATGCAGCAAAACAGAAGTAATAATTGTGGTTTTAATATTTTTGCAGTATTGATAAGTAATGTAATTTTTGGGACATAGCCTTGAAATGTGTAGAACTAGCTACTGTTTTAAGACTAGCCTACCGTCACACTGTGTTTCCTTTCCCGCTCTACCTCCTTTTCCCAAAAATAATTTCTCATTCTCTTAAAAGGTCACATTGTTGGAGTCAGTGCTTTCTACATGGAACAGCCATAATTACCTTGCTTGTTCCAGGGCTTTGAAACTTGTGACTAAAAATGGGTTCTGCTCTTTGCTTTTTTGAACCAGTTGAATTTTGTCAACATACATCTTTGCTGGAGGGGGAAAGAAAAACATATTTCAACAGGACCAAACACGGAAAAATGATTTCTGTAGATGTCTAATTCGTGGCCATTTAAAATCAGACAGTATGATGCAGCATTTGTGCTTAATGAATAAAATAATTATTGATTAGTGAACAAAAAAGTTGATTTTGTAGTATTACCTTCGCCTGATCTGTGACTGACTGTGTTCTTCATAACATCCCATTGAATCTCTCAAGCAGGATGTTACATAGTTCATTAAACTTGCTATTTGTAATTCCTGCACTGTAAGTAACTGGCAGCAGATTTTACTATACAGCATCTTAGAGAGGGGCAGACAAAGCACTTAGAGACTGATGGATGAGACATCTAGCCAATAGAATTAAGCTCTGAATGTGGCGGCAAGCCTTCTTCATAATTGAAGCAATCTACATAAATGTCCATTATGTACCCGTTAAAATAACCAGGCAATTCAAACAATGCACAAAGCAGCGTGTGTCTGTCCAGACAGCGTTTCGCCATAACTGTCGCCATCAAGACACAAATACGCCGTAACAATCTGGGACTTTTGCAAGAGATGCTTGGGTATAAAATTAGATTTTCTTACTTTTGTTTTACAGCTTTACTACTTCTTCTAAAGAGAAAAAAGTAACTTGTGGAAGTAGCTCTAGCTGTGGTATAGATATGATTTTACCTGAACGTTTGACTGTTATCTAGGTAACATTTGAGTTTAATGAGTGTAAAGGCGTTGAACCAATTTGTGCATGCTTAATCAAATCCAATCGGATCCCATATTCTTTTCCTAAAGTTACAAACTACAGCTCTAACTGGGACTTGAGAAACATGGACATCTCTGATGCATGAGCTGCGCTTACAATAAGATCGAATAACACAATTGCAGCCTTTCCATTCAATAAGAAACACAATTAAAATCACACGTGAACATGTTTCTTGACTCAAGTCATTAAAAATCATGATCCTGCTGCCACTTTCTGGCGTCTTCTTTGTCATTTCTGCCAGTAGTAACATCCTGTTGTTGATCACGCCATTTTCTGGCCAATGGAAATACAGCTATTGATAACACAAATTATAAAAATGATACAGAAGAGGTATGGTGTTATTAACGTTTGAATGCATGTCAAAGACATTGAACTCAGAACTCATAAAACCACAGACGAATATTTTCAAACTTCTGATTGTTTTTATTATATTACTAATTTTGCCCTGGCTTCATAGTCATGACAGTGGGGAAGAAAATAGTTCTATCCGCAAATGGAAGGATTAAAATATCACTTAGTCTCATCTGCTCATTAGCTGAATCCTCCAAAACCACGACTACAGCGCTTCTTCTGACTGACGCCAGATTTTCTCATTATTCCGTCTGCGGCAGCGAGAAGCCCCGTCAATCGGAGAGTGAAAACGGGCAGAAAAATGCCTGGCTGCAGTGGCTCCGGCGAGTTTGAATTAAATAATAATTAAAAAAGATGTTTCTTTCTGTTGGGCACTTCCATAAAATATTTCAGATACGAGGAAATATGTGAAGCTGTTCCCTCTGTGTCTGGGTCCACCGGGTCAGTTACTCCATAGAGTTGGTGATTAGCGCGTCACGGCGGCTGCAGAACGGTGTGTCGGGGTCTCCTCATTGTGCATGCTGTGTGTATTTCTCTGATTGCCACACAGCGCCTGCAATGTGGAGGTTGAGACACGCAGAGGCATCTCGCAGCAGAATAAACAATATGCACAGTTATTTGTATTTTTTTACATTTTTTGCACACATAACATGCTCACAAAAATGGCTATTCAGTTTCAATTCAGGTAACGTGTTGAAACTGAAAGTTGCTTTCTAACATTCAGTACCATTTTATTTAACAACTGATAGTAAGTTAAGCAACATGAAATTAAAAAAATGTTTCACATCTACCAGTTTAACTCACAGGAACTTCATACCTTAGCTAACTAGAACCACTGCTGCTATTTTCTCTTACTTTAGTTTTATGACAAACGGCAAATAAACCATCAAAGAACTCTATACAAACTACTGTAACAAGATAAAGTAAGTTTTTTCTTTGTATGTCATATTTGCTGCATTGCTGCAAAAAAAAGGTAGTTGCTCTTCCATTCAGAGATTATTACTGGCTTAGTGATTTACATCAGGGGTTCCCAAACTTTTCCATGCAATGTGTCCTCCCCAAAAACGCTTTTAGCTTCTGCAAATCCACATAAATGCTATGAAATGTGTAAAGAGACATCAACGTTTGAAATGTTAGCATAAATCGTACCTCATACCTTCTGGTTGTAGATGACTATGCATGCTGTGATAAAATATTTTTATTACCAGATACCATATCATAACTAGATAATACAATTTTTCATTGCAATCCCTCTTTTGATAAAAAAAAGTTATATTTTACGTTTCTTTTCTTGTCAGAAACCTTTGTTTCTTGCTAGCTTAAGGAGCTAAGCAGCTTGATGAATTTGATTTGGAGCTAATCAGAAAATGAACCTCAGAAATAACATTTAAATCAATTATTTTAACCTATATTTTATTTTTGAATTGAAAAACAAAACTAAAATCTGAATCAAAAAGTAAGATAAAAAGATGTACGTTTGCATTTTTTTTCTCATCTTCCCTTCAACTTTCTGAGGTCCCTTCAGGGCCCCCGGTTTACATCACAAAGTGTTTTCAGTCCAAGCCATTATTGCAAACTGTATTTTCACGAATATGTGAGCACATGTTGCAAACGTGGAGCCATTTTGGAAGAAACCTGAGTCGTAACGTTGCTGTCCTTTTTTTTCTTTTCCGATTATATCATCATTGCTGTTCATCTACATTTTTTCTTTATTAAAGCGAATGATCTCCAAGGACAAGATTCTTTTTCTGTCACAGCATCTTTGAAATGAGAGTAACCGCACTGCAGTCTCGCTGTGGCGCCTCTGCGGCACAATGACCTGTGTCAGATCCCAATTAGGCGGCACAGTGACGCAAAGCTTCACAAATTGTTGGGGCTATCCAGAGTTGTTCGTGCTCACAGCCTCCGAAGGCTTTCAAGTGAAGTGAAAGACTTACACCAGATGTCGTGTCTGACATCTTGAAACATCTTGAACGGTGCGTCCTATTTCATTTAGTAAGAAAACGCTGCAGCGGCACAACAACGCATGTTTTACATCACTGACTGCAATAACCCTTCATCCGGTTTATTTGATTTCTCGTTGCTGTAATGTTCTCAAGCTATGCTTGCACAGTCAGCCCTTACTGTTTAATCAGGAGTTTGTTAATTAGTTTTGCATATAGAAAGCTGGTCCTATGGGAAACAGGAGTTTCAGCTAAGAGAAACAAACAGCCTGCAAAGTGTTTATACCCATGTTCACATTTTGTCACTATGCTATCATAAATGTATTTGACATATTTAAACTATCAAATAAAATCCCTTTGATTAGATAACAAGTAGTAGAAAGTTAAGCTGAAATAAATTTCATTTTGTTTTCTGCATTTTTTTTATAAAGAATATGAAGAATTTAGTGTGAATTTGTTTTTAACCTCATGCTACTTTAAAAAAACCCATTTTTCCTTACGTCCCTAATTAATAAAATAAGTTAAAAAAGACAAGTGACAAATTAAAATTTAGGTTACAATGATCACCGACACGGGATTGAGATAAGAAACTCCTAGTTGTCTCCTCTTGAAAAATGCTAAGATATGTTTTTAATTCAAAGAGAGTTCTTCTTCTGTCCACAAGAAGCAACCAGCGCACTGGAAAGCTGAACATGAGTCAAATATATTCTAGAAATATTATTTAAAATTCTACTCAATAATTATTATTTACATCTAGAGGTGGCTGATTTAAACGGCCATATTGGATTCTGAGGACATCCTTATGAACGGTTTAATTCAATTAAGGATTTGCACACACACACACGCCACACACACACACATCTTCATTGTACTTAGAAGCTCTTTGATTGCAAATTAAGACTGCAGCTGGAGACTTAACGTCAAGAGTTGAACTAAAGCACTCACGCCTTCAAGTGTTTTCCCCACTGAGACCCATGTTACCCACCCCCTCGTTTTAACAAACTTGTTGCTACCTGAATATGATAACTAAAATCAGGAGCTCCAGATTAAATTATCTTTTAAAATATCTATTATTTCTGTTTCCTCAAGGTAAGTTACAGGAGATTAAAGAAAATGGGAACTTAAAAATACAAAATGTCCTGAGGAAAGTTGCTCAGCTCTACTTTGAAGTACCTCAATCTGCTGAGTCAGTGGCTAAAAATGAAATAACAATGTTAAAAATACAGTTCTAAAGTCTTGGCACACTTTTTTGTTATAACCTGATAAACAGCTTTTTAAGCAACAGCTCAACTGAAAACATATCAAAATAATAAAATAATCTTATGAGGTGATTTATGGGTCATATTTAAACTGAGAAAACGTATGCTAGCATTTCAACAAACACCTCTCCATGAAAACATCATATATGAGTTTACTGAAGACATTTTATGACGTTCAAAATAAGGTTCTATCTTTATGAAACTAGTACACATCTTTTTAAGCAACACTTCAACAGGAATCAAATTTAAATATGATGATGATTTATCTGTCTCATTGACACATATGTTAGCGTTAGCATGGGCGTTAGCGTTAGCATTCCAGCATATGGCTCTCCATGAAAGCGTCACACATGAGTTTACTGAAGACAACTGAGCACAGCAAAAATAAAAATGCTTATAATTTTTTTGTATTTGTTCAAACACCAAATTTACCTGTATGTACATTAATATGCATGCTAACTTCTACGGTCTACCTTCAATTTTGCTAGTAAGGGTGCAGCCAATAAACGGCCAGTCAAATGAATTAGCTGCTTTGGAAATGTTAGCCATCGTTGTCATGTAACATTGTATCTAGAAATTTTAGGTATTTTCGAATGGCTTAGAAATCCTCTACGGAAAAATGTGCAAATAAGCAATTTTTCCGTGAACAATTTGAATTTATGTTCCACGGAAAAATCAGAGAATAGGTCAAATACTAAAGTGCGACTAGGCAAAGGTCCACAAAATGCCACTGAAACAAAATGTAGATTTAGTGAAGTTTAGGGTAGTTTGGGCTACTGTGGCTCTGTGGATAGAGTAGTCATCTTGTGATCAGAAGGTTGCAGGTTCAATTCCAGCTTCCTCCTGCCACATGTTGATGTGCCCCTGGGCAAGGCACCCAACCCCAAATTGTCTACCGAGCTGTGTATAAATTTGTGAGCATTTGTGAGTGCGAATGGGTGAATGTGGCTCTAGTGTAAAGCACTTTGAGTGGTCAAAAATGATTGGATAAAGCGCTATATAAGTTCAGTCCATTTAGTTTGTGACACAATTTGTAAATGTATTTGGCCAAGTTTTTATTAACTCTAAATAAGTGAGTGGAATTTGATATAAGCAAATGGTAAAGACTTGAGTCACTTCTTGATACATCCTTTATCTTTTTTAAATCTTGCATAAATGGTTGTACAAATAAAATAAAAGATAAAAACAGTATGGTGACATTTGGGAGAGGGACACGCTTTACTGTTTGCATACTTAGTCCAAACATATTTAATATTCTGATGGATTTATTAAGATCAAGCAACGAAATGTAGATTAAATAAAATCTTAATTTCTTTGCTTGATAATTTAAGCAAAGTTAGTTACTTTGGCAGTTACTTTTGGAGTAACTGCCATCATTGTGAACTTTTCCATTCTAACAATACTCTGCAGAAATGATACACTGCACAATGGAGCAATGGGATTAAAACAAAACGCATAAAATGCCCTCTTTTAGCATGTGGGAGGGAAATTATACAACTACTGACGATAAGAGGGCTGATAAAAGTAATAAATAGTTGGTGCTGTTTTTAGGATGAAGAGGAGGAAGCAGCTGTTGTTTAAAGCACACATCCAAAGAGGGATAGGAGTAGCTAGGAAAAAAAAGGCTTCCAGGCTTATTTTGTTCTGGAGCGAACTGTGGGGAATAAATTCTGCTTCAGGAATGATTGATAGATGACAGAACTTTCTGTTTCACCGATGGTTGATCTCATCTCTTTCTCCTTCGTCGCCGGTGGAAGTTTGATCCCTTTTGAAGTTTGTTCTATTTTGAATTTTACATGAATGTTCAGAGTATGCTCCTGTAAACGCGCGCTTAATCCCTACGCCACTCTCACGGCCCCGTTGCAAGCAGAGTAGAAAACTGTCATGTCTTTTATGCAACACATTTTGTTTGAGTACTAATTCATGTTGTCTGTCGTGAAGCAAGAGAGGCTTGCGACGGAAAGGACCTGCGGCAAAGAAAGACACATTCCATCCTCCCCAGTATTTTTAACATCTAGTCAGTCACTTGGTTAGTTTTGTCTATTAACTGATATAATGCAAAATCTGCCATCCATACAGTTTAAATAATCTATGTAATTTAAATACCAACTGGATTTAATCGGTCAATGCTTATTTGCTCTTTTTTGGCGTTAGTCTGCCAAAAAGCATCAGCCACTATTTAAGCTTCCCATGTCTCCCACTTGCTGGTTCTCGAGTTCCTACATTAATTTCTGAATTACTTTTCTACATCAACATTTTTCATTGGTGCAAATATTTTTTATCATAATTTGTGAGTTAAACAATTAAAACAGCATCTTGTTGGTCAATACAGTCCCTAACATTGAAATAACTCTACTGTTAAAAAAATCTTTGTAATATAATCGTTATGGGCAGTTAAAAAAAGTACTTGTGTTTACAGTTTCGTGTATTTTCTGGATATCCGACCTTTTTCACACAAATAGTGACACTGCGGAGTCTTTCGTTTGCGATTTTGAAAATTTGACATTAGATTTTAGTTATTGTAGGACCATGTTTCCCTCAGCACTGGCAGCGGGTTTACTTTTGGCAATGGCTAAAACGTAAATAAATGCATCTAACTGGGGCAATTTAATTTGTTATCAATCGTTGAAGACAGTTTTAATCATTTTAAAAACCATTTTCAAGTGTTTTCCTGTCCCTCTGCTCATCCGGATAAACTCTGAAAAGAGGAGAAAACAGCAGTGAGCATAAAATCTGGTGTCTTGAAGTTACCAGTTGGTGTGTCAAAGCTGTGAAACCGTGGACTAAGACAACCAAGCTCAAGTAGCCACAAAACGAAATTCAACATTTTAGCTTGGACAAGTCCAAACTTAGCCGTGTCCAACGAGGTCCACCTTCCTATGCAACCACACACTTAAAAAATACTCATGAAAATAAACTTTCATACCTCAGAGCCAGACACCAGGCCACACACATAAGCACATATAGTTATCATACGAAATTATTCATGTATTCAGAAAGAGCTGACTCAGGTTATGAAACTTCTCCTGCACTGATCCAACCCACGCTCTACTAGACACATCTGAATAGTTATTTGGGCTGTAAATGGAGAGCAGAACAAACTATACGTGACGTCTGAATGCCTTCCAGACTTCATTAGAGACACATGCTCGACAATTTACAGATCTTGTCGCCACTTGTTTCTCGGGATAAAAAAAAAAGATCTACATCTAAAGTAAGTCTGAGCAGCAATATTGGAGAACATCTTAAATAGTTTACTGAACATCTTTGGTTCATTGCTACTTCTTACCCCTTCTTTGATTTTTGATTATTTGCTCAGTAAGTTTAGTGGACAGTAGTTCTTGTACAGTTTCCAAAGCAGCTATAGGAGAGTCGGCTCATAAAATGTTTTCTGGGTGTAGAAACATTGGTTTCTTTGTAGAGGAACCCAGATGCCTGAATAAGTTTAATGCTGTTCAAAAAGTCATAGTCATAGAAACAGGCGGAATGTGATGCTGTTTGTTTGGTTTTTTCCACCTGCCCTCTGCATTGTCGGCTCTTCCACAATACCCTGAATGAAATATTAACCATGATGTGTGGAGACAGGCCAAAGAGTAATGACATTTAAACAGGTTTTTTTTTTCTACAGCAAGGTCCTGCAACCTTAACAATCCACAAAGCCATTTTCACCCTCAGTCAGGCTAAATAAAACTCTTTCAGAGCCACAAATGACTAAAATCTATTTTTAAAAATGGCCAAAATGCAAAAATGTGGTTTACTTTTAGGATTTTAAAATAAATTGAACATTTTCAATAGGATGTTGATGTTTGTGAAAAAGCTACTGATTGGAAAAGAGATTTAAACAGACCTTACTGGTGCTTTTAGCATTGGTCTGTTGTGGAAATTAAATGCAATTATTACACAAAAAAAACTGAAGATTTTCTTCAAAGCCATAGGACAAAGCCATATATGACTCGGAGTCACAGGTTGAGAACCCTGCCTTTATGACATCAGCTGTTCCCTCTTATAACATCGGGGGGGGGGTGGGGGGAATAGGACCATTATGTGCCTCCTTATAGCGTATGACGGTCATCCTTTTCTTATGACATCAGATAATCTTCCTATTCTGCTTTATAACATTGGCTGGTCGTTCTTTTCTCCCTTATGACATCAGATGGTCATCCTATTCCCCTCATTACATCAGAAGACATTTGTTTTTCCATCTTATGACATCAGATTATTTTCCTATTTCATTTTATGATATCAGAGAACATTTCTATTTCCCCCTTATGACATCAGGTGGTCATCCTATTCTGCTTTAATACATTATTTTGTTTTAAATCATAACATGCTAGCTTTTAACATTTTTAAGATGAGCAACACTTAAGAACTCCAGACTAGTTAAGTGTAGGTAGTAAAAATGTTTAGTTATGGTTAAAAATAAGAACAAATACGGTTTCAGATGTTAATCGACCACAAACAGTTTCTTTTATACCAATTTATCAAACCAATTTCAATGCTTTTACAGGTTTACTTTACATTTACATACATATATACCTAGTTATGACATCCTCTGGACTGAGACTGGTTAAGAAAGAAAAAAAAAGGAAAAATTACAAATGTTTAACAAAAGGCCCTGCATTTTCTCTACAAAAGAGAATAACCCGAAAAGGAAAGGCGGACATAAATTTACCAAGAAAAGTAATGGAAACAGAACAACAGCTGAAAGGTAATCGGCGACTGCAACCGTTTTGTGAGAAGAAGCCGGAGAGCTAGATAAACTCAGAGAGCTGGCAGAGAGCAAATCATTCAAAAATAGAACAACATGAAACAACAAGCGCAAAGGACCATGAAACCAAAATAAACTTAAACAAATCTAACACGGAGAGAGACGAAATTATGGAAATGAGAACAGCAAAATCTCACAAAACCATAACAAAACCCAAAAAACCATGACAGACATAATCAGATTTCAGATTACGTTTCCAATTTTGAATCTCACAGCAACACAAGAGCTCTGAGAAGCTTATAGAAGCAAAAAGGTGTTTTTTGTTGTTGTTTTTCTCTATATTTGTCACCTCAGTGCTGCCAAACCTGGCATACTCAATGAAAGATTTTTATTTTGTTTTTGTCAAAGCCTTTTTCATAGGGAGAAGAGTTTTGAAGTTCATGCAATGTACTGCTGTCTCAAATGTATATTGGGCGTATTGTTTGTATCGTGACCTAATGTTCAAGGCTGCAAAGCAACACAAATGGGACCATCACAAAACATTTCCTATCTGTTCACCTTTGGTTCCTCTTTCGCTCAATCTTCCCTTAGTTGAGATTGTAGAGAAGAGCATAATGAAGGATGGGGTAAGAGAGAAGGGCACACTCTATCGATCCGGTGCGAAGGAAAGTGGCAACATGAAAGTGAAGAACAGAGAATACGTCCAAATGCATGCTTTTTTATGTCCCCTATACAGCAAAGTGCTGTCCAGACCCTTAATTAATGTGACCTAAAAACATTTTATTTTATTTTTAATTGAGCATATCTGTGATATGATTGATCTTGATTGATTTATTTTGCATCCAGTTCAGGTCTGGTATCACGTGGATTTGTTCAGTAAGGAATGAAACAACACAAGCATGTTTTTGTCCTTTTACCTCGTTGTCCTTATGTCTGCCACATTTACACTGCATGCAAGCTTGGCAGAAAAAGTAAGTAAATGTACGTTTGTTGATTATTTTTGTGTTGTAATAATGCTGCTTGGCAATACATTTTTATCTCAAGCTTAGCCACATGTGTAAGGGAAATGTCAATGTGATTCAGCTGCAGCTGTGGAAAACTTGCCAAATCCTCTTTAACAATGCCAAGCTGCTTTTCCTGCCTCTGGCAGTGTCTTGGTGTTGTTTATTCGATTGAAAAACAAGACAGTTCATGTATTTAAATTGTATATAATTTAAGTATTTAGGACATGATACCTTTATAGCTGGAATACTTTTTCTCCAAGGTTCGGTCACTACGGCCAACCACTTGAATTTAAAACAACTTAAAATTACAATCGTAATGCTAAACAATTTGGTACAAATTTTTTTCGTTCTGACTCTTTCTGTATCCTTACCTAATGTTTGCATCACACTCAGTGAGCGTTAGCTTATCAGCTGCTAAAAGCATGCAACAGATGTAAGCATAAGGACAGTAGGAGGCTAGATATATAACTGACATGTGGCCCATTGATATTATTCAACCAAATTAAATTGAAGAAGTTCTTTACAATTACAATTGGGATTTTATATACTGAAAATATCTTCTTTTTGTGTTACTTGTGCCGTAAAAGCTTCTACTTCGCTTGGTGGATTTTAAGAATTAAATCATTAAATTTTTCTATTATTGTTGATTCTGACTCTTGGTGATTACAGAAAAGTTACTTTCTCGAGTGCTTTCATAAACATTTGAATAGATGGACATCTTACAAAACATAGAAAAACAGATATATTTAGTTTGTCAGTCAGTGAGAAGAATTCTCACATTTTTCTTTTTGTATCCAGTGTCAACATTATTTATGAATCCCTGAATACATGAAAATAGGAATTCTCAAAGAAATAGTGAAACTATACAAGTTTTCTTGATAAGGTTTACTTTACGCTTTTTCCCAGACGTCCAATGTACATTACATTGTACGTATTACATTTAAGTAATACTTTTTACATACATTTAAGTTTCCCCCAGTGCTTTATAAGCCTGGCAGGCCACCAGGCTTTACTTCCCCCACCAGACTGCTGTTTGTTTATTCTAAAGGGTTTTTCAAGCACCAGTGATAGTAAAGACGGATTACGCTCGGTTTATAGTTAACCCATTGACCTTTCATTGATCAGTCAGTTTTGCTTGTCTTCTCATATTCATTCATGTTACTCTTAGCCAGTCGTTAAATTAAAGGCCTACACAAAAACGACTTACTTTACTTCCTTTTCCTTCTTACTATTTTACTGGCTAATAAAGCAAAAGTGTAACATTGATATAATAATAATGGTGCATTAAAGGAGACACCTGTCTTAATGTTTTACCATGAAAGTAAAAATTAACCCTTCTTTGGCAGAACATGTTTTTGGTTCCTCATAGTTATGTTCCCTTCCTTCCATCTTTCTCTGTATATTCCTGTTGCTTCTTTAACATTTTCTCCTACCCTTTGCTCTTCTTTCTTTTCCTCCTCCTCTTTGTCGTCGTCTTCTCTTCCCACCTCACTTTTCTTTTCTTTTTTTGTCTCCTTCCTGTCTCTCTGTGGCAATGAATACTGAATCAGTCAGAGACAGACGGTGCGTGGGGTCTCCCCAGAGAAGGCAGAAAGCCACATACAAAGTGTACACACACACACACATGCACGCATACGCACACACATCAATGCACACAGGCATATGTCAGAGCAAGAAAAACCCTCTGTCTCCATACGACCACATGCCATCCACAAGAGGATGCGCGCCCGGGACCATTTTTAGCTTTGATAAATTTTAGCTTTAATTTCCCTTATCGGTGATCCGCTGCCTCGGACGGCTCTTGCAAACACGAACAGAGCCGCAGGGAAACTCAGGAGACAAGGTTAATGAAAAGCACACATGTATACAAAAAAAAAGAAAAAGAAAAACAGCCATTCATTTATACACACGCTCTCTTAGCACATTTCAGTTGTTTCAGGTTTTTATGATAACTCTGTTATCCCGTGGACATTAACGCACATTAGTTTTTGTTTTGCCTCAACACATTTGCTTCTGATGGGCCGAATGTGATAGGCCAACTCAAAGTGGTAAATAACAGTGAAATGAGGGACTATGATCTTTTCTAAACTTAAAAGATCATAGGTGTTCAAAAGTCAGGAGTTTTTTGGCTTGTACACATTGTGTTCGACAGGATGTGGTGAGATATGATCCGAATCTTTAAAAACAGCAACATTGTGGGCCTCTTCACCTTCTTCTATTATCAGCTCACGTCACTTCCAAAGACATGGCCCGGAGGTTCGAAATGTTATCAAAGCCCAAGCTTTTCTTTCTACCTTTGAGTTTGTTAAAGACAGTTCTTGTACTTAAAAAAAACACTCTTTAAACCCCCTAACTCTAAAACACCAACTATTGCTCTTGTTATGCACTTCTTTATCTTTTCTCTTTCTACATTCTCATTTTTTCTAATACATCACAGAACACCTCCTTCTTACTGCAATGAAAGCTGAATAACCACCTGCAAATCACTTTGCATGCATTGCAAGTGAGCAATATTGCCTCCTAACCGCAGTGTGTATAAAGAGTATTGAGAGCATCTCTAATTTTCTAAGAAAATTATTTCCGAAGGTGCAATTGGCGTGAAATTCTCACCAGATGTCAATAACAACACATCCATTTCACAAAGAAATCCAGCCGCAAATGTTTGTGAATTAACTTACGAATGTGTAATGAACTCATAAAAGAAGGGAGGCAGAAACAGGCCATGTCTCCAGCTGAAATCTATCAGTAAAAAGAAAGCAATCCTGCTTTTAAGCATGAGTTAATATCAGCTGGTTCAGTCCCAAGACATACTGGTACTGGTTACAGAAGACTTTTCAAACAACTGAAGTTTCCACTGAGCTGTTGAAGCCATAAGCAGGAAGTGCAAAGTGTATTATTACACTATAAACCGGACCCAGACAGATGAGTGAAAATTATTGTCAGAAGAGTTGTCCAAGAGACAAGGGCCACTTGTGAAAATCTTCAAAAAGACTTGGTAGAAGAAAACAAGTGTTGCACTCGACCACGATGGCCTGAATCATGCAAGACTCGTCTGCAGAAGAAGAAGCGAGTTGAAGTGCATTTAGAGGTGGTTGAAAAACATTTAGAAATTCTGAGAAGATGTGGTCTGGTCCCATTAGGCCAAAATCAAACTCTTTAGATGGTGGTTAAAAAGTTTAAACACTGTAAAACCACAAACTCGTACAGAGTATATTTTCTAGAATGTTCTAGTACACCTGAAATAAGACAAAACTATCTTACGAGTAACTTTTCAGCAAGATATAAGAGCTTAATAATTCCTGAATAATAATTTTTTAAAAAGTCCTATTTTCATCTGCAGATTTTTTTCAAATCTATGTCATTATGTTGGTATTTCAAAAGGTACCGTCATGGGTGATACCATAAGGCCCAGTCCTGGTATTCAGATAATACAATAAATGACAGAACATAAAGGAGATCTCTGGTTGAGTTTTTCACACCATACTTGCTAGTTTATGTCTTTGTGAAACTTGCTTCCTGTGCTGGTGCGCATTCTTGTTTGAACAGACGGTGGGCCTTCTCCAAACTGTTCCCACAAACTGGTAGCATGAATTGTCCCAAATGTCTTGGCATGTTGCAGCATTACGAGCTGCTTTTGGTGTAGCCAAACGAGTGTGTTCAACTCTTTAGAAAAACCCTTTCACTAGTATGACCTCTGTATTAAACTTTTTCCTTTATGCAGCATAGTCAAGACCTATATGCCCATTGGATTGAGACAGAGAGGCACGATTAGTCAACCTGAAGAATATGAGTCCAGTGTTAGTGCACCTTACACTGTTACCTGCATCCAACACTTTGCATTGTACTTTGTGACGCATTTCACGAACCTCCCTGTTTATGAGCTAATCTGATTGCAATGTGAAGTTTGGAGGTCTGTATCTACCGACTGTAAACAAGCTGAGGAGTTATTTTGGTGTGAATGAGAGTTTAGGGTTTCTGTTAAGAACATGTTTTTGTATAGATTAAGTCGGCTATCTCCAGCGTTCAGGTTTGTTATTTGCGCCCCGCTGGACAACATCCCCAGTCATCTAGAAAGCCGCTTGCAGCAGACCACCTCTCGGGGTTCATCTACCAGGTGTACTGCTTATCTTGGTGCTCTAGGTAGTATATTAAACACTGTCAGAACAAGGAAAAGATCTTATCCAGCTTTCCAACACTGGAAAGACATATTGTACAGCACCTAGTGAGGTAGAAGAAAAAAATAAAATACAACCAAACACATTCTCGCTCTGAGCTGCCATCTGCAATATGGAGCCAACTATTTTAAGAGGCACTGCGTCATCCATCAACATCGGTTGACGGAGTCAGTCAAGCTAATTAATCTGTTGGGACTGTTCTCACAGTTTTTCTCCATAATGTGCCATAATTATGTCAGCTCATTGTTAGCCGGTTTGTGTTTTGCACATCACTCAGATGTATCCCTCATATTTATCTGACACGTTGATTGAGTCGCTGGTGGGCCTTCAGATGAGTAGGCGACGGGAACAGACATGGTGGAGGTGAGAAGAAGAAAAGGAACGCTGAGTGAAGTATGACTGAGCAGAGTTCGATGAGTGTGCTTGGCAATCAACATTATCAGAAAAAAATAAAACCTGATTGTGTTTTGTTCTAAAGACCAGCGCATCAGACAAGAAATACGGCCTTGGGGGACTTTGGTAAAATGAAAATAGGCAAAACAGACATATATTCCAGTTGCTGCGCGTTGATGATAAGATGCCAAGAGAGTAAGCATAAGGCAGAATTCCCAAAGATAAGAATTTTATGTTCCATGTATATTATTTACTGTATTTCCATTCCCCTTGATCAAAGGGGGAAAAAAGAAGACGACTGCTTCAAGTTTTATGTGTTTGTTCGCCCTGCAAAGCAGAGAAGGTGACATGGAGGAGACGTGTGGCAGTAAACACAAAAGGACAGCAGGGAATGTGACAGGACAATTTTAGAGACTTACGGGAAGATGAAAACCAACAGAATGCGCGGAGCAAACCAAAAGGAAAGAGCAGGATTCAAGGACAGCGAGAGATTAATGGCATTAAAGGAGAGAGTCTGAAATTAAACACAGCAGTGACACATGGCAGTGTTGTGCATTTGGAGTCTAGTTTAGGCTGGAACAAATATTGGGACAATTATTAATGGAACTAGTAATCAAGTCTGGGCAACCACTCGATTATTAAGCAAGTAGCTAAATACAGCGGCTTGCAAATGTATTTATAACCCTTTAGTTTTTCCATATTTTGTCACATTACAACCCTAAACAAATACATTTAATGAATTAATGAATTATACAGGTGTGAAATATTAAGAAAATTATACATGATTCTGTTAGTTTGCGACCCAAGAGGAAAACAGACTGGAGCCAGCAGGTGTAGAGTATTCAATATTTTTTTCTTTATCTTGTTCAGTTCAGTTCAGCATACAGAATGGCAAACAGGTCAAAAAAGGAAGAGGGAAAAAGTCTTCCTCTCATCTGGATCACCTGGTTTTTTTAAAGATTGGCCTCCACAAAGGGTAGAGGGGTGGAGACATTTACATTTCCAAAAACAATGAATAAACATTTGCACCAAATAATATTCCTAACAAAAAAAATGTCTTCAAATACAATTAACTCAAGCAAAACTAGAAACAAAAACAATCTGGGCCCAAACAAAATCCAAAATACATCTCTCCTCCCTCTCAGGAAATGGATTCTCCCAATGAGGCTGATTGGCAACACCAGGTCCTTGTCAGCACTGCTCATGGGCGCGCTTCCATGGCAATGCATGACCCGGTGACCTCAAAGAGATGAAGATGATAAGTAAACAAATAAAACAACCTCCCCAAACAATACATCCACCCAAACAAACCAGAATATAAAATACACAGAAAACAACCCCTATTAGGGAGGGGGTAAATCCCTCACAGATTCACACATTTTTGTCAAATAAAAAATTCAAACGGCGGCTATTCTGCGCAAAATGAATGATTACCTGAAAACTTTTACGAAGTTCAAGGGCTGATTATTCTACGTTTTCCTTCAATCTTCCACTAATGATAATGTAAGAACTTTATTATTGTTATTGTGCACCATCATACACCAATGTTGTATTTTCATTTAAACTTGCCCATGCCTAAATTAATTGATACATTGAAGCAGAACCCAACTTTTACAAGTTGAAAGATGCAAGAGCTTGGAAAAAAAAACTAAATAATTTCTCCAAGCAACCACTGAGAAAAAGAGAGCATGACAAAGAAAACAAATTAGTGGCTTAGCCGAAGATGAATGCGGGAAAATGTAAAGGGTAAACCTACTACTTTTTTTTTTTTTGTCTGAACAAATAACTTACTCCTGACAGCAAGACTACGTCCTTTTAAGATTTTTGGCTTTCATTTCTTGCATGACCTTTCCTAACGTCTGACTTCCCGTCACTTCTATTCACCTCTATTGACTGCAGTCAGAAGAACCAACAAAGAAGATACACGGTGTATCACACAATAGATTGGTGCCTCTTCCGTATGAAGAAATCTTATTTTTCTAAATCTTATTAACTTTAAAGCTCTATAAGTCCAACATGAGAAATGTCTCTAAAATAAGGGAAGGTGTGGACGGCTTCTGTCTGTTGTTGTGGCTTGTGCTTTGCCATGGTGAAGACTCAACAAAGGTCAGAGTGGATGAAAAAATGGCCTTTCAAATTATTAAGACTGTTGAATGTGACTTTTGGCTATGCTTAGCAGATTTTGTCTTTTTTGTCAGGCTTCGTTACCTTTACTTTATATTATATTAACATGTTAGTGTCTAGACGAGATAAAAAGAAAACTTGCACGTCATTGTTTGACTTAGATTTTGGATACGCCAGCAAATTAACATACAAAAAACAAGTAGTTATTCATTTTCAAACGTACAGAAAAACAAAATTTGGGAGCTTAAGTTGCATCTACAACATGATAAAATAAGCAGCCAGCAAGCAATTAAAGTCACTCGTTTGTCAGCAGTGTCTGTTATTCAGCCTGCATTCAGTCTCTATGGCAACCAACTTTGTACTAGCAATGTTGAAGACTCTGACCTCTGTTGCTGATTTATTTTTTTATTTTTTGCCTAATTTACCACTACAGTGCTTCTGTTAGAAAGCACACTGATCGTATGAGTGTTTACTGAAGAATTGTGGCTACATTGATTTGTTCCAGATCCAGAACAGAGCACTTTCTGAAAATACAAAAATAAGAAATATAATTATAGCTCTGATTTACTATTAATATAAATAAACCATATATCAGTATTCATTCCCTTTGTCAGAATTGCTGTTTTAAACATGGACAATGTAGGACATTGTCTCGAAATAATCTGGCTAACAGCTTAAAGGCTAACGGCTAAGTTAGCTAAACCACGATTCTAACAGTAAAATTTTAAAGGCTACAAACAAACACCAGCAGCCACACAACATCGTTAGAAGTGATGAGAAATATCCACACATTCACATAATGACCATTAACACTACTCACGTTGGCAGTGATAGCTGCCCCGCCCTAAACAGAACAGGTGGAGAAGTGAAGAAAGAAAGAGGAAACTGTATAAAATGCCTTCAAAATAAAAGCATAAATATGAAAACCTCTAACAAGGAGATAGTTTCAATTGCTAGATCAAGTTTTTAGTCAGCCGTTTCTGCATCACTAATATGAGATTTTGTTAGCTTAGCTTGTTAGCTTCATTAGCTCAATGCTAACAAAACTACTTGAACTTCATCTTTTTCTACTCTATTGTTCGACCTCTGGGGTAACATACAGCACATGTAGATGTTTCACACTCCACTTCAGTTGATTGAAGTAATTATATTACCTCCTTAACATGTCTCCAGTTGATGTGTGAAGCAGCAAGGAAGCACCTAAAACATGGAGGACGGTGGGACCTCTTGTGTTAGTGCTTTTCCAGTCCTTGTGTAAAAGCATCGACATATGGACTTCTATTCGGTACATAGATGTTGGGAGTCTTTTCCAGCAGTACAAATGCAGCATCGCTGTGACAAAAGGGCAGTGAAATATGCCAGGTGTATTCTCATCACGTATTCTCTGTTTTTGTATCATTCCCACTTCAGCCATATAGTGATGCTGCTCTGCATGGCATGAATTTTAAATCACCTGTGGAGTCGCCAGATTTTTTCCTCTCTCCTCCTCCCCTTTCCACACACACACACACACACACACACACACACACACACAATTACAGTTTCTTCTGCTGTCTTTACACCAAATATGTTTTTCTATCATTCAAAAATTATGAAAAAAATCCAAAGTGTCTGGATTCCCATGATTGTGTGTTAACACAATGAAGTCTGATCCATCTAAAATGTGTAAGATAAGCCTGCTCAACACATGTGCCTTCCCTCCACTTTACGATTTGGCTCTTCGCCAGTCCTGCTCATTCCATTGTTCCCTCATTCTCTCTTCGACACACACACACCTGAGCTCCCCACTGTCTAGCATGCTCGAATGCCCTCTCCTCTCTCAAAAACTGACACACACACTTTCGACTTCATTTTTATCTATGTCTGGAAATACAATTTAAATCTCTCTGCCACACACTTTTCTTTTTTTTTATTTGCGCAACCAGGTTGAAAAGGTGGAACGAGGGACTGGGAGAATATTATCTGCATTGGTCAAGGCTGCAGTCAACTGGCACATAGGAGCGCTGGCCAAAGTGTGCAATAAAAGCTCTGACAGAGAACATTATCTGTTTTTGGTTTGACACGTAACAGAGGACCCACACAGAGCGCATTGCACCACAAACGTGATGGATTTGTGTATATATATTTATTTTTTTTCCATCGGGATCCACTTATTGGAAGCAATTACATGGGTCACGCTGGATTTTAATGGAGAAGTAATGGACGTTAAGAAGCGCGTGTTGGAGAAGACTGTTGTGGGGATAGAGATAATGGAAAAGAATTAAAAAAAGAGATGAAGACAAAGGGAAGGGAGACAGACAGAGTGGGGAATAACGAACTGACTTGTATTGCGTTTCTTCTTCTGTTTATCTATATCTATTCATGCCCGACTTTAAAGCGAAATGAATTATTAGCTGTTTGAGTTGCTCAAGTGACACACAAAAAAAATTCTGCACATGAAAATGTGGTTTATCAGATCATCGGGGTTGTTTCTTCATGTTTCACATTTTTACTAAATTGAAAATGAAAAGAGAAAGAGCTTCTGAATCCATGATTCAAAGATGGTGCGACGTGGTTTCCACACTTCTAACATTCGTGATGCAAAATATAGTAGCAGGAGTCATGTCACCTATTCTTTTGAATCTTCACTATAATCTTTGGAGTCAATTTCATGGATTTCTGGACATCTCACTAAGTAAGATTACAAGTAATATTCATGAACACAGTTCATTAATATCATAATGTAGACCCGACTAGCCTTCAGATTATTCATCACCACGACCATTTGTATCATTATTATTCTTTCAACAATAAGAACCCAATTGCTGAAAGAATAACAATTGCCTGAAGGAGCTTGTTTGGACTAGAAACAATGCGATATTGATAACTGAAGTGCGAAAACATGAACAGATTGCGGGACTTTGAGATTTATAGTTGGTCATTTCAGCAAAGGAAGAAATTAGTCATTCACCTCAAGGGCCGTGCCAATGAAACCCCACTGCGAAAACACAGAACCCCACCAAGTGTTTTTGTTCTAGATCCTAGTGCAAATACCTTCAAACATTTGAAATAAGACAAGACTGACTTGCAGGTATCTTTTCAGCAAGATATGAGCTTGTTTTAAGTCAATAAGTCATACATTTTTATGAGATCTAGTTCCACTGGCAGACTATTTCATTTAGAATATGGGAAATATGTCTTGTTTAAAGTGAAACGACTTGCCAGTGGAGCTAGTATGTTTTCTAATCAATAGTAAGGAATTATTTTCTTGAAACTAGCTTTCATGTCTTGCTGAAAATATTATTTTAAGTTAGTTTTGTCTAATTTTGAGTGTACTAAGGTATTTTCACTTGAAAATAGAACGAAAATACTTGGTAAGACTTTGTGTTTTTGCAGTGCTATAGATTCTATAGATCGCTTTAAGTGCTTCGTGTTTATGCGACATGTTTATGTGAAACTGAAAAGATATTTAGTCACTGTTTTGCTGCTGCCATTTTTATTATCATTTTGTGTAAACTTAGGGAACATTAAAATGGCTTGTGGTTCTAAACACCTGTGCTTTCTAATTGAGATGAAGATTAGTTTTTCTACACTTGAATGAAGTTTAATAAAGTGGTTTTTTTAAAGTACAAAACTTTTGATGGTTTACACAAACAGTGGAAAAGTATTCCTGTAGCAAGATACGCATGTGCTTTCTTGTTTGTGTGTGTTGGGTGTGTGCTTGCAGTTGGATGTGTGTGGGTCCCATCTGTTTCCCAGCTTCCCGCTCTTACCAGCTACTCCAGTCCACTCTTGGCTACAATCTATCTTCATTCCCATCTGACGCTGCACCAGAAATGATTACAAAATCCATCAGCCCACATTGTCTACTTTTCTCACAGGGTGCTCTGACATTTGATACTCTGTGCTCAATTAGGACTCCGGTTCTCTAAAACTGTCCAATTTAAAATACTAATATTCTTTCTCTCTGCATTTGGGTCTGGTTTCAAACTCAACTAAATTTTCAGCCAGTTCTCTCAGTTATTTCTTTAAAAAAAATTTATGCTGCACATGTACTAGTTAGTTACAGATACTAATCGTGACCTGGTGGTACCTTTAGCGAATACGCCACAACAGAACTGAGAGACACTGCAAACAAGTAAGGTTGCTACATTTCAATTGGGCCGATAAGGTTGATGCCTAGAGCTAAAAAGAGCACTAGAGGCTTATTAGAGCTAAAGTGATGATCTTGAGAAATATTATGATCAATAGTTAATAGTTAAGGGGCAGTATTATGTCAAAATCAACTTTTTCAAGCTTTACATCATGTTATGATGTTACTCTCTCATCAAAAACATACCTGGAGTGTTGCTTTGATTCTTTCATGCATGTTTGGGAAATCCTTTAATCTCCCCTGGCAACCATTCAAAATGCTTGGGTTTACCGAGCCCTGCCTTTGAGATGCAGCTCCTCCCTGAAGCTTCGACTTCACAGAACTCTCCCACTCAGCTCCTTCAGACTAGTAGCAGCAATTAACAAACACCTGGTGGAACTGCAAATATCCTGAGCTCATTATATGAGCTGTTTCTCTGTTCAATGCTGGTAAAAATGCAGCTAAACATAGAGGAGCCATGTTGTGTCAACTTCCTGAAGGCGGAGTTTCAGAAAGAGCAGGAGCTCTTTCTGAAAAGAGACAGAGACTCTTTTCTTAAAGAGACAGAGACCCGATTTCAAGGTGTTAAATCACAAAGTTAAATTTCTTTTAAGTCACATTTGATATAAAAATGCTATGTGTACTCATAACATGTGAAGGTAAAAAAGTTACCTGATTTTGCTATAAAATGGCACCAGGTGCACCAGGTGCCTGGAAAATACATAATACATGTGGGTTTTTCAATGACAAACTGAAGCAAACTATAATTGGAACTAAAATCTGCATTAACAGATTTTTAGATGATCGTAATTCGCTGTTGTTGATTGAGGTTCAATCTGTACCTACTGACGAAACGGTCACTTAATCATTCACCTTGAGGTCATTGTTTGGGAGGTTGTTGAGACCTGGTTCCAGTTCTCCCAAAAAGGTGATGGAGATGATATCCAGTAAGTTAAACATTCATCCATCCATCCAAAGGAATGTAACTGTTCATTCATTCATTGAAACATTGAGCTTGGACCTGCGGGAGTCTACCGCTGACATAAACAGCAGTATCCTGTTGAGGAATTTTTCATTGAAACAACCGCATTGGCTTCCATGGAAAGCTTAGCAGGTAAAAGAAATCTACATGAAGTTTGTTGACTTGTTACTATGGTTACGGTTGTAAAGATGAGCTAAAGTCAGACAGGACTTATCTGCTCAAAAAGTCCACTTAACAGATTTTTCTGGGCAGAACAAAGATGGCCGATGTCAAGTAGACATAAGAAATGTGCATGCAGTGCTTGGAGGGATTTGACAACAACTGACTCTTTCCAACTTGATGAATCACAGCCTTTCTGATGTCTTTCTGGGAACTGATCAGAGTCAACAAAAAAGTGATGTCATGGCTCAGCTTCTATATTCATGTGGGTTCTGTTATATTATGGGAAACTGGTGCCTCGATTTAAATAAGGCCATTAAAACGAGGCAAATGAGCAAGAAAACATATTTGGGCACTGAGCAGCGGATGCATGAAACACAAATTGGCGAGATGGAAGCCATACTTAATCACACTGGGATAATCTGGTTTTCTGTTTGGCTCCCCGGTGGATTGCATATATAAATGTTGATTTAATCCCCACATTTACTATTCCCTCTCACAAGAGCATTAACCCATTTATTTCAAGTGTTACAGAAATGAAGTCAATGTATAATGTAATTGTTCGGCATACCTTTCTAATTAAACTTCTGTTTTTCCCTTTTCTAGACTGTACTGTCTGCATTGCTGCAGTCTTTATTATTATTTTTTTTTTGCCCTGTTTTCACAGTGTTAACATGTACTTGTATTTGTGTGTTTTGAAAGACTGTCAGAAAAGTACTTGACAGCGTCATTCATTAAAATGCTGCTGTTATCAGAGGGCTACTCTTAAAACATAAACACTTCCTCTGGTGTTTATATCTTTGATAATCAATGTCAATTCAGTCTTAAGCTCAATATCAAGGTCAAACACAAGGTCAAATTGACTATTTAGGGTTTGTTTCGGTCTTTTTATAGTTATTAGTGCAGCACAAAATGACTTTGTGTGACAAAACTGGTTTTAATTGTATTCCCTCTGACAAAGCCCAGCATCTGCTTATTGCATCATTTGTTTTTATACGAATCACTACCATTTTCATCAGCTTTATTTATGTTGCAAATTTTGGGAACAAGGCGATTCAAAGAGTTACACATGACTTCCCCTGCTTTGATGATTGTTTCAGTTTCATCAAACTTATACACATAACTTGTGGTGCTAGAAGATGACAAAGTGCTAACAGTACGATCCTGGTTATCTGCAATATACACCAATGACCATTATGGCATATCTCCTTGGCTGCATTTATACGAGATGAGGTTTGAGTTGAAAATATGCTAAATAAA
The DNA here is from genome assembly GCA_033032245.1 of Poecilia picta. Lineage (NCBI taxonomy): Eukaryota > Metazoa > Chordata > Actinopteri > Cyprinodontiformes > Poeciliidae > Poecilia > Poecilia picta. Next base: position 7,724,511 of record CM065370.1, on the reverse strand, counting down.
ACTACTGTTTCTATATGGATTAGAAATTCTTAGTTCAAATATCTAACTATCTATGAGAGAAGTTGTCCTCTAGACAGTGTCTGGAAGTTCGTATAAAAAACCAGAAGGAAATCGAGGAACAAGTTCAAACCTTTTCGACTCGTGTCGTAAGAAAGTGTTTAAAGAGGCTAACACAGACATACTGAACCATTTTCCCATCAATCGGTGATCAGAGAAATACAAGATTGACAAATTAAATTAGCTGGCCTACACCCATGAATGCTTTGCATTATCAGGCTTGGTGGGGTAATTATTGCTTGCAACTGCACTGGTGAGGCGATAAGGAAACCTTCAGGAGAAGCAAATGCAATTTAAGCATTTATTGTGATGGATTACCTCCTTACGAGTAAGTTCAAAGTCTTTCCATTTTGGCTTTTATTGCACGTAGAAATGGAAAAAAAAATCCTGCAGAGCCTTGGGAAATGAAGTGTAGAAAAAAATGTTTAGTGAACATCCATATTTGCACTTAAGTTAAAGCTGTCACGTTTCTAACACATTCAGTAAAAGTAAAAGAAATATTTAATCTGTTTTACACTTGCTGATTACATTGAAGAGCTGCTTTCCATTTTTACAAAAAAAAAATTAACAGTTTATTTTCAGTACTTTAGGCTGCAGAGCTGATGTTTATTTTTGCTTCGGGACTTCAAACTCAGTACTGAAGTGGATTCTTGTGATTAATGTGGTTTAAAAATGTCAATATATTGGCATTCAACAGGTAGAAGATGTATATTAATCATAATAAATGTCTGATGCCCCCAGAAATAAAAAGTGAAGGCAGAGGTTGTTGTTGTGGTTTATTTGTTGTCATCAAGCCCACACAGAACAGTTATGACCCAGCTCAGGAATAAAAAAATGACATAAACAAAACAAACATTTGGTGAAAAAAAACAAACAGTTTATTGTACAGTAGAAATGTCCACCAGTAGAAATGTCCACACTTGGAGGATATATAAAACTTTTAGAAAAAACTGCGATAATCTTAAGAACAAACTACTGTCGAAGGTCTGGTCTATGTATTTGCTTAAATCAAAATATAATCATATAAAAATGAAACACATAAAGTGGAATAATAATAATATGTATGAACACTAAACCCTAATTTGAGGTCCTACAAAATGCAGTTTACCTAATACAATATGAGTAGATCCTTTTAACTGATAAACTAAGTTTGCATATCTGTATAATCCACAAATCAATCAGAAAAGAAAACTTGCTCCTCAAATTGTGCTGGCAATTAAAAAAAAAACATAAAAAAAAAATGTTAAATCAACTTTTTGAGCTTTATGTTAGGGTCTAGCTTTGTTTGTTTTGTTTTTTCCTTCTTGGGTTTTGTGTTGGGTGCGCCTGCTGCTTCCCCCCCTCTCCACCAGGTGTCGCCGGGTGCCTGGGTCCCTGGAGAGAGGTGTTTGACGACTTTGGACACACCTGTTGGCTATTTAGAGAGGACTGCTGTGCAGTACTTAAGAGGCGGCTGGCCATCACTCCAGTGCCTGAGTGTTTACTAATTATGGTGAACCACTGATCCAGAGATCTCCAGAAGCCCAGGAGCTACCAGGATCCAACTAAGCCCGACGGCTGCGTCTCTGGCCTTTCCTGTGGATCGCACCTCCGTTGTCCGCCGCCAGACCTTACCTGTTCCGCCCTCCAACGTTCTCCGACTCTTCAGTCATCCGGTGCCTGTATACCACTTGTATGACACCATCCAAAACTCTTGCCGCGACCTCCAAACCGTAAGACACCTTATCTGCCACCCATGCCGTTGATTCCCACAGCCTTGAACTCACCACTAACCACCTTCATTTCATTGACAGTCAGAAGACCTGGTTCCTTCCCTGTTCCCCGAACCCCTTCTCCCCACTTCCTCAATATTTCATTAAAGTTATCATTTATCAAACGCTTCTCCTGATTGTGTCCTTGCATGTGGGTACGAAAACTAGACCCCATCATGACACTTTACATCATGCCACAATGTGATTCCCTCATCAAAAACACACCTGGCATGCTGCCTTGATTCTTTCATGCTGTTTAATAAATCCTTTAATCTACATGGCAACCATTCATCCATGCAAAACGCCTGGGTGCTGCAGTTTTTAAGTTCCGCCTCCCAAAGGAATCATCCCCAGCGACTTCCTCACTATGCTCCTTCAGAGTAGCCAGCAGCAATTAGCAGTTGTGGAAAACTAAAAAAATAAATATATATATATATATATATATATAAAAATTCCCTTCTCACATCCTCGGTGGTCTCTTTCATCCTCTGAGCTCGGGTCCTCTACCAAAGGCCTGGGAGCTTGAGGGTTCAGTATCTTGGCACAGCCAAGATACTGCGCAGTATCTTGGCGCAGTATCTTCTGCGCAGTATCTTGGCTGACCCAGTGTGACCCAGTATCTTGGCTGACCCAGTATCTTGGCTGCGCAGTATCTTGACCCCGAGGGCCCCGATGACCACAGGCACCACTGTGGTCTTCACCTTCCAGTTCCTCCCTGAGGCCCTGGTATTTCTCCAGTTTCTCATGCTCCTTTTTCCTGATGTTGTAGTCACTTGGTATTGCTACATCCACCACAACGGCTTCCCTCTGTTCTGAGCCTCTATTGCTCTGGTGTTTAGGGCCTGTTCCTGTGCAGCCAGGATGAGAGCCTCTGTGCTGTCCTTGAGTCCAGCTTTGTCCAACCATTGGTAGGATTTCCTGATATCAGCCACTTCAGTTATTTGTCGGTGGTACATCCCATGTAGGGGCTTGTTCTCTCATGATGGACCCTCTAGCACCTCATCCTCTGTTCCCCATTGCCTGAGACAATCCCTGAGCATATCGTCCGTTGAGGCTTTGTCCTTGATGTATTTATGAATCTTGGATGTTTCATCCTGGACAGTGCACTTAACCCCAAGTAATCTACTGATCTGTGCATTGATGTATTAATGTGTGTGTGTTTGTGAGTGTGAATGGGTGAACGTAACCCTAGTGTAAAGGCTGTGTGTGGTCAAAATGATTGGAAAAGTACCTTTTAAATTCAGTTCATGTACCATTCGAAGTAATTTGTGATAAATTCATTTTCATTTCTTTTAAAGAATTAAAAAAAACCTTAGACCCCCATGAGGACTTTAATCCTGTGAACTGAAACATTAAAGCCAATTCTTTCTCAGATATTGTAAAAGCATACCATGTATGAGCGTCTGCTTCCCGATGGAGTGCTTGCAGTGTTGACTGCTGCTGCTTGGGCCAAATCTTTTGATTGGTTCAAGCTATATTTTAATTCCAGTAAGCACTTCCTCTGCCCCGTCCTACAATGCTTGTTGTTAACCTTGTGCATTTGTATGAGACTTTTACACTTTTAAATTATTGTCTGAATACCAAGTAGGGTAGCTGTTTATCCAGACATGTAAAGGTTGGAAAGTTTAGTTGACAATTTATAGTCGTAACCTCTTCACTGCATATAAATGAGAGTGTGGCACATAGATTTATTTTACTCCTTCTTTCTGTCCACTGCAGTGGCTTTGACCCTTGTTGTTCTTACGGTATAAGGGCAGATGTTGGCTGCTTTTGCTGATAACTTTGGTAATAACAGGCAGTCCAATGTGACTGCCCTGGATGGATCTCATCTGCTGGTGCTTGCCTTTTCTGTTGCTCTTATTGGTTGAGTTGGACAAAAGAAGCAATGAAAAGAAAAGATAGGCCAGTAATAACTAGAAGTTGTTACAATCTCCAGTGTTTTTACCAATAAACTTAAATAAATATACTTTTAAGCTTATTTATCACTTCTCTGAGCAGTCAAAATCAAATAAAGTTCAGATCAAGACTAAAAAAAGTCCAGCCTGACTCGGCCCGAACCTGAAGTAAACCAGTCATATTATGTGAATTAAGCTTTTGCTGCTTTCGTTTGGAGAGCATAATTTGAGTAAGCAGTGAAACCTTTTCTGTTTTGAACTTTTATCATCTTCCAGCTCTATTTTGTCACTTATTGTAACCGCAAGGTGAGTTAGGTGCAAATTATCTGGGATGAGTGATTGATTGGCGAGGAGCAAGGCGGGGCTGCGTGCGCATTGTCCAGTCTAACGAACTTTTTTCTATCCACAACAAATTAAACAACCAACTCCTCAATTTAGACCATAATAAGATTAACACAACTTTATATTGTGCATACTGTGCTTTTACTGATCTAAATAAGATCAGATTTTTGAGTTCTAACTGATAAAATCCAATTTGTCACCTGAATTCTTGATGTTTCTCTTTTGTCAGAGATGATAAAAAGACGACATTAGAAATTGAAAATGTGATGTTTTAAACATAACTTTAGTGTCTAAAAGATAACTAAACATAAATGTCATTACCTATGTCTTTATCCACTCTCCTAAATGAATCTGTCTTGTCCTTAAGAAGATCTCAGTTTTTGCTCTTTCTAAAATGTGTTTTTGTATTTATGCTAGTTTGGCTAATTTAGACAAAATCTAATCTAACTTAAGGCACCCTGAGCTGGTTGTATCTTATAAACACTTAGATATGTGCTCCCATTGCTCTGTGGAAAAAAGTACAACTTGGACAGATTCAGATGTACATCAGCAACTCACTCCAAACCTCTTCTGCAAGTTCAAACACTGTGACCTTTCAACTTGACCACGTCAGGCATTCTTTGTACCTCGTATGTGAGGCCATTACCGCAACACTCAAAGGTGACAGTCGGACTCCTGGGACAGATTAATGGTCCGTAACCTTGTGGATGTTGAGGAAAATGACAAGCCTGCCCCTGATTATACACTTGACCTTATGCACCTCCCACTGAATGTTGGCAGCTGGTCTCAGAGTGAGCGCCACGGCCCCAGCTCTTGTTATAAGTGACGACTGGCGACTCAAAGGTGGAATCAGTTTGACCTTTGACAGCAGGAGGTCGCTGATGAAATCTGAAATGAGCACCTTCAAAGTGGTCAAAATGGCACCTGGTGGAATTGTTCCAGGACGGCAGGACAATTCAGGGCTGTGCAGGTGATCACTCCCATGGAGACCATAGAGGTGAGTTTGGATAGAATCCATTTGACCATTTACAGGTAATCTTGTATAATAGTATTCGTACCCTCCACAGTCTTACACCTTCTGTCACAATGCATTGACAAGCCCCAATGTATTTTATTGGGTTTGTATGTGATGTGGAAATGGTAGGATAACCTTGAACAGGTTTTGTGAGATACACAAACGTGTTCATCGCCTTTTTTCCAAAAAGTCATTCTTAAATAATGAGAATTTTAAAATTAGAATGAGATGTTTTAGGTTCCCTGTCACTTTAAATCTAAATAAACTTCTGCTTGCCACGCCTCCCCAAAACCCCCATACCCTTCTGAATCCCTCAACCAACCCCCTACCCCACAGTCCCTCTCCCCTCAACTCAAAGTTTACACTCGTACATAAAAATGGCCACAAACAGATGTGGACTCAAACAACCATACATCTTTGATAAGCATTAGTAGAGCCTCCTGCACAACCAACAAGAGCGCAGCAAGCAGTTTTTACACAATAAGTCAACAACAAAACACTTGTCTCAACCAGCAGCCATTACATGGGGCTGGGGCTCAGCTGGCATTGCTAGGTAATGGCGCAGGACTCGTTGATTGTGACTTAACAATCGGTAGATTTGAAACGGCTCATTTCCCAGACACCAAAAAACATCAACTTGTTGCCAAAAATTGGCAATAATTCATTCTGGTAGGGATTTTGTAAGCTCTCGGCTTGTTAATAGGTCCTATTTAAGACATAAACATGATGCCTCAAGAATAATCAATATGTATTAAAAATGACATACTACAGTGATCCCTCGTTTTTCGCGGGGTTGCGTTCTGAAAATAACCCGCGATAAGCAAAATCTGCAAAGTAGTTACCTTTATTTTTTATAATTATACAGCATAATTAAATACTCTACATTGAAACCAAAGAACAAACCTGTTTTCAGGTCAACAGTTGTGCGTGTGCATCAGTCGGGCCTTAATGTGATCTAGAGTCGTGTCATTAAAGCGTCTCCTCCAATCTGCCCCGCGAGATTCACAGCTGTATCTACAGCAGAGCGATGGATCTTGTCAAGCGAGCCTCCGGTCAGGTTTTGCGCTGATTCTGGCCACAGTTTTTTCCAGCAGGCATTCAAGGTTTCATCTCTTGAATGGCCATTCGGTATTTAAATACTGTAACGTTATTGGTACACAGGTAGAGAAGAAGCGGAGACACGGCACACAATCCACTGTGAGAAAAAAAAGGCCCAAAAAAATCTGCGAAGCATCGAGGCCGCAAAAGGTGAACTGTTAAAACGAGGGATCACTGTAGTCTTAAATTTTTTAAATGTATATGTACAAATAATGGTAAATTTTCTTTTTCAGGGAACCTCATTGAACACTTACTGAATAATTGAATAAGAGGAGAAAAAAGTTTATAAACATGTATTTATTATTAGAATTGTAATTTAATTGTTAATTACATGACTAGGTTGGCTCTGAAAGAAATAATTAACAACCTATTAGATTAGTATACCAAAATGCTTAATTTACTAACAAGACATAAACAAGGAATCTAAAACTTCCTGAAGAAGATCTAAAATGTTTCCAGAATGTGTATTCAGGTTTTCTTCAGGTAAGGAAGATGTAACCTCATCAGATGGTTTCCCCATCTTGAGAAGCAAGCCCACAGTTTACAGGGACAATTTGGATTTGTGCCTCCAGTCTGAAGGAAAGCTACGAAGAATTCATGAGCGAGGTCCCCAGAGAGGGAAGCCTGGAGGTCGGGCGCCAGAAAAACAGCCTCATCACAGGACAGCTTAGGGACTGCCTCCATTTTGGGTCAGACACTGTTTACAATTTTTTGGAACCAGCTTGTGCTCGAGTATCCTTCGGGTTTATTAGTCTTCTCTCTTTCTCTCTGCCAAAATGGATCGCCAGCAGTGACTCACTAAGGTGCTGCTTGTCTTTAGGGAGTTTACTCTGAGCCTGGAGGGCTGTTGGATGTTTACTGTTTGCTGAATGATAAGTGGAAAAACTGCCGCTGAAAGATAAAAGATGTTCCCACGAATAGAAACAATGCAGAGCAGTTTTCAACAAGTGCATCAAACTTGTTTGGAGACTTAGTAGAGCGTCCATCTGTCTTCATCACCACTTCACCGACCCGGCAACCCAGAAGGACGCACAAGTCGGAGTTTATGCCACGTCTGCATTAGAAAGCTGTTTGGAAAAGTAGATTTCTTTTTTTTTAAAAATATTTTCTCAGAAGTGTTTGTTTCTGTTTTTAAAAGGAGAGAGTGATCCAGACACGAATGAAAAGAACTGGCTGACAGCAGACGTCAAGGACTCAGAATAAGTTGAAATATTCTTACAAGAGAGAGAAGAAATGTTTTAGGCATTACATCAACCTCAAAATAATTTTATTTCACCAAATGTTTCATCAAAAGTTGATATACTTCATATTTCAAGGGACTTTTTTTTTTTAACAATGATGTTATAATATAATAATAACGTGAACCCCTCCACGTTTGCGGTAGTTAGGAACAACAGCTTCCTGAAAACAGCTGAACAATTATAACATCAAATATACGTCAATATAGACACGCTGCATGTTGTTGTTTACAGAGGGATATTTTGTGCATACGCACAAAACTGGAGGGCAAAAGATTTATTCTTTTACATGCCGTCCGTAGAACAGTTCTGTAAACTAAACGAAACTTGGAGATGCAGTTGTAATTAATTCAGTGCAGTGCGCCACAGCAAAGGGGAAAATAACAGAAAAAGTATTGAACAACTCAGCGCCACTCTTTTTTTTCTAGCCATCTGTCAGCTACGCTACTCAATGACCAGTTGTCATAGCAACTGACTCACAACAGTTCTGCCAGCATTTTCCCACACACAGCTTGGTGTTTATTTTGTGATCATTTATAAATGATGCTAACACCACAGAAGCTAGCATCCACAATCTGTCTTAGCTCTGCCCTTAAGACTACTTCCAGTTTGAAATCCTGGACTGGCTGGTTTGGCAAACACCAGTGTCTCAGGTAGCACTGCGTTTAGGTATTTCAGCTTTCAGAGCTGAATTTCCTTTTGAATATTTTGGATATTCTATGTGGAAAAAAATCCACTGACGGAAAATTTTTCATGAATACTTCGCTGTAAAAGACTACACAAAAACTGAACCTCAAATAGGCGGGCGTCTGAATTGATTATACTCTTTAAGAGATAGTTAAGAGTTAAAACCATGTGTATGTTTCCTTCTATTTCAACATTACTAACTGCTTCGTGTTGATCCATAAAACTTTAATACCCTAAAATTTGTGATTGTATCATCATAAGCAATGATGACAAAGTAAAATGCTTTCCCAAATCTCTGTAAATTACCTTCAGTCTTTGTGAAATCCTGAAGCTGCCTCGTAGCACTTCTCCAATATTTTCATCTCTTTTGTTTTGTTCCAGGCTTTCTAGGACCAGATCTTAAAAGCAGATTTTTAAAAGTATTATTATTTCAAACAAAGACGCCGTGTGAAGCTTTGTTTCTGTCTTCGACCAATGAAAGTTTGACAGCTAGCGAAGGAGAACAATAAGCCCTGAAATAAAGAGGCACGAAGAAAACCTGCGCTTTGATGAAACACAATAACGGCCTCTCGTCTATGCTGATGAATGTTGTCAGAACACATAGCTTGTTGTACAGAGTAAAACGGACGTCTGAGTTCAAAAGAAGAGGTGATGTTTGCATCTCCAAAACATCAGTAAAACACAACAATGACAGAAAGCATTGATTTGGCCATGCCTATTTCTCTGAAAATCCTGTTATATACCCAAATATTAAGAGTTTTTCCTCTATATTTAACACATCATTATGATTAAACAATTCATCACACAGCTAATTGGTTAACTAGGGTGGACTGGTGACCTGGAGCACTGCTTCTTTCCACTGAGAAGAGTCTGCTGCCGAACAGAGCATGTGATTTGAAAAGACACGGACAAAGTGGATCAAGATTCATTAGAATCAACGCATCATTGACATTTTTACACAAGGCAATTATTCGAAAGTGACAATCTTTTGTCATGCAACCCACGTTTAAGTTGTCAACATTGCCATTCGGTGCACTCTCTACATTTGGTCTGTGACGGTAAACAGTGCGGTTGAGAATGTGTGAATTGTAATTAGCATTGCAGCGTTGCAGCTACAAGTCATGAGTTTGAAACTTTGGAACTTGTATTAAGTCAATAATTCCTTAATTTTGATGAAAAATTGCTATAATTGGACAAAATTGATCAAGATTCATTAGAATCAACGCATCATTGATGGCGTGTGTAGCTTTGTTTCTGTCTTGAAATATGCTTGATGCCTATTTCAAGCATCAAGATATTTGAACTAGAAATTAGACCAAAAGTAGTTGGTAATATTTTGTGTTTTTGCAGTGTAGGATTCTACAATATTTACAGTAATGGTGGCACCTGATTAAATCAAACCCACTTAACATTTTTTTCATAGTAAACTGCATTCAGATTATAGAAGAGTACTTTTACTTGACTTTTATTAAAGCAGGAATGATAATCCAACATGCACAGTGGTGCAGTTGGTAGAGCTGTTGCCTTGCAGCAAGAAGGTCCTGGGTTTGATTCCCGGCCCCAGCCTTTCTGCATGGAGTTTGCATGTTCTCCCTGTGCATGTTTTCTCTGGGTACTCTGGTTTCCTCCCACAGTCCAAAAACATGACAGTGAGGTTAATTGGTCTGTCTAAATTTTCCCTAGGTGTGAGTGTGTGTGTGTGCATGGTTGTTTGTCCTGTGTGTCTCTGTGTTGCCCTGCGACAGACTGGCGACCTGTCCAGGGTGACCCCACCTCTCGCCCGGAACGTCAGCTGGAGATCGGCACCAGCACCTCCCGACCCATTAAGGGACAAGGGTGTAAGAAAATGGATGGATGGATAATCCAACATATATAGTCAAAGCTGATAAAATATGCTTACCATATTTTTGTACTTTAAGCCGCTACTTTCCCCCCACGCTTTGAACCATGCGGCTTGTAGCCCGGTGCGGCTTTTCTGTGGGATTTTCTTCAACCACCAGGGGGCTCTTTAGCAGGAAGTGAATCACTGGAAGTCAAAATTGGAAATCAAAGAAGAAAGCACTAATTTTCATTTAGAACAAGCACATGCTAGCAGCAGGGACAACGGAGAGATGTTTTCAAACTCATATCCCCTCATCATGGAAACAACACAAAGAAGTTTATATAGCTTTTCAGTTGAAGGCTATCGATTAGATCGATGGCCGCTGCACGTAAGCTCAGCATGAACAAATCCATGGTTCGGCATTGGAGACGCAGGGCTGCGTCCTTATAGAAAACCAAGAGCGGCGGAGATACGTGCAGCTTGTATATGTACATTTCCAGTAAAAAAAAAAAAAAAAAAACTTTGTGGCTTATACTCCTAAAATACGATAATTTTACGTTAAGATAATTTGTGGTTTCTAAAGTTTGTTCAAGATTTTCTTTTGCTGTAAACAAATTATCCTTCACTTTTGTTGCGGGTTAGTTGCATGGCCTCGAGTGCTCTGCTTTCCTATAGACTTCAAATACAATAGCATTATTGTCCAAGTGTTTAATGGGTTTCCTTTTGTGTGTTTTGCATTTTATTGTTGTTTCTTTTTGCTCTATCTACCTGTTTTACCCTTGAGACTTTTTTTTTACGTCAGGGTAACAGCAGTTGGATGAAATAAATGCCTTTATTTCTCCAGACTGATGTAAGCTGCTGCAGTCAGATGTACATATCAAATGAGGATTTCTTTTTATTTTATGATGACGGACGAGTTCACCAAAGCGGTTGACAGGGAGTTGAAAGGAAAACTACAGGAGCTCAGAGGCAATAAGGATTCTTTAGAATCATCAATTTATGAGGGGAAAAAAACGTAGCCTGTTTGCATTCCTCATAGAATTTCGGGAAAAGTAGTTGCTCCTGTTTTTATCAACATTTTACAAAAAGCACATGGTTTTGGGTTTACTTTTGAGAACAATGCTTTATCTTAATTAAGAAAAAAAGCTTTTTTGTCTCATTACCACCTGATAATGATGCTGTGTTTATGGTTCAATTTTCTAATTAGCTTGAGATTACAAACGTTTTTTTTCTTTTTTCTTGCGGCAAAGTTATAAGTTATTTCAACCTAGAGAAGTTTGCTTTTCCCATTATCACCAAAAATCACTTAACAATGTCTATAAAAAGAGACATACTGAGTTATTGGAGATCAAAATGTATTTTCTTTCAGGGTTATTGTTTTCTGAAGATAATTGCTGCATTGTTCCAAATGTAACACAAACATCCAAATATAGTTATATTGTTTAATCACTTAATTATTTTCCATTGTTTGTTTTAGATTAAATCCTCAGAAGCTTCTGAACGTCTTCATATACGACCGACAGAAAACACAGAAGAGTCTGGAACCGCACAAACACAATATCCTGAAGGTGAGTGAGGAGCTCATAAGATTTAAAATCTTAAATATGCATTTTCACAGAGACTTAACCGGAATTTAATTTTGTGGGAAAGTTTCATGCTTGTTTTTTTTAAAAAAAATGTATATTTTCTGTTCAGTTTTCACTTGTTGCACATGCCACAAATTTAAGTCTTGGGTGTCAAATAATCATGTTTTAAAAAAGCTTGTGGCGATCGTTCTAACGTTCTCACTGTCAGACTTTTCTTTGTGGGGGTTTTCCACTTCTACCTTACTAAGAATGTCAGAGAAAACATAAACTAAAGTTGCTCAGGAGACTATTTAACCTAACCACAATCATCTTTTTGCCAAAAGTGACTATCTGGAGAAAAGAACCAACCGTTTTTTTTTCCTGCCAAAATGTCATAAAAAAAAATCACTTTTGGCAAAAAAAAAGGAAAAAAAAAGACTTCTTTTAGGAAGGAGATTATATTGAATGTTACTGCTGTATTGTTTGGAGCTTAAATCAAACCAAATATATCTACAATATTTCACTCTTGTTTGATTCATCTCACTCTATAACTTCATTTCTGATTAGCTTAGCTCACACACAGTCAGATCTCCCTGAAACAAGATCACAGCACACAAACACGTTAGAGCACTCATGCTCTTACGTCATGAACGTACGAGCGAAGGGAGAGACTGAACATGTGCTTTTGCCGGGCTCAAACAAAACCTGCTTGCGTCGAGGATTCGCTGGCACCATCTGCTCCCGAGCGCACAAACAGAGACACTAAATCAGGCAGACACACAGTAGGTACAACATGGTCACATCACCCGTCACACACGAACTCGGATTTGTTAATTATGTCCCTCCAGCGGACGCCTGGTTTCCCCTCTCCCTCCTGTCATGTTCACCTCTCTGTCCTCCTCTCTCCCTCTGCGTCTGAGGGTGTCTATTTAAAGAGACACACACACATACGTTCTCGCCTGCTTTCTCTTTTTCTCCCTTCCTTCCCTTCTTTGCCTTTTTTTTTACTCTTAAGCTGTCTCTCACTCTGAAAAATTTACAGCTTCCAGCCAACTGTGATGGCTTCACTGAAATTAGCTCAGTCCTTGTTCCTCTGCGAGTGCGTGCTCGGGCCGCGGTGCAGGGAACAGAGCGCGCTGACAACTGATGAGGCGGAGTTCACCGTGCTTTCTCTGGGCTCACTCGGTTCCGCTTTTATTGATGAGCTCATTTGACACAAAAGCAGTTGCTCGTTTTTAGGGCTAATATCTGAGCGTGCCCCCGCTGACATAAACCACTTGTTGCCAAACGTCTGACGATTGAAGAAGCGGCGTGGTGTGGTCTGCTAATCTACTTGGTCCCCCGAGTTAAAAATTATTTGTCATTTTCACTGCGTGTCTCATGTCTGCTAATTCAAAATGTGGTTAATCTATTATTGGTTAAAAAAGAAGTGGAAATACTAGTCATTTTAGTAAAGTAGCCCTGAACCAAGCTAATGGTAAAAGAGAAAAGACAGATTTTTTTATTGCCTGTCCACTTCCTGTTTAAAAGAATTTCCTTCTTCATTGACCTCCACAATTTCCTTCATCCAGTCACATTTGCCTGCTATGTTGTAGCAACATCTCATGACGCTGAGATAATAAAATGGGATCGTTTTGTATGTTACAGTGAAGTCTGTCTTCCCTTGCTAGTAGTTTTGGATTTCATCTGGGAGAGAAAATTCAAGCTGTCAGTAGGAATCTCAGATATAAAGATGAATGTTTTAAGCAGTTTGTGTGTTCAAGATGTTTATGTTGAAGTACAAAAAGGACATGGCTCTCGCATTAGCATGTTGCGTCGACAGATTAGATTAGATTAACAGAAACCGTTGGATGCTAGTTGTTAGTCCAAAGTTGACATTTCTTCTGATTCTTCCTTTTGACGGGAATAAAATAAAAAGTATTCAAGCTAGAACTGGAACAGAGACTCGGTTTGAGATTCGTCAAATCGTAGCTAGTTTTGTGTTTTTGTGAGTACCAACAAACGCAGCAGGTCAAACATGGACTGCAGTATTTTACATTAGCTACAGATTCTTTAGAACAAGGATCTACTTCCCGACTGGTGGTCGGATTTTCTACTTCAGAGTCGGAGGGGAAATGTTCTCCCCAGTTTACTCTGCTGGAGAAGGTAACTTTAACCATTTGAAGGGACAATTTTACCGAAATCCCCTCAGAAGGTATTCTTGCAATGCCGTTCTTTTCTTCTTTCCTTTCTTTGAACCCATGCAATTATGTCTCTGGGGATGAGTGAATGGAGTGTAACGGATGGAGGGATTGGACGAGCGAGCCAGATGCAGAGACACTATCCGGAGGCAGGCAGGCTGGCTGGAAGAAACAAGCTCTTAAGTGTGAGCGAGAGCAAATATCAAGACAACTAAAGGGTCTAGTCGAGAGGATGTTCAAAGCATAGAATCCAGGACAAAGAAACCTCAGCAAAGTGTTGAATCGTGGAATCTTGGTCAAAAGTTCTGGCAGCGACAGAAATATTAAAAACTTTACACATTTAGGATTTTTTTGTTGTTTTTATGGCAAGACAAATGTGTTTTCTCAGTGTGTGTGTGTGTGTGTGTGTGTGCAGGTGTGTGCATGTGTGCGCACACAGTCCGACACCAGGATTCAAACCCAGGACAACATAGCTTCTTCATTTTGTGCACCTTTCCACCAACTGCACCAAAATGTGATATCAAAACAAAGATATGTTGTGACATTCTTGCAAACATATCACTTTGTAAACATCAGAGAATATCCAAGGTTTTCTTTTTATAATTTCTGAAATGAATTTGAAAATTTTCGATTTTTTAGGCAGCAATTTTTTTGACTTAATGACATCAGAGAATATCTGAGGTTTTCTTGTAAATTCCTGAAATGAATTTAAGAACATTATAAAGGAATTTGAAAATTTCCGCATTTTTAGGCAGAAGTGTGCTGTTGTCCAACATTCTTGAAAATTTATGACTTTACAACATCAAAAAACTTCCGGGGCTTTCACATAAATTTCTAAACTAAATCTGAACATTTCAACATTTTTAGGCAGAAATTTACAACTTTTTAACATTTTTACAAATTTGTGACTTCATAACATCAGAGAACATACATGTTTTTCTTGTAGACTTCTGAACCGACTGGAAAAATACTGCGTTTAGTGGAAATTTAATCCCTCGTGACCGATTTTTTTCTTTTTTCATCTACGACGACCCTGTATGCCATTTTATTGTTTCAGACTGAACATTTCTTAAAAACCTGGGATCAAGTAATAACGGTCTTATTTAATGTTTTGCTTTTTAGCCTGCAGTTTATTTATCGTGTCATTAGAATGGTTAGTTTTGACTTCTTGACTTCGTATGTGTTGAATTGATCGTAAACATCAGCCAGATTAGACGTCAGACATTTCTCAGCTTGTCCTTGATTTTTCTCTTTCCTCTCCGCTCTCCCTCTAATGCTGATGTGTGATGAGACACGGTGTCCTTTGTGCATCTGGCTGTGATAGCAATGACTCTTTTATTGATTCTAAACACACACACCCACACATATATATATATTGTCTCCCAGGGAGAAGCAGAAAAAGGGCACATCTCTCTACTTAATTAGTCTCTTTCCTTCAGGTGTAGATGAATTTTTCTCCCTGCAGTCTCTTCGTTCTTTTTTATTCCAACGCAGAGGTCAGACCACCTCGTGTGTTTACATCCCCACTTTTTGGGCCACTTTTTTGCCCAACAAACACGTTTACGTGGTGCAACGTCGGCGCTCCTCCGACGTCTTTGATTCGAAAGAGCCCCAAATCAATTTGTTTTCTCAGAGCGGTGGAGATACAGGTTTAATTACCTCTTCACCGCGGCTCCAGGGATCAGACGTTTTTAGCTGTGTAAATCTTCCCGATAAAATAAATGTGAGGCAGCGAGTGACGCCCAGGGACAAACGCACGGCTTTAAACTCAGCTGTTACCTCCGTGTTGTTGCTCCAACCCGAAGCTGCTGATTTACTTAAGATTGAAGCAGCTTCACGTGTTTCTACACCAGCCAGGAGTGTAGCAGTGACATAATTTGGGTAATATGTTTAACCTGTTCTTTGAAGTAGTGAAATTATAGTTTGTAAACTCTATTGTTATGAATATGATGCAACAGGTGCTCAGGTCATACTTTAGTTTTTGGAAAGGATTTCTCCTGTTTCTTTTTACTATTTGAATCTGTTGATGTCAGCATCACATATAATTTTATATATATATATATATATATATATATATATATATATACATATATATATATATATATATATATATATATATATATTATATATATATTACTTGTATTAAAATCATTTTTTATATATTCTCCAAGTGAAACTGGCAAGAAGAAGATTAAAGTCTCACGATGCAAAAGGAAACAGTTTTTAAGTAACATCAACATCCCAGTTGTTTCATGATTACTGTGAATTACTGCTAATAATGCATTTTTAGTATTGATTATTGGGAGCATTTAATTGGTAATCTGCAACTTCCCATTTTATTAGGGCATAAACATAAATTACACAGATTCCTACATTTCTTAAGAGAAATTTCTTTCTATTTAATAGTTTGACAGGAAAGAGAATAAAAAACCTCTAAATCACCCAACCTGGTTGAATTTTAAGCAATTTATGAAAACCCAGTTGTGCAAAAATAACCTTCCAAAAATGCACAAAAAAATGCTTCAAACATACATCTCTGATTCTATCTCTATATTTGCAAAAAAAAAAAAGAAAAAAAAAAGTAGGCCTTAATTGCGACAGAAATATCTCAGATTGCTGTTGCCGCCGTAGGAGTCGGTGCTCACACCTGTCAGGCTACCAGCGTTCGTTCGCCTGCTTCCAGTAGCTACCGCTGCGCCCGAGCGCCAATTAAGACCACAGGAGTGGGATTCATACCACAGGTCATCAGGGAGCTGATTTATGACCAACTAAACCACATAATAACAGATATAACAGCAGTCAGGAAGAGCGACCAAATGTCACATTCATTCTGTTGAGAGCTCTTCATTGTGCTAACACATCTACCAAGCTAATCACCGCATTAACGAGGCAGGTTATAATGTCTGGATTGAGTTTCTATAAAGTTATTATCTGTCTTATTTTCCTTACCATTAGTAGAGTATGATCTGTATTTGTTAAACCTGTGAAAGAGGCCATTCAGTCTGTCAGGTGAGCTGCTAGCTGTCCACTAGTCTGAGGATTCCCACGTTTCTACAAAATCACTTCTAAAAGGTGAACTTAACCCTTTCAATCCAAGTTGGAAAATGTCATACATCAAAACAGGAGGGAGAAAAGTGGATGTGTTTTATGCTATATCATAAAACGTAAGTAAGAAAAAAAGTAAAGACGTGTCAAAACATCAGCAGAGGTGCACCAATTTCAGTTTTTTGACCGATTTGCCTTTAAAGATCCCCAAAAAGCCAGACCTGCCAATTCCGATTTTGGCTGAAACCATTATTTCGTATTTTGTTAAACATAGCAAGAATGTCCACCCCACTGTTGAGTTGGTAATAGTGGGGAGTCTATTGGTGGGCTGGTCTATGTCAGTCAAACCGATAACATTCTTTGCGTCTATCGTCTTGAAAATGCACTATCTTGAAGGCACAGATTAGACGAAACATTAAATAAATGGAGCTTTAGTCCAAATAATCTCTTTTTTTGGTAGGTTGCTGAAAATAGAGAGTGGTGGAGCATGTTTGCCTTGTGTTGACCAACTTATTTTCTCATGCCCAGTGAAAAGCCCCTCTTTTGCCCAAATATGGGCAGCAGCTTTTGGGTTTAGGTGAAAATGATCCAATCTCAAAGCGCTAATGTGACGTTTAGCTGAAACTTTCGACTGATGCAGAGCGTCTAGATGTAATGATAGCTGCTAATTAGATTCATTGCGGTTGTCTTGGACGTGAGTGACAGGATGTTGGAGCAGAAGTTGCCGGTGTCGGTGAGCTCTTCTTCACACCTTCCCTTCGACGTTTAGCAAACATCAATTATTGGATCTCTAAATAACACACACATCTATATACCTGCAAAAATACGGCTCCATTCAGGCTGTCCATCAAGCATTCTGCTGCTTCACAATAACATGCTAATAAGGCACAAAAAAACCTCCTAACAAGCTTTGCAATTAAAATGATTGAAGATTATTCTCCTCCTCTTTAGTCCTGCTCCTTCCTCACTCTCCCAGGCCCCCAGGGGGCCGTCCAGCCGGTTTGTCAGTCCCACTAAGTTTAAGTGGTTTCTATAATGCAGGCACCCACATGGAGAAGGTGCTAGCAAGGACTGGATCACTCTTTGACAGAAGAAGAGTGTGCTCCCTTTGTTTAATCTCCAATAATGTCCTTGTTTAAGAGTGGAGGCGCTGTTTGAGGATGCTGGAGAAAACTCCCAGGAGGACTACCCACACACACGCACACACACCACACACGTAGCTCTACACACTGTCCTCCTACTCTCTCCACTCGCTCTTCCTCACAGTCTTTTTTCTTTTCGTGTGTGTGTGTGTGTGTGTGTGTGTGTGTGTGTGTGTGTGTGTGTGTGTGTGTGTGTGTGTGTGTGTGTGTGTGTGTGATAATGCAAATGGATGGGGTCCATCAGGCTGAGTGGGAGAAGCAGCAGTGATGATCGTGTTCAAGTGGGATGAATGGCGGTTCTGTCTCCTTCCTGTAGCATAAATTATCGAAAGCGTCTTCCCCGTCGATTGGCGAATCGATTCAAACAAGGATTTACCTGCTCAGCATCTAACAGTAAAACGCAGCAGAGTCCTGACAGTGTGTCTCCTTTGGAAGCTTTGTTGCCAACTCTGAAATAACAATGACAAACAGTTACAATAGCTAGGACAATAATCTATAGGATAAGGGCCACTGAAAAAAGAACAATCTGGATTCTGACTTACGTCTCAAAATTCTGACTTTTTCCTAGAATCGGGAATTTAAAATCTGAATTTTAACTTTAATCTCAGAGTTAAAACTTTTTTAAAGAAGTCATATTTCGGAGATTAAAGTCAGAATGCTGAGAAAAATTCTGATTTGAACAGACAGGAATTAAGGATTTTATTCATAGAGACTTTATAATCCTTTTCCTTTATGGTTTCAGATTTGTGTCATTTCTATTCCTGTTTTATTTCTTGTTTTTGGTTGTTGTGTTTTTTTTTGAAATTTAAAATGTCTTCCAGAATTTACAAAATTAATAAATTACTTGAAAAAAGTCTCAAAGCTACAATATTATCGCTTATTGCAATAACTTCTGGGACAATTTATTGTCCCGAAAAATGTGTCGTCACAGTCCTACGAATTGTGGTTGTTTGCCTGAAAAAACAGTGTCCTTGGTTGGACAACGTTGCTCCTCGAATGATGCAACATACGTTTGAGGCTGCATCTATTGGTTGACATGGCCATTTGTGGCTTCTGTTGGAAAGCAAACACACACTCCTGAAGCCTCACACTTACATTCCCACACACACTCAAGAGAAACAGCTGCAGGGCAGAGTCATCGCAGCAGGAATGAACAATCTATTTCTTAGACACTCTTTTGCTTTATTACCTCAAGTGTGACAAAGGAAAAGAGGAATTGTGCTAGAATCGTTCTTTTTTTTTGTTGCTTAAATGAAGGGAACCGGCAAAGCTGTCAGCAAGAGACTTCCAACACACTCTCTGCTCGTTACGTGCCTCGCTAAGAACGTTGTCAACACAGCCATGGCAGCGTAAAAGGGATCGGCATTCATCACTGTTTTACAGTTCCCACAACAGAGAGCTGGAAAAAGAGGAGAAGAAAAAAAAAATTAAAGTTTCAGTGAATCCAAGGTCAGCGCTAACTTCTTGAAGCAGATAAGCATCTCTTGCGCTGACATCGCCGTATAGGGTCGTAAATTCAGCCGCAGTCGTTTTGAAAAGGTACCAATGCAACTCTCCTTTCCTCAAGTCTAGACATAAACAGGCTGATTTATTTTTCCTTCACTGAAATTAAATTATTCCATTTTTAGACACGGAATATTTTTTTAATAGAGCTTTACATTATTCAGCATGTTTTCATCCCTAGACGTAGCCAACAAATTGAATTAAAAAGGTTTTTCTTTTCTTTTTCTTTTTAAAGCAGGTTGAGAACCACTTAGAGTAATATTTAAGCAGTAATTCTTTAACTTTGGGGATTTTGGAATTAAACACGCTGTCTGACTCACTGGCATATAATTTTTGTTAGCCTGTAGGGAACCATAGCATCGCCGTTTCTAAAGAAATTGTCTCTGTCAACAAAACGATTTGAAACATGCATTAACCTCCTCGTTCCCGAAGCCCCACATACCGGAGCTGACTGTGTTTGTTATAAAACTGCTGCCTGCTGCATTTCTCAAACGGTGAGGACCGTCTGTGATGAAAAATCAAGTCACAGTTAAGTTTCCCTGCTTTGTTGCGAGAGGGGGAAAAAAAGAAGTAGGGAATTCTTTAGAAATGTCTCCAGTATCCATTCCTTTTCAGGCTCTTTACACTCAAATTCACTCTTTGAAAAGGTATTCATTTACATTTTGATGGAGTTTTTCCAAATCTCACCCAGTCAGGGCGATAATGGTTGGGGAAGTGTCTGCACTTTCAGAAATCTCTCAAGTGTCTCTTGTTTGTGTTGCCTCGGGTTGTTTATTTATGAAGTACAGTTTGGAAGCTGCATAGATAAAGACGTTTTCTTGAAAACTAAGTCTCGATGAGCATCAACGTTATTTCCATTTACACCGTCATTTTTTCAAGATGGTGGAATCGTGACTGATGTATTTGAAATACTACATCTCCAGTCCCTCTGGTGATTTTGCTCTTCTGTTTCTAATTTCCTTTTATTTTTTAGATATATACTCTATTTCCAAGAATATAAACAAGTCTGCCTTCTTGCATGCGTGCACATAAATTTCATCCCCTTTCTAATCAACAGGATTTAATATGTCGCTCCATTCTTTGCAGCCATCATAACACTTTCAACTCTTTTTGGAAGGATTTCCTAAAAGGGTCAGGATTTCTTGTGCTGTTCTTCTGTCAGTAGTTTGAACGATGGCAGTGGAGGAAGTGAACAAAGCTGTTCGGTTTGTGTCGGCCACGCTTCCAAATATGAGATTTGGAAGCGTAGGATTGACGTTAACTGTTTGACATTTCTTTGTGGTGGAGGATGGTTGTTTATAACGCAAGCAGTTTCCGGTAAGCTTCATAGCATCGAACTGGCATGTTACATACAAATGTTAGAGATTGGGATTGGGTCAAATTTAAAACTTCACCAGCCTCCAGGCATCCAGCTGATCGTTTCTCGATCGTTTCTCGATCAGCTGAAACACTGGGTACCTTTAAATCTCAACTTAAAACCCACCTGTATAGAGTTGCTTATGGCTAAATTAGGGTTTGATGTCTTCAATGTTTTTAATGTTTTTATCTTTACTTTTCATCTAGTTATTAACTTCTTTTTATTTCTCTTTCACACTGTCCATGTAAAGCCCCCCCGGAAAACCTCCCAGTTAAACAAATCTATATCTAGGGGAGTGACAATCCTTGTTGAATTACATCTTAACTAAAACTCTGAGGTGTGAGAATCCTTGTTAAATGGCGTTTTAACTAAAACTCTGAGGTGAGACGTTTAACTGAAGTCCTACAAGGGGTTTTAATATTTTTACCTTTTTTTAACCTTTTTTCTTTTTCTATTAAAAAAAATCTTTGTCTTTCTGTTTATTCACTGTCACATGCTGTTTTTATTTTAATTTTGTAAAGCACTTTGAAATGCCTTGCTGCTGAAATGTGCTATACAAATAAAATTTGATTGATTGATTGATAGCTCAGAGCCCAGACCGTCTGCACAAAGTGAAGCGTAGAACAAGTGGCTAGTTTCTACCAGGCTAATTTTAACCACTTGGTGAAATAAGGTAATGGTGATATTAAAAGGCTATTGTTCTAGCATGAATGTTTGTTTTATGCTAGATTTAACAAGATGCTCACCTTCCAAAACAGTTCCAGTTTTGTCACGTCAGTCTGAAGGATAATTTTCCACAAAATCTTTTAGTCAGCAGTTGTTTTTGCTATCAAACTCTCCCATTGGTGCCATTTTTGCCGAGTCACTCATTTTAAAAAAGTGTTGAATCATGACCATTGGCTTTAACTGAATCTAGAGGGACGTACATATAAAACCTAGCTAGGTGCTTTGGCGTTGTACTTTTGGAGTAATTTTGGTAACCTTGCTGTTTCTGAAAAAGGTGCCACGTTTATTCATTAATGAAGATATTCTGACCGTCGCTCACCTTAACCTTTTCCAGAAAGACCGATGACAATGACGTTCCTCCACTTTTTTTGAATGACTTTAAATCAGGGCGGGATCTAGAGGATTTCTTAATTTTGCAGTTCAGGCAGCAATCATGCCTGAATCGTGAACTTAAACTGAGCTGTCAAAGAAAAACTGTGATTATCCACAATTAACTTAGGATTTAACAAAAGACTAATACGTTTTTCACTTGGAGGCTAAGTCAGCTTAATTGCTTTTTTCTCATTATAAATTAAACATTTTTTTGGGAAGTAGCTCCTGTTAAGACGCTTTGCAGACCAGGCAGCAGCTTTATGACAGTCGTGCCTGTCTCCTTTTTAAGGGATTGCCTAAAAGCAATAAAATGAAAATAGTTAATATAGTTTATAAAGTAAAAACACCAGGCCTTTATCATATTTAAAGTGGGATTTTTTTAATGCCACATCTTGAGATATTAGCAGTAAATTCAGTCTCATATTAGTAGGTTGGTATTATTTAGAAGTTTCTCTAAAGGAACGCAAGTCTTATTTTTTAATCTCTAAAAATAAAGCAGCCAAATTGCCAAAATAAAATCCCCCTCTGAGCTTAAATTCATAATAATAATAATATTAATAATAATAAATCTCCTAACTCATATCATTCCAGCTGTGATGTCTTTCTTGAGAAGGCTGAGTGTGCTTAAACTGCAAGCAGGTCGGAGCTGGAGACAATCAAACCTTCACTGACATACAATAGAGAAAACATAAAGCGTCCCGCTGAAAATTAGGCTGTAAGACGGTTGGTGTCCGCGTGTCACTCATACAAATGGAGGGTCTCCCTCTGACAGTATTTTCTTCTTATTTTCCGCACAGGATGGGCTGGGATCTTCTCTCACCACCTCTGCAGCAGGGCGATAATGATCTGCTGGGCCCCCGTCTCTTTTGCTGACATGTGAAATGTTAGGCTTCCCTCTGCCTTTGACTCCTTCATCGCTTTCACACATTGTGAACAGGGTTTTTATTTTTTGTCTTAGAAAAAGATATGTCCAAGCACAATTTTTCAGCACAACAGATAGATGATTTTCTCATTTCTACCATTATAACAAAAGAGAAGGGCTTTGCACTGTGTGGTGCAACAATGAGAAGGTCAACAGAGGTTGTTGGTCATTTCTCCCTTTTCATCCTGTTTTATTTTTATTCTTTAGTAACAAAGAATAAAATGTACCAAAAGAAATGTTGTATGGGACATTTTGTACATATCATGTACATGTTCCTTACGTTTCCTACTGTATGCCTAATCATATCGTTTTCATATATATTTTTTATAACCTCGTGTTATACTGGACTTGTCTTTATGTAGAATGCATCTCATGTGTGTCTCCTTGGTCTGAAAAAGGTTGCAGAATGATGGCTTAGTGAGAGAAGGTAAACACACACACCAAATGTTAAAAACAGTTGGTTCTACTATTTTTTTTGCAGGTTGCAGTCCCTTGCTTTAAGCCCTTATTAGTGTCCAGCTTCTGCTGAATAAAGGCCACCAGTGTGAAAAAAACCTTAAAAAAGGAAGCACTATAAATGAAGTTACAGAATGAGAGCCAATTTTATGCTGTAAAAACTTCATTCAAAAGATTTTGTACAGATGCTTTTTATTTATTTATTATTTTTTTTACATTTTGTAACAACTGCAGACACCAAGGTCACTTTGTTTTTCTATCCACCTTCTTACTCAAATTCACAACATTTGAGCCACTGGGCGTCACGCCCATGACACAAGAATAGAAAAAGGGGACGATAGTTTGGGATTTAAGCACGATACACGAATCAAATACAAAGAACAATACAGATAAGCTCTTCAATTCATGTCAAGGCAGTGAAGGATGCGACAAAGCAACAGTGAACAGTTTTCAAAAGCTTCTGATATAATCTGTTTACACAAAGCTTGTCTTTATATATATATATATATATATATATATATATATATATATATATATTATATATATATTATATTATATATTATATATATATTTGGAAATTGATCTCTGCTAATGATTTTGAATAAAATTTAAAGAAATGTAGACTAAAAACCAATCAGTCCTCACTATTTTTATTAATAAAACTAGCTAGATGGATAGGTAGTTAGCTAGATACACAGATAGAGACAGACAGATAGCAGGGTAGATGTTTGGCAAGATAGCTAGCTTGCTAGCTATGTAGGTAGATAGCTGTGCAGAAGACTGGCTAGCTAGCTGTCTTGCCACAAATAGATTTTGTCAGTGATAATATAATCTTTTTATCTTTTTTACTATATTTACTAGTTGTGACTGTAGTCGAGACGAGGTCTGCTGCTTTAACATTATCATGCTTTAGTTAACAATCTGGGATCTTTGAAAAAATTAAAACATAACAAAATTTCTATAAGTGATGTCTGATTGCTACAGTGTATTTCTCCTCCTTTTACGTTAATGACAGCTCACATACTTCACACATCAGGCTCCCTTGGAAGCTCAATTTAAGCTTTTCATTTACCAGGTTTTTCATGAATAGCAAATCTCTTTTTAAATGTATTCATCTGTGTGATATCTGGGGGGTCTGCTCAACAACTTAATGCAGTCATGATGTCATAGCGACCCTTACAAAACAAAGTAACCAGCTCGCTGATTATTTTTGCTTTGTTTTGCCTATGATGAGATGTTTATCTTCTGGCTAAATTGAAAATCAATTAAAAGAAAGGAGTTTATAATGAGGTATTTGTGATTGTAATAAATAGCTGAGGATGCTATTAAAATGCTCTGAAGCATTTAACATGGGAAAGGCGGGGATGACACCTACGTGGAGCTCACTTCGGAGATGAATTGCTGTCACTGCTTTCAGGCTCCTTTAAATGGAACAATTCTGGTGTTGGCTGGAAAGAATCATTTTGATTTTGGATTCACCACACTCTTTACCTCCCACTTCCTACTTTGCTGGAAATGTTTTGCCAATCCACTTGAACTTGTTCTGTTAGAGGAGAAGGAAAAATGGCTCTAAAATTCAGAATAAGCAAGGAGCTTTTGGATGGACGAAGGGTGGATGAGAGAGAGAATGGCATTTTAAGGCGGCAGAGAGGAGGACCCTCATCAGTGCTCATGAATGAGCAGGAAAAATGCAAAGTTAATGAATGTTTTTACTTCTTAGTTGCTCCTGGGTGAGTCATCTGTTCGGTATGATCATTTCACAGGCTACCTCAGCCTCTGCTTCTTCTTCTGCCAGGCAAGGGTCACCTCCAGCTTTTATCTCAAGTAACTACAGGATTTGAAATAACATGCCAGGATAAGTGACACCTGATACATTTGATGAAATCAAAGGACAAAGATCAGCTGATTGTGCTTCTGAATGTTTTTTGTGTTTGTCGGATATACATGTAAGTTAGGCAGAAATTCCAACTCCATATGTCTCATTTTTCTTCTGCCCTTCACCTCGTCCCAGAGTATGGTCCGCCAAATTAGGAACTCCAGAGATGTCTCTCCTGAGCCATTCTTTCTCGTTGGTTTCTAGTGTAGACCATCTTCTTGAAGTCTTCCTCGTCTTCAGATGTTTCTTGGACGGCCTCCTTTTCATTTGCCTCGAAGTTCCATTTGAGAGCCTGTCTGATGATGTTGATTTGCTGTTTGCGTAAAGTGTGCCCTGCTTTACGCCATCGTTTCTTCCTGATTTCTGCCTCTAGTGAGAGTTGGCAGGTCGTTTTCTGTTGGTTGATGTTACTGATTATGTCTGGCCAGCAAATGTGGGGAATCCTTCTGAGGCTGTTCTTCAGGAGTGTCTGGATTTTTTCTCCTTGAGTCTTTGCTTGTCCTGTAGGTTTCAGCTGGAGGACGGCCGGATCTTGGTGATCGCCACCAGCTCTCTGGATGTCCAGTTATTCTTGAGCTGAATAAAGGTACCTCTTTGCCTTTCCTTAACTTGACATCTGCATTTATTCCACCCAAAAACATTTATGTTGCCCAGATAGGTAAAAGACTGCACTTCCTCCAGAGGACTTTCAATCAGAGGGACTAGGTTGGAGCAATTGGAGTTTATTTTAAGGATTTTGGTTTTCTCCTTGTGGATGATGAGTCCAACCTGTGCTGATGATAAGGCTGCCAGAGCACTGGTCTTTTTCTTGATCTGCTGTTGGTTTTGAGAGATGTTACCAACAAACTGTCATAAAGTTGCCTCCACAAGGTCCACTGAATACCATTCTTGCATTTGCTTGGGTAAGTCTTCCTGATCTATTCAAAGACAATGTCTAGTGATATTTTTTTACTCTAGGCAGTGCAACCAAGTTTGTTTACGCAACGGCATTCATGAACAACATAATACAAGGTCCTCGACAGAAAAAACAAAACTGGGCTAAAAAAAAGACGTTAAAGAAATTAATACATTAAAAACTTGATGGAACATTTTAGCAGTATATTTGTAAAAAATACATATACAATCTTTATGAAAATGCTGCATAAAATTGTGCTTTTATTTCTTTGTCAAAATCAGACATGATATACTTATATTTACATTTGTTATTTTACAAAACCGTTTCCAGTGACTTGTCATACAAGTCGGTATGACCTCACCCATTTTTTCAATAGTTCTTTTACTCTGACCGCAGTGACTTTTCAGCTGCTTGAGCCGGTTTTTGTTTAGAAATGAAATAAGCTGAAATGCATGCAGCAGCACTTGCCTACAGGATACAAATAGGAGTAGATTTATAGCAGTACATTTGTACTGCACTGAAGTAATTTTATTGCTACAGTGTGGAGCTTGCATTTCTTTAATGAACTGCCTAATGAATAGCAACAACCCTGCACTGGGTTTGTTACCACTGACGAAGAAAAAGAAAGTAGGCTAAGATGCTTTAAGGGGTCTTTATAGATCAATTTATCAAAAAGACTCAAGGCTGTAAACCCGCTTTTTCGCTTGACCTGTTAGTTTAAGAGCATGAAGTAATCAGATCAGTGACTGGAGGAAGCATAAAACCAGTAGAAAAGCTTGTAGGCACTATGGCAAAGGAAAGTTTTTTTTAATTGAAATAGAATTTTAGTGTCAGCAGCACCTTAGATTTTTAAAATTTGTAATAAAAATCTAAAAGTGAGGCTTGTGTTTGAACTGAGTCCCCCTTTGCCATCTTTTGCACCAAATATGGGAGAATGTTTATACCAACTTTGCACCTAAAATATAAAATACCTCAAACTCAGTCAGATTGTGTGGAGAGTTTCTGCGAATATTAACTTTCAAGTCTTGTCACCTAGTCTTAATTTAACATAGGTATGTACTTGGACTGGGTCACTTCAACACTTTAATGTCTTTGATGAAACCAACCGTGGTATCCCAACCACATTCGACTTAATATGACCAGTATATAAATTTAAATAATCACATAAGCTTATCATGTTTTACTCATATATGATCATAAATCTGTCAGTTTCTATTTACTTCATAGTGTAATAGTCTGAGATATTGGGATAAAACATGGCTAGAATCTTTCAGAAGGTGATACAAACATGAAAGTTTGCACAAATGTTCTTCAAAGAGTACCTAACAATTTTAGGTGAAACGCCACAGAAAATTATAACTATCTCAGCAACATTTGCTAATGAGCCATTTTGAGATTTACTACTTAGTCATATTTTGTATAGTACCAAAATTTTATATTACCCTGAACATTATTTTAAAAGTGGAAAAGTGACTTCTCTGTTCTTCATTGCTGTGTTTGTTCACTTCCTGTTCACCTCCTGGGGGTTAAGGCCTCCCTTGTTCTTAACACCTAGCAACTCCCCTGTCCTATACCTCATCTTCTCAAGTCAAAGTCCACGGTAAAAATGCTGCAACCGGTGTATGAGCACTACTTATTAATGCCTAAAGCACGCTAGAATACCAAATAGGCAGGCATTTTGTAAAACTTTTTTTTTCTGCTGATGAAGACAAGAGAAGGGTGCAAAGCAAGATTTTAAATGAGGCAGTTAGGGAGTAGCTGTCCTCTGTGTGAGAGAATATCTTTCTCTTATTATGCAGTCGGATGTTGTGGTTTGATTGATTTGAACATAAAGACGTTGTTGGGGCTGAGTGTCCGCAGCTGCAGGGCTGTTTCACGTTAGGTACATTTTCTTCCCTTGGTTTTTGTTATGAAAAATCTATGTGCCGATGTTTTCTCCATATGTAGTCCAGTTTTTCCCTTCTTCAAACATGCATGCTAGAGTAAGTAACTATTCTTAATTAAAAATAGAGATCAGGATGAGCAAATTAATGTCTTGTTGTATTCTGGTTGGTTTTAGGTACACCAGTGTTAAATAGTTTTAGGAGAATACCCTGCATAGAGTTCCTTGAAGACATAATTTAATTTTAAATTTAAATAGGATTAAAAAGCTCTTGCTGATACTACAGATATTTTCCCTACTCTTTATTCTTCAGTCGCCTCTTCCATTAATCTTGTTTCAATTATCTCTTGCACAGCTTTTAGGATGTGAAAAATAACTGAAGTGTAGACAACTTTTATTTATAGACAACTTCCTCTAAAGTTTAATTTTTATGCAACTCTTTCTGATCATGTTGGCAATGTTTAGAGTTCCCTTGAACTCTTCAAATGTCCATCTGCTTTTCTGGATGCAAACAACACAGGCTGAACTTTTTCTTTTTTATATATTGCAACCGCACACCAAATCACAGAGGACTTAATCTTACTGAAAAGAAGAGATGCCAATATCTGGGCTGACTCTCCTACTAGTTCTCACATTAACTCTAACATTTGTGTTTCTTCAGGCCCACGCGAATACATTGGACTAATACCATTAATGAGTAAAATACCAAATTCCCGCAGCGTGTTTAATTTCATGCTGCATTACTCCCTACCTCTGTACATATTTATTTGCTGGGTCTTTATATGGAAGGAAGTTTGCGGTGGAGGTAAATAAAGAAACAAACAAAGATCTCTGCAGACCAGTCCTTAATCTACTGTTACAATTGTTAAACACCACAATCCATAACCGTTGACATGGGTTAGTTGTCATGTATGGCCCTTGGAATATGGTCAGACCCGAATCAGAGGTCCTGGTGCTGAAAATTAGCAGCAATGTTAAAGTTAGCAAAAATGTGGTCAGCAGCATGTGGAACAACATAGACACTTACTCCATTCAGTATGCTAAATGTAGCTAATATATCAAAATGAGCTAATTTTAGCTGGAAGGCTTTACTTTACTTTGATAAATTATCAACATTAAACACAGAAAACAAAATTAATACTAATTTAGAAACCCATAATTTACCCCAAAAAAGGAATAGGCTGAAGCCAAAGCTTATACTTGCCTGCCCTATTTCTCCATAGAAACATGAGCATGATTGCTATCGCTACTAGTGGCTGCCATGTTGTTACTAACATGGACGTACTCCATTCAGTATATTAAACACAGCATGTATTTTAAAAAATAGTTACAATTTTAATTTTAGCTGGAAGGCTAACATTAGCATGATTGCTATCAATAGTGTGTAGTGGTGTGACTAGCAAGTTGGCACTCAGTGGGATGTGGGTCATCGCTAGCAAGCAAGCCAGCAATAGCCTACAGACTAATGGTCGCCATATTAGCATTTAAGCCAACTTTTACACAAAAGCTAAGCTTTACATAACACATGGAGTATGTCACTGCTAGTCAATATTGCTGGTGATATCCCACATTCTACTGGCAGTGCAGAATAATAAGTGCCTGGCAGTGCCTTCATGCATTGCATGGGAGGTCTAAACTCAATAAGGAATGAAGAGTGACTTAGGATTATGTAACCTAACCTAAAATGACCTCCAAGATAAAGCTAACACTTTCTTTTTGGAGTCTCTTTCCTGAAATTCTGACCATTAAATACAAATAGACTGCACTGAAAGATCAGATTGTAGGTTACTTACTTGTTGACACAGTGGGCTGTGGAAGAGATTAGGGAGGCTTAGGTGTACCAGGGGCTACATCCTCCTAAGCACTTTAGGACACAGTCAGCCAAAGGTATGTCGACCTCACAGGACTTGTGAGGTGTCGGTACTGGCATTAGTGTGGCATCCCTACATACTTTTACAGGGTTTTGTTGAATGGATATCACTGTATCTTGTCAGGCGCATTCCTTCTTTTGTGTGAGGTCTTAGCTTTGGCCCAGAGAGATATAATTAGCGATTCAAAGCATGCAGCCCTCAAGTGGGGCTGGAAAGGGAAGATTTGGTTACCAGGGTAAAGTATTAAACTTTCTCCACTTGCCTTTGATAAATGGAAATGAGAATCCAAGGCGTGTGGGGTTTTCTGAAAGGGTCCCTATACATTCCCTGGCAGACTTGGTGGTGAGGGAGAATTCAGGATCCATTATTCTTAAGTTGCTTTCCAAATTGAACTTGTGAGCAAAGTTTGGAAAGTGAAGCCTTCAATTCACCTGGAAGGAAACCATAATTCACAATGAAACCTTTTGATGGCTGTCTGAAGCAGCTGCTCGAGATGGAAAGTGCCAAGGACAATTTACTCAGATGTGAGGCCTGCCGTTTCTTTTAGATGTCTGTAAACTTCAGAGCAGACTTGGATGAATATTTTATATTAAAAAGATTGCAGCCTCTGTTTCCCATCTAAATTCCTTACCGTCAAAGTTTGTCTACCTGAAAAAAAACCCGAATGAATTCTGCATTGGGCATGTTTGTGAGAAGATAATTTCGTTTACGGCATCAACTCTTTGCCTTTATTCATCTGTAACGGCAAGTGGAAGTTGTAAAGTTGTAGAAATATTTCAGAAGAGATAAGGCATACCAAAGTTATCTTGATTTTCCCCCAATAAGTAATCTGTACCTGTCATGTTTTTGTTGCGACAAAAGACTGAAGGGGCAACAAGACATAAGCAGAGGGATGCAAGAAAATTAATATTAAAAAACCCTGAAATAACGATCACCCTTAAGGGGACCAGCAATGACACAGACTGAAGATCACAAAAAACCAGACAGGAAACGAACAGAAACACAGACTTAAATATAACAGGAACCATGACAGGAACCAACTGAAAACAGGAGAGTGCAATTAACAAAAGGATCAACAAGTGTGGATCATGGTAATTACATTAAAGGTTCGAAAAGTTTATAGTTCCAGGCCGTAGGCAGGTTCACACAAGCCCTGTTTAGTCCGCTTTAATCCAACTCTGAAAGGGCCTCCTTGTCCCCTAAAAAGCTAACTCTGGTTCGCCTAAAAACCTCAGTCGTGGTTGAGTTTAAGTGAACTCTGGTGCCAAGCGGATCAGAGATCGCGCCAAAAGCAGGAAACAGACTACAGCGCAGAACATTCTGGGTAACTACAACCAAAACAAATGTGTGAGTGTAGCGCTAGCAGGAGAAATGGCTTGTGGTCTTTTGCCAAAAACAACAGAAAAATCCTGACTGCTCAAATCTGATGCTGCTCCATTTTTGTTTACATTTCCTTCAGAAGGAAGATTCACTCATGTTTTCTTCAGGCTTTTGTGTTGTTTTCATCATAGGTTCTTGACCCAGCACCACTAAATGTGAGGAGGATATCAGGTGTAAAAATATCAACTAAGAAGTAATTTTCTGGTGCTGTGGTGTGCAACGGCACAAGTGTGTTGATAAGAAACTCAACAATAGGAGACTACAAAATAACAAGAAAAGCTGAAAATATTAAGCAAATAACCTTGAAACTTTTCTGTTACTAAGACAAATTGCAGCAAAACAATAACACTTTTTAGAAATCAGATATTCTGTTAGTCTACTGCTTTTGACTGTATGACTCATCTATTATGCCTATCTTTTAAATAAACTACAATTTAAAAAGTAAGCGACTAAATATGTAGTCGCTTAAAATAGTATTCACATGCTTTTGAACTTAAATTTACACAAATTATTTTTTCAACTTCATCTCTTAACACCAATTTCATAACAATTAATTTTTACAGTAAAATAAAGATGTTTTTTTTCTATCATTGGTGGGAATATATTATAAAACATATATTGAACAAATAGTAACAAGCTGTTTACTTCGTGGCAGTTCGTTACCGGAAAAAAACACTCATGTCTTAAGACTAATTTAATAACAAGTTATATTATTGTTCATAAAACACAAACTCTTTTGAAGTACTGCTTATCTGCAAGAAATTTAGAGTTGGTAAATTTTGCAAAGGAAAATCACATGTTTACTTCGTGGCACTTGGTTACCAGAAAACCGCTTATCACTTAGCAACAGATTGTTATTGTTAAAAAAAAAATTATATTTCTTCTATTCTTTTGAAATACTACAAACAACTAACAAGAATAGCATTGAATTATATAGGAAAGTGAAAATGTTTTTTTATCTTTAATGGGAAATATATTATAAAACAGATATTAAACACAAAAGTAAAAAGTGTGGCAGTTTGTTACCGGAAAAAACCCACTCATCTCTTAACACTAATTTAATAACAAGTTATATTATTGTTTATAAAACACAAGCTCTTGTGAAATATTGCTTATCTGCAAGAAATTAACAATTGGTAAATTTTGCAAAAGGGAAATCAGATGTTTACTTTGTGGCACTTGGTTACAAGAAATGAGCTCATCTCTTAGCAACAGATTGTTATTGCTAAAAAAAACGTAATATTTCTTCTGCTCTTTTAAAATATGACTTAAACCTAACAAGAATTGTGGTGTACTATATAGGAAAGTGAAAATGTTTTTGTCATTAACGGGAAATATATTATAAAAAAGACATTAAACACAAAAGTTAAAATCAGATGTTTACTTCGTGGCACTTGGTTGTCAGAAACGAGCTAATCACTTAGCAACAGATTGTTATTGTTAAAAAAATTAAGATGTCTTCTGCTCTTTTGAAATACTACTTATACCTAACAATAATTGTGGTGTACTTTATAGGAAAGTGAAAATGTTTTTGTCATTAACGGGAAATATATTATAAAAAAGGCATTAAAACACAAAAGTTATAATCAGATGTTTACTTCGTGGCACTTGGTTGCCAGAAACAAGCTAATCACTTAGCAACAGATTGTTATTGTTAAAAAAAATTAAGATTTCTTCTGCTCTTTTGAAATACTATTCATATCTAACAATAATAGTAGTCAATTATATAGGAAAGTGAAAATGTTTTTGTCATTAATGGGAAATATATTATAAAAAAGACATTAAACACAAAAGTTAAAATCAGATGTTTACTTCGTGGCACTTGTTTTTTCCAAAAACGTGCTAATGACTTAGCAACAGATTGTTATTATTAAAAAAAAATTAAATGTCTTCTGCTCTTTTGAAATACTACTTATACCTAACAATAATTGTGGTGTACTATATAGGAAAGTGAAAATGTTTTTTATCATTAACGGGAAATATATTATAAAAAAGGCATTAAACACAAAAGTTATAATCAGATGTTTACTTCGTGGCACTTGGTTGCCAGAAACGAGCTAATCACTTAGCAACAGATTGTTATTGTTAAAAAAAATTAAGATTTCTTCTGCTCTTTTGAAATACTACATATACCTAACAATAATAGTAGTCAATTATATAGGAAAGTGAAAATGTTTTTGTCATTAATGGGAAATATATTATAAAAAAGGCATTAAACACAAAAGTTATAATCAGATGTTTACTTCGTGGCACTTGGTTGCCAGAAACGAGCTAATCACTTAGCAACAGATTGTTATTGTTAAAAAAAATTAAGATTTCTTCTGCTCTTTTGAAATACTATTCATATCTAACAATAATAGTAGTCAACTAGAAAATTCCGCAGAAATTTTAAAGGGCCTGCCAAAGTGTGCCCGTCGGATTTTTAATAAAACGTTCATTACTTATTCCATTCAGTATATGAAACATTGGTATTAAGCAAGAAAATCGTTCTGATGCTTAACATTAGCATCAATGCTAACCTGAGCTAAATTGTAGTCAAAAACCTGTGGAGAGTCAAAAACATGTTGATGAAGCTGTACTTGCACCATTAATTTTGTTAAAATTAACACATAAGGTGAAATTAGCCAAAATGCTAATGTTAGCATGATTGCTATCAGTTCCATGTTTGGAATCAGTAGCGTGTTGTCTGTCATTACTTACTCCATTCATTATATGAAATGTTGCTAATAAGTAAGAAAAGTGTTCTGATGCTCAACATTAGCATCAACGCTAACCTGAGCTAAATAGTAGTCAAAAACCTGTGGAGAGTCAGAAAAATGTTGATTAAGCTCCTACTTGCACCTCTCAACATTGACAAAAAATTCAAGTATAAAACATAACATTCAAAGGCAAAAACAGGATCAATCAACATTTCAGAGTTACTGAATGAAAACTTCCTGTTAGCATAGCGGCTAGCTGGTTACTGCTAGTTATGATTGACTGTTCCCTGCAGAACAGGGAGGAGATCGATTATTTTTTTAGAGATTATCTGTCTCATGTTAGGACAGCGAAAGTTTTAGTACGCATGTAAAATGTATTTTTTTAGTTAGATGCTGCAGCTTTAAACAGGTTCGGTCAGAGTCACTAACAGGTGGAGCAGAAGCGGCTCCGTGCCAAATATTAAATGTTACTGCCTGTAGCTAGCAGCGGTTCAAGAGCAGAACCAGCGTCTTACATCACAGATCTAAGATTTAAATAATTTTACAGGTTATTTGATTAGCTTTCTGACCGTCATGCTAATCCGGGTGAGTGTTTGTAGCTGCGCGCTGCTTTACCGGCTGTCTGATCCTCCATGTCTTTTTTTACTGCAGTGAGCCTCGATGTAGCCAATCTGCGTCAAGTATTAGCTTCATTGTGTTGATATACAGTATTTTGACGAGCTCCGCCGCTGTGAGTCCAGCTGCACATGCAGGTTATTGGCAACAAGAGACAACGATCGCAGCGCACCGCTAATTGACACTGTTAATGATTAACGAGCTTCAGACCGAGACTGAAGCTGCGCACATGTTCTCACTCACGGTACAAAATATTAAAAAAATAAAGACAGTCCATAATAGTTTATTTGTCTAAATCTTTCAGCCTTCATACTAAGGATGTCATTTCACACTGAAAAATTCAGAGAAATAATAATTTTATCTAAACAAAATATCAATAGTCACAGGAAATACTCTCTGCTGTCTCTCAGAGTAATGGCTGCCGCTGGCTGGAACCCGTTACTATGGTAATTAATGCCCCGCAGCTGTGAGGAGACAAAGAGCGGGAAAATCCTCTTCTCCCTAGTTTCTATACTTGGGAGACACCCAGCGCCAGTCTGAAGGACCCTGACAAAAATCCATAAGCCCTAGGAAATTTTTGAAAACATTTTACGGGAGCAGGGATGTGTATCTATGTTATGACCAAGTTTTAGACCAATAGGGCAATATTTATGCCTGTGAGGGCGAGTTAAACACAGTTTTTCAGTAAGCCATCAGGAGTCCTGTGTGTGTGTTTCAGACAGAAAGGTTACTGATGCTGCGAGTTCCTCAATCTCCAATTTTTTCGTTTTTATTAATTTTTGTCGTCATTTTAAGTCAGAATCCCAACAAAAGTAATAGCTCACTTCTCGGCACCGAGCCGCTCGATTTGATACCACTTTTGTGGGTGGGCACGCAGCGGTACGAGCCGCATTAACGGTAATGGAAGAAAAATAAAGATATATATAAATAAAGAGACATTCTATTGGGTGTAGAATAAGAAGTGCCTGCCATGCAAATGCATGGAGGCAGTGACTGACCTGCTTCGCAGGTCAGTCACTGCTCTCCTTATGCATTGCAATGGCAGGCCCTAATTATATAGGAAA
Source organism: Poecilia picta (assembly GCA_033032245.1). Lineage (NCBI taxonomy): Eukaryota > Metazoa > Chordata > Actinopteri > Cyprinodontiformes > Poeciliidae > Poecilia > Poecilia picta. The sequence goes on along the minus strand of CM065370.1, from coordinate 7,689,056 downwards.
GTGAAAATGTTTTTGTCATTAATGGGAAATATATTATAAAAAAGACATTAAACACAAAAGTTAAAATCAGATGTTTACTTCGTGGCACTTGTTTTTTCCAAAAACGTGCTAATGACTTAGCAACAGATTGTTATTATTAAAAAAAAAATTAAATGTCTTCTGCTCTTTTGAAATACTACTTATACCTAACAATAATTGTGGTGTACTATATAGGAAAGTGAAAATGTTTTTATCATTAACGGGAAATATATTATAAAAAAGGCATTAAACACAAAAGTTATAATCAGATGTTTACTTCGTGGCACTTGGTTGCCAGAAATGAGCTAATCACTTAGCAACAGATTATTATTGTTAAAAAAATTAAGATGTCTTCTGCTCTTTTGAAATACTACTTATACCTAACAATAATTGTGGTGTACTATATAGGAAAGTGAAAATGTTTTTATCATTAACGGGAAATATATTATAAAAAAGACATTAAACACAAAAGTTAAAATCAGATGTTTACTTCGTGGCACTTGGTTGCCAAAAACGTGCTAATAACTAATAAACAGATTATTATTGTTAAAAAAATTAAGATGTCTTCTGCTCTTTTGAAATACTACTTATACCTAACAATAATTGTGATGTACTATATAGGAAAGTGAAAATGTTTTTATCATTAACGGGAAATATATTATAAAAAAGACATTAAACACAAAAGTTAAAATCAGATGTTTACTTCGTGGCACTTGGTTGCCAGAAACGAGCTAATCACTTAGCAACAGATTGTTATTGTTAAAAAAATTAAGATGTCTTCTGCTCTTTTGAAATACTATTCATATCTAACAATAATAGTAGTCAATTATATAGGAAAGTGAAAATGTTTTTGTCATTAATGGGAAATATATTATAAAAAAGGCATTAAACACAAAAGTTATAATCAGATGTTTACTTCGTGGCACTTGGTTGCCAGAAACGAGCTAATCACTTAGCAACAGATTGTTATTGTTAAAAAAAATTAAGATGTCTTCTGCTCTTTTGAAATACTACTTATACCTAACAATAATTGTGATGTACTATATAGGAAAGTGAAAATGTTTTTGTCATTAACGGGAAATATATTATAAAAAAGGCATTAAACACAAAAGTTATAATCAGATGTTTACTTCGTTGCACTTGGTTGCCAGAAACGAGCTAATCACTTAGCAACAGATTGTTATTGTTAAAAAAACTTAAGATTTCTTCTGCTCTTTTGAAATACTACATATACCTAACAATAATAGTAGTCAATTATATAGGAAAGTGAAAATGTTTTTGTCATTAACGGGAAATATATTATAAAAAAGGCATTAAACACAAAAGTTATAATCAGATGTTTACTTCGTGGCACTTGGTTGCCAGAAACGAGCTAATCACTTAGCAACAGATTGTTATTGTTAAAAAAAATTAAGATTTCTTCTGCTCTTTTGAAATACTATTCATATCTAACAATAATAGTAGTCAATTATATA